>CM055906.1:58656054-59871050 GCA_029582155.1 Panopea generosa | reverse complement strand
GACAAAGTCACAGACCACGCACAAAATCTTACTCAGACTGAAAGTGTTGTCAAACAAAGTTAAAGTGTTACCTTGACCTTTGAAGTGGGTGTCTGGGTGTTATGCACGACGTGTCTTTATAATTATTATGTTGATCATTTGTAGCAAATATTTATAAAATCCATCTATGCATGACAAAGTTATAGGCTGGACACGAAATCCCACACAGGCTCGAAGTGTTGTCAAACTCAAATTGGGACAAATTTGAGATATGGGTGCGAGTCTTACACACCACATATAGTCATGTCATGCTGATAAATTAAGCCAAGGTGACAAAGTTACAGATCGGACACAAAATCTCAAACTGAAAGTGTTGTCAAACAAAGTTAATCCTTTTCTCGATAAATATGCAGTTTTCACGCATCAATCAAAGAAGGCCTTTGAAAACAGTGCAGGAAGAGTTCAGCTTGTAACAAGCAATCTGAACACTTCCTGCACTGTTTTCCACTCTGTCAGTTAATATAAACATAATTCACCCAATAATTCAAAAGCTTCTATATTAGGTATCCAAAGGCGCATATATTAAAGGTGTCCAAAGGCGTCTATATGAAGTAAAGGGTTAAAGTGTGACCTTGACCTTTGAAGTGGTAATCTGGGTGTAATGCACAACACATCATCATGTTATACTGATCATTTATAGACACATGGTACGACACCCATCCAGTCACATCATATGACACCACATCAACCACTCCTGGAACTATCTTCTATATGCCAAGTTCCAAGCAAGAAAGGTTCAAAACTTAGTGCTAATTTTCAAATCTTTTGTATACCTTAGCCTGTTATCAAACCAACACCTTCAGCATGCAAGTCTTACATTAGACCGTAGCTATGGTTGTATTGTAGCCAGAACTGCTTGCAAGAAAGCCATAAGATAAACATCAACAAATACAGTATGCAATGGAATATATCAACGACTTGTATAGAAGGATAGGAAACTTGCATCTCCTTACTAAATGTTGATAAAATAGCACGCAAAGGATTAATTATTTGGTAAATTAATCATTCATAATTAACAGGCAACTGTTTTCTTGTACATAAACTGTAAGTTGTATGTAATCTTAAATGTTTAAACATGTTTCGATTATGCAAAATGAACTCATGTTAAAGTTATTGACGTTTGAAGGAAAATTTCTCGTAATTTGTTGTTATTTAAGCTGCAGTATACAAATTTTGTAATCAAAAGTACTTCAACAACTTTAAACACAAATTTCTAGGAATGGTATTGTTTTGTTGAGAAATCCATTCTGCAATGTAAGAATTTTTATTTGTGAATGATTTCCGATTTGATGAATGGAACTTAAGATAATTGAAAATGAGATGTTGCGAGATTTTGTGTGAATACGCAAGCTATAACAAAATCTCAATCAGTTGCCTTTCCTTATCTCTTTATAATCCCTTGATATGATATACGAGGGGTTGTCCAGAAGTTTGTGTACAAATCTCATAATATGAAGATGACATGTCCGATTTATTTGGAGTTTTACATGTATTATATTTAATAAAACTTCAAACCATATGCAAAATATGAAGAAAATATATATTCAAATAAAATAGTTACATGTTTTTCAAACACCTCATGTACGCCTATATGCCGCAGGTCAGATTTACGTTACGTCGTCATGACGTTAATTTATTTCACAAGTAATATCCCTACTCTTGCTTGTCGCTCCACTCATACATTTTTGCAATTGAGGAACCCTGTGATCACTCTAAGGACTTGCATGTTATTTATTCTTAATTATCATGTGCACTGTGCTGTAACCTATACTTAGTTCACAGCATAGTTCATGAATTGTATCACGGCGATCCTTATTGAGGAACCTTTTACCACTGTTGATGTGACATTGACACGATTTTGTCACAGGGTGACCACACATGTTATTATCCATTAGTGTTTCTTGTTCTTCACTGTACAGTTTGTGCCATTTATAGACTACAAAATGCACTACAAATAACTTTCTCTGAGCATATATATCGCCTGGATCAGTGTTTTGCCAATATTGACAGAAGTTTTGCTTATTAACAAGTTTGCCTTTTTTTATGTAAGTTTGTTTAAACTTCTAACACTTACACGCCATACTATTACTGGAATGATCAATGTAGACATTGATGACATGTCATCAATAATACATGATTTACTGCTCGTTTTACAGGGAAATCAGTTATTTTTCACATACTTATCTTTCAAATTGTTCAATACTTTGAGCTGCGGCACTAACCATGTATGCATGTTGCTATGGAGACCACATTATCATTAACATGAGAATTGCACTAAAATACTGTTCATCGATGACAAATACACCAATACTTGAGCTGTGTTAAAATAAAGTGATGTACTTGCATGAATATGAATTTTATTAAATTTGTCCATGAACTTCTAGATAATCCCTTGTATATTATATTTTTAATTTCAGTCACCAAATTTATGTCTGTTACAACTGATGCTGTAGTTGGAAGTTAATTAAAAATAACTGCATGCTAAGTTTGTCACTTTTTTAATATCACGTTTCATTAACAAATAAAATGGCTTGCACAAGCTCACATGTATTACACAGAAAAATAAATGAAATGGAAAACTCTGTAAAAATAAAATGGATATAAACATGAGTTGTTCTGTACAAGCCTGTGTGTTTATATAATACTTTATGTTTACAAAGAAATGATACAGATGGGCATTTACAATGGCCAAAACCAACAATGCAACACACATAGTAATTATAGATAAATACTGGTAATATATACATGTATTACCAAGTAAGCTTCAGAATATAGTGATTGGCCTCTGTTGTCTCAATACTCTACTTTGCATTGGTCATAAATTACCTCGTAATATTCTAACCTCTGCTTGGTTGGTGGGAAAAATGTATTTGATTCTATTTTTAGCGGGAAAATAAATATCGGTTTAGTCTGAACACCTTGTTATTGATCAGCCAATCAAATTATGACTTACAAAAAAGTGATAATAGAACCTTTTGTAAACAAAACTATGTAATACCTGCAATTATTTTTTGTTTCTAATTTTAGTAATATGACTGCTATTGGAGAATGGTGTAGTAAGGGTATATTGTTAGGCAATTGAAAAATTCTCATATCAAGAAAAGGTACACAATAAATCAGCAAGGATTTTCATGTAATGGAAGCTAAGAAATTGTCTGCCGGTTTATAATAGGGAGCATGATGAATCAGACAGCATGCATTGGAAACAAAAATAGCTAACATTGTATAAATAAATTGTTAGAAAATATCAGGACAAGTAACCTTCCCTCTTATTGGTTAATTATACATTTCCTATGACTGGGTTTAATGTCATTTAAACAGTTATTTGGTAACATATGGTAACCCGTTTTATTTGTGGAGAAGACTTCAGATATATTTAAATGAATGCATGGACATATGAATCACACCAAAATTATTCCTCTACAATTAACTGGCAAACATTTTTATATTTAATCTTTGAGCTTGATTTGACTTTATCCAACATCAGGTGAAAAGCAAATAATGTTGTATTAGCTTCTTAGATCACTCTGCCACCGAGGATTGAGACAAGACTGAAAATATTTAGATCAATAAAATACCATTGAAAATAAAAAAATGTGAATGATCCATAATTTTTGTGTCTTTTTTTCTTCTTCTTAAGACTGTATAAAAAAATGAGAAGGATGCAAACTGTACAAAGAAAACAATGAGAAAAATGGAACGGCAAGAAATAAAAACAGGCAGTAAGAAATGTATGACGGCAGTTTCTGGTGCCAGCAAGACAACCAATAATTTGTGCAGAAATTACAGCTTTAGATATCACACATAAGAACACAAAAATCATTGACTTTTAAAAGAAGAAATCAACAATTGAAACTTCTGGTCTTTACCCTCAACCCCCTGAAAAATTTGAAGACAAAATATGAACGACATATTTTTCTTGTTTGAAGTACAACTGTACTCAAACCAACTACATATTATAGGTTGTTTACTTTAAACTGATGATAATATAAAAAAAATTTTCAAAATAAATAACTTTAATTATATTATCACCTTTTCAATCATAAAATAAAAGTTGTTGAGTTCAGTGAAATACCAATTAAATTTCAATTGCTTATATTCAAATTGACCTGCCCAAGCTCAGTTTGCCACTTGTAAACATACCACTTCAGTGTTCACACGGTGAAATAAAAATGATATATCACTGCCATCAAAAATCTTTCTCCATTAACTGGGAATGATAAACGTTGCTACATGCATATCGACACGTAACATATAGTTATATTTGTTTGACATGAATATTTCCACATATTAAATGTATGTTGCTGAAGTGCATTATTTACATTATCAATATCTTCAACAATACAATTGTACAAAACATAAATACAAAATAAAATATCACAGATATTTAATAAATTTCTCTGGACGGAGAGACGGGAAGAAATCTCAGATCATAATTTGATACAAACACTATCAAACTGTGTGTGTGTGTTTTATAAATGTCTTTTTCAAACTGAAATAATTTATAAATTTAGAAGAATACTGTCAGTGACGAGTATATGCAAATTGCATTAACAAACTTGTGACATCTATCTCATGCTGTTAAACACATCTATAAATTTCAGACCATAAACTTGATTTGCTTTCTTTTACAAAAAATACAACAAATATATCCAATTAGGGATTACTCAAAGATCGATATATCATCACAGTTTCTATTAATTTAAACCTATTTCTTTAACTTCTATTGTGAAACAAGTTACTGCAAGTTAGACAAATCACATTTGAAGTCTTCCTGGATAGAACCAGTACTAAGCATATGCAGATAAAGTGTTTTGCTCAAGGACACTACACACATAGCCATGGCAGAGGATCAAACCCACGACCCTCTGTTTGATACTCCGATACTGGAACATGCGCTCCACATAAATATACCAATGAATTTGATACAAAGATAAAAAATTCAATTAGTTTATTATATCTTTCACAAACATAACAAAACTTGTCCCCTTTTTTGCCTGCTGTTTCAAATTTACAAACTTCATGAAATTTTTTTTACAAAAAAGCACAGCAAAAACAGTCAATAAACTATTATATTTTGCCTTTAAACAGACATTTAAATACCACTGGCACAATTTTAAACTTGCTTCACATTATTATCAATATTATCAAGTGTGATGTCTATAATACACAGAAGTATTGTAGAGTATCACAATATATACAAATTATATTGATTTTGTTTAATTATTAACTATTTTAACTTATTAATTGTTTTACAAGCTCTCCAATGCATCATTCACTTTTGGCAAAGATTAAATTTAAAAAAAAATAATTGTAATATCAAAACTTCTCATAGATTTGATCAAATTTATAAGACATGAGACAATTTTGCATGAACCAAATTTGCATAATTACTTCCATAGTTGATTTTTAGCATGTATGCCTGTTTTACTTGTACATACTTCTGATAAAATAATCCAATGTAAAAGTTAAGCTACTGTTGAAGTATAAATGCAGATCAGGTATGAACAAAATAATTTAAAATCACAACAATTTTGTCAAAAAAAAGAATCCATCATAAGTCTGTGATTGAGATAATTAGATTCTAGCCCTTAGTTTAATTCTAACCTTAGGTATCACCGTTAGGAATCTCATAAGATTTTAGATTCTCAATCTTAATACTTATTAAAGATTCTTATATTCACTTATGACATCATAATTATTCACTTATGATGTCTGCTGCATGCATAATTATATTCACTTATGACGTCTGCTGCAAACATCAAATTCATTTATTACGTCCTCTGCATATATTATTATATTCACATGACGTCTGCTGCACACATATTATTCATTTATGACATCTTCTGCATACATCATTATATTCACTTATGACGTCTGCTGCATATATCAATATATTCACTTATGATGTCTGCTGCATATAACATTATATTCACTTATGATGTCTGCTGCATATATCATTATATTCACTTATGACATCTTCTGCATACATCATTATATTCACTTATGACATCTGCTGCATACATCACTATATTCACTTATGACATCTGCTGCATATATCACTATTCATTTTCATGACGTCTGCTGCACACATATTATTCATTTATGACATCTTCTGCATACATCATTATATTCACTTATGACGTCTGCTGCATATATCAATATATTCACTTATGATGTCTGCTGCATATAACATTATATTCACTTATGATGTCTGCTGCATATATCATTATATTCACTTATGACATCTGCATACATCATTATATTCACTTATGACATCTGCTGCATACATCACTATATTCACTTATGACATCTGCTGCATATATCACTATTCATTTTCATGACGTCTGCTGCACACATCATATTCATTTATGACATCTGCTGCATAAATCATTATATTCACATATGACGTCTACTGCATACATCATTATATTCACATAAAACATCTTCTGCATACATCATTATATTTATATAATATGACGTCTGGTGTATCTATCATTATGTTCATTTATGATGTCTGCTGCATATATCAGCTTATTTGTATCAGTCTATAATTTTAAATGTTGTTAAGAAAAATTCCATAGGCAACAATTTACATGCAATAATATTATGCAACCATTCTTTTTTTTAAATAAATATGTCATTTACCAAATTAGTTCATTGAACACATTGTTAGATGTTCAAATTTAAAACTGTAGGAATGAAGGAATCCAGTTACGAATAAACTGTCAGCAGTGATTTCATTGATGCATACGTGCATTGTTATATTTCTAATTCATTCCTCTGTGCAGTCACTGTTTTTATCCATTTACACAATCTTCAAACATCTGCTCATCATGTGTTTGATTCAAATTGAAGTTTGTGTACTGACATTGCCAGCATCAGGGCAAACACCACTTTCAAAATATTCAAAATAATAAATAAATATATATCTATCCAATTCTGTTGAGCATATGGGACAGACTTCATTTCCAATGTGAAAATCTTCAGTTTTGAAAAATTGTCACTAGTTGATCTCTGTAAAGTGTATAAAACTAGAGTGTTCATGTATCAGACAGACTCGTATTCTCTCTGCCATGCAGCATACTTGTCCTTCATAGCCCTGCCTGATGGTTTAGTCCGTTCTATTGCTTTTAGTACATCTGATGTAACAATTGTATCTAATCGTATATGGAGGTCTTTTACTGAAATTTAACAAAGTTTAATCATAAGAACAGTATCAAGCTCTTTTCTCACTTGTGCTGATATTCAAAATATAACGATAGCAATAATGTAAGTTTTAACCTTCCATATAGATCAATACATTACAATATACCTGGCCCGGTTAGTATAGTTGGTAGTGCATCTGACTATCATTTCAGGGGTCATGATTTGGAATCCCAGCCTGGACAAGTTTACGTGATGATCTATATATGACATTGTGGCTTAATATCATTTGTCTCTCATCGCTGATTCAAGTGGGAAAGTTACCATTTACTTGATGAGATGGTTGTGCTCGAGTACTGGTTAACTTTTCAGGATCCCAGGAAAGAGTTTAAGATTAACTGATTAATCAGTCTGTTATCCTTCAATGGCATTAAAGTGATTCAAATAAAACAAAACATTACTTTATTACAATTAATACCTTCTGAATTACTGTTTTCTAGTGCATCAAATATCTTCCTCACTGGTCTCATAGCCGCCTCCTTGCTCACCAGCTTGATGTCGGAGCCAGAATAACTATCTGTTTTCTGAAATGCAAAATATGTCGTGAATATATGTTACATAAGAAACGATTTGGTTTATATTCATTTTTTTAGTTTGATAGTAAATGAATTAACTTGAGAGCTTTTGTTAACTGCTCTCAAGTATGTTTCCTGGGTAGAACCAGTACTGGTTCTTGTTTATGAGAGACATTAGGTTAAGTCTGGGATCGAACCTGCAACCTCTAGTGACCAACACCAAAATAACTAAACCACCATACGCTTATAAAAAATAATTAATTTTTTTTTGTTACAAAAATTCTTATAAAAATTGCCATGTCTTTAATAATTAGCTTTATTTGATTCAGCTCAGTTAACTCAGTTGGAAGCACTTCTGGCTATCAATCTAGGGGTCTTAAGTTTGAACCCTGCCTGGCTTGCCTCAGTGATATACGACATTATATCTCATTGTCATTTGTTTCTAACGACTGATTCACGTGGGAAAGTTATCAGTTACTTGCGGAAATGGGTCTGCTAAAGTACTGGTTAACCTTCCAGGATCCCAGGAAAGGGTGGTTAGGTAAAATGATCGTCTAGCTTAAGATTTGAGAAGAACAGAACCATAACTTAATCTTATATCATTAATGAAATTACAGTAGAACTTTGATCGCTCGAACTCGACGGGACCTGAAAATAGTTTGAGTCAGCGGTAGTTTGAGTCAAGCCTGGTGCAACAATCATCGTACATACAACTTTGTGTACAAGTATGTTTGTGAGCGTGTAATTGAATCCCATGTGTACGCTTTGAACAGATTATGTAAATGATGTTTATTTCTTGTTTATGTAGAAAATCCAATATACCAGAAAAAATAATTTCCAAATATAATTAATTGTATTACACTATAATCACTTTATTTACCTTTTATCATCATGATTTTATATACTCATGTATAAATAGCTATATTTAGCTTTCGGTGTACGTGACAATGTAAATGAAATGATAATCACACTCCGGTTTTACTGGATCCGTCACTAAGTTGCTCAGCCCTTTCTTCTTCAGGTAAATGGGTTTTTAATGCGACATTGTGCAATGAGACATGTCTAAGATTTATAGGGTAAAATTGTATGTGACACTCTTTTCTTTTCAATGTTTGCAATATAATTTGATTTTATTTTGATTTCATCCTAAATTACAAATAAACATCAAATTAAGAATGGTATTAACTTAATTAATGCAACATGCAGTATACAATTAAAGCAAATGTGTAACCAATTACAAACACACTCGCCAAATTATCATAACAAACTTCTTTAAGGCAGTGGGAATATTATGATGTGTAGAAATTACTTCACACCTTTGAATGTGTGAACAAACATGGCAAACTTCTCTGATTTTCTTTATATTTGATCAGCTGTTTGACTGAAAGGTGCGAAAAACACAGGTAAGTGTGTTGGCAGGACCTAATTTCTAGTTGGACTGTTCCACCTATCAGTGTTCTAGCCATCGGAGGTAGAACAATAGAAATTAAATAGGAATTTTGCAGCGACCGGGTTAGTTGTTCGAGCGATAGGTGGTGTTCCAGCCAACCGAGTTCGAGCTATCGAAGTTCTACCGTAGTTATTTTTTTACGATTACGCAATATGGACCTGTTGTTGTTTTTACTTAAAAATTTAAATTCAAAATCAATAATAAAGCTGGATACTGCATTTCCTTTATCTTGGTGGCTTTCAGTTGTGCAATTATTTACTCATGTAACTTATATGATTGTCACATGACCAGTTCTTAAAACAGATATTCTTAAAATTACTGGCATTATCAGGGCTACGTTCAGTTCAGTTAAACGCTTGCTGACATTAGCAAACATATTTTCCTGGACACGGGCTCAAAACCAAATTAGCACACAGTATGCAACCATTTTAGGGAACCAGGCATTAAACATATTTTCTGTTCAATCATACTGAATGCAGCCCAGGTGACTGGGACCAGAATGCATCGCTGGAGCCTCTTCCTTTTCGCACTGCTTCCAATGGAATCTCAGTTGCTTATAAATAAATGGTTGCATGCAGTTTACCCATAAGTATAATATGGTTGCATACAAGTTGCATATAAATAGTTTTGACTTCCAATGGCAGAATTTCATTTATCTGATTTGGATCATTTATATCTGATGCATTTAGTTGTCTGTATAAAAGCACATTATGTACATAAATTGATCTAAGAGTCTTTGTAACTGTTGATTAACTTAAGCTCTGTCTGAACCTAGGCAGCCTGCAACATACTGATAACAATAGTACTTCTAACACAACCTTTAACAATAGAAAATATAATTTATGTTTCTAATGTAAGTTCAAGTTAATTAAAATACAATGTTTGCAGGCTATCTCTGCATAGGTTTGAGTCATGGTTGACAAACTCTCTATGTGTTGTTGTAAATCAATTTCTTGCAATTAATAGACAATGGACAAGATATTTCATCAGCTATGATAGACTGCCATCACAATGTAATGTTCAAGTGACTCCCAATTTATTGTTAACTTACTAAGGATAATAAATCATAATCTAGGTCAGAAAGGAGCTCCAGTCCCCCCTCACTCGGGTTGACTACTCGTGGTAAATGGTGCTTGAACATGGCCTTCCGAGCCTCATAGGTTGGAAGGTCAACCAGGATTCTCTTCTCCAGCCTCCTCAACATTGCATGATCCAACTCCCTAAAATATACAAATACAGATATACAGAATTACAATGTATTCATTTGCAGTTATATTTAATAATAATTTAATAGTTGATAAGGTGGTCATTTGATAGAGCTTATTTTCATGCACCATGCCAAGAAAAGATAAGATTATAAAGATTTTGTTTAGTCATACCCCTGAAGATGATTCCCAAATATCAGCAGCATGGTCTAGTGGTAGAGTGTCCACCTCGCATGCGGAAGGTCATGGGTCATGACCGGGTCATACCAAAGACTTTAAAAATGGTACAAGAAGCTTCCTTGCTTGACACTCAGCATTTAGAGGAGAGGTCTAGGTCTGGTCGGCCCGGTGTCAGTATAATGTGACTGGGTGAGGTATCATACCATGTGTCTGTGACATGATACTCCAGTGTGACAGCGCTCAGAATACTGTCTCAAGTAGAAACCGTTGCGATATGACTGAAAAATTGTTGCAAGCGACACTAGACACCATACAACAACAGTCTACAAATATGCACACTGACCAAAGAAGATGCTGCACATGTCTCCTACATGCTCATCTTAGTATATCTAATACCTTCCTTGTCCCCAACTATCACATAATTTAGATAGACTGACAGATTTCAACCATGAAGCGCACAACACATACCAAGGAAGATTGGAAGCTGCTAGCAGAAAGACAAGGTCATCAGTTTTCGCAAGACCATCCATCTGTACCAGCAGTTCGGTCTTCATGCGACGACTTCCCTCGTGCTCTCTGGAACATTGAACATATTGTCAAACATGACGATAACTTGAAAAAGCAAGAAATAAATCACTATTTCATACTACAGCTATTCGCAAAACCTTTAATGAAATTAAAATATTAAGAAAAGCAACATGTAGCTTCATTGTTTATTGCTCAGCTCTTGGAGGATAGTTCTAGGTCTGGCTGGTTGAATGTCAGTATAATGAAACTGGACAGGGTGTTTAATTTTCATAGGTTTGCTCCAGCGTGCAGCAGTCTTGATACTTATCAAGTAATGGTATTATTTAAATACATAATTATCCAGTTTTTAAAAAAAGTCAAAAGAATATCGCAAAAACAAATGTCTTACCTATATCGCTTTATCACAAAGTGAGGCAATGTAGAAAGCTATCAATGCAAGACCAAGGCTAGACAATATCAACTAAATATGCAATATCATATCTTGATATTTGTCTATTATTTTTAATGAAGGGGATTTCTTCACATGAGCAAAGCTAATATTGTGTAGGATATTAATTATCTATTAATTATTCTATTAATAGAACTATGTCACTGTCATCCAAAATAAAGCTGCATGGTATTCATTTCTGCCTTATACACAACCATAGTGAACCAACTTTTTGTAACAAACATTTAATCAGAAACTGAGCTTAAGTTCACTATTCCTGGAGGTCAAGGTCATCCACAAAATTATGATGCAAAGCTTTCAGTAGTTGTACCAATTACACAGTAACAAATTGAATTAAAAAACTCTGGGGCAATTTTTTTCAATTAATACCAGTACATAGCCCCATTTGCGCAGGCTAATATGCCATCCAAAAAAATTGCTGCATGGTTTTGAGCCTTTTTACCCATTACAAAGTTATGAATAAAATTGGTGACTCTGGGAGAGCAATTGCAAAGAAACAGAGCTAAATGCAAAACTAAACATTTGCAAAGTTGATTACCTGTTAGTCATGTCATGAAATGTATGATTTTTAGTAGTTCTACCCAACTATGAACAAAATGTTACGACTCTTGGGCAAACTGTTTCAATAAATTGGGAGCGTGTAGGCCAGGTTAATTATTTGCACAGGTCAAGGTCATCAAACATGCTGTATAGTTTTGGGTAGCACTTACTACCAATAACACAACTAGGGATCAAGTTTAAAAGAAATGGAGATCCATGCAAAAGATCATAATTTTTTTTGGGGCCAAATTAATATTTGTAGAGGTCAAGGTCATCTAAAAAAAACAACAACTATCTCTGAAGTTATATCCTGAAGTACTACCAATAATACATCTATTAACTACAAGGTGTCTCAAGGCTAATTAGTTTTTTAGAAAAAGAGCTAAAAAAAAAAAAAAAAGCTTGAATTGTTGACGCCGTTGCCATGGACACTACCTATGTCTATTTATTCTACGCAAAGTCAAGACAAAAATTACATAACTAACAATTATATTATAGTGAAGTTTCTGAAACTGACATATATATGTTTTTGTTACTGCCTGTTATTCTTTAAAATTGTTGTATTGTTATATAAATAACTACTACATATAACCACGGTGTGGTCTAGTGGTAGAGCGTCCACCTCGCATGCGGAAGGTCGTGGGTTCAATCCCCGGCTGGGTCATACCAAAGACTTTAAAAATGGTACTAGAAGTTTCCTTGCTTGACGCTCAGCATTTAGAGGAGAGTTCTAGGTCTGGTTGGCCCGGTGTCAGTATAATGTGACTGGGTGGGGTATCTTACCATGTGTCTGCGGCATGATACTCCAGTGTGACAGTGCTTAGAATACTGTCTCAAGTAGGCACCGTCGCAATATGACTGAAAAATTGTTGAAAGCGACGCTTAACCCCATACAACAACAAAGCTACTACATATGATATGTTAATTATCTATTGTAGATGTTTAATTAATATATAACTATACTGTATCATAGGTGTAAATATTATAACCTAAATATCACTGTCAGTCTCAATATGATGTAACATATTTACAAACTCACCCTCCACCTCCTCCAGCCCCTCTTTGGCTCATGATGGCCTCTAACTCATCTAAGAATATTGTAGACGGGGCATAGAATCTTGCCATCTCAAATAATACCTGCAAACACCATGTGTTTTTAACAATTTAAACAAATACAATGTACTTTTAATGAAAATTATACAAAATCTTTTGTCAATTTACTTAATAATCTTTATTGGCTACACAAAGTGCCAGTCACTTCATTATCAACAGGTTTTTCATTAGAGATACAGCAATATTGGAAAGAAAACATCACATTGGGTATGTCAGTTTAAACAATGATCTGTCATTTCAAGCAGTACAAGGTTGGATTTAGAGTGAGGTCAAATTGTGCAGAGCACCCACTAAAGTGGGAAAATATCTTTCCAAGGGTCAGTCAGTGTGATCCCTTACCAGTATTATGTGTTGTATTAACTTCAGCATTGAATGTATTCGCAATTTAATCAATAACTTTCTATTTTGTATTGATTGTGAAACAAGTTCTGACAACTTAAATAAATCATGATTGAAGTCTTCCTAGGAAGAACCTGTAACTATGCATATGTGGATAAAGTTTCTTGCTCAAGGCCACCACTTATAGCCATGGCGGACGTTCAAACCCCACAATACCAATCCTACATATGATTCTCTACTACTGAACCACAGACTCCTACCACCAATACAACACAGGTTTGGTGTTGTAAAAGTTGAATAAAGTTTTTATAAATAAGTTTGAACAACGTTACACATCTTGCTTTGTAATCAATGTCATAGAATAAATAATTTTCTTATCATGAATAATAATTGAAGTTTTCATTTTATCTGAAGCAAGAACAGTTATATATCCTAACAAACCAACATACCCTGACTAGTTTTTCCGAGTCGCCTCTCCACTTGCTGACAATACTTGATGCAGAAATGTTAAAAAATGTTGTATTGCATTCCGTTGCTATAGCCTTGGCCAACAGTGTTTTACCAGTACCTGTAAATATAAATATTAATTAGTTCATGCTACCAAATTATGCTAATTTACCCATATGCAACTTCAAATTATCTTACTATATCCCCGACATGCCTTTTATATTATTT
Source organism: Panopea generosa (assembly GCA_029582155.1). NCBI lineage: Eukaryota > Metazoa > Mollusca > Bivalvia > Adapedonta > Hiatellidae > Panopea > Panopea generosa. The sequence continues at coordinate 59,856,812 of CM055906.1, read as the reverse complement.
ATTATGAAGTTATCATTTTGGATTTAACCTTTTTTTTCTCTTCGTCACTTTTAAGAACAGTGTTAAGCACATTCTTATGGGGTTAAATACCATTATGATTACATTTTATACATTATAGTTATATGGATTCCAATTTATTTGATTGGTAGAGGAATATTTAAACTAAGAATGAATCTGAGTAAAATTGCTGTCCTTTCGCAAGAAACTTATGGCATACACTTGTTTACTGGAAAATTTATGTATCACTTAAAATTTGACAGCATTTGCAGTGAAAAGTGAATAAAAAAGTAAAGAAAAACTGTTACTTTCTTAAAAACGCTGTTGATATTACGAGCTAACTTTGGGGTTATGCCATTTTTAATATATCAAAGGCTATATGTGATATGTGGCATACAAGTTATTGGTTGCGGAAGACCTCAGAATAAATTTTAATTAGAACCATAATCCCTCCTCAAGTAAGTGGCAAAGTTTCTCACAAAAGTGTTTTGATCACCCTGGACTTGAATCCACCTACTCTGTAGTGAGAAGTAAGGGATAGTGAGATGGCACCTTGGACTGGAACCCACCCAATAATAATATCTGTAGTGAGAAGTAAGGGATAGTGAGATGGCACCTTGGACTGGAACCCACCTTATCTGTAGTGAGAAGTAAGGGATAGTGAGATGGCACCTTGGACTGGAACCCACCTTATCTGTAGTGAGAAGAAAGGGATCATGAGCTGGCACCTTGGACTAGAACCCACTTACTCTGTAATGAGAAGTAAGGGATAGTGAGATGGCACCTTGGACTGGAACCCACCTACTCTGTAATGAGAAGTAAGGGATAGTTAGATGGCACCTTGGACTGGAACCCACCTACTCTGTAGTGAGAAGTAAGGGATCATGAGATGGCACCTTGGACTGGAACCCACTTACTCTGTAGTGAGAAGTAAGGGATCCTGAGATGGCATCTTGGACTGGAACCCACCTACTCTGTAGTAAGAAGTAAGGGATCATGAGATAGCACCTTGGACTGGAACCCACCTACTCTATAGTAAGAAGTAAGGGATCATGAGATGGCATCTTGGATTGGAACCCACCTACTCTGTAGTAAGAAGTAAGGGATCATGAGATGGCACCTTGGACTGGAACCCACCTACTCTGTGGTGAGAAGTAAGGGATCATGAGTTGGCACCTTGGACTGGAACCCACCTACCCTGTAGTGAGAAGTAAGGGATCATGAGATGGCACTTTTGACTGGAACCCACCTACTCTGTAGTGAGAAGTAAGGGATAGTGAGATGGCACCTTGGACTGGAACCCACCTCATCTGTAGTGCGAAGTAAGGGATTGTGAGTTGGCACCTTGGGCTGGATTCTACCTACTCTGTAGTGAGAAGTAAGGGATCATGAGATGGAACCTTGGACTGGAACCCACCTATTCTGTAGTGAGAAGTAAGGGATCCTGAGATGGCACCTTGGACTGGAACCAACCTACTCTGTAGTGAGATGTAAGGGATCCTGAGATGGCACCTTGGACTGGAACCCCCTTACTCTGTAGTGAGATGTAAGGGATCCTGAGATGGCACCTTGGACTGGAACCCACCTACTCTGTAGTGAGAAGTAAGGGATCCTGAGATGGCACCTTGGACTGGAACTCCCCTACTTTGTAGTGAGATGTAAGGGATCCTGAGATGGCACCTTGGACTGGAACCCACCTACTCTGTAGTGAGAAGTAAGGGATCATGAGATGGCACCTTAGACTGGAACCCACCTACTCTGTAGTGAGAAGTAAGGGATCATGAGATGGCACCTTGGACTGGAAGCCACTTACTCTGTAGTGAGAAGTAAGGAATCATGAGATGGCACCTTGGACTGGAACCCACCTATTCTGTAGTGAGAAGTAAGGGATCCTGAGATGGCACATTGGATCGGAACCCACCTTATCTGTAGTGAGAAGTAAGGGATTGTGAGTTGGCACCTTGGACTTGAACCCACCTACTCTGTAGTGTAGAAAGGAATCATGAGTTGGCACCTTGGACTGGAAGCCACTTACTTTGTAGTGAAGTAAGGAATCATGAGTTGGCACCTTGGACTGGAACCCCCCTACTCTGTAGTGAGAAGTAAGGGATAGTGAGATGGCAACTTGGACTTGAACCCACCTACTCTGTAGTGAGAAGTAAGGAATCATGAGTTGGCACCTTGGACTGGAACCCCCCTACTCTGTAGTGAGAAGTAAGGGATAGTGAGATGGCACCTTGGACTGGAACCCACCTACTCTGTAGTGAGAAGTAAGGGATAGTGAGATGGCACCTTGGACTGGAACCCACCTTATCTGTAGTGAGAAGTAAGGGATTGTGAGATGGCACCTTGGACTGGAACCCACCTTATCTGTAGTGAGAAGTAAGGGATTGTGAGATGGCACCTTGGAATGGAACCCACCTTATCTGTAGTGAGAAGTAAGGGATAGTGAGATGGCACCTTGGACTGGAACCCATCTTATCTGTAGTGAGAAGTAAGGGATCGTGAGCTGGCACCTTGGACTGGAACCCACCTACTCTGTAGTGAGAAGTAAGGGATAGTGAGTTGGCACCTTGGACTGGAACCCACCTACTCTGTAGTGAGAAGTAAGGGATCATGAGATGGCACCTTGGACTGGAACCCACCTACTCTGTAGTGACAAGTAAGGGATTGTGAACTGGAACCCACCTACTCTGTAGTGACAAGTAAGGGATCGTGAACTGGAACCCACCTACTCTGTAGTGACAAGTAAGGGATCGTGAACTGGAACCCACCTACTCTGTAGTGAGAAGTAAGGGATCGTGAGTTGGCACCTTGGAGACTGCCTGTCACGGAGGACCATGATTATTATATTATAATATTTACTAATATACACACCTGGGGGACCGTACAACAATAATCCTTTCCAGGGAGATAATATGCCCTTGAATAATTGTGGGTACTGAAATGAGAAGTTAAATGTACATGATCATGGTGATAATGTTGTTTATTCGTCAACAGTTTTTGTGGTTTCAAATAATTCTGACTTAATAAAACTGATATAGGCAAAGAATTGATAATTTTAGTAAAATCTGAGAAAGGAAAAAAGACAATTTAAAATATATTTTACATTTTTTGTAACAGATGACCAACAATTGCGTTGCAAGCTGATGCAGACGCTCAACTTGAATGCTAATAAATATGCTGCAAAGTGTAAAAGTATGTAAATGAAAATCTTTATATACTTGTATGTGCAAAATAGGATTGTTCGCTGTAAAATTAAAGAATATATAGAACTTACTTTGTAACCACTACTCACCACCACCAAAATAAATTAAAGTTACTAGTTGAAGTACAAGTAAGATATCCAATATACTATCTATTTCTGTAGTGCCCTGTTAAGAGCAAACTTCGATATTTATAAATGTTACGTGTATGAAAAACTAGACATGTCTACAGCAATAAGACATGTATCTAGGTAGACAGTTATAACCCTGTTTATATATGATTATGTTAATTATTTGAACTTATTAATTGTATGTACCTTAATTGGATAGACGACTGCCTCCTTCGACAACCTCTTGGCCTCATCAAGGCCAATTATATCACTCCATTTTACATTGGGATTTGTAGAATAAATATCCTGCAAATATAAATAGGAAGAAAGCTAATTCCAGAATGATTACAAAATCAAGAATGATTGACTGATTTGGCCACTTCCAACATATTATAGATTTAATGGTGTAGAAAGACCTCCATAGAATTCCTGTGTCAAAATCAGTCCTGTTACATGCCTCCCAATAGATCGTAGCCCCTTTATTTGAATAAAGTTGAATCTACTTCTCATGGCAACCATACAAATATGAAATATTGCTATGACGGTGTCACAATTCACCACATGATACTCATATCATATTGTTGTGTCATATTTAACAACAGCCTACGATGTTTAAGGTTTTGAGGTTATCATTTGTGGAATTGCGCCAAACTACCGGTATGCATGCAAATATTCTATGAGCACTTGCTCACTTTATCGAGGAAATCTTGTTGTTGCAACTTATTTACACATTATTATCGGCGTACCTCAATTCCATTTGTATTTAAAATGTTATGAATTGGATGATTTAATCCCTCCCCCACCCCTCAAAACAAGTTTAATGTCTGAAAAATAAAAAATAAGAAATTAAGTTGCACCCTCTTCACATATTTTCAAACAAATTAAGTAGAAAATCTAGGGATACATTTATCATGGCCACACTGAAATCAACTGGATAGATGACCATGATAAAATAGGGCTGAATAACACATGGAGGTCAACTGGATAGATGACCATGATAAAATAGGGCTGAATAACACATGGAGGTCAACTGGATAGGTGACCATGATAAAATAGGGCTGAAGAACTTAATAAGACACAAAGTTGTTTACAGGAGATGGAACAGTACCTCAAGGCAAGTGAACATCTAATAGAGGTCAACCCAAGTCTGGATATGTTACCATGACAAGCGAAGCTTTTGAACTTAATATAAAAAACATGGTTGCTGTACAGATCTTACCCTACTTATATTTTGTGCCAATTCTCTCCATTCATTATTGTATCCAACGTATCCGCCAAGTGGTTTTAACAACTTGTCCTGAAATGAAAAAAAATCTTCCTTTGTTATAGCACATAAGGTTAGCATCGGTATAATTTTATCTACACACGTTTGAGAGATGTTATGAAAGAAATGCTAATGGAATATTTAACGACAATGCTAATTAAATCATTTAAACAAAACACACATATTACGTAAAATCATGCAATCCTAGAATGGACTTCAGTTACAAATACTTTTGGTTAATTGTTTTCAACCTCAACAACCACTCTTTAGAAGAAAATATTTACAACTAAGTTTGTGTTCAGGGATATATTTTTATCAAACTTTGACCTAATTAATATTTAAGTATTATTGCATGTCTGACTATCCATCAAGGATCCTGAGTTCAAAACTCTGACTGGCCACAGACTCCAGATATATAATAATGCAATCCATTATCATTTGTCTCTCACCTTTGATTCAAGTGGAAAAGTTATCAGTTACTGACAGAGATTGGTGTGCTCAAGTACTGGTTAACCTTCTAGGATCCCAGGAAAGTGTGGTTGTGTTAACTGATCGTCTGTTAGTCATTTATAATGAAATAAACACACTAGCTATTCAATCAAACAAACAATAAGTCCATGATAGCATTAGTCTATTTGTGAGGAGGCATGTAATACATTTTATTCATTTCGTCAAGTGTACCAATCCAATGTTAAGTTTACTAACCTAATTTTCTGACCTCTCCTTTGGATTCTTTTTCAAAGGAGCCACAACAAGTCTATATCACGTGTCTTCAACAAGATATAAACATGAACTTGGCTTCTTTAAATTAAAGTTTACCTTGAATTTGACAGTTTTGGCCCTGCCCCCAATGCCCCAGGGTGGTGGAGACCATGCAATTCACAATTTTGATTAACCCTCAGGTACCAAAACTGCATAAAACACTTTATTGCGATTAAGCTTATGGTTTTTGAGAAGAAGTCGAAAATGACAATTGTTTATGGATGGACAATGCACAACAACGGACAAAAGGTGACTGCAAAAGGACCTTTGAGACAAAGTCTCAGGTGACCGTAAAACAGCTTTCTTCAGGAGTACTGCACATCAATTTATGTCATGTGACAGTACAATCACCTGCAGTCTCCACGGACACTTACATTACTACTCATGCCTGAAAACTCATTGGAACCTTCTTCAACATTTAGTTTAGTGGCGTCATTCAACATGGCACGTATATCAATAATCTGTCCAGGCTGAAGTAGAAAATAGTTTGTATCAATGTAAAATAAAACTGAAACCATACATTCAAAATATGTATCTCACATTAAAAAAATCTATATCTCTGCTGCACATGCTACCTTCCTAAAGTTTCTCATAAAATAATGATGATGACTAAAATGATGATGATCTTTTCAAGAAAGAAACTAAAACTTACTTATCATTCCTTGACAATAAATTTTTTATCATCTATACAGGTAAGACAGGTAGAGGTTACTCAATTATGCTTTTATTGCATTCAAAATTCTAATTACGCTCTTTACCAATACTGTTCAATGACAAACTTGCCCAATTGACATGACGCTTGCTGTCAATCAAACAAGTTGATAATCTATCAGCAATTGATATTGTTTCCAACTTACCATTTTCCTTAGACAAGCGAATGGTCTCTAAGTAAACACATTTTTTAGATATTTACGTGGACAAACAATGGCACATGGCCAGTAAGCAGAGTGAGTCACTCTTGTGCCAGATCAATTATCAACAGACTTTGAATTGACTGTAGCAGGTATACAGTATAATGTAAACAAATTAAAATCATATAGATACTTTAACATACTATCTACCTCCTACCTACACAATTTTTATTTGGAAATTGGTTCGTGCAGTTTTTTACATTAATTTTGCGTCTCTTCATTAATATTTTATATCCAATAAGATTCAGTTACTATTATGAAGTAATACTCTAAAGAAATCATAACATGAAAGTTTACCAGTTTTACCCACCACCCCCACTTTTAACACCCCTTTTTTTAAAACAGTTCATTTTTCTCTTCTTAACATTTGAAATGTGCCTCCACTTAATGGTTTAGAATAAAATAAGAATATACTGACTGAAGAATAGTGAACAGTATTTAAACAGTGCATGTACATATATATTATATACACATAGGTCACAAAGTATATTTCTACAGTGGGATAAAGGTTATATACATAAAACCTGAAAAACAAAATCAATTAGGACTACCAATAATTAACTCCCTTGTGATGTAATAAACACTTAACAACCAGATTCTGGCCCCAACATTATTGTTATTGCAGCCTGTTAAATTTACCATATACAGTAAAAAACAAAAGCAAACTACCAATTAATTATATTTAATTAATATTCTTATTTCTCCTATGTCACTGTTACATATTTATTAGTTAGGAAATCTTTAACCAAACACAGCTAAGCTAGTTCATATTACATGTCTCCAAGGGGATGTTACAATGACAATTCTTTATTTATGTCTCCTGCTGTAGACAGCAAGTCGAATATCCAATCATAATAAAATTTCTTCACTCATCAAATTATACAAGACACCGGACAAACAGACCAAGAACTACCATTTAAATGCTGAGTGCCATTCGAGGAAGCTTCTAGTACCATTTTTCAAGTCTTATGGTATGACCTTGCTGGGGATCAAACTCGCAACCAGTTATGCATGTGAGGTGGGCACTGTATTGCTAGACCACAGATGCGGTTTTTAATCCATTAAAAATGTAAATTATTTGTTTTTTGGGGGGTGGGAGTTTAATGAGGTTTAATGCAGTTTCAATACACTTCAGGTTATATATTATGGCATATCCAGTTTTACTGGTGGAGGAAGACCTCAGAATGGATCTGAGTAAAACCACCGTCCTTCTGCAAGTAACTGGCAAACTTTCTCAAACAAATTTTTGGAGTGATGGGGACTCGATCTTACAACCTTAGCAGTGAGAGGTAAATCTTAGATTAATCAGCCACAGAAGACATCTCAATTATTTGTAACAATATTTTTACCACTGGATGGTATATTTTTGTTTTCCCATGTTAAAACTAGAAATGTTTACACAGGAAACAGATGCAAAAATATATTTTACCAAAACCTAAGTTGAAAAGGGGCAATTACTCCTGTAAAATTGACAGAATGTTGACAAATATCAAGCTTAACATGTCATTTGATATCATATGTCTCACAATGAAATATAATTTTGACATAACCTAGACACAAAGGCTAAATTAGGAAATCCCTTTTCAATATATATTATTTTGGTATATTTTGACAGATATTCTACAACAATAAGGTCTTAGTGAATGTGAACAATATATCGAGATTTTTTTTTTGAAAAACCTTACATGCTGCCCGATTGAGAATCAAGTCACAGTTTCTGCATTCAAAAGTGGACTACAGCTTAAATCAGCTGATTACATCTTTACGATTTCTTTATTCAAAACTAGATTGTGCTTTTATACACAGCAGTATATTAAACTAACCTTTTAATTTGTAGACAACCTCACGTTTGATGTTTAAATTCCCCACTTAATAAATCATCAGATACATGTACTTTGTAAAACACCTTGTTTTGCAGGTGAAACAAGAAATGGCATATTTATACCTTATATATAATTTCAATTGAAAGTATAAGCACTACAGAACTTAAGACTTATTCAGGCAAATGTTGCTTCTGCAGTAATTTCTGAAACAAAGGAGGTTTTACATAGTTCAGTGCATCATCAGAGTGCACAAGAATGAATAGTGGGTGGACGGAGGCAATATGTAACTACTGATTCTACAGTTAAATATAGGAGTAAGCGGTGCAGTGATGAAGTTGATAGGGTGCTAGCTGCTTATGTTGGAGGTCATGGGTTCAATACCAGGCTCAACCAATGGCCTCTCATAAACACACCCAGTACTGGTTCTACATAGGAAATGGACTATGAGCTTACTTTGAAGCAAGTTAAAACAAGTGAATCAAGCAAAAAGTCTACCAATTGACAACAATATATTAAAGAAGTTTGTATCATTTATCAATGATACTGTTCAAAATGAGCACAAGGAAAAGTGGACATACAGCTAGACAATTACTCTTGTGGACATACAGCTAGGCAATTACTCCTGTGGACATACAGCTAGACAATTACTCTTGTGGACATACAGCTAGGCAATTACTCCTGTGGACATACAGCTAGACAATTACTCTTGTAGACATACAGCTAGAAAGTTTCTCCTGTGGACATTACAACGATTCCTCATCAATGATACTGTTCAAAATGAGCACAAGGAAAAGTGGACATACAGCTAGACAATTACTCTTGTTGACATACAGCTAGGCAATTTCTCCTGTGGACATACAACTAGACAATTACTCTTGTGGACATACAGCTAGGCAATTACTCCTGTGGACATACAGCTAGACAATTACTCTTGTATACATACAGCTAGACAGTTACTCATGTGGACATTACAAGATTCCTCATCATGTTTAACTGAACATTTCTGAGTAGTTTATGGAAATACATAGCCCCCATATGTCTAGTGTGTAAGTCTGTGACCATAACCTTTATAGTAGTCACTCAAGAGTCGTGCACAACATGTCATGTTATGCTGTACACTTATGTAGAGTTATTCGAATCTTGGTCCAGTTAATTAAATGAACAATGCAGTATAATAATATAGAAATACATGACCAACCATACAGTATATTAAAATACACAGCTTCCACATGTGTAAGTCCTGTATATGACCATGACCTTTTCACCCAGGTTAGCATAGGACACATCATCATGTTATGCTCAACCCTTCTGTGCAGTTATTTGAAAATTAGTCCATGCATGTGGAAGTTACAAAGCGGACTTAAGGACTGACAGACAGAATCAAGCAATCCTGTAGTCCCAAAACTAGTTTCAACTGGCAGGCAACTAATAATTGAGTAGAAATCATATCAAAGGACCAGAAAATAGAATTATCCAATTATACCGAACATATGGTGTTAACAGTGGTACAGAACAACACAGAGACAGTTCAGTATTAGGAGGAAATTTGCAACAGTAACAGCGACCAAGGGGTCATGTGTACCGTCACGCTACCACATGGTCTAGTGGTACAACATCTGATCCAGGATGACAGAGTCATGAGTTTAACACCAACCATGTCCATTCATGTGTGGTGTCCTAATTGAGCAAGACATAATTCCTTCAAATTTATGCTTAGAACTTGTTTTAACCAGAAAAAAGTTAATTTGACTCAGTTGTATGAACTTGTATCATAATCAATGTAATATCAATAAATTTACATTTAAAAAGAAATCCAACATGTCAATCGAGCTATCTATTTGAATGTCACATTAATACAGAATAAATACAATACTGAACTGTAGCTGGTTATCTATTGGCTTCTTAATTTTGAGTAACATTTTATTTTTAGAACAATAAGCCATCTATAATGCTTAGGCTGCTAAATCAGCCTTCAGTTTAAACTTAAATGTCTTCAATTTTTCAGGATTGATTCCTCGACCTTCCAGTCCAGGGTCTGATGCCCTATGTATGGATGACTCTACAGCAACTTTCTGTTAGACTTTTATTTAACAGATGCTGCTACTAAGAACAACAATCCTTTTTTATAATTCTTTGTAAAAATCCCAATGAAACCCCTCACTTCATCTGCATTTTCTGCACATTCTGTGGTGTGAATAAATAAATTACACTGTCATTAAAATAAAAGCTGACATGAAGCTTGAAGAATTGGAATAATGAGAAGCCTTAAATGACTTATATGGAAGAAATAAATGATTGACTTTAAGGTTTTTATTCCATGTCATACAATATGTTGCCCTAATACTGATGCACACAGTTGTATTATATGACCCGGTAATAGGCCATTCATTATACACATGGTGGCGGCGGGATATATAATAAAACCACTGTCCTCCATGATGGTAACTTATAAATCTAAACCTTCCTTGTGAAAGTTATTACAACTTACAATACTAATCACACTCAAAGTCTTCCTGGACAGAACCGGTATTAAGCATATAAAGTGTCTCAAGGACACCACACATAGCCGTGGTGGAGGATCAACCCACAACCGTCCAATCGTGGTTCCGATATTCTCCTACTGGACAACACACACTCCAAGCCTACGGTAGAATGCTCTGGAAACACACTCTATAATGTTTTGCCAGTACATTGCTTTGTGGTAGATAACAGTATAAAGATTTTAAGAGCTACGTTAAAAAAATAAAGATTTGTAAAATTCCACAAAAATGAACACGTCTCAAAATTAACCACTTACATTGTACTCTATTACTTCATAATCAGACAGGGAGCATTGGTACTGCTACAAATTATCTCTCACTGCTAAGGTTGTAGGTTAGTGTCCCCGCACACGCCAAAATCTTTATGTGAGAAATTTTACAAGTTACTTGCAGAAGGACGATGGTTCTACTCAGATTCATTCTGAGGTCTTCCTCCACCAATAAAACTGGATATGCCATGTATAACCTGAAATGTGTTGAAAATAGTTACTGAAATTAACCTGCATGCAAAGCTTCCAAAAAATGTTTTGACACCAATGGCAACCCCCGGGTAAGAAGAATAGCCCACTTTATTTTTTCGAAGAATAAAGCTTAAAAAAACTATAGTTTGTCTTGTGAGCAATGACAGAGTTCTTAGAGGCAAGATAACAAAGGTGATTATGAAAAACAAAAATAGAGAATTAATACTGTTTAGTTACTTTAAATTAGTTTAAACTTATTTATTTTTTTCTTCGATTGTGAAACAAGTTCTTACAACTTAGGCAAATCATGCTCTACGTCTCCCTGGTTAGAACCAGTACTAAGCATATGCGGAAAAGTGTCTTGCTCAAGGACACCACACATAGCCGTGGCGGAGGATCTGTTTAGTTACAGTACAGCTTTGTGCATATTGACATGACTAGCGTGTGTAAACAATTATTACATAAACAAATAAAAACTAGTAAAATGACACTTTTAGAAAAAGTGTTAAGATATTGTAGAAATATTAAAATAATAGTGTCAGTTGTATATTCAAACCATCATACAAAAAAAAAGCTACACTGTTGTCTTGAGATCTGAACAATGACAGATGTAATAGGCAAGATGATAAAGCTTATTATGAAAACAAGACATACAGCATTATGAGTATCACCAATATAAAAAAATTTATAAGTTACATGGTTTGTGCATGTAAAGGAAGTATGGAAATAAATGAAAACAAATAATATGAACATTTTTAGAAAAGTGCTTTAACATGTGACTGGCTAAGCTACAAAGCGCAGAATGTTTACTAATATTAAATGTGCCCCGTTATGACAAAAGCAAACAGCTGGGTGTTTCCATAAAAACATAGCAGAGATGAAGACATCAGAGTCAATTTCATGAAAGCTCAATGAGAGACTGTTGTATCTACAGACAAACCTATCTTAAGCACCCAGTCAAGGGATAGAGCAAATGTGGCCTTTTAAGAAAGGTTATTATTTAATGATCTGAAAGCATAGAAATGGGAAATAACAAATGTGGCTGCCTAAGACAAATGGCTGCTTATTACAGGTATGACTGTATTACAAATTAAGGCTGAAGATACAACTATCTGCATTAACACTAATTTTCCATTACCAAGTTACAAAATTTGAGTGATCTATTTTGCTGAACATGAACAAAAATGTTTCAAGTATAACAAACACATCTAGATCTAAGTTTTTTCCATTGTTTTTAATTTACAAAATTATGTATTCACAATATACAAAAACCTGTGTTTCTATGGCTTGATTATTCAACTGGGCAGTGTTCAGAAACCTCATACATGTTTATTGTAATCACATGATTAACTAGAGGCCTAAATGGGCCTAAGTCGCTCACCTTATTTCACATGTCACTTCTTTTCATATTTCCAATGGACTCAACCTACGAAAAACTTAAAGATGAGGAAAATGAGTATTCTCTCAAAGGATTTTAATATAAAACTTCCTTTCTTTGGCCTGAATATATCATAGCTACTAAACCGTTGCTTATATGAATCATTTCTACCAAATAAGAAAAAATTTAGCTAATACATTCTTGAAAAGAAGATTTTTGAAGTGTCAAAATTTTATCCCTTTTTGAGTCCCTGTTAGACACTTATGTATATATATCAAATCCCATTTAAAGGACACAGGGCAATCACAAAAGCTAACCCTGAGCTTTGCTCAGTTGAGCTAAAACAAGAAACAGCTCTCAAAGGTGTCTGCTTATGTTAGCAAAGGTGTATAGTGAACAAGTCTTTGAGTTGACAAATGCTAACAAATACATTAAACATGTACGGTTAATACTCAGAACACAGTCCAGTTAAAGCTTACGCCCAGATGTTAACTATTGCATTATGGGTCACATTAGTACACAGTCAGACAATACAATACAGGGATTAGCCAGTGTCCATTAAAAGTGCCCAGTTAGGGTGTCTCTTTGTTATACCTTCCCTTTCTCTTTGATAAACGGGCTGTTTCCCGTGTCTTTTAGTTGAGTGACTGGGAATTCCCCTTTCCCTTCAGAGCCCTTGGCTGATCCGGCAGAGGACCAGCATTGCTTGGCCTTAAATGTTTTTAACAGCAGCCAGTTAACATCATAGTGTGAAAGTGGGAGGGGTTTCAGTCTCACTGTAGCTTTACATTTCTCTAAGCTTGACCAGAAACCACTGACTGCGCACTACAGTATAATGATATGCATGCATGCAAATCATCGAGCTCTGTCTTTACTTCTGCCCAATGACCACTTTCATCAAACTGACTTAAGGTTTTTAATAAATATATTATATGGATAATTGAGAACGATGTGTAAGTCATAGTCGTACCTAGATAACACATTAATTAACACTTTGTTATCATAAAAACGGAATTTGATGTGTAGCATCACTTTTATATTTCATCTTATCATAAATAAGGTAATTTGGAAAAAATGTAGATTGATGGGGGTGGGGAAGAACTGGCAAAAATAACAACTACTAGCAATACAAATATACACAACTTTTTTACTGTTTCTAAAGAAATATATAAAATATATGGATATAACATTTAACATTCCACTGTTCTTTCTAATTTTAACACAGTCTTGGTTTAGCACCCAACCATATTGTTTTAGTGCACCGGACTGTGCAGACTTCAGCATTTTCTGCTGTTTACCCTAAACAGCTGATCACTTAGTTATTTACCATATTACGTCTAAAATTATTCCTTTCATCATACCATTGTCAATAGGCAACATTGGCAACATTTGATCCTCTCATGCTGATATCTCATAGCATACAGTAACTACTTTTCTACTTGTTTCCGAATATCTAAAAATGAGGCTATTTTATTATATGAGGCAAGCTTTGATTTCTGGGGTATACGTAGTTTTCTTTGTGTTACGTAACATGTGTGTGGTCTCCTGCTATTCATGTTCAACTAACTAAATACAACTTTGTGTGATTGCATTCTCTAAACAAAAAAACACAAATTTAATTAGTTTGCACTAAAAAGCAAATACATTTATCATTATATATAATAATTATGTATAAACAGTATAATATAATTATCATTTTGATTGGATAAATTTACCTTTCCCCTTGGGAGCCTCTCAGACGGAGTATCAACAGTCTTGTTGTCCATGTGACTGTTGTTGTTGCTACCCTGTACAGTCAAACCTTGCAATGCTAAACTGGAAACATCACCATTGGCAACACCATTCATCTGAAAATGATATATATTTATTTTATCCCATAATTATACATTATTTGAGGCAATAAAAGGGTGACCCTATTTAATCAACTTGAAATGTTTTGGTACATGTACCATTATAATATTCCATTTGGATTCCTTCCTTCAAAATTATGTCCAAGATATTGCAGTTGAAACCTACGCACTAACATTTTAGCCAAAAGGATAAATAGAAAACTAGGTTAGTACCTTTCCTTACAAATATTTGGTTCAGCATGAAAAAACAACATTACAGTTTGGCAGAGCTCACCTTGTCATGTTTTGTTAGAATCGTCTTATAAACTAACCGATTTTTATCTATATATCTCACCTATAAAATTGTATTTATAAAAGCAAAAAAAAAATTTTTTGTGAAACATGTACATACTGCACAGAACAATAAATGTAAAACATCAGTATCTGACATAACTTACAATACTGGGAGTAGATTTGGCCGTGCCATCATTTGGTCGTCTGGTTGAGGACTGCACAGACCTCTGTCGCCCGTTCATTTGACCAGATTTAGGGCGACTTGAATTTTGCGCAGGTGGGCTCGGAGGTCGACCATTCTGGGGGATTCTTGGCAATGAAGGAGTTGTGTTTTTCTGACTGCAATGTAACATATCATAGTTTGAAATAATTAAGATAACAAACATGCTGAAGTACATGTTGCATTGGTTTCACTGACATCTGTCCTGGCAATCAAGTTTATTAAATTTTTTTGGTGTTTAGTGTCTATTTCAAGTCTTTAAATCGCAATATTATCTGCACACTAGGATAGTATTTTCAGTGTTGTCACTGATATCATGCATCAGATACATGGCATGATAACTCTGCATGTCCCAGAACATTCCTCTAAAATACCAAGTGCCAAGCTTTCGAAAAGTATGTAGCCATGTAATTTTCAGTCAGAACTGGTATTTACAAACATTTTATAGTTTAACTTAACCTTACCAAACACATTTTTGCATTTTATTTATTTGTTGGATATGAAAGCTTCACTTCAATATATACATTGCATTACATTGAAAATAACATCACATAGTGTAGCAGTACATTTTATTAGTTTATATCTAATTTTACTATCTACAAAGAGCTTTGAATCATTCTTTCAAAGTCACCATTCTAATCTCTGAAATTTACCCACAACCCTTCGCTAGCGAAGCTTTACCACCGGACTACCCATTTGTCATCCACCACTTCTGTAAATTTATCATTTGTTATGCACTGTATAATCTAAGCAGTCATATTACATTGGTTACTACAGCACACATCACATGATATAGTATACATCCATAATTATGATTTATATTATACAGTTGTTAATTAATGTAGTTGTACATAGTTACACTATATTTTATTTACACAAAAAATATATATCCAGGTTATTATATACATCCATATACATCTGTTATTATAGCCTTATTATTAGTAAGGTCAAAATGAAAATAATGGTTTGGTGTGTAGAACTGTTGCAGAAACATTCATTTTTTTTTCTTAAATTCATGATATATAAATATATATATATATGTGTGTAAATTTTGAATAAGAAAACAGAATAATGAACATTGCACTTTTTATTTATCTATCTAGTTTAAACTTATTTATTTTGTTTTGATTGTAAAACGTGTTCTTACAACTTAGACAAATCACACGCGAACACTTCTTGGGTATAACCAGTACAAAGCATATGCAGAAAAAGTGTCTTGCTCAAGGGCACCACACATGACCGTGGGGGAGGATCGAACCCATGACCCTCCGATCATGGGTTCGGTGTTCTAGCACTGGACCACGTGCTCCACTATCTATCTGGTCATGAGATATGCACCTGAACAAAACCAGCTCTTTTCCGCAATAAAATGGAAATTTTCTTCATTTTTGGTGCCAGATTTTCAGTTTATTTAATGGTAACTTATAATACTTCCCAAGTTTCAGGAATCTGTAAGTGGACATGGTACTACGTATGTAATTTATTGGTGGTGTTTTCATTTTTGCTTTATTGATATAGCTGGAGCTACAAAATTAATTAACCATCAATATTTACCTTGTGGAGTTGTGAAATCCTCATTTGTTGAGAATTATTTTGTGATAAGGAGAGTAACTCAATCAAGGCAATGATACAGAACAAGAAACACCTCAATTTGACCTTTCTACAGTCTGTATATTCACTCAAATCTGTCAAGAATGTTTGACCAAGCCATTTGAACAATTATTTAGATCATTGTGGAGCGTGGACATAATACATTAGGTGAGGAAAACATCTAGGTTGCTGGTCTTTGACATTGACCGCCAGAAAGCAGATCGAGGAAAATAGACTGGTTCAGGTGTCAAAATGACAAATCATTAATGTTTAAACTTGTAGAAACCCCAAAGATGCGCCAAAATTAATCAACGTAAATTAATTAAGTTTTACTGGCACACAGTAAATGTTTACTACCGCAAGGATGAGAAATAGTGTTCTGGAGGAAGCGCATTAGATCATTTGGCCACGGAGGACCCATAATTAATCAAAAAGTACATGAAGGATGTTAACAAAATATATTCCTCCCCCTAAAGTTGTAATGAAAGACTGTATTAGACATATGTAATTAATAACATTTTATCAGCCTTAACACAAGGTGTCTGCAATTAGTGATTTAATTGATAAGTAAACAATAGACACAACAATAGGTGCAGCGTGAATTTTTGTTTGAATGTGCACTCACGGGTCAAACAAACAAAAACTTCAGGATTAAGTAAAAAATCTATTTTATCAAACAAAATATGCTGCAATATAATAGCAGATACAACTGGCATCAATACATATATCAGATGACAGGTAGAAAATCTGACAGATGCCAATTCATTGTAAGAGAAACAGGCTAGAAATGTCTGTCAACATGAATGCCCCCTACTATTGATCAGAAATCAATTTTTACCGAAAATTAAGTTTAAAAGAGGCCATTTCTTGTGTAAAATTTGTCTGACATTGAATAATCCAGGAACACATGAAATACTAATTCAATAAATAAACCTTTTCAAATGTTATTGATCAGAAACATACCAATTTTTTACCTTGGACACACGAACGATTGAACACGGACAAGCAGACCAGTAATACTTAATGCCCCATCACCATTGTTAGAATGGTGGCAGCATTAATTTGAGTACTTTACATTGTAGAATGACCTATTGTACTGTATAGTGCATTGCAGATAATAATTTAAAAGACTAAATAAAATCAAGATGATAAGTAATATGGACTTTTGGAATGACCTTTAAACAATATTTACCATGCCATGTCAGACCCATGTACATACATGTAATTAGAATTATTGAAATCATAACAAGTCATAATATGAGGAAACTGATGGCAGACTAAAATTAAACTTCACTATTTTTTTTTTACCAGTAATACAGCAAATTATAGCAACTATATTCTATCAGTACAACTTAGCAGGAAAACACATTTTAAGTGAAAACAAAACATGATCTAACTAACTATTCTATCAAGACTAATTTGTTATAGCTGGAAATAAAACTATAAGCAATTTGTTGCGCATGAAATAGCATTAATATGGCAAGAGGCCATAACCAGATCTAAATAACACAATTTTAGTTTTAGTTTAACATGAAACTGATTTCACCATGATGTACACAATTTAACCAACCCTTTACATTTAAACACATTCCCACCTCAGCTTTAACATTGAACAGCTTTCAAACCTTGTACTTTACATCTAAACACATTCCCACCCCAGCTTTAAAATTGAACAGCCTTCAAACCTTGTATGTTACCTTTAAACACCTTCCCACCCCAGCTTTTACATTGAACAACCATCTCACATTGTACTTTACCATTACATTTAAACACATTCCCACCCCAGCTTTAACATTGAACAATCTTTAAACATTATACTTTACTTATACATTTAAACACATTCTCACCCCAGCTTTAACACTGAACAGCCTTCAAACCTTGTACTTTACCTAACATTAAACACCTTCCCACCCCAGCTTTTACATTGAACAACCATCTCACATTGTACTTTACCATTACATTTAAACACATTCCCACCCCAGCTTTAACATTGAACAATCTTCAAACATTATACTTTACTTATACATTT
Source organism: Panopea generosa (assembly GCA_029582155.1). Classification (NCBI taxonomy): domain Eukaryota; kingdom Metazoa; phylum Mollusca; class Bivalvia; order Adapedonta; family Hiatellidae; genus Panopea; species Panopea generosa. The sequence continues at coordinate 59,838,398 of CM055906.1, read as the reverse complement.
AAACGCATTCTCACCCCAGCTTTAACACTGAACAGCCTTCAAACCTTGTACTTTACCTTAACATTTAAACACATTCCCACCTCAGCTTTAACATTGAACAGCTTTCAAACCTTGTACTTTACCATTACATTAAAACACATTCCCACCCCAGCATTAACATTGAACAGCCTTCAAATCTTGTACTTTACCATTACATTTAAACACATTCTCACCCCAACTTTAACATTTAACAGCCTTCAAACCTTGTACTTTACCATTACATTTAAATACATTCTGACCCAGGTTTAAACATTGAACAGCCTTCAAATCTTGTATATTACCATTACATTTGAACAAATTTCCAACTCAGCATTAACATTGAACAGCCTTTAAACCTTGTACTATACTCAGGATCTACTAGTAATGGTCTACCATAATCAATTAAGGAAATGATGCAGTTTTACAAGCTACATCTGATTCTGATGATAGAAAACTAAAATAGCCCTGTATTGCATAACACAAGTGTGTGAACCTATGTCACACACACTGCTAAATACAGTGCCAGAAAGTTGTTTCAAAAGATGTTTACAGTGATTTATCATGTCACTTTTGGATACATGTGTAGATTTTATAGTTTCCACAACTGCCTGGGGAATCTGTTACGCTGACGTATACAATGACCAACAAAATTCCAGATTACCTCAAAACAGTTGAGCATCATGTCCAGGAACATTTACATTTAGAATGAAGCACAACTGTTTTGAGGTAATCTGGAATTGTGTAAATAGCAGATATATATATATCATTGAAATAGATACCTCTAATATCCAGATGGTCAGTTGGAACTATGCAATATGCATATGTAACAAAAATCAAAACGAAAAATCATGTAACCAGCTTTTGAAACAATGTTCCAGCATCATATTAAAAGATGCGCGTGTCATAGGTTCTCCCCCTTGTAACATACATCTATATATTCTGGGTTTTGAACACCTTTAAGATGAAGCCTCACATACATCACTATGGTCCTAACTGTTGGTTAATGCCTATATTCCATGTGTGCATATAATGAAAAATGAACATGCAGTGTTTTCAATGGGCTTAGTTTCTTCAGCCATTCTGTATACGATTTAATGGTCATAACCAGGGGACTAAAATTTTGTTATTGAAAGATCAGGACTTCAGATACACAGATATCTTAAAACTATACAAAAACATGAAACATATTAGAGGTGAACTACACAAGTATGCTAGCATTTAGATATATCATTTAAATTATCTGAATATGCTATACAAAATACTTTGTGATTCTATGGGCCACTTTGTAAGTACCTAGCCCTAGGTACTCTTAACATCTCAACTTGAGATTTCCCTCAACTAAAATTTTTGAAATGCTGTAACTTCATATCATATGCATTGATCATTTTTGCATGTTATCGATCTTTACCAACGAGTACAAATTTGTTCAGATTTGAAACCTAGGTGGTCATTTAATGTGTAATGAGTTATCATTTAGAGAAATTGAGATTTTTAGCTAAGGAAAATCTCAGTTTGAGATGTTTAGCGAAACCTGTCCCAGTATATTACATTAACTTAATTTTGTTTAGACCATTGTGCATGGAAATAATAGTACAGTATGCATGACACAAATATGCACACATGGAATACAAGTAACTCTAACAGGCCTTAAGTTGAGATCAACACCAGAGGGTAGACACGGGATTACCTGGAGGACAATCTGCTACCTGGAGTTGCACTGAAGAATATATATATATAGGTCATGTGACTGTTAATGGTACTATTTCAGGTCATGTGACTGTTTATGGTAATATCTCAGGTCATGTGACTGTCAATGGTAATATCTCTGGTCATGTGACTGTACATGGTAATATCTCAGGTCATGTAACTTAATGGTAATATCTCAACACATCACTGACACAGTTTGTGTAACACTGTGTATAATTCCACTGATTTGTGTGGAATACATGCTGACATTATTTAGTGTCAAAGACAGACTTAATTAAAGATTCATACTAAATGTATTTTAAAGTACACTTACCGGTATTTACTCTTAAAATACTCTCTAAGAGTCTAGCAGCAGGGGATAGAACCCAGGATATGACAGTTGGGGGTTTGATTCCCAACAAGGTCATGATTGTGTTGTATGCATGAGCAGTACATCTGGTCCCAAGATTATAGATTATTTTTCATGAGTCCAATCATTTTTGAGTTGAGCATGAAATCTTGAGTTGAGTCCAAATTATTTGCATAATGGTTTTATTTAAAATAAAGGGTCAAGATTTAAACAATTAGCACAAATAAAGGGCTATAACTGTTTCAAAAGTCAATGACAATTTGCATAAATAGACCTTATAATGATACTTCGAATCAAGTTTAATCCAAATTGGTTGAAAAGTTTAAGAGGACTAATCCATATAAGAAAATGTGACATGCCAATGGATGGATGTATAATGAAGAGCAGACATACAAGGGCAAAACTATATGGCATAAATGGTGGGGACATAAAAAGTTTGTGTCAGAATATATAAACAGGTCATGTGCTTAATAACATCTATAACTCTAGGTGCGAAATAAATGCATTACCAATGCAAGCAATCACACAGTCCATCTTGTTACAAATAATAAGATGTGCAACACATATCCATTTTTAAAAGCTCCATTTTTTCCCCCAGAATGGTTACAAATCTATGGAATTAATGTTATATGTTACTGATTTAAATACATGAACCATTTTAAACAGTTTATTTCAACCACTGAAACTTTGTTAATATTTTGGCCACCATTTATAGGACACTACTGTCCCATACAAGACTGGTTTTCATCCACACATACACTCATATCCCCTGAACTCAAACACAAACGCTCACCATATTACAGCCAATGAAAACAAGGTATGACAGTGAGATGTGACATGTTTCTGAACTCTTCAACTTGAATAACAGAAAAATTCTTAATTCTGATTATAGTTGAAAATCAAATCAATGAATTTTTTCATTCATATCCCATATGAATGAGCAGTATCATTATCTTTGGGTAGAATTTTGCGATAAACACAACTACACAGTGTAGGTCTTTTATATATATATACAAATACACTTGGATCCCATTATAACGCAGTCCGATATAACGCAAAACTCATTATAACACGGTTTTTCTATGACTCCCAAATTTAAAATTGATATTTTCAACCAGATTTATAAAAAAGCTAAATCGCTAAAAGTGTGTGGATGGATGGATGGATGGATGGATGGATGGATGGATGGATGGATGGATGGATGGATGGATGGATGGATGTACAGTCGAAACTCATTATCTTGATATTGCTTGAGTCGATATTCCGGTCATGTCGATATTTTTTTGCCAGTCCCAACTTTTCCCATTCTTTGCTTATATAAATAAAAACCTTTTATCTTGAAATTGTCTTTGTCAATACTCCGGATATCACGATTCCAATTTTAGTCACCCGACTGATAATTTCACACCTTTAATTGAATGTTTGTCTCGATATATTTATTGTTGACATAATATTGTGTGTTTTTCCACGCCATGTGAAAATCTACGTGTGCCATTTTTCACAGTTTGTTTCAGACGCAACACTAATTACCAGTCAATGACAAAGGTGTCAGTTTTAATGACTGACAGAATGTTGCAAACATCGTGTCATCGAATTGGGTGATTGCATGTAAATTTTGTTTAAATATCATTTGATTCAATCAATCAGCCTCAACATTTATTTCACACTGTTGAGAAATTCAAAGAAGGACCCGGATATTAGCATTTATCATGACAGTGTAATTCTACTGCACCTACCATAATATGAAAGCGAAAGTAAAATTAACGTACAATTATCAGGTGATGAAAATAAATATTGATTTTGGGACAAAATCTATGTCGATGTTCGGATATCGAGTTTTTTTGACAGTCCCTTCCAATATCAAGATAATGAGTTTCGACTGTACTAGTTTATCTTAATACCCTTGTGCTTTGAACTAGTCATTTTGACTGACATGACAACAACTTCTTATTCTTATAAACATCGCTTTTTGTTGATTTACACGACAAACAATTGTCTATCATATTTATCATACATTGTCTTGTGTTTGTTTATGGTACTTCAACCGGAACTAGTATTGCCAAATAGTGCTGCGCAGTCCACCTTGAGATATTTATAATGCAGTTCCGCGTATATTGCGGTTTCATTCCGTGGATCCCGGCAAACATGTTATAATGGGACCTGAGTGTATTTATATGCATGGTGTTCTTCATTGTAACTGAACTGTTATTGTCAATTTGTCATTCATATCCCATGAAAGCAAATCTGTGTGCAACATTTTTTACAATGGGTAGAATTTTACGATAAAAAAACAGGGTTACCGAAATATTACAAGTTAGGACATAAGAGCAATTCAGTCTAACTTACAGACGGGGAGATTAAAAAAAAGGGATGATTTTTATTGTTTAACTTGTGGACTGAATCTTACATAATAATGCAACTACTTATTTTACAGTACAACGATAACTGATAAATGGAACTATTGCAGGTGCATTAATTGATATAAATATAGGGAATAAACTTCATTTGTGAAAACTGTTATGAGATATGAACTTGCATGCAATAGTTTACTTACCATATACCCCGAAATAAAAGCCCCCCAACTTGAAACTGTTTAAACTAGACTTGAAATGTATGTGTATTTAATTAATTAAATATTAGTTATTTCATTTTCCATAAAAATAGATTGGGACCATTTATACAGGGGTATACGGTACTTTGTAAGTGTAACATGTAAATTCACAGCTCATGAACAATCTACAATTAAAATTCATTATTTAATTAAATACTTCTATACACTAAACTTAGACACGAGTGCAGGACATCAAATATTGTATACTTGTAGCATTTTATTCCATGAATTGCTAGAAGTGTGCGAGAACTACCACCTTTGCATTTGATGAATATTTCATGTAAATATATTTTCATGTAAAGATGCGAGTGCGGAAGCACCACTACAACACAAGACTGGCATCAAACCTGTGTATATGATGGGCACTGCTGTTCCTAAAGCTACAATACAAAAATAAAAAACATCTCCTGTTTACTAATATGTATAAGTGAGAGAATTTATATGCATCAATACATTGAAATAAACATTAACATCAGTAACTATTCCTCTATGACAGATTCATAATTTAGCTAAAGGCCAAGGTTATTTTTATTATTTAATTGCTCTTTAGCAAAAAAAGATGTCATACAAGATTTTTAATCCCGAAAATGCAAAAGGTCGTAACTCAGTCAAATATCATTGAACTGGAACACAAAAGGAATATATGCAAAGCTAGACCAGCAACTGATCCTTCTCGGCAATTTCACAGTTGTGATAGATGCTGGACAGACCGAAGGCAAAAAAAACAAACAATACATCTCCATAAGCTGACTGAGAGGATTAATGTTTCAGCCAATATGAAATGTGTAGATTTATATATATAGCCTGTGGACTCGGTAATTGACCCAACTCAGGCTGTCAGTTAAACAAGTTGATTATCCAATCAGCCATCGATATTGGTTACTACATCACCATTTTCCTTAGACAAACAAACTATGTCTAAATAAACACTGCATTGTATTTACTTGGACAAACAATGCCATGTGGCCAGTGAGTGAAGCAATAGACGTTCTCAAGTCAGGTCAATTAGAATTGAGAAGGTATAAAATGTAGGTCATCACTAAATATTAATTAAACTGTCCGAGACATACAGTAGAAACAACTGTCAGTATGAATGTTGTCTATAATAACCAAAGATATATGGCAGTATCATATATTGTTAGAAGAAATAATTATCAACTATGAATGCTGATTAATTATTCTTAATGTGTGTAATCAGGCCTGGTATGATTATTTAAAATTAAGCGGGTTGTAGAAAAAACATCTTAAATGTACTGTCATTGCATCACACCAGTTATTGCTACAAGCACTGTGATCACTATTCAGTATCAGAATATAAGAATCTCCCATGGTATAAGGTTGAGATAGGGATATTCCAATCATGAGGTTTTACTGTTTTAAATTTATTGAAATCGAGACTCGGTCCAGTTTTCTATCAACAGTGATGGATCAAGGGTCGAAATTCCATTGTATAATCATGATTACATCTTTTTTCTTGCATACCAATATGTTATATTGTTGCTAAACAAATATGTATATTTACTGCAGTAAAAAAGTTGCATGACCTCATACTAGCATGTACATTTCATGAGCTCATGAATTTATCTCAACCCTAGGGCGAGATAGAAACATTTGTAAAATGGCAGATTATTCTCATCCACTTCTACTCGAGAAAAATCCAGGCATCCAGTGTGTAACTGATTTTCAATCTGAACTTGTTCACAGCCATGCAGTGCTTGGAATAAGACATTTTTACTGGACATAAAGTTGAAGAAACATTAGCGGGTTTACAACTAATACCTGTTGATTACTAGCATCAATGTTTGGATGCTAATTAAAGACAAAAATCAGGCGTGGAGACAAAAATTTAATATCTGGTGTGGAGACAACCTCCTATGAGCAATCATTCATTAAATCCTCTATAACACGCTATAAACCATTAATACCTGTAGAATGTTCACAATTTAAATAAAGAAACAGTTCCATGTCAAATGTTATAGCCATATATCTTCAATTGAAACACTTCCACAATTCTTTGTATCAATTAAAGTAACTCAAAACTTTAGCTACGTGTGTTGTTAATGAGTCCAACAACCTAACTATTAACCATATTTGTTGTTGTGGTTTTATGCCTAGTTTGGGTGGGGGGAGGGGGGGATGTCCAAATGATCATCTTAACATCGCCACTTAACATTTTACCCACCTGTTAGTTCTGTTCATTTTATTTCTTCTGTCACCTGAAACACGGAACAAAATAGCTTGAACATTGCTAGATACTAGCAAAAATTATCTTTATAACCTAAGTCTTATTTTTACATTATCAACAGACAAAGCTAATTATTTCTATTAAATATGCCATTGTTAATTGATCAGACAAAAGAATAAAAAGCACCATGGCAAATCTTTTTTTGTAGAGGTCTTCCCTCAACAACAATAGTACTATTTCGAAAAACAATTTCAAAACTTAATATGGCTATAAATTAATATAATTGTAAATAAATATATTGTCGTATATGTGATAAAATATTAAAAGATAATTAAAACTAATATTTTCACTTGGGAGTTCATAATCTACTTTTCATTACCTTCCTAAGCTGCACAACACATCAAAGTAAAGTACAAATTTAACAATGAGTGTTGTTTTAAAACACTTCCATAACAAAAGTTTTAATTTTAATGCAAATTCAAACATTTTCAAAAGAAAAACAATAACATAATAACATTATAGCATTTCATATAACCATATCATGAGTTGTTTTATCATGTCAATGCGTTCATTTCTGTTGATAAACTGCCTGCATGATAAAACATAGGTTTATCACATCATTGCAAGTTTATCAGGCACATGACGTCATTATGTATACTTCATAACGTTGATATGTATACTTTCATGACGTCATTATGTATACTTATACACTTTGACCTGGACGGAACTACTTTTAACCTTACTTAAAATGAATTAAAAAAACAACTAGAATTATTGACATGATAGATAGAATACCATGTAAATGTCTGATATTATCAACTTCATCAGGTTCAGCAAGAAAAAAACAAGGCCTCAGTAGAGCCTCGTCCTGGTTTTTTTCTAAGCTTCACCTGATAAAGTTTATAATATCAGACACTAACATGGTATTCTTTATATATCGGCCAAAAATGTGTTTCTGAACAATTGAATGCATTTCCAAACTGATATTAATTATTTATCTCCTTCAAGTCGTAAAAAGACCTTACGACATACACTGCAAAATAAAAGGCACATTTTAGTACATTTTACCATTAAGGGAGTTTATAAAGGAACAGTGAAGGACAGCATGAAAATGCTTTATTTTCCATCTAACTCACTCAGGTGTGATTTTTTTTTTAAAATTGAATAATATGGGTATACAAGTTAAACAAGATTATATATAAATAAACACACAGCAAAAGTACTTCAGGAAACACGATAATGTCACAAAGTATAAAATAATATTGCTGGCAAACAAACTTTACTTTATGGCCTCAAACCTTGCAGACAATTTCTGAAACTTTCCAATATTCAATTTCAAATATATTTTCAGAAAACACATCCAAAATAGGTTGAACAGGAAGTGCGAAAGTCAGTTCAATATATTTAATTAGTAACTTGAGAACTGTAATATTTGTAAAAGATTGTGAAGGCCATAAAGTGTGGGATGTAGTAATGACTTTTGGTGTAATAAATCTGTGCCTAAATCAATCTCATTTTAGTCTATTATAGACTAGTGAAACTAAGGAATGAAAATTTCAAAACTTGTGATTCGCATCAAAACAAGTTTTACAAGAAGTCAAAATCTATCATTTTTTAATTATTCTTAAAAAACAAATACATGTACCTTAAATCACATTTTAAGTTTATTGTAAGTATTTTTAAAAATGCCAATTTTAAGTAGGACTCAAAACTTCAATAATTTTAGGCATAAATCCATCATTTCAATTAATCTTTAATTTTTTTCTAGGAATTTTGGACATAAATTCATCAATTATACAATTATGTATGTAGCATACCAAAATTTTACATCCATAACATAATATAGATTATCACTTTCCATAGTTCAATGAGCTCATAACCTATAACAGTTGAAAATAACCAACTTTCAAAGTCATCTAAGGTCCTATTATGTTAAAAAAACAAAATATCAAAGTTTCATTAATATATATTCAAAAAGAAAATTCTACTGGATTCATTCACAAAATGAAAAGTGAGTTTCAGGGCAGACAACTCTGTCTGTAACAGTTGAAATAACACAATTTGTGCATATACATACACCATAATCGTCATTTATATTGATTAAAAAGAAATGAGATTTTATTTTTAATTACAATATTTGATGAATTTAGAATCTTAACAGTCATAAAGTCCTAAACTATACAATGTTGTTCAGAACACTTATACATTTTATGTTCGGGTTATTAGAACTATGGAGCTGGATTGCATTTCACAAAGAAACTTAAAATAAAGTAAACATAAAGTAACGTCCATAATATTTTAAATATTAATCCATGTTAACACAACCTCAGATTGAATATGTCAGAAAACAGTAGGTAAATTTTTGGAAAATATAATCTTTAATTCACTAGATGACTATGAAAAACATTATGCATGTTTCTTACTTTACGCTTACGACTGATTTTTATCGGAATTTTTGTGTACAACCAGACTATATTTTTTAAGTCTAATAATTATCTTGTATAATCATTTTCACACCAAAAGCACACTCAATGCAACTAAGGTAAACAGAAAAGTTGTGTATTTGAAAATATAATCAAACCTTTGTTTAATTAAATAAATACCCGAGAAACAATTTAAATATCAAGTAATGTCTGTTTAACAAAAATTTAAATCAATTTTAATGTGATAAATCTTATTCCTCTACATAAATATTATGAAAGAGTTTGAATAGTTTTACAACGACATTGTGTTTAATAAATACAAATACACATTACAATTAGTTTTTTTTTCACTGCTAACACTTCAAAACTTAAAACAAACAAAAAATCCAAAAACACAACTATTTTGGTTTTGCCTTATAAAAAGAACAAAGTGATAAAGTGAATGTTCACACAGGAAACCAGCCCAGTCACACCTGCATACCTGTCGTATAGCCTGTTAAAAAGAAACAAACACACAGCTTGCAATCAGAGAATGGTGAAAAGCCTTGGTAGATGACTATACAGTCAAACCTGTCTAAAGCAGCCAGCTGAGGGAAGGAGCAAAAGTGACCTTTTAAGACAGGTTGTTGCTTTATACAGGTTAATTTGCTCTGAAATCATATAAACGGGAAATAAAAAATGTGGCTGCTTAAGACAAGTGCCTGCTTAATAGAGGTGACCGCTTACACAGGTTTGACTGTATTTGTATTTGGTAAAAATATGTCCATGACAGTGTAAATCCTGAGTACGACAAAGGTAGTACCAAACGTAAGCTTTATTAAATGTATCAATAACCTCATTATAATTTTTATATTACACAAGTGTATTATTAAATTATAATGTCATATTTAGGCATTTATTTCTTTATGCCTTAGTAAGCAGGAAGTCATACTTCTTCAGTGCTTTTTTTGGCAATTTCTATAGCAAGCAATTCCAATTACCCAATGGTAAATAGTATCTTTCTTTTCCAAATTGAGTGGTATAAAATCCCATCTGAAAGCTTCAGTAACTGTAAATTGATACTTGCAATAATTGCTTGATAAAACAAAGTTTCCCCCATTCTTAATTGACTATAAAACTGATTCTTCAACTAAATGGTCAGTGAAGCAAGTGTACAATTTATTATGAAGTTGAACATATAGATTTTAATGCAAAAAGTTTTCCTAATTTTAATGAAATGCAGATAAATTTCCCAATTCCAAGAGTATGGGCCATATTCCCAAAATGGTGAAAATAATGTGTTAATACTATAATTTATTTCAGCTAATTTGTAAGCCCAGAGTTTTTGTGAATCACTCTCTAGCTAATGTTTCCTTGGTTACTAAGAACCAGTACTGGGGGTTAATTGTGTGAGGCCATCAGGTCTAGTCACTGGGATCAAACCAGTGACCTCCAGTGTGAGCAGCCAATACCCTATTCGCTGCATTCATCATTACCACCCATATAATCATTTAATTAGTTTAAACTTATTTTTTTTTACTTTCATTGTGAAAAAAGTTCTTACAACTTAGGCAAATCACACTCAAAGTCTTCCTGGTTAGAACCAGTACTAAGCATATGTGGAAAAATGTCTCGCTCAAGGACACCACACATAGCCATGGTGGAGATCGAACCCACGACCTTCCGATCATGGGTTTGGTACTCTAACACTGGAACACGTGCTCCACCATTTAATCTGATGATCCACAGAAACACCATGTCACTAAAACAAAACTTTTCCAGCTAAAGAACTGTTGTCCAAAATTCCTATACTTCATTATGTGAGGTGCTTGAACATAACAGTTTAGTCCAATAAAAACTTTATTTTAAGAATATATTTTTTGAGTTAAGTTTATAGCCATTTGTTAACACATTACAGCTTACACATGGCATTCAGTTTTATTGGTTGAGGAGAAAACCTCAGATTGAATCTGAGCAGAACCACTGTCCTTCTACAAGTATTAAACAGTCAATTTTTTTTTTAATTTTTTAGGACAGAGCCTCTGCAGGTTTGAACCCACATTCTCATCTTGAGGAGGCACATAAGATGAGTACTTGGCCAGGGAAGACACACAAATTAAGATTGAAAAGCATTCATATAATCAAATGTTGAGTAACAAAAGAGCCAAAGTCTCTAAAACAGATATCACAATATTTAATGAAAATCTTCATAAGAAAGTATTAGAGATTTTTTTCTCTCAAGAATTTCAATGCATTCAGTTGCAGCGATTTTATTGTGCAATAATAACCTCACATCAGCTGAGATTCCATGTTGATCTCTGCACTATGACCACTTAACCTTTGAAGCCATGGCACAATGGAACTCTTCACAACCATCTTCAACAATAATAATGAGTGCAAGTATTTTTTTAATCTATTTTATTTGATTATAATATATTATATTTTATTTAAAATGTCTTCAATTTAAACACAGAAATGTATGTTGTGACACATGGATACACAGCTTCTCAAAGCTATTCTATTCAATCGGTAGACTAACTAGAAGCCTGCAAACACAAAGACTATTTGCCATTGCAATGCATAGAAGAAAACAGATTTGTCAAGACTCTTTTCACACCCTTTTCATAGGCAGTTTCCAAATCATCAGTAAAAACATTCTGTATAAGTAGCAGCCTGTATCTTTTATAACAGGATTATCGTACACAGAAATAGTTTCATACATTTGATTATCAGCATGCATTATACTATAATTATGTTCTTATTCTTTTTTTTGATGGAGTATAACACCATTTTCAACAAATTACACGTCATACATGGATTCGAGTTTTATCAGTGCAAGGAAGATATCAAAGTGAATCTGATTAGAATTCCCATCCTTCTGCATGTTTCATGTTCACATAAAGTTTTTAGGTCAAGCCGGGCTCGAATGTACGACCTCAGTGGTGAGGGGTATGTGATCTTGAGACCAATCAACTTTTTTTTATGAGTTTTGTATCCTCGTTATATAGTACTTTTAAATTTTAATCTTCAGGAATCTCCATATCATTTATATAAATCAACAAATAAACTTGACATAAAACTTAATATAAAATGTCTGGTTTTTTTTCTGTTTTTATTTATTTAAGATAGCAATAAAAGATACAGGTTGCTATAATTGCTTATTCTATCTATAAAGCTGCATTTTCTTTGCTACCCATTAAAACTTAATCCTAAACTTCAAAGTTCATCAAAATGTATTGTGCTTGGGCTGTACTTAAAAAGATATTTGTTTGCTGTGCTCCTACCTATCTATTCAAATTGCAGCTACTGAAACCTTTTTATTGGCTTTTCTTGATAGCATTGTTTTTTGTTTGTTTTTTCCTGAATTCCGTACATGTGTTTTGTTCAAAATAACACCTAATAAAAAATAAAGATCTGACCAAAAAAATAGCTACCTTAGATCTATCCGCATAAAAAATACTGGGTCAGAGCATAGCAAACAAACACATTTTTAAGGATGGCCTTGTTGCATCGTAGCTTAAAAACAAAAACCCTTTGTCATGATATAAATAGTCATAACTCAAATTTAAAACCACAAAATCAAGCATACAGTTGTTGTATGGTGTTTAGATTAGTCACTTTCAACATTTTCCAGTCATACCTCGACGGTATCTATTTGAGAAAGTATTTTGCTGCCATACTTGAGTATCATGCCGCAGACACATGCTTTGATACCCTACCCATTTACAATATAACGACAGCGAGTCACCCAGACCTAGAACTATCCTTTAAATGCTGAGCACCAAGTGAGGAAGCTTCTAGTACCACTTTTTAAATATATGGTAAAACCTGATCGGGGATCAAATTGACACCCTTCCACATGTGAGATGGACACTCTACAACAAACCATACAGAGATGAATTTTTTCATTTTAAAGAATATATTAAAACAGATAATTCTTTTCTTACTGATATGAAAAAACATGCAACAATGTTCAGAATAAAAATATCTTAAGCCATTTTAATTGTGGTGAGTTTATCACAACGGATATGGAATTTCCATGTTGTACCTAATTCTGACGGACCAATACTGCCTTCTTTTTCAATTAAGCCTTCAATTCTGAAATGCATGGCAAACAGTTTTTGGAGTCGTCTGCTTGTGTTTAATCATATGACTAATCAAGAATGAAGAGAGTGCACTCAAGAAGTCTGATTTACATTTAAGTTAAATTCATATCAACCAGGTAAGTAAACATTTTGTGGTTTTAAATACAAGTGCAGGTCTATATTTTTTCTATAAAACAGTTTCGCTTGCATTACTAGTTTCTACTGTGAATATCTCACCTCGTACTCTCGCTACAAAAGCAGTGACAAATCTAACTGGTTATGTATGTAACTGGGCATAAACACAGTAGTAAGTCTTCATCTTTGTAAAAGCTCTGCCTTAAAGCTAATCCAGAAAATCAGCTGATGCATGCAATTAGGGAATAGGTGGATCCAGTTTATAATTTTCGCATTTGAAGAAGAAATTTGACCAGCTATAAAATAATTACATCATAGCTTGCATATATACAAAACTTGCACACCATGCTAATACTGTTTTATCTGCAGTTTTGTCAGTGTATGTTTTAATTGAATTATAAATGACAACCAATGTTATTCGTAGAGACCTAAGAAGCATATTGTTGTTTTTTTTAACTGGCAATCTTTCTCACATACAGTATATGGACTGAGATAATCTCTAAGGTTATAATAAATTAATTCCAATATTTTCATCCATACTGTTTTAAGATGATCGTGGATGGGGATGTGCTTTCAATTTTCAGATATTAAAATGTAACGATATTAAACAAATGATTTATTAGAAAGAAAACCATGTTAAACCGTTTTGGCAAATTACGTTTCTAATGTCAAAAAAAAAAAAAAAAAAGGATTGTGTTAATACATTATTTTAGTAATATCACTGTTAATTCATAAATGGTAATATCAGTTTTCAATTACAACAGTTTACTACAGTTAAAGGACTACCGGTACTCTAAAATGCTTAAAAAACAGGAGTGCAAAACATTAAATATTTGAAAAGAATATTTGTTGAATTATTCAGGAAATACTTAATGCAAATATGATTTTATCTGAAAAACGGGCGCATTATTTATTAAAATTAATATGTCAATATACGCCATTTACAATGAAAGTGGATGGCCACCGTTTCATGCCATCAAGTACATGCTAACGTTTTAAAGTGGAGAGCGGTGAAGCCACCAGTGCAGGGCATGTCAATTCTAGTGTTCATGGGAGTAAACAGAATGAAGCACGACTACTGCTGAGAACTTTAACATGCATCTTCTTTTATCTCATGTTAATTAGAAAATTATAAACTGGTCCTATCCCGTTATTTCTGTAACCACACAAATTAGTTGATTAATTAAACGATAAAATAAAATCCAAAACAATCTCTAATAAAATCTATATTGATATAAAAAATATCTACAATAAGAATATTTGACCTATGATATACACTGTATTATATTGTCAGCATATCTATGGCAACCGCAACTACTTACCGCTCTGTGTAAGCTTTTTGGTAATTTTTGGATATTTAGCAAACTTGACATAATAGTAGGACTCATACTCCATGACAATCGTCTCCAGGTCGATGTTGTCACACACTTCAAACTTTGTGACATCGATGTTTGTCTCCCGCCCCAGGGCCTGGGCCGACTCCAAATATCTGTAAGGTGAAGGTCATATAAATGACACTAGTGTAAAAAGGTTACATGATCATCTGCTTAGTAATACCTTGGCTTGTTATCTCAGATTGTAAAGACAACTGCATCACTAAAATAGATATTGTGTGTTTACAATTTTTTTTTTAAAGAAATATGTTACAACAAATGTTTCTGGAAAATGCTGTGTACTATATTAAAGCAAGTGTTTTTTATTATATAGTATAAAGACTAAACAAGGTGCATAATTCTTGAAAAACAAGCAACAATATCTGCATGTCTGTTTAATAATGATGTATACCAAGTTTCAATTAAACATTATGTAAAAATGTAGGAGTGAAAATTAAGAGGTCACCGAGATGTAGTAATACTAATTTTTAACTTATGAGAAAACAGTGAGACCAAAATGTCCCTACAATATCCACATGTCCACTTGATGCTGATTAAGTATACCAAGTGTTTCAAATGGAAATTATGTAAACTGAAGAGGAATCGAGATCAGGAGGTAAATATCTCTGCTATGCTAGTAAAAAAAGGGGAACAATTTTACTCGTGAAAAATTAATTCAGCCAGGAACGTCCCAAAAATATGATAACAATGCAATAATCAGAAATTGAAATAGAAAACAAAACCATCAAGCGTTGTTTGCAATAACTAGAAATGTGTCCATGAGACACAGATGCCCCTGCTTTGTAACTACATTGTAGATATCAATAAAGCCAAATATCAAGTTTCATCAAAATCGGTCCATAAATAAAGATTTTAGAGGTCAGAAACCATCAGCCAATCAGAGTCTAGATTACCTAATTAATATAAGCCAATTCCATCCATTGTCGAACTTGACCTGTATCTTGTTGATATAAAGGCAAATATAAATTTTCGTCAAAATCGGTCCATAAATAAAGACTTAAGAAGTCAGAAACTATCAGCCAATCATAGTCCAGAACACCTAATTAATATGCAGGGATTTTGACGGAAATCAAACTTGAGCTGTAGTTTATCACCATACATCTTTCTACCAAATATGAATCAAATCCATCTAATCCTTCAAGAGATATCAAGCGGAAACCAATTTCTTGACATTTGTCAATAATCTAAGTCCAAAAAGGGGCATAACTCCATCAAAATTCATCACACCGGAATGAAATACAAACTTGACCTGTATTACCTGAATGTGAAGTCACACACCAAATTTAGTTTTAATCTGTTCATCTAAACTAAACATATAAGTCGGAAACCATTTTGTACATATGTACGGACAGAGGTGATACTATATGCTCCCCAATTGAAAATGGCAGGGTCATAACTATTAAATTCAAAATCTACTTTCGATAAATTGGGACATGCATTACTTAGTGTTGCAATAAATTGATAGTTAGACTTCTTGTAACAGCTGAGGTTGTGGATTAAGATCTGATGGGAGTGAGTTTGCCAGTTGCTTGCGGAAGGATGGTGACTCTACTCAGAATCATTTGTAGGTTTTCACCCACCAACAAAATTAATTGGCCACTGCCATAATATATAATTATTCAATGTGTTGAAATTGGCATTAAACCCCATTCTACACATGGCAACTAACAAGGCCAAGTAGAAAATACTGACCCTTCTTCATTGAGGTAGTTTAATACAAGTATCAGGATGTTCTTCTTCCTTGATTCTGTCTTTATTTCATCCTGAAATGTAAAGTCCAAATATAACTTAGTTGTCTTTATTTCATCCTGAAATGCAAGGTTCAAATATAGCTAAGTTGTCTTTATTTCATTCTGAAAAGTAAAGTCCAAATATAACTAAGCTGTCCTTATTTCACTCTGAAAATTAAAATACAAGTACAACTAAGTTGTCCTTATTTCACTCTGAAATATAAAATACAAGTACAACTAAGTTTTCAAATACAAGAACAAATAAGTTGTCCTTATTTCACTCTGAAATGCAAAATACAAGTACAACTAAGCTGTCCTTATTCCATCCTGAAATGTTGGCCTATTATAAACCAAGTATAACCAAGTTGTCCTTAGTTCAACTTGGAATGTAAATTACATGACATTGTATATATAATAAGTCCTTATTTTATCCTGAAATGTAGACCACCAACATAACTTAGGCAGAACTCAATGTTAAGTGGTTTCAAAGAATAAGATTTTTCAACAAAATTCCCTGGTGGAAATGACAGACAAATGCCCAATCGTAACAACGCTCGACCATATATAATTATCTTTTTGGCTACATATATCATTGTAAAACTACATTTAATTAGGTGTACATGATCAGAGACTTATACGAGATGCTGTTGTGCATGTTTTGTCATGTTGAAAATACTCTAAGTTCAACGAATTTAACCAATCACTTTTAATTTTAAGTTTTATTCCAAATTCTCTCAATTCATCATAAAAGTAAATCATTGACCAAAATTACAGAGCGCTGTTCTGATGGATTAGCTTAATGGCCAAACATTTATAAAACTATATGTAAATTTGTCTTAGGGTCAGGTCTTATGTGTTTACAGTGCTAAGTGTATTAATAAAATATTTCATTTTGTTAAGGCCATTATAAATCAATATCTAGATTCCCATCCAAATTTTTCTTGTAACTGGGTATGGGTAGGAGGTAATTTTCCTTTTCTTTTTTTTCCCAGTCATTTTGTTATTTTTTTAAAAAAGAAAAAAATATTTTTAATTATTTTTATTTTTTTATTTTTTTAATGAAAATAAAAAGGGTTGGAGCATCATGAAAATAAGGGGGCAGGCGGGAATGAAATGAATTTATCATGACCTAATGGAATATAATATGATATGATATTGGATGTAACATGTTAATCTACAATTCAAATGTTACATGCATGTTTTACAATACTCTTTAACATGTAATTTGAAGGGAGAAAAAATCTCTTTATCTTAATCTTACTACGACTCAATTATTAAAAAAATATTACAGGTAACATCCATACGTGTCCTCCCTTTGCAAATACAAATTATAAGTTGTACCAAACATAAACTTATAATGTCCAAATACTTGTTTTCAGTTGTTTTTTTCTGTGTTTAAAACCTATACACTCAATGCTTGAAAGGCAGGTCGCCCCAGGATTAAAATTATTTTTTCAATTGATAAATTATTAAATTTCACTTCTATTAAATTCCGGAAATGAATGCCAATGCCATGTCCATTTTTTTTTTTTATTAAAGTTTATTAAATGTCAATTAATTCAATAGTTTATTCACTCAATTCATGGTATACGTGACAATAATATCAAACCTTGTGTGATTCCACTACATGTAGAGATGCTACATCTGCATTCACATTAATAATAATAATAATAATAATAATAATAATAATAATAATAATAATAACAATAATAATAATTAATAATAATAATAATAATAATAATAAAAACAATTAAAAATAATTAAAAATAAATAAATAATAATAATAACAATAATAATAATAATAACTTTATTTTATGAGAAAACTCAGCTAGACTAAGTCCAATCTTCCCAGAGGTCCTCAAAAAACAGTGGATTATGTCATGTCACAGGAAGCGAGAAATTGAATATTTATCCAAGTTTTCTAAACAGTCTTTCCAATTGTCACAACAATGTACTGAAAACTGACTAAATTACCACAAAATTGGTTTTGCTATTAGTAACAATCTGCATATATAACCATTATGCGACCTGTTCTCAATGACAAATGGTGTTAGGTATCACATGGTAATTTTAACAATGTTGTAGCAGATTATTATACTAAATAAATCAGTAGCATGTGAATAGGTGGTACAGCACCAGATTCATGATCGGGAGTCGTGGGTTCAATCCTCCGCCACGGTTATGTCAATGATACCTATACTGCTATTGAAGCTTATACACCTGGTACAATAAGAAATCAGGAATCACAGATGGGATTTATCAGGAATCATAGATGGGATTTATCAGGAATGACAGATGGGATTCATCTGGAATCAAAGACAGGACTTATCAGGAATGACAGATGGGACTTATCAGAAATCACAGATGGGATTCATCAGGAATCAAAGATGGGATTTATCAGGAATCAGAGATGGGATTCATCAGGAATCACAGATGGGATTAATCAGGAATCACAGATGTGATTCATCAGGAATCACAGATGTGATTTATCAGGTATCAAAGATGGGATTTATGAGGAATCAAAGATGGGATTCATCAGGAATCACAGATGGGATTCATCAGGAATCACATATGGGATTCATCAGGAATCACAGATTGGATTCATCATCAGGAATCACAAATAGGATTCATAAGGAATCACAGATGGGATTTATCAGGAATCACAGATGGGATTCATCAGGAATCATAGATGGGATTTATCAGGAATCATAGATGGAATTTATCAGCAATCACAGATGGGATTCCTACATTATTATTAAAATATCCTCAGTCTAACTGACCGCAAGTTTCTTTTTTGTTCAGTATATAAAGTGTTTGTTTATTGTAGTGTCACCCTTATTGCCAGCCACACTGAGCTTATGAAACACTTTTACGCTGTACCCAGTTACTCCCTGAAATGTATCCTTGCCAGGCATCAGGCTGTTAGATATTCGGTCCCTTCAATTTAACTAGCTACTTGGTGAGCAGTTGGCCACATCAGAAAAAAGTGCTTCCACTAGAATTTGAACCTTCGACCTCCCTTCCGAGATGGATGCCTTAACCACTAGGCAACGGTAGACGGTATCTATACCGGTATATATCTATAAAACATACCACTAATTAATTGATACTCACATTAAAAATAAGCCAGGAACAGAAATACAACAAAAGGGACACACTGGCCCCATACTGCTCACCTGTGGCATGAGAGACTTACAGAACCATGTACAGAGATATTTGCAGACAAGTACAAAACTACAAACTGCCACTCAATTTATGGCAAGTGTATAAAAAACAAGTTCAATACAATCCTGTATCTTTGATAAACTCAGGCAGGAGTAATACAAGACAGTGTATGATAATGCTAGCCTATATAACTACACTGTATTGTAATGCACATACATACATGATACAATTACCACAACACTTACTTCTACTGGTACTTTCTTTGCATGTTTTGTTGGCGTGTGCATATTCACACTCATCTTGATATTGGAAACTGTCGCTCACCGTTTAGCTAGGAGAGGTCACTATACTAGTTATTGAGGTTTATAAACACCTAAAAAGTAGGTTACATGCATGCAATATTAGATCATTAAGAAATTGGCAGCGTTAGGAAAATTTTAACTTTATTTTAAACTTTATTTTATTCTTCAAAACAGCTGTTTAAACTCATTAAATTTAACGAAACGATACTTTTAAAATTTATGATATTTATTGATATTAATGAACCTAATTAATTGTTTTACCTTGATGTGAATAAAAGAACGAAGGCGCTCCATTGAATTTTTACATGCCTCTCACATGTACATTTAAACGGGGGTTAAAAAACTACAACCCTTTCAATAATCCTTTCTTTAAGTAACAAAGAATTCTTTTAAAATTTTATATACAATAAATATTCATTTATCTATGAAAGTATTTCTTCAGAACTGTCTACACGCTATCCACTTTTCTCCCGGTATTTAAATGCAATCAAACATAGGTCTGATAAATGAGTCCACTTTTATGGCAATTTTTAATGTTACCTGCCCAGTCTATTAATGTTATAGTATTACTCAAAAGAAAATGTTAGCTTATAAACATAACGGCAACCAATAAAACTTTAACAAACAAAAGCGTTCTTTGCAAAAGCACTGTATGGTTTTATTGCATTCCAAAGGTTATTGCACCTAATGTTTCAATGTCCACACGTTTTCATCGTTTTTCTTTAATACACAATTGACTTTATTGTCGGTACAAAGTGAAAAGGCTGATACATTTATTACATGGAGTTGTTCAAACACTAGAAATAATTTGAATTTCCGATACAATTGTTAAATAAAATGCATTAAGTGATTTACGGTAGGGTGACCTAATCTATTTAATCAACAGTTTGAAACATTCACAATGGACCTAGAGGTATTTATCACCCTCAAGTGTCAAGATTGCAATTTAAACTGAACAGAAAAATATTTTATAAATTAAACTTACTTTTGTATGACATTTTATATTCCTTATAATTATCCCTAAGATAGTTTTTATAAATACATGTCATCCTTTTTTATATTTATGTTTATATGCTAATTCACATTCAAAACTTTAACAATTTTATTTTAACTTTGAATTGTTTGTAAGAAGAAAATTATTGTAAAAAAACAACATGTGTAGGTAACCAATATCTCCATATGTATAAACATTTATATACATATACTGGTACCAAAATATGTTTTGAAAGATTAATTTAATTCAAACTAAAGTCAATTTGTGTCGCGTAATTCCTTTCAACTAGAATATCTTCTCATGTGAACCTAATCTGGACTTTTATACAACGCCTCTACAATTCAGTTTGTAAATTTACTTTGGACAAATTTTAATCCAATTAATAAACCCGAAGCTCTCGACAAGCCTACTGGGACATCTTTATTTGATCTCTATATGATATTATAGCTTAAAAACCATCTAATACCTCTTTTAACCTATAATAAACCCAATATAGCTATACTATACACGGAAATAATACCGTCAACTCAATACGAATCATAAAGCATTGACGCCAACAGTAATAATTTCAAAACATGATCTACATTAATTGTAGGCCTCATTCAAAGTCAGTTGAACAAGAATAAAATTAGCACAAAACATATTAACATTTATGTATAATGCATGTAAATTAAGACATCTACAGTTTCTCTCTCTGCCAAAATGTGTTGTGCAGCACCATGAATTTATCTACCATGACAAAATCTCGGCATGCCTTTAGAATATGGATGCTTAAATTATTCTAATAGCTAATATATGAGATGTGAGGATTAAGAATACATAAATTTACTGAAATCTAGTATCAGAATTCACCAGGTCCCACGCCCACCTCTAAATATATACACCTCACATTAGTATATGTTTCCTAATTTCATAAAACGTAATAAATTAACTTAATTGGTTTACTTGTAAACATACATGTTTATACGTGTATGTATGTATATATATATGGAGATAATTATTTGCGAACAACCAGACATAAATCTACTGACCAGACTACAGCGAGCACACCTCGCTACGATGCAAATTAAAGATACAAGACCGTGACATCAACCATCCCAATAGAATTGGTGTCAACCATAACATATATACATGTATTATGGTTTTACATGCAACACATCTGGACTGCTTGGATGGTGTTTAGAACCATTTCCATGATACCACATGTTATATATCATAACCAGTTTCACTGGTGGAGGCAGACCTCAGAATGAATATTGGAGCTACGATCCTTCTCTAAGTAATGGTTACTGGCAAACTTTCTCACTTTATTTTGGACTGAACAAGGGCTCAAACTCCAACCTGAGATGACCTTGAGATGACACCTTCTACAACATGACCTTGGAGGGAGCAGCACTTAAAAATATAACACATCCAATACAACAGAGCAGTAATTAATCTAACTCACTTCAGATGTTTTATTAAGAGGCCATCTAATTGTCTAATAATTTTATTCAATTACATTGGTGCTTCAAACACTAACACTATTTTGTTAAAAAGATCGGTATATTTTAACTTGTTTACAGAATTAAAAGACTAGTCTCACATAGAATTATATAAAGGGGAAAAAATAACAATATTTTAATTACATTTCAGCTATGATTGCTGTTTTGCAAAATATATTTGAAATTACTTAATATTATTATGAGTTTACCTGCTTTTGCAAAGTAGCTCTGAATGCAAATTAATCCAAAAACAATTCAAAAGCTATTACAATGATTTTAGGCTAACACTGTGTCACGCACAAAACCTTGTATTAAAACCTCAAACTAGAAGTAGTGACCTCCCCCTGTGAGTGAATCAATCGAGATATGTCACGTGACACGACAGGGCTTCTGTTTCATCTATATCCAGACTGTGCACTGTCCTGCATTACTTATTGTATGATCAATCAAGATAAATTAAGTTCATATTTTGATTTGGATAAAATTTGGGGTAGGGGTTAAGGGTTTTTAATGAATAGTAATCTCCCTTTCCAAAATTATCAAATGGTGATAGCAGCAGTTTCATGAAAAAACAGTGGAAGAGTTAACTCCATTCCAAATATCAAGGTTTAATGAAGCCAATGGAAATAACTTCCATTCTAAAATACCATCAAATGTTTGATGAAGACAGCAACTGGAGGAGTTTAATCCCCTTATGAAGGTTTATCACATGACAAAGACAGTGAAGTTATGAAAGTTCAGAGTTTGATGAACAAAATGGAAGTGTAATCTCCCTTTCTAGAATATCACCAAATGGTGCAAAAGGAAGAACTCATTTTCCAAAAAGTGCCCACAAGAAGATAAAGATATTTCTTCTTTGGATAAAGTGCATCACCATATATATCATAATTGGCATCCTTGCACTGTAGATTAAAACTTAGGACACTTGAAGGAAGGTCAGTATGTCAATGATGACAGTAGAAACAGAGTATCCACGAGTTCATCAAATGATGACAATGGAGTTATCCACAACACAGTGCTATGTAAACAGAAGATTACTAATTCTCATTTCTCTGTTACAAATAACAATCCATGAGAGAAGAGACTCTAGTCAGATTCAGAATGGGAGGTATTAAAATTTTTTATATTTGGTTGCCCCGTCCCCACTACCACTTCCCTAATTGAAAATTGTGAATCTGCCTTGTGGAGATGGAGATGGATATAGATGCCACAGCTGCCCCATCTCCAGTGACCATATATCTCTGCCATGCAGCAAAGTACAATACCAAATCTGGAGCATCTCACTATTGTTGTTCTTGACACTTTCTTACAACACAAACTCTTCCAATAATTTCTTTGATACTAATTATAGATCTAAAATATAATAATACATTAATTCCATGTTTAACAATGCTGCTTATACATATACATTTATACAAACAACTTTTTATATAAAGCAATATTCTAACACAGTTATAAAACACGGTATTTTATGAAGAAAAATAAAATAACGTACACATAAAATTAAATTGTAATTGTTTCAGGTCTCAAGATGTTATAGAAATGCCTTCATTTAGTGAAGGCTCTTAAAATACCGTATTTCCCCAAATAAAAGACCCCAGGATGATGCATTTTTCAAAAGTGGGGTGTCTACATGGATCTGAGAAATACATTTTTTTTTGAAGGGTGTTAAAAACAGTCTTATTATGTTTGATAATCATCAGTTTGACAATTTGCAGGTTTCTTTTTTTTTTACTAATAAAACTTAAAAAAAAAAAGATTTTTTTTTAATTACAAGATCCAAATAGGTAGGGGGTATTTATTTGGGAGAGGAGTGTTTATTCACGGAAATACGGTATAAGCTAGTTCATAGACACTAACTTTTTAAATCAATTTTTTTTCTTCAAATTGATTGAGTACAACTTATACAAACATGTTTTTAAACAAATAAATTATTATCACCGATCAGTCAATGAATTACTCCTTGTCACAATAACCACTGACATTTTTGTTGTGCATAGTGATAATCAGTAAAGACTGTATATTAAATGGAGTATAACAGGAAAAAATGCTTTAACTGTCTTAACCCTTTACTTCATATAGACGCCTTTGGATACCTCTAATATAGATGCCTTTGGAGACCTAATTAGAAGGCTTTTGAATGATTGGGTGAATTATGTTTATATTAACTGACAGAGTGGAAAACTGTGCAGGAAGTGTTCAGATTGCTCGTAATGAGCTCTTCCTGCACTGTTTTCAAAGGCTTTCTGTGATTGGTGCGGGGAAAACGCATATCTATGGAGTAAAGGGTTAAAAAATAAATTATTTTTAAATTGGATAAAAAGCATCTCATTATCATAAATAAATAAAATTCGAATGGTTTGACATGTCAAATCACCTGGCAAAATCGTTATCTGAATTAGAATGGTAAACTTGAAACGAAATCGCCATTCTAAAAATAGACAGCACTTTACTACTGACTGACAACCTTCATGTCATCATTCAGACTTAATCTAAGATGAAACAATTTTATGACATGTAATCAAATTAAAATCCAAATAAAATCATGTGACCCATTTAATACGTCACAAATATGTTGCAATTTTAAACAGGATCTATTTTAGTCCAACCTAAGGTGCTTATAATAAATAGCCCAAGTTAGAAAATCCCTTTTCAATATTTATTAATGCATGTTTAAATAGATATCCTTTTGGCCATACGGAATCAGTAAGTATATACAGACACGATATATTGGAAAAAAATGTTTATAGCCAATTTCAAAACTTTGAAAAATCCTGATGAATTCCCTTTAAAGGAACACAATACAATATTAAAATCGAGTTTACTTTACACATGACGCAATTCACAGACTTCATAAAACAAATGATGTTGCAGTACTTTTGTTTATTTGAGTACTGTTGATACAGTTGATAAGTGATGACCTTTTTAAAAATAGGAACAGAATAAGGGGTTCATGATATTTGTACATATTATGACATTGGTATCATGTAGATAAGGCCATAATAAATTATCTCCTAGATTTTCATCCAAATTCGTTTCCATATAAGGACTGTGGGTTTAATTTCATTTTTCAGATATTTAAACGAAACTGTGGCAATAGGTGTGAAATGAAAGAAAATCATTTAAAGATGAAAGGTTACACGTGGCACCATTTTGCCAATTATTATATTTAAGTGCCTTTTTTGGCAAGTTACAGTTGGGGCAGGTAAAAAAATGGGGATGGAAAGGGATGAAAATCTAGGAATTAAATAATTATATTGCGAACTAATAAAAGGTAAGTTTCTGAAATAACTTGTTAAGTGAATAATTGCTGAATGTCACTTTAATCTGTGTCCTAAAAAAGCCTAATATTTGTAGTTTGGATTTGCATTAACCACCCTTTTATTATTCACATAAAGTTATTGTAAACCTTTTCTAACTAAGACAAATGTTTATCAACATTAGAAACAATCGCACTATAGACTGTCCAGAACTTACACAGAGGTGGTCTCTTGAAACAAAGTTCATAAACAAATCTTTTAAATCATTCATTAAAACCGGTATTGTTGTGAAATTTATCTTTTAAACATATATCCAAGCATGTGGTCTGTGTATGTCATTCTACCTGTTAAGTGTCCTGTAAATGTTGATAAATTATGAAACTACAGACAAGTGTTATGGTAAAACTCACATGTCCACATTAATTAACTAGAAATATGTATGGCAACAAGAACACTATTAATATGCTATTGATCGGAACCAATTTTTTTATAGAAATTATGTAAAAAAGGGGGCATAACTCATGTAAAAATTTGACCAACATCGACAAATATCGAACTTGTTGTGCATCTTATAATAATACAGGTACACATGAAATGTTAATTAAATAATTCTTCCGAAATAATTGATCAGAAAACAATCTTTTAACTCAGAAGGATGAACGGATCAATGAACGAATAAAGAGGTGGACAGGGGTTATCATAATGCCCGTTCACCATTCTTCCAATGGCGGAGGTTTAAAAAGGATCTTGGAGAGGCATAATGGCTGGAAAATGCAAGGACTAAAGTGAAATATTGTTTGTTTGCCGCTTCCAACTGACTCAAAACAATCCCGCCGGTAGGGAAAATATGTTTTTATTCTCAGTCATTACATCCTTAAAATGATTCTCCGATTGATTACAAAAAAAAAAAGATTACCTACATACCTCCCTACTTCTAAATGGAAATGGCAAACAAGCAAATTTTTAAGGGTTGTCCAATCAAAACGTTGTAACATGTACATGCGCATGTCCACTTCATTTCTAATTGGACTGTATTAAAAAGTTAGGCAGTGCTAACCTGACAATTTCAAAGTGCACAATAAATACAGGTCGCTATGATGTAAATATGAAAAAAGGTGCTTAACTCTTTAAAATATATCAGAATGCTGTAGGAATATCCAAGTTTTTTTATAAGAATTTGGAAATGGATGGAATCAAGAGCCATTACTCTCTGAAAAATCATCAAACCGTAATACGAAGACAATTATGCACATCTCCACTTGTTAGTGATGCAACCAAGCAAGTTTCATAAAATATTGTCCAATATATTGCATAGTTTTCAGAAAATAATTGATGGTTTTAGCTAGCATGCCAAGTTTAGAGGAATTTTAATTTTCATGATGAAAACCAGTGGGTCATGAATTACCCTAAAATATAATTCTTTTATCGGTGAAATTGTCAAGATAATTCACTGATAAATTCCGAAATTCATCAAACAGTGTAAAATGAAAAAAAACAACGGTGTTTTAAACAAAGAAATCTGTGAGTCTGACATACCAGGTTCATAAGTTAAAAATTAAATACAATCGAACCTGTCTTAAGCAGCAAGTCAAGGGAATTAGCAAAATTGATTGTTGCTTAATACAGGTTAATTTACTCTGAAAGCATAGAAATGGGAAATAAAAAATATGGTTGCTTAAAGGTGGCTTTTTAATAAAGGTGGACACTTACACAGGTTGGACTGTATTATATACAAGCAAATCTTTACGCCACGGACAAATACTACAATAAATCACAAAAACTAAAACATATATAATGTTATAGTTTTTCTCAGTGGACAGGAATAGCCTGCTGGTGATTCAAGCATTGCCAGAAACCATTCAATTAATTTCAACACAATCCATAAAATCATTTCAAACTGTAGTACACGGAGTATCAAATTTCACGACCCTGGACAGACCTACTTAGCTGTCTACAATTTGTCCATTATGTATTTAGCTTCAAGTATAAACTTTTTTAAGTCTGCTGTGCATATCATATCTGAATTGAATTAAATAATTTCTGATACTCATAAAACAATGTTTTATTATCATGCCATGATTTAATTAATATTTACTAAGCATGGTGATTAAAAAGTTTTAAAGTAGATTATAAACTTCAGCTAAATTTGGGTCTGGATCCCCTCATTTCCCACTGCATTCAATTGGGGTCTGGATCCCCTCATTCCACTGCCTACAGATAGAGTCTGGATCTCCTGATTCCCCCAACATACAACTAGGGTCTGGATCCCCTCATTCCACTGCCTACAGATTGGATCTGGATCCCCCTCATTCCCCCACATACAATTGGGGTCTTGATCCCCTCATTCTCTTGCATAAAACTGGGAACTGGATTCCCTCATTCCCCTGAATACAACTGAGGTCTAGATCCCTTCATTCCCCTTTCCTATAACTGGGTCTCAATCTGTTCTGCTCTGCCTACAACTGGGGTCTCGATCCCTTCTGCTCTGCCTACAATTGTGGTCTCGATCCCTTCTGCTCTGCCTACAATTGGGGTTTGGATCCCCTCATTTTCTCTGCATACAATTGGAGATACCCTCATTCCCACTGAAAACAACTGGGGTCTGGACCACCCCCATCCCTCCACCTACAATAGGGGTCTGAATCCCATAATTCCCCCTGCCTTACAATTGGGGTCTGGATCCCCTTTCCCCCTGCATACAACTGGTATCAGAATCTCCTCGTTCCCATGTCTGCAATTGGGCTATGGATCCCCTCATTCCCCCTGCATACATTTGGGGTCTGGATTCCCTCATTCCCCACTGAATACACCTGGGATTTGGATCCCCTCAATCCCTCTGCATGCAATTGGGGTCTGAATCCCCTCATTCTCCCTCCATACAAATGGGGTCTGAATCCCCTCTTTCTCCCTCCATATAATTGAGGTTTGGATCCCTTCATCCCACCTGCATACAACTAGGGTCTGGACCCTCTCATTCCCCACTGCATGTAATATGGGTCTGATCCCCACACACCCCTGCATACAGTTGAAGTTTGTATCCCCTCATTCCCCCTGCCTTATCAGGTCTAGATCCCCTCATTTCCCTTGCAAACATTTGGAGTCTGGATCCCATCATTCCCCCTACATACAATTAGAGGCCATGATCCCTTCACTCCCCCAGCATACAATTTGGGTCTGGACCCCTATTTCCCCTGAATACAACTGAGATCTGTACCCCTCATTCACCTTGCATACAATTGGGGTCTGGATCCCCTCACTCCCTCAGCATATAATTGGGGTCTTTATCCCTTCTGAGTATTCCTTCTGAGAACAATTGGGGTATGGATCCCCTCATTCTCCCTGCATACATTGGGGTCTGGAACCCCTCATTCCCCTGAATAAAACTGAAGTTTGTATTGTCCAATACCCTGCCTACAATTTGGGTCTGGACCCTCCTCATTTCCCCTGCCTTCAATTGGGGTCTGGATCCCCTCATTCCCCCTGCATATACTCAGGGTCTGTAACCTTTTATTTCCCAGTTACAATTACAATGTATCCCCTTATTACCCTGAATAAAATTGGGTCTAGATCCCCTCATTCCAATGCCTACTATTGGGCTCTGAATCCCCACACTCCTCCTGCATACAATTGGTGGTCTGTAACCTATTATTCCCCTGCTTACAACTGGTGTCTGGATTTCCTCATTCTCATACCTACAATTGGGCTCTGGAGCCCCTCATTACCCCTGCATACAATTGGGGTCTGGAACCTTTTCTTCACCAGCTTACAATTGGGGTCTGGATCCCTTAATTCCCCTGGTTACAACTGGGGTCTGAATCCTATCATTTCCCCTGCATACAATTGGGGTCTGTATCCCCTCATTCTCCTTGTCAGGGTTCTCTCTTCACTTTGGGGGAATAGGGCAAAGTACCTCTGTGGGGGAAATGTTCATGGTGTTTTTTTGTGCAGAAAAACACATTAAACATGTATACGAGTTAAACAGAAATTACAATAGCCTAACCAGTCACAGGTTTCCTTGGTTTCTTTAAACAAAAATCCCCCCTAAGAGTAATTATAAAATAATTTTTTTTTGTTCAGGGGAGATATTTCAGTGAAATTACGGGGAGGGGGAGTATATTCCTGGGTAGGGGAAATGGTGCCAAATTTCAGTCCTCAAAATGACCAAACAAGGGCCCTGCCTGCATACAGTATGTGTCTGGATACCCTCCACCCCAACCCCCTTATTCCCTCTGCATACAATTGGGGTCTGGATCCCCTTATTTCCCCTGCATACAATTGGAGTTTTGATACCCACACACATCCCCTGCATACAATTGGGGTCAGAATCCCCTCATTTCCCCTCCATACAGTTGGGGTTTTGATATTCTCTCACATCCCCTGCATACAATTGGGGTCTGAATCCCCTTATTTCCTCTCCAAACAATTTGAATTTTGATACTCTCACACATTCCCTGCATACAATTGGGGTCTGGATCCCCTTATTTCCCCTCCATACAATTGGGGTTTAGATAGCCTCACCCCCTCGCCCCTACCCACATACAATTGGGGTCTATTCTGATCCAATCTGTCAATTTCAATAACTGATCCAAACTTTCATGATAAATAATATTCTGACATGTTCTGGTGAAGTTTATAGGAGCTACAGTGCCTACAAGAGACCCATGTAAGCCAGTATCGCCTACTGAATCAGGGCTCTTGCTCGCACTTTTGGTAATATTGTCAGGGCTCCTGACTTTGGGAAAGTTAGTGTTATTTTTATAGAAATTGGGAAAATTACATAGCGCTGGTTCTTTCAATATAAGTAATAATATATGTCATAATGTGTATTGTATATTAAATGTATAACAACTGTGATGTACTTGTAAAAGACTACATTTAAATCATAATATTAACAAATCTCCAAACCTTTCCCCAAAACATTTCTTTTGGTTTCTTTGCATTTTGAAATTAGGAAAATAGGCAAACAAAAGCCCTGTGAATTGACTGAATGTTACGATATCATTTTCATCTGTTCAACTGTGATTTTGATATAGATAATACAGAGCTCTATTTAGCCTTTCAAATCCTTGTTCAAATCCCAAATTTAACCATTATGCTTACTAATACATGTAGCCATTTAATATTAATACTAAACACATAGTAAAACAATTGGTACAGAAATAGTGAAGTTGGTACAGAAATACATGCCAAATTCTCACAATGGAGTTTGGAAGTAAGAAATTATATAGAAGAAAGAGCAACATATTGAGATTTTGTGATAGCTTGCACATTCACAAAAAATCTCAGTTAAATCTTGTTTTCAATTATCTGAACTTCCTTTCAGCTCATGAATACAAATCAAAATTATGCCTTTCAAAATTAAATTCTTAACAAAACAAAACCATTGCCAGTTATGTGCATGGGGATAATGACAATATATATATATAGTATACTGGTCATACCTAATACCACGAGTCTAATTTTTTTTCAACCATGTAAAGAATGGCGTCAATAATAAACAGTAATAAGGTTACTCAAGTATACTGAGTAATAAACAGTTGACGATACGAAATGCAAACAAATGCCGATGCTAACGGAAGTTGGAGCTTTGCGCATATCTTCCAGACTGTTTTATATGGGCATTCGGGGTAGTAGGTATATCGTGGTATTAGGCATTCTGTATATATACCTTGTATACCTAATACCACGATATACCTATTATATTTGATTTGCATTTTGTATCGGCATCTGTTTTTTTACTCAGCACACTTAAGTAACCTTATTACTGTTTAGTATTGATGCCATTCTTTACATGGTTGAAAATTTTTTAGACTTGCGGTATTAGGTATGACCAGTATAAAGACATGGGCACTGTCGCAAACATTCACAGCAACTGAAACTCAACAATCTATTTAAAACAATTCCTGTCTGATTTCCTTAAACTATACACACCTGTGTGGCCGAAACATTTATCTATTCAACAGTACCTACTTTTGTCAAATAAGTTTTGTATCGAGGAAGTACCAGCCATTGAAACATTGAAAATATCCCAAATTTATGCCAATATAGATGTTGAATAGATAAAGGTTTCAGCTATAAGGGCTGGTATAGCTTTAGGGAATAAGACTCAAAATATCTTAATTAGAGCATTGAGTTTGAGTTGTGGAGAAACTTTGCAACAGTACCCTTGTCTTTATGATACCATGTAGGGTTATAAAGTATATATTGTCACTAGCACCTATAGCTATATGTATTTAAAATTACTGAAGTGCTTTTGTTGACACTGCAACTAAACGCTTCAAAAATGTCTTTTCTTGGTGCTCAATTTAGTGAGAGAGACCCCCAAGACAATGGTATATATCATGGCTGGTTTCTTTGATAAGATTGATAAAGTGTCTGTCACATTATGTACGTAACCTACTAAAAGAGAAAAATATGCAGCCAGTCCAGACTCAAACACACAACCTTCGCTTACAGAGCGAATGCTATAACGACTAAGCTAACCGGATCGCTTACATACACACTGTTACATACACTTGATCAAGTAAGTTGTCAGACCATATTATACGAAGTGTCAAAGAAATTAAGTTTATTGGTGGGTGGGGTAAAATTGTATCAAATTTTTTAATAAAAAAGCAGTAAAGCGAAAGTTCATGATCAAATACGTCCGTGTAAAACTTACCGCTTCTCTTGCTTGATTAGCTGTTCTTATCGCCTGATAACTGAGTTCAGTCATCTTATAGAAAACACTTGGCTATTTACACCATCGCTTTAGCACATCGGTCGTGAAGATATACAACAATATGGCGGATGTGTCAACCGAAGTCTCGATGACATAAACTTGTAAATTGTTTTTTTGTTTATTAATAAGATCAACACTAGATTAATTGTAATAGTACAAATAAATATTTCTATTTTATAAGAGCTACAAAAAAATTAACATTGACGATTTTACTAAAGATTACAGTGTAAATATTTTATGTCAAGACGACCTTGACCTTTTTGTAAACACCAGCGTGACAGCAAATTTAGTAATTCAATTTTAATGTTGATGAGAGATTGAGAAATGAAAGCAATATATATCCAAAAATCAAGCGAAGGTAAGTGCGATGATCATTCAGACAATATATCCAAGACAAATATTAATTTATATCCAATTAATGGATTTCATAATAGATCATAAAACTTGTTTAAAAAAAAAATTCCTAAAACAGCTGATAACAAAACAGTAATTTACAAAGAGAAGTATACGTGTCCAATCCTCGTGTCTTCTAGTTTCTACGCACACAAGGAAATAACATTGTCATTTGTGATTAATTGTGGACAAGCTATACATCACTTTTACTCATTTCAATCGATCTATATTAAAACAATATGGGCAATAATATCTCTTTTTTTCCCTCCTCTGCTTTGTCATTTTAATGGTCATACTCTTGTAAAGAAGGAAAGAAACTTGCCTTGCCTGACTCAATGTTGATGAAAGAGCACACAAATGATTAATTATTTGCAAATAAATTATTCATAATTCACAGGCAACTGGTTTCTTGTACACAAACTGTTAGTTGACCATCATCTGCAGCTGATGTCACCAAATCCAAATATATTGGAGTTCCCATAGAGTGATAGACAGTAAGCTGTCATGAAACCCAGACATTGATGCCATAGTGAAGAAGGCTAACACCACAACAGCGTTCCCTCGAAGAAACCACTCCTCTTGCCCCAAGGAAGTCAAGGCCACCTGCTACAAAGTAGCCATAACTTTAGTATGCGTCCACTGTATGGGACTGATCTACCAAATCTAGCAAAACCAAGATTGAATCAGTGTAATGAATAGCTGCTTGTTTTGTCACCTGTGACTATAGCTGAACAAGCAGCCTCTCCACTATGCTTCAGCACTTAGGCTGGTCAGATCTCCAGACTCATAGACAGCATACCAAAGCTTCCATGATGTACCGCATTGTACATTGATTAGCTTGTGGAAATCCCTACACCCCCATACCTTCATCCAACCAGTGCCCAGACCAGAGGTCATACTAGCAGAACTTCCTCCCTTCACCAGCATCAACAGCTACCACGACTCCTTCTTTCCATCTAACATCAGACTATATAATTCCCTCCCAGTCAGCCTTATAGATGCACCATCCATTGAAGCATTCCAGGCTAGGATGGTTGCAAAGACAGAGTGAACAGATGAATGATGTTTATAACTTGTTTTTAACTGCACACTAGACCTTCTTTCACGTGTACATATATTTCACAATCTGGAATTATGCTCAAAAGGACCCCTGCACAATATTAAGAAAAAAAAGAAGTTGTTTGTAATCTTAGATGTTTAAACATATTTGATCACACAAAATGATCTTGAATTAAAGATACTGAGGTTTGAAGGAAACTTTATTGTAATTTGTCGCCATTTTAGCTGCAGTATACAATTTTGTAATCAAAAGTACTTCAACAATTTTAAACACAAATTCTGGGAATGGTATTGTATTGATGAGAATTTCATTCTGCAATGTAAGAATTTGTTGATTTGTGTTCCTGAGATGAAAGGAAGTTAAAATAATTGAAAACAAGATATTGTGAGATTTTCCATGAATACACAAGTGTTCACTAAATCTCAGTCAGTTACCATTCCTTCTCTACATAATTCCTTGCCCTCAGCAAGTAATTTGCTGTTCACCTCACCATTTTTCACCACTTTACAGCACTTTCCAAATACTAAGTTTATAGAAGTTCAACTTCTTCATATAAGTAGGAGCAGAACTAAAATATCATGGCAAGCTGTTTAAAAGCCTGAATGCATACATCTATATTCAAAGCCTCATTAAACTTCCAAAATGCACACTTTTTGAAAATAATTAAAATGACTGCAATTGAATGTGTTGATAGTATTGCTAAAACCATTCCTGTAGACCCGTTAGTGACTGTTTTTAAAAAAGAGAGAAAATAAGTAACTTTGATCGATTTGTGTATTTCTTAAATCAGAGGACCAAGCTTTTAACTTTTGTTTACATTTTGTAATTCGATAATTTGCTTTCCGACTTACCTCCGCCAATGTTTAGAAGAACACAAATGAATACATGTATTTTGATGCGAACAGTATCCAGATTCTCAGATTTGACAAAGAAGATATAGAAAATAGATAGACATCACTTGATCATCTTAACATTACAATGGTAGAAAATAAGAAAACTTTACATTCTGAAGATTTTTTATTACATAGTTGGGGCATAATGAAGTGTTATAAATTTAAGTGACGTACCAGTTCATTTTTAAAATAAGTGAACTGCAGTGGTAGTGTGTGGATCAAGACCGTTAGATAAGGGGTTCATTAACAAGATTATGGCTTGGTTTAACATTATGCATCGATATTAGGTTTTCTGGACACACACTGACAGGAAACACATTGAGGTAGCCTTGGAATTTATCATTTTAATTTTGATTTAAAGCGTCTTAAATCAGGGAGGAAGTGTGAAGTACATGTTAGTACGTTATTGGGTTGCATAATCAATGAAATAGTGAATAACTATAATGGTCGGTTTGCTGTGAGTGAAATTAAGTTATTTGGCTACATGGGGGAAAATCATGTCATGTGCATTTGCAGCAAGAATAGTAAATGAAAATAACTGTAATACTGACTATCATCAAATGCAATGAAGTGTATTTTGTGACCTATTCATGCTTACCATATACATATTTTTTCTGAAATAATTGCAAAGTACAGTATTTTATAAAAAAATGGGACTTTTCTATTTAACTAGGTGTTGGGAAAGTTTGATTTTACTTCTGATTGAAAATGGGTCTGAAAACAGGCCCTTGGTAAAAAGTTGAAAATATTTTAAGTTTTATCAAATATGAATAATGCTAAAACATGTATCAACTTTATAATATACTAGTATATATATATATATATAGATAATGTTAAGGAATTTTTTATTTCACAGGTTGTTTTACTTCTCAACATAAAGATGGCAGAGTCTCTTGATAGTCTTTCTGAGCATGGTGTTAATCAAAAGAGAAGAAACAATACACTCTCAGATGCCCAACTAGATAATAAATTCAAAAAGGCAAGATACTCTTGGCAAATTAAGGGCAAATCAAGTAACTATGCTACTGATGATGATGGAAATGAGCATATGCAGATATCACCGTCACCTTCGGAAGAAATTGTATGGAGATCAACAAATCATTCGAGTTCATTCCATGAAGGTGAGGAAGAAATTGAGAAACATATCGCAGATGATTCAATTACAAATAATAACAAAGACGTTCATACTATGGACTCTTCTCCTGTAAGAATAGCACTGCCTTCCCATGAGGTGGATGTTAATGAGACATCAATTGATAACAATGCTATACACATAAAACAAAGGGATTTTAGAAGCAAAGAAACAAAAAGGGATTGCAGTTGACAGGAACCATCTTGATATTACTCCCAGAAAAAGGGATTGCATTGACAGGAACAATCCTGATATTAGTTCCAGAAGAATTCCAAGTTTATTTGGCAACTTTAATCAGATTAGGAGAAATACCCAAAACAGTCAAGGTATAAATACAAATTTTGATCAAACAAGTTTTAGTAATCATCATCCATTAAATATTGCAAGTTGTATGTGGCAGAAGGAAGAAGTTGGATGTGCCATTGTGGACAATGTGTTCAACCGAACCTTAGAAGAACTAGGTCTGTCTCCGGACCCACAAGTGAACCTTCAGGCAACAACTAGGCTCTCCGTAGAGAACAGCAGTATAGAGGCTGCCATAAATAACCAAGGACTGCGAGTAAATGCTGGCGATGAAAGTGTTGAAGATGAGAATACTGATGAAAAATGTGTTGACTTTAAAAGCACTACTAGACCAAATGATGTTCTACCAAAACAATATGAAAGACGAAAGCTGAACAGTAATACAACTAGATCAGATATGTCCTTTCATAACATGTTGCAGGGAATCGTCAGGAATCACCAGGAAAGAAAACAGCAAAGCTGTTCCACAAAAGAAATACACAGTTATCCACAAATAAATGAAAAAAATGTAAATATACAAATTGAGAAATCTGAATGTGACAGGGAGTTAGAAATTGAAAGTGATGTGAAAGTATCTGTTTTGAGCCCTGCATTTATATCTAATTATAAAGAAACACATTCACTGAATCATGTGATTGCAAGGGATGAATCAAAATTTGGTGATTTGGGGAAATCAGATATGGGGAGAAGTGATAGTGCAAATGAAACGGTTCAATTAAATCCCTTTTTGGAACATAATGTACCAAAAATGAATAATTTGGACAATGCATGCACTGAAATGGTGGTGCGAGGTACAGTAAACTGTGACCCATTTGTAGAAAGTTCTGGTGAATTAGACAACTGTGACGCAGAGAAAAGGGATACAAATTATACAGTGGTTGATAGTTACTCTGATTCAGAAAATGTTTTAGATCTTGCTGTGTCAGCTGCCATTTTGTCTCAAGGTTTAGTTGTTAAAGAATCCAGCTAAAAATGCAAGTAACATTGATCTATCAGTCCGTACATTGTGTCGTTCAATTGGAATGCTCTAGTAGCAGCTGCAATCAGCCTGATAGTAGTGCAACTGATGTCAGTATTTATTAATTTAGTAACTTGATCAAGTTATTACTTCCCTTTGGTTGCAGAATACAGTGCACTCCACTTAATTATAAATATATATTTTTAGGTAATGTTAGTTTAATTGTTTAATTTTTAATAAGTCAAGTTACAGCAGCTGTTTTTATTTAAATATCAATGCTCTAAATTTATGTTTTTTTATGTACCGGTAGTAATTACTACCTTTTAAAATAAAAAAAGAAATACTTCTTTAAGGCCTCCTCCCTAATAAAATAAAAGTAACCAATGTCATCATTAAAATATTTTTTGTTTGCTGTCTCGTGGTTCTAGTTTTCACAATTGGTAGGTAATTTTATAAATTTAAATTTAAAAAAATACCATGAATGTATACAACTGCATTAGTCTGGGTGAAAACAAAACTGTCTCCAAAATCTGATTTTTATTTTTTGAGTTGGCAGCTTTTTTGATGATTAGGCAGGGAGACCCACAAACAGACAAACACATATTTTCATTTTGGCCTATTATATGACCCCTGTTTTTTTCATTGGAACAAAATAAAATTATAACAAAACAACATAACTGTATCCATTTTAAGTCTGTTAATCCATTAAAAATATATTCTTATTTCTATCAACAGATAACAGTGCCAACATTTTTATGTTTTCTCAAGTTAAAAACACCAATTGTTTGCAAAAACAATTTTAAGCTTGTTTTGAAAAAATAATGTGTATACAATAAAATACATTATTATGGTATATATAAGTGCTGTTTGTAAACATTGTTTGTGTGTCCAACTCCTACAGGTGCAACCAGAATTCAAACTGTCAAACACTTTTAGATTATCATTTTAAAAGCCTTAAAGATATTTCAACTTTTATTTCGCTCATATTTTTTCATACTATAGATTTTCTAGATTAGATTATGAATGTCGGAGTTATGGTCCTTCAGTCATCAAAAATTGACAAGATCTCATAGTTAAATGAGAAAAGATGTAATACATCATCCGGTTTATTTTTTCGTTTCCAATCGATAAGTCAAATAGTATACACCTATAACTTTCAAACATTGCACAATGGCTTCCCATAACAAGATGAAACTCACTATTATTGTTTGGATATTAGGTCAAAGGTTTTTTGTTGACTGGTTTCCATATTTTTTACAGCTGGGCCTGGCAAGCACAGATATTAACATATTTGAAAGTCAATCCTGGAGTCAAAAGTTGCAATCTCAGTCTGGCAATAATCTCTGGGATAAATGGCCATGAACGTTGTCTACAACCATGAAACACTGACCTGTGTGAAGTAGTCTTAGATAATCTTTGTCTAGGAATGGTTAACCACCAAGCGGGTACAGGATTGATGAATAACTAAGTTTGACTGACCACTGCAAAATAACAGAAATATGTAGAAAAAATGCAAAAACACCATACAACTATTTAATACATTTTTATGTTTTTATAAAACTAACATATTGTCTGTTTTTTCCATGTACAGTCAAACCTGTCTTAAACAACCTGTCATGGGAAGGAGCAAAAGTAGCCTTTTAAGACAGGTTACTGCTTAATGCAGACCTTTTACTTTACTCTGCAAGCATGGAAATGGGAAATAGAAAATATGGTTGCTTAAGACAGGTGGCTGCTTCAATTATAATAGAGGTGACTGCTTACACAAGTTTGACTGTACTAAATGTCTAAAATATTTATTTTCAATCTGTATGTAAAAAATACCTAAAACTTTAAAACTCTGGGACTTTTTTGATGAAAAACTTTACAAAAGTTATACAGCTTTATGTTGTTGTTGTGTGGTGTTAAGCCTCGTTTTCAAAATTTTTCAATTATATTGCGATGGTATCTGCTTGAGACAGTATTCAGAGCACTGCCACACTGGAGTATAACATTGCAGACACATGGTATAATACCCCACCCAGTCACAGTATACTGACATTGTGCTGAGTATACCTACAGCTCTCCTGTAAATGCTTAGCGCCAAAAGGGATTAGCTTCTAGTACTCTAGTACTGTTTTTCAAGTCTTGGTATAATCTGGCAAGTGATCAAACCCACAAACTTCTGCATGCAAGGTGAACGCTCACCCCCTCAACTACCACTGCTTTATACAAATTTATGTGAACTACTTCTTTCACATTTGGAAATCTTTATGTTTTCGATCTTTAGATAAAAAAGTATAACACAAACAACCTTTAACTTTACATACACATATTTCCTGCTATATGATCAAGATCCTTATCATGAAAGGGGTCATAGGTCGAAAGTCACTGTTATATAAACCCCAATCATACAAAAATAACCATGTCTGATTTTTGAGCTTTTTCAGGAAATAGATATACCTTTAACATGTCAAACTTTTTTCTCATATCATTTTTGTTGTTTTGGATACAAGCATTATTAAAAGGAAAAATACTGATATATGTGAACAATTTGTTTAGTTTTAGACTGTAAATGGGCGTATTATGCCCCATTCGGTGGCGCTATATAGCAGGCATTTAATGACGTTTCAGGCCATAATCAATGATATCCCAGATTTTCATCCAAATAAGTTTCAATATAGTGGCCGGAGTGCAATTTTATGTTTTATTTTTTTGATAGTAAAACGGAAGTGTCATATTGCATGAAAGGAAATCATTAAAAGATCACAGAGTGTAAAACATGGTACCATTTTGGCAATATATTTTTTTCTGACAATTAAATATGTTGAGGTTGGTAAAATAATTGGGGAATGGGGAGGATGAAGCAAACTTGATTGAAATAATGTCTAAATTCACTTTTAACTTTTTAAGTGTTACATGTAAGTCTGAGACTCGGCTTAACATTTTCTGTATTAATTCAAATCATGTGATTTATTATTCTATTACACAGCGCCCGTTCATAATTCCTGAATAAAATCGTACATACTTTATCATAAAATATAGTAATATTAAATTCTGCAGCAGGTGACAGTACTATTGTCAACCTGGGGAAATCACTATTACATCAGCTTACTGACAATACTGTTACAAAAGGCTGATACTATAACTTATTACTGATGGCAATTGCTCTGAACAGAATGTAGTTATTGTTTGGTTATACTGAACAAAATATTTATTGCTAATATATAGTATAATTTATTAAAATTTCCCCAACTCAAGAGAGATATATTGTTTTTGTGCTTTCCATCTGTATGTCCATCTTTCACATCATCAAGAGAGATATTTTGTTTTTGTGCTTTCCATCTATCACAAAATCAAGAGAGAGATATTTTTGTGCTCTCCATCTGTCTGTCAGTCTGTCACAAAATCCAGAGAGATGTATTGTTTCTGTGCTTTCCATCTGTCTGTCCGTCTTTCACATAATCAAGAGGGATATTTTGTATTTGTGCTTTCTGTTTGTCCGTCTGTCATTAAATCCAGAGAGATATACTGTTTTTGTGCTCTCCATCTGTCTGTCTGTTCCTTCTGTCACAACATCCAGAGAGATATATTGTTTTTGTGCTCTCCAGCTGTCTGTCCATCTGTCACACAATCCAGAGAGATATACTGTATTTGTGCTGTCGATCTGTCACAAAATCCCGAGAGATATACCAGTATTGTTTTTGTGCTCTCCATCCATCTGTCTGTTCCATCTGTCACAAAATCCAGAGATATACTGTTTTTGTGCCCTCCATTTATTCTGTGACAGTGTCCCTCTGTCACAAAATCCAGAGAGATATATATTGTTTTTATGCTCCATCTGTCTGTCCAACTGTCACAAAATCCAGAGAGAGATATTGTTTAAGTGCTTTCCATCTGTCAGTACGTCCATCACTAGAATATATACATTGTCAAATAATCACATTAGATTATCATGTAGGTTCTAGTTTGGCATATCAGATTTAATTGACCTGACATAGACTGTCAATTTAACAAGTCGATAATCCAATCAGAGATCGATATTGGTTGCTACACTGCCAGTTTTCTTACACAAATAAAACGATGTCTAGTAAACCGTTGTGAAACACTGCATTGTATTTACTTGGACAAACAATGCCATGTGGTCAGTTGGTGGAGAGATGGTCGATCTCACCTCAGGTCAGTTACACTGCAGTTATGTTCTTTAGATGAATTCTTAAGAAGACTATACTTATGGGGATGAAATGAGTGTTAAAGGTTTTGTTTTGTTGATTTACTGCATTCTTATGGCAAAGGGTTTTCTGGTCGATCCAAATGTATGTATTACTGGTATTATCTAAATCATTCTTCACGTAACAAATCCACTTGTAATTTGTTACTGAATAAAACATTATATAGAAACATTTTCGCACAAATCTCCTTTGATTTCGGAAATAAATTTGCTCACTTTATTAACAAATCTTGTCTTAATTGTAGTTTTGAGAGAGTATCAAATTACTTCATCGTATGACATGCATAATGGGTTAATTTTCTTGTTGTTCGTAATTTTGCGAAGGAAATAACCAGTGCATTGTCAGTCCTCTCCCAAAAAATTCAAAATGATTATATAACTATAAACAACACGATATATAATGCATCATTATTATTACACAAATTATGACTTGCGAAACGCGATTGCAATATATCTGCTTTAAATCCCAACAATGCCACCAAAGCAATACCTGCTGGCCTAGACTTGCTGAGTTCCTAATCAGGCGCAATACATACAAATGACAGACAGACACAGAACGCACAATTCATGTCGACTTAGAGTTCTGTACTACCTAAATGATGTCGGAACGGTGTTAGACACTCAGGTATAACCAGTACATGGTCAAACCTGGCCAAAGAGTTCAACACTGTAATAACATTGTATAAATTAATTTTAAGATATAAATATTCATTTAAATAAATCTTTGAATCAAGTATAATTAAATCATACTACTATAAATGTCATTGAACTACAAATGCATGAAAGCGTACAGATAATTGGTTCATGGTTTATGTTAAAACCTTATATTTCATTTCTGTAAGGTTGTGGTATCCTGGAGCAACTATGCCAATTTGCCTGTATACCATCTGTATTCCAGTTTTAATCATATAGTTTATCTGTGCTGTCAATTATTTTAGGTGAACTTCTGATGAGCTGCTGATAAATTCAAGCAAAGATTTCGCTACTTATCTAAAAAAAAACAGTGCACACCTTAGCAACATGTTCATCAATGAATTGTTTTTAATTTTTTAGAATTCTTATTTTTGTGGAGAATATGTTTTTTAATCGTAGGAGTTAATGTCTTTAATACGTTTTAACAGAAAAAACGCGAGAGACATTGTACAAGCTAAAAATAGATTTTTCTGTTGTTCTGTTGCAATGATAACAAATAAATATTGTTTAAACCAACAGAAAAACATTGATATTTTACAGTTGGTTCTTTCTCTAACTTTTGGTTTCCCTTCTTCTTAACAGTTTTAGAAATATTTACACATTGTTTCTGTTTTACTGTATATTTATCTCTGTTAAGTGGTTGGTTAAGATGCATTGAATCTATATTTTTAATAAGATTTTGTGGATAAATTAGTCTATATTTATGCTATTATGCATGCTTTTTCGATACAACATTATGGATGAATGTAGAGAGAATCAGTAGATAGAATATGCTACTATGTATGCCTCTCCAGAAAAACTGTGAATAAATGTATAGAGAATCAGTCTAGAATTATGCTATTATTATTGCCTCTCTGATGTATATAATGGTCTTGGTATTTCAACAGTTAAATGCTGCTGAAACATTATCATGACATGCTGATCACTTGTGTCAAGCTATTTTAAAATCCCCAAATGTAAGACAAAGTTACAGATCAATTGTTGATAAATTGAGCCAAGTGTTTTTGAAACCCATCCATGGATGATAAGTTAAAGGACAGACTTGAAATCTCAAACAGATTCAAAGTGTTGTCATACATACTAAAAGTGTGACCTTGACCTTTGAGGTATGGGTCTAGGTTTTACTTATGACACGTCGTCATGTTGTGTTGATCATTTGTACCAAGTATCAACAAAATCCATCTATGCATGAAAAAGATGCAGGGCGGAAACAAAATACCGGATGAAAGGCTGGCCGGACGGACAATCAGAGACGGATGGACAGACGGGTTGGGTGGTCGGTCAGATGGACAGACAGACAGGTGGGTGGTCTGAAGGACAGACGGATGGACGGACCATTGTTAGACAGACAGATAGACAGCAGACATACAGATAGTTCATCCCTTAGTTATGATGAAGTATAAAGTTTTAAGGGAATACAAGTTTCGAAGCTGGACAATAGAAAGGGATGTAACAATTTCGGCTTTTACTCTATAACTCACTGCAAAAAGGTTGACTGTTCAAAATATGTACTTTTATCGTGTGATTTACATGGTGATATACAAACTTCTCTGAGGTAGTCCATTTGCATATAAAGAAAGGGAGGTAAATCGACGATAAAAAGCACATATTTTGAACAGTCAACATTTTTGCAGTGAGCTATATAGTACAATGACGAAATTGTTACATCCTTTCCCATTGTTGAAGCCGAAACATTTACTTTTTATTTCATTACCTCCGTTAAACTTTACACTTCATCATAACTAAGGAATTAATTGTCTGTCTGTCTGTCTGTCTGTCTGTCTGTCTGTCTGTCTGTCTGTCTGTCTGTCTGTCTGTCTGTCTGTCTGTCTGTCTGTCTGTCTGTCTGTCTGTCTGTCTGTCTGTCTGTCTGTCTGTCTGTCTGTCTGTCTGTCTGTCTGTCTGTCTGTCTGTCTGTCTGTCTGTCTGTCTGTCTGTCTGTCTGTCTGTCTGTCTGTCTGTCTGTCTGTCTGTCTGTCTGTCTGTCTGTCTGTCTGTCTGTCTGTCTGTCTGTCTGTCTGTCTGTCTGTCTGTCTGATCTGTCTGTCTCAGTGCTTTGCTGCCCTGTTCTGCTGTTCTGTTCTGCTGCAATGTTCTTCTATTCTGTTTTGCCTGTCCGTCCTGTCCGCTTTTTCACCCTGTTCTGCTGTTCTGTTCTGCTCCATTCTGCTGCAATGTTCTTCTAGTCTGTATTGCTCTGTTCTGTACTGCCTCCCAGGACCCAGTTGTTCAAAGCATGATCAACTGACTGAACGCCACATCAAATTATAATCCAAATCATGATATTATGAGATATTTGGAACATTAAAGACTTTTTTCTCCGCATTTGTAAAAATGACACTGTTTATTCTATAAATTAATTTTCAACTTCAAATTTCAAAGATGATAAACAGACACATTTGGCCTGAATGGAATGTTAATCTGACAGAACTTTGAACAACCCAGTCCTGTTCTGCTGCACTGTTCTTCTCACGTTCTTGCAACATTTCAGCATTATTCAGGTTTTATCGAACAAGTTAAAATGTTTTACAAAGTTATGAAAATATTGAATTGTTTTC
The DNA here is from genome assembly GCA_029582155.1 of Panopea generosa. Lineage (NCBI taxonomy): Eukaryota > Metazoa > Mollusca > Bivalvia > Adapedonta > Hiatellidae > Panopea > Panopea generosa. Next base: position 59,793,656 of record CM055906.1, on the reverse strand, counting down.
AACATATATGTACCTCTTAGAAAAATATAATACTACAAAAGGAAATTGGAATGTGCATCAACGTATTTAATAAAAATGACAAAAACTATAGAACAGGTCTTTAACAATATATTGTTTAAGTCGACAGAAAAATAAAGTGTGCTCATAAAAGGGAAGGCTGGGTTTATATCACAAATGACTAAAGTAGATAATATATTGTCATATTAGTACTATCATTTTATTAAATATCAGTATATAAATACACATATATAATATACACCATAGTATATTATGACTAAAACATACGACCGTATGTAGCGAGGCAAAGACTTGAAAAAATGGTACAAGAAGTTTCCTCGCTTGGTGCTCAGCATTTAAAGGATAGTTCTAGGTCAGGTGTCAGTACAATGTGATGCGGCCTGATTCTCCAGTGTGGCAGTCTCATGATATGACTGATATTTCTAGGTCAGACGGGCCTGGTGCCAGTATAATGTTACTGGGTTTGATAGCATACTATATATGTGTGGGTCTGATTCTCCAATGTGGCAGCCCCATGATATGACTGATAGTTTCAGTTCAGGCGGGCCTGATGTCAGTACAATGTGACTGGGTTTGGTAGTATACCATTTATGTGCGGGCCTGATTCTCCAATGTGGCAGTCCCACGATATGACTGATAGTTCCAGTTCAGATGGGCCTGGTGCCAGTACAATGTGACTGGGTTTGATAGCATACTATATATGTGTGGGCCTGATTCTCCAATGTGGCAGCCCCATGATATGACTAATAGTTCCAGTTCAGACGGGCCTGATGTCAGTACAATGTGACTGGGTTTGATAGCATACTATATATGTGTGGGCCTGATTCTCCAATGTAGCAGCCCCACGATATGACTGATAGTTCTAGGTAAGATGGGCCTGGTGCCAGTACAATGTGACTGGGTTTGGTAGTATACCATTTATGCGCGGGCCTGATTCTCCAATGTGGCAGCCCCACGATATGACTGATAGTTCTAGGTCAGATGGGCCTGGTGCCAGAACAATGTGACTGGATTTGGTATCATACTAAATACTTTAATAAGAATTTGTGGATAAATAAATATAGAATCAGTCTGTATTTATGATTTTATGCATGCTTCTTTTATACTACATTGTGGATAAATGTATAGTAAATCTATCTAGAATTATGCTATTATGTATGTCTCTTCAGTTAGACATTGTGGATAAATGTATAGGAAATCCATCTAGAATAATGCTATTATGTATGTCTCTTCAGTTAGACATATATTATATTTATTAGATAAATGTATAGAAAATCAGTCCAGAATTATGTTATTATACATGCCTTTTTGATAATACTATATGGAGAATCAGTCTAGAATTGTGTTTTTATGCATGCTTCTTTGTTACGACTTTGTGGATAGATGTATAGATAATCAGGCTGGAGTTATGCTATTATGCATGCCTCTTTGTTACGACTTTGAGGATAGATGTATAGATAATCAGCCTGGATTTATGCTATTATGCATGCCTCTTTGTTACCACTTTTGGGATAGATGTATAGATAATCAGCCTGGATTTATGCTATTATGCATAACTCTTTGTTAAGACTTTGTGGATAGATGTATAGATAATCAGGCTGGAGTTATGCTTTTATGCATGCCTCTTTGTTATGACTTTGTGGATAGATGTATAGATTATCAGCCTAGATCTATGCTATTATGCATGCCTCTTTATTACGACTTTGAGGATTGATGTATAGATAATCAATCAGGACTAATGCTTTTATGCATGCTTCTTTGTTATGACTTTGTGGATATATGTATAGATAATCAGCCTGGATTTTTGCTATTATGCATGCCTCTTTGTTACGACTTTGTGGATAAATTTATAGATAATCAGCCTGGATTTATGCTATTATACATGCCTTTTTGATAATACTATATGAAGAATCAGTCTAGAATTATGTTTTTATGCATGCTTCTTTGTTACGACTTTATGGATAGATGTATAGATAATCAGGCTGGAGTTATACTATTATGCATGCTGCTTTGTTATGACTTTGTGGATAGATGTATAGATAATCAGCCTAGATTTATGCTATTATGCATGCCTCTTTGTTACGACTTTGTGGATAGATGTATAGATAATCAGGCTGGAGTTATACTGTTATGCATGCCTCTTTGTTACGACTTTGTGGATAGATGTATAGATAATCAGGCTGGAGTTATATTATTATGCATGCCTCTTTGTTATGACTTTGTGGATAGATGTATAGATAATCAGCCTAGATTTATGCTATTATGCATGCCTCTTTGTTACGACTTTGTGGATATATGTATAGATAATCAGGCTGGAGTTATGCTATTATGCATGCCTCTTTGTTATGACTTTGTGGATAGATGTATAGATAATCAGGCTGGAGTTATACTATTATGCATGCTGCTTTGTTATGACTTTGTGGATAGATGTATAGAATATCAGGCTGGATTTATGCTATTATGCATGCTTCTTTGTTACGACTTTGTGGACAAATGTATAATCAGCCTGGATTTATGCTATTATGCATGCCTCTTTATCATGACTTTATGGATAAATGTATAGATAATTAATCTGGAGTTATGCTATTATGCATGTCTCTTTGTTAGGACTTTGTGGACAAATGTATAGATAATCAGCCTGGATTTATGCTATTATGCATGCTTCTTTGTTATGACTTTGTGGATATATATATATATATATATATATATATTCAGCCTGGATGTATGCTATTATGCATGATTCTTTGTTACTACTTTGTGGATAACTGTATAGATAATCAGGCTGGAGTTATGCTATTAAGCATGCCTCTTTGATACAACTTTGTGTATAGATAATCAGGCTGGAGTTTTGCTATTATGCGTGCCTCTTTGTTATGACTTTGTGGATAGATGTATAGATAATCAGGCTGGAGTTATGCTATTAAGCATGCCTCTTTGATAAGACTTTGTGTATAAATAATCAGGCTGCGGTTATGCTTTTATGCATGCCTCTTTGTTATGACTTTGTGGATAAATGTGAAGATAATCAGGCTGGAGTTTTCTATTATGCATGCCTCTTTGATACGACTTTGTGGATAAATGTATAGAATATCAGGCTGGAGTTATGCTATTATGCATGCTTTTTTGTTATGACTTTGTGGATAAATGTATAGATAATCAGGCTGGAGTTATGCTATTAAGCATGCCTCTTTGATTCAACTTTGTGTATAGATAATCAGGCTGGAGTTATGCTATTATGCATGCCTCTTTGTTATGACTTTGTGGATAAATGTATAGATAATCAGGCTGGAGTTATGCTATAATGCATGCCTCTTTGATACGACTTTGTGTATAGATAATTAGGCTGGAGTTATGCTATTATGCATGCCTCTTTGATACGACTTTGTGGATAAATGTATAGATAATCAGACTGGAGTTATGCTATTATGCACGCCTCTCTGATAACTTATTTATACTTTTTTTACTATAGAATATAATACCAATCAATAAGATGACTTTATTCTGTAGTAAATAAAAAGTTTGCATGATTGTCATTCATTTCAAATTACATTTAATTATTTGTCAACCTCTGCACTACCAAAATATGATTCACATTCCAAATAAAGCAATGCTCTCAACATGATCAAAATACATCAATACTGCCATTCAAATAAAAAATGAGCGTTAAAATAAGGAAAATGTCTTTTTGAAGAAGAACTAAGGATTATTTATAACCGCCATTATTCGACTACCCCATGGAAGCTTTTCTTGTTTCTAATAATGGCACGATGTTTAGAGGATTTTATATGAGAAAAAAAAAAAAAAATTCTACGGAAATGCTCTTATTTCAAAATATATTGGTTTAAACAATATTTTATTCAAGAACTGTACATAGTATATTACATAACATTTGCAATTCATAAATGACAAACAATTCTAAGAATTGGGATTTAGAAAAAAGCTAATTAGCTTGTATGAATCTAGTTCCCAAAATATTTTGAATATTGTACAAGTACTTGATATTTTTGCTTCCACTCTACATTTTCAAATACTTCATCAAATTATCTTTGAAGTTTTGTAAATCCATTTTAACTTTTATTTGTATAGTAATAACAAATAAAACCATTGACATACTTGTAACTATACGTTTATCTATTAAACATATCACATATTTCCTATGATGTTTATTGTTTCAAACTTTTAGCCAGTCAAGAGTGGCACTTGTATTAGGTGTATGGTATTTATAAAATAAAAATATATTATTACTAATACTGAAAATATCCTTAGAATGCAGAAAATGTGATAACCAATGTCATAATACCAAGATCACTAAAGTGTCAAATGCCTTTGCCTAGGGTTTAGTTATTGCTCTTGGCATTACTGCTAAATTATTTCACATAACTAAACATTCACATAACTAAACATTTTTTCACAATTACTGCATTCTGTCAGTAGTCAAAACAAAAGCTACAACATATTAAACTGACAGTTTTCTATATATTAATCATTTTATTTTAGACCCCCACCCCCACCCCCAGACCCCCCCCCCCCCTCCCAAAAAAAAAATAAAAAATAAAAATAATAACAAACAAACAAACCCCAAAACAACTGCCGTTTCATTTAAGTCATCCCATAAACGCAACGTAACTAAGAGCGTTAAGGAATGTCTAGCTGGTTGCTGTGTGCATACGCAACGTTCTGAACAAGGCTTTAAAAAAATTACCAATGATTATTTGACCTGCTTTATTCACAGGCTATGTCCAATATCACAGGCTATGTCCAATATCACAGGCTATGTCCAATATCACAGGCTATATCACAGGCTATGTCCAATATCACAGGCTATGTCCAATATCACAGGCTATGTCCAATATCACAGGTTATATCACAGGCTGTCCAATTTCACAGGCGATGTCCAATATCACAGGCTATGTCCAATATCACAGGCTATGTCCAATATCACAGGCTATATCACAGGCTATGTCCAATTTCACAGGCGATGTCCAATATCACAGGCTATGTCCAATATCACAGGCTATGTCCAATATCAGGCCCCAGTTTCACTACACATCTCAATTTAAGATTTTCTTCAACTCAAATTTTTGAAATGTTATAACTTCCTTTACATTGATATTTTGCATATTATATTTTCCTAATGAGTTAAGATATGTTTCAACTTTAATTAAGTTTGATTATTTAAGGTGTAATGCATGTGAGTAATGCTTTTGAGAAATTGATAATTTTAAGTTGAGGTAATCTCAGCTCCAGATGTTTAGTGAAACCTCCGCTTTAGTTACTAAAACTTTTATCAAGGACAGTGACTTGGAAGTTTCCATATTTTCATGTCTCACACCACTATTCTCCATTGTAACATTTATGTAAAAAACACAGTGGAAAAAAATCTGCAGCATATGTCTTGGCTCACATTCTTCACTGGTTCAAGATATGCAGTTATAATGGGGAAAAGCATACCTTGACCAGGTTTTTTTTAATTTAATGGTTTTGTGATACCTATCCAGAGTAATCATATGTCAACTATTCATCCACGATGTGGTTCGAACCAACAATTTTGCAATGACAGAATTTCCTACAAATCTGGTGTCAGCATCAAATTTTTAGTGGTGATTTCTAAAATACTGACCATTTAACACATGGCAGGAAAAAATAAATCACTGCAATACAAAGCCCTGAAAGAAGAAGAAAAAGGGGACTAAAGTTTCATTTCTACCTCCTTCAATAGTGGTGTGAGTCCATCACTTTTTGTATCTTAAGTTATATTTCTTTTAGAAAACTAGTATATTTGTTGAAGTCGTACGAAAAAGGATACATGAAACAATTTAAGCCGCTAACATGTCGAGTTTTCAAGATGTCTGTATATTTTGTTCAACCTTTTTAACCAAGAAAAATAGGAGTTGGGGGGAATAAAATACTTTTCAACTTAGGAATTTTTTGTTTATCAAACAGTTTTATAAATACATGATAGTATGTTTTAGACAATTTTAAACTTAAATTTTTATCATTACATGTACTTCTTTTCTGATGTTATCAAATATAAATAATTTCGAAATATATACAATTTTTAATAAATATTTCTTTAAAATGCACGCGAACCCATGAATGTCTTCATATATTCTGAAAGTGCTGACGTACTGAAATATAAAAGCCCCAGCTTTTTTAAAAAGCAAATTAAACATTAGTTTTGACGTAGCCATCATTTTAGATATTAAATATCACCAAAACGAAAATTACAGCAAATTTTTCAAGATCATTTCCTTTTATATAATTCTAAATATGGTTTGAACTGAATTGAAATATATAATAATGGGCAGACATAATAATTATATGCTCTCAGCTTCCAGAAAATGTGGTTATTGCAAAAATATGCAATATGACGTGTGCGTCTCCTATAATAATTATCATCAATATTTAAGAATTATATGAGTGAATGACAAATCATGATCATTATGGCAATGAAAGATAGCGTGACAGATAGCATGACAGATAGCATGGCAGGTAGCATGACAAAAAGCATGAAAAATAGCATGACATATAATATGAAAGATAACATGACAGGTAGCATGATATATATATATATATATATCATGACAGATAACATGAGAGATAGCATGACATATAGCATTTCAGAAAGCATGACAGATAGCATGACAGGTAGCATGCAAGATAGCATGACATATAGTATGACAGATAGCATGACAGCATGGTAGGTAGCATGACAGACAACATAACAGATAGCATGGCAGGTAGCATGACAAGTATCATGACATATAGAATGGCAGATAACATGACAAGTAGCATGGCATAGAGCATGACATACAGCATAGCAGATTGCATAACAGATAGACAGATATCATGACAGATAGCATGGCAGGTAGCATGACAAATAGCATGGCAGATAACATGACAGATAGCATGAGAAGTAGCATGGTATTTATCATGACATACAGCATGGCAGATTGCGTAACAGATAGACAGATATCATGACAGATAGCATGGCAGGTAGCATGACAAGTAGCACGGCAGATAACATGACAGATAGCATGAGAAGTAGTATGGTATATATCATTAAAAACAGCATGACAATTAGCATGACAGATAGCATGATATATAGCATGAAAGATAACATGACATTTAGCATGACATATAGCATGACATATAGCATGACAGATAGCATGACATATAACATGACAGGTAGTATGCAAAATAGCATGGCATATAACATGACAGATAGCCTGTGGCTGGTAGCATGACAGACAGCATAACATATAACATGACAGGTAGCATGACAGACAGCATAACATATAACATGGCAGGTAGCATGACAAGTAGCATGGCGTATAGCTTGACGTATAATGGCAGATAGCATGACAAGTAGCATGACAAATATCATGACATTTAGGTTGAAATATTACATGACAGGTAGCATGACATATATAATAACAGATAACATGACAGATGGCATGACATATCACATGACAGATAGCATGGCATTATAATACAGACAGCATGACATATATCATGACATGTAGCATGACAGATAACATGACAGACAGCATGACAGATAGCATGACAGATAGCATGACAGATAGCATGACAGGTAGTTCAACAGGTATCTCGACAGATAACATGACAGGTAGCATAGCAGATAGCATAAAATATTTGAAGTAGGACTAAATACAAAGAACAAGAACACGCAAGACCACGATATTGTTTATTTTAAATATTAACGAAGAATGCGGTAGTTAGAAAAAATGTTATCAGATATATAAAGAGACAGACCGACAGGCAGGCAGGCAGGCAGGCAGGCAGGCAGGCAGGCAGGCAGGCAGGCAGGCAGACAGACAGACAGACAGACAGACAGACAGACATGTAAACATAACACATGTAAGAACTGTTTCAAAATTCCATAGCGTTGCAGGTGCAATCTCCCTTAACTTAAGACATGTCAAATTACTCGAGATAAATCAAAGTGATGCCATAAAGTTGTTTACCACATTTTGCAAAGCCTATCAAGTGTATGTTATTAGCTCCACTCTTATCGCATTCTGTTTTGCATCAGAAATGTTTATTTATATTATATTTGATAACAAGTGGAACAAAAAAAAATAACTCTCACAACTCGGGAATCAATGTCAATTTTATTATTATTATTAATGATGAACTATTTAAACATACTTATTTCAAATAACTGACGGATTTCAGGATTGCATCAGCAATATATGTTCAGCAAACCCAGAATTGGAGGGTAGTGGGTTCGATCCCCCACCTCCGTCCCATGGCTATGGGTGGTGTCATTGAGGAAGACTCTTTCATCCGCATAAAATTAGAACTGGTTTTACCCAGGATGACTTTGGGCATGATTTGTAAAAGTTGTAACAATGTCTTTCACAATTGATGTAAACTAAATAGATATCAGATGTAATCATCCCTTGAAGCAGAGGACGCATCCAGGAAAAAAAGGCAGCAGATTCGATTTTTCTGATTATCTTAGTTTTATTCACAATATACATGAGCCATACAGTTATACATTCAATATATACATTCAATTACAAGTGAAAAAGATTCTAAAGAAAGATATAATCGACTATATGATTCTTCACAATAATAAATGACATCTGACCTGTAGTTTATTATCACACATTCAGGCATAGTACCACCATTGGAAAAAGGAAGTGCTTCCTTGGGGTAGTCGCATAATGGCGGTTATAAATAATCCTCCGTTTTTTGGTTCTTTAAAATGAATTTTCCTTATTTTAATATTCATTTTTTTATTTGAATGGCATTGTTGATGTATTTTGAACATTTTGACAGCATTGTCATGTTTGAATTGTGAATTTAGAAAAAAAAATTGATGCTTGGAAATTGGGGTATGAATACATGATTTCGGAAGCCTACTTTCACTTTGTCAACAGTGAACACACTGAGCAGAAAAAAAACTCTTCTGTGACACATGACCCCTACTTTTCTTATCAAATTTTGATAGTGCAGAAGTTGACAAACAGTAAAGTGTAAGTTCACTTCTTTCATTTGGATCTCTCTATGAATGACAAGCCTTCAAACTTTAATATTTACTATAGAATAAAGAACAAAAATCAATGGTGGGTTTACACCTTCATGATTGTAATATAAACCACTTCTAATCTGTAGTTTATTATCACCCGTTGTAATATAAACCACTTCTGACCTGTAGTTTATTATCACACATTGTAATATAAACCACTTCTGACCTGTAGTTTATTATCACACATTGTAATATAAACCACTTCTCAATTGTAGTTTATTATAACCCATTGTAATATAAACCACTTGTGACTTGTAGTTTATTATCACACATTGTAAGATAAATGGCATCTGAGCTGCTGTCATTACCATACATTGCAAAATAAATGAGTTTTGACCTGTACTTCATAATTTCACATTGCAACATTAACCTCTTCTGGCTTGAAGTTTATTATCTCACATTGTAAAATAAATGACTTCTGACCTGTAGTTTATTATCACACAATGTAAATAAATAACTTTTGACCTGTAGTTCATTATCACACAATGTAAAATAAATGACTTTTGATCTGAAGTTCATTATCACACAATGTAAAATAAATGACTTTTGATCTGCTGTTCATTATCACACAATGTAAAATAAACAACTTTTGACCTGTAGTTCATTATCACACAATGTAAAATAAACGACTTTTGACCTGTAGTTTATTATCACACAATGTAAAATAAATGACTTTTGACCTGTAGTTCATTATCACACAATGTAAAATAAATGACTTTTGATCTGCCGTTCTTTATCACACAATGTAAAATAAATTATTTCTGACGTGTTGGTAATTATCACACTTTGTAAAAGAAATGACTTTTGACCTGAAGTTCATTATCTCACATTTCAACATTAATATCTTCTGATCAATAGTTTATTATCTCACAATGCAATAAAAAATGCACATTTTGCTAGTATACGCTGTTTAGTTCATTTACATCTCTTGTACAAATATCCCATATTTACATTATCAATTCTTCCACGCACGTTGCATTACGCCGGCATTGCATTTCTTAATTGCGTGCAAGATATATGATAAAAATAGTAATTTAGATATATTTCCTTCAAATATATACAATGATGGACTATTTAGGTTGTTAATATTTTATAACTACCATTTGTTTGAAAATAACTTCATTTATAACATACCATTACTTCAATACCTGGGTTATCACAAAATATAGCAATTATCTATCCACTTGATATAATATAAAGACATAGTTTATGCATTATTCATTTACAATATTGTGATTAACTTTTACAGATAATATCACATTACTCTTACTGAAATAAATGGCACAAAGTTACTGTTTAACGAGTGTTTGAGTACATATTTATATTGAATATACAGATTGTTCATCTTAGTAATTTAAAATATTAGAATAATAATTGATAATTGGAAGCTTAGATGTCGTTATGATAGGAAGTCTGAGCATGGTACATTCTACGTAGGCAATAACACGTGACCTATACAGCTGTTAATATAGTTCTTACCTATTGTTCGAGGCGTTTGTTTCAGTTAAATGTTGTAAATAGATCTCGACACACATATCAATAAATATAACAATTCAAATATCTAATTCAGTCTTTATTATCACTTTCCCAACCTTTATTCAATCAGTTCACACAATATATGAAATGACAGACTAATGCCAAATTGTAAGGTGTTAAGACTCGTATAAGGTTAGTAACGTATACAACACACATCTTAAATACAATTTAAATTCATATCATGAGAAAGATACATGTATTTATTATGGGTGTAAAGCTAATGAATACATATACGTGTGATGTTCAGTCAAAGATATAGAGCACGAGCCAATTCATGCGATGAAGTCAGTATATAAGTGATGCATGTGTAGGCTCTCTACATTCCGAGGTCATTGCATTTACAGAATAGTTACGTTGTTTACACACATTTCATAAGATCCCCCACACCCACCCAAAAAAGGTCAAACTAACGTATATGAAAAGAAAACATAATGTTTATGTGGTATTTAAAGTGTATTTACACAATTAAATGAGGTCTATATTGTGGTTATGAAGTAATTATATTTGAAGTTGCACATTTTAATGAAGTTGTAATGATTTGAGTTTGTATATTGACATATAGTCATTGCAGGACGATGGTGCTTCGTGTGAATAAAACCTCCAGGATATCAGTTGTTGCAGATCCTCTTGATATGACAGGATGTTTGCCAAATGGCTTTGTGAATATTTATTGTAAAAAATATGATATAACGGCAATGCAAGTGACAATCTTGTTCTCTTTAATGCCCCTGAGTTTGCTTTGAAAAGAAAAGAAATGATTTATTTTCGTTTAAGCAAAGCGTATTAGAAAATAAGCCAAATCCGTCAATTTTGGTGAGAGAGTTCGATGAAATATTAAATCATATTCAATATGTTTGATTAAAGGAAGTGTGTCTGGATAAAACGCTATAAATGTCTTAAAAAATAAAATTAATATCAAAATGGATAAAAAGCATCTTATTATCATTAATGAATATAAACCGAATAGTTCAGTATGCCAAGTCCAACAAAAACGTGACAAAATCGATATGTTAATTGGAGTGGTAAACTTAAAACGAAATCCCCATTCTTTATATATCAGCACTGGTTGACAACCTTCGCATCGTTATTCTGACTCTTCCTAAAATGAAACAATTTTACTACGTGTATACCTGTATAACGGATCAAATTGAAATCAAAATGAAATCACACGACTCTTTTAATGCGTCACAAAATATGTTGCCATTTTAAGTGGTAAATCTATATTAGGCTAACCTATATATCATATAATTTTGACATGTTTAAAAAGATATATTTTTGGCAATACAAGGTCAGCAGGGATATATAGACATGATATATAGGGGAAAAAATGTTTTTAGCCAATTTTAAAATTTTGAAAAATCCTGATATACTCCCTTTTATTGAACTATTTAAATTTATACGTACATTTTGCTCATTTGATTTTTTAACTTTTTGAATTTTGAATTTTATTAATTTATTTATCTTTGTTTATATTGTTGATATTGTCAAGTTTGTCAAGCTTTTATTAGGACAAAGGTATGCAATCATGTGCATCGCCATGCAGCTATATATACATTTTCGAAGATAATGGTCGATACCGTCCTTGTTGTATATATTATTTATGAGAAATTCGTCAATACACAGGTCGGCATTTTCTGTTTTATTCATCGGTGTTTTAGGATAGCCCGATACTGGTCATTGAGTGACTTTATCGCAGGGCACGATTTAGTATTTGGTCAACAAAATAAATAGTTTACACTACATAGACAAAAATAATATAATGTTATGGAACAGAATATCCATAATATAAAAATTATGGTGTTTGATATAAATGTGCATTTTTACTGCTAAGATTGAAAAACTATCGGGGATATTGGTGACGTCTCTTTATGTGTGGCTGCTGTGATACATGGGTCAGCTAGTATGTGAAAGTTTTGATATGTGTAAATTGTGTATCAGGATTTTAATGAATTTGCCTGTATTTAAGAAAACGTTGAATGGAAAACGTTTACAAACAATTATAGCGTCCGCCTTGCATTCCGAAGGTCATTGTTTCGATCTCTGGTCAGGTCATACCAAAGACTTGAAAAATGATACTAGAAGCTTCCTTGCTTGGCGTTCAGGATATCTTTAAATCTGGTCGAACCGGTGTAAGTATAATATGACTGGGTGGGGCATCATACAATGTGTCTGCAGCATGATATTCCAGTGTTGCAGCGCTTAGAATACTGTCTCGAGTAGACACCGTTGCGATATAACTTGAGACAAAAATAGTCGGAAATCAATGCTAAACAGCATACAACAACATTAGCCAATAATAATAATAACAAAAGGCCAATAAGGCGTTCCGTTCCATTTGAGGTACATTCCGTCGTCCGTGCCCATCATTATTTTAATTGTATTTTCTCCATTGAAACCACAAAATTGAAATGAAAGAAATTGTCTGCAAGGTAAACAATGTTCCAAACGCGATGGAGTTTCATAATCATCATAATCAAGTTAATTAGATTTATTGATGATCCCGCCAAGCAATACGCAGTTTTCTTATTTTTCAGATCTCGCTGTAATAGTTGATTAAAATGGCTGAACAAAACCAGTTATACCCTTTTAGTAATCTTGATATGATCATATGCCTCCACTACCACTGAGCTTGCTGGTCCCTCATTTAGTGATATTTAAAGTAGTCAACTTGAAACTTGTAGCTATTCATTCAGCGTGAAAAGTCGTTATTACATGTCTATGCTGATCAGATATCAACAAAAGAGTGAATGTAAGTAAGGGATGTAAGGATGGAGTGTAAGTAGGGAATATAAGGAGGGAATGTAATGAAGGAATATAATGAGGGGATGTAATGAGGGGAATGTTAGTAGGAAAAATATATTGAGAGAATGTAAGGAGATAATGCAAAGAGGGAATGTAAGTAGGGGATGTAAGGTTCGAATGTAAGTAGGGGATATAAGAAGGTAATGTAATTAGGGAATATAATGAAGGGATGTAATGAGGGTAATGTTAGTAGGAAAATGTATTGAGGGAATGTAAGGAGAGAATGCAAGAAGGAACTGTAAGGAGAGAATGCAATGAGACAATATAAGAAGAGAATGTAATTAGTGAATATAATGAAGGCATGTAATGGTTCAGTGTAAGACGGCAATATATTGTTAGGAAATGTAAGGATAGAATGCAATGATGGAATGTAAGGAGGGCATATAATAAGGGAATATAAGGATGGAATGTAAAGCTACAATGTAAAGAGGGAATATAATGAGAGATTGTAAGGAGAGAATGTAAAGAGGGAATGTAAAGAGATAATGTAAGGAGTGAATGTAAGGAGAGAATGTAAGGAGGGAATATAAGGTAGGTATGTAAGGAGGGAATATAAACGTAGATATAAGGAGGGGATGTACGGAGGGAAAAATGGAACGAATGTAATGAGGAAATGTAATGAGGGTATGTAATGAGAAGCATACGGAGGGATGTACGGAGGGAATGTAAGAAAAGTAAGGAGGGAATATAAACTGGGTATGTAAGGAAGGAATATAAGGGTGAATGTAAAGATGGGATGTGTGGAGAGAAAAAGGAATGAATGTAATGATGAAATATAAGGAGGGTATGTAAAGAGGGAACGTAAGAACTGTAAGGAGGTAATGTAAGGAGGGATGTACGGAGGGGGAAAAAGAATGAATGCAGTGAGGTTATGTAAAGCGGAATTATAAAGAGGAATGTAAGGAGGGAATGTAAGACTGGATGTACGGAGAAAATGTAAGGAGGGGATGCACGGAGGAAAAAAAGAATGAATGTAATGAGGTAATGTAAGGCGGAATGTAATGAGGTAATGCAAGGCGGGATGTAAAGAGGGAACGTAAGTAAGGAATGTAAGGTGGGAATGTAAGGAGGGATGTACGGAGAAAATGTAATGAGGTAATGACAGGCGGAATGTAAAGAGGGGACGTAAGGAGGGAATGTAAAGACGGGTGTACAGAGGGAATGTAAGGAGGAAATGTAAGGTGGAATGTAAAGAGAGAACTTAAGGAGGGAATGTAAAGAGGGATGTACAGAGGGAATGTAAGGATGAAATGTAAGAGCGTGTGTCATTGTAACAACACATAATGATGATTTCTATATTTTTATGGATTTAATTTGATCAGAAACATGTATTTTAGAATACTGTATATTTAGGCAATATAAAGAATAAAACAATTCCATATAATTTTCTTTGTTATTACCTCTCAAACAACATAGCCTGTAAATATTTAACTAATGCAACTAACTAATACTCACAATCAAATAAAACTGTTGTGATAAGCAGTACAACCATCTGCACTGAAGAATGTTTACGTGCTAGAGTTTAATTACATATCCGTATTCACGCCGATTCGTGCCGAAATTAATAAGTACAAAAGGTGCAACATTAACGAACATACACCATGCGGAACCTTTATATCTTAAAACCATTCTTAACAATTTCAAGTTCACAAAAAGTAAGTGAAAAGTCAAAACTGTAAATCTATATTGAAACAGACAGCTTTCTTTCTTTCTGGATCCGTTATTACCAGTAGCCTGATATAAATGGAGCAGTTCCTCGATACGAGAAATCACTCCAATAGAGGCGGGAGATTGGTGCTCTGGACGTTACGCAGAAATATCTCTGGGGTTTATCAAACTCTATTTGTTTCGCATTTTGTCGTTGGATCAGACGGTTTATACAAATATTGTATCTGCGGAATAGTATACTACTCGGAAATGGTGAGTAGATGAACTAGTTTGTTTTGTTAGAGATTGTTTATACGTTTTGAGTATATATATATTGATGCATAATATCATATAAAATATAAAAAAAAAAACATTTTTTTTTTTTGGAAATGATGTGATGTTTGATATAATTGAACTGGTTCATTTCAGTATTTGGCTTGTGAAAATATATAACTGTGGATTGGAGGACGGCTGTAAGTAACATGCATTGGATGTTAGAGTAAAATATATTGTAAATATACAGGAGCCTGGTCATTAAAATATTTAGTAGAGCGTGGTAGAGAATCGGACCCTATCGGAGAGTTGTTGGTTCGATCCTCCGTTATGGCTGTGTGTGGTGTCCTTGAGCAAGACACATTTTCTGCATATGCTTAATACTAGCTCTACCTGTGAAGACTTCGAGCGTGATTTGTATAAGTTGTACTAACTTGTTTCGCAATAGAAGTAAAATAAATAAGTATATGAACTAATTAAAGGAATTACAAGTACTGCCTTTTGAAATTCAACACTTCCAGGAAAAATCATCCAATTAAGCTTAGTGAATAAATCCACTAGAAGGAGTTTCGTATTTTTTATCGAGAAAATGTAGTACATCTCTCTTTTAGAATCTTATAAATTGTATCTTCGAATGGAACATTACAATTTCCCTAGACAATGCAACCGTAATCTAAATTGGGTAAAATGTAAACATGAAAAAGCAACTTACTCTTTTTTACATAATTTGTTTATTTTGATGTGAGATAAACGATAAAATAATGAACTTCGTTTTTATAAACATAGTCGGCTTGGATAACTTCGCGTATTTTCATGGATACTAAAATAACAGTTTTATCTTAATAATAATTTAGGAGGACATTCGTTATATGTGCGGTTAACTCTGTTTTTAGAAGAAAGACACATTACTTTTAATTTCGCTGCATTGATAGACATACGATTTGCTACACGTGAAATATACACATTATTGAGATCCGTTTGGGAAGATAAATGTTTGAAAATGAGAGGGTAGTATCGTCTGCAAAATATCAACGACGGTATTTTGTACAGATGATGGAAAGTCGTGTCTAAACATTAAAAAATAACAACTGAGGTATATCTTATTTTACTATTCTATGTTGAACCCGCAACTTGAGTATAAGGCCATTATAAATTAATTGCCAAATTATCATCCATTTTTTTCTTAAAATAAAAAGGGTCGGAGCGGCATGAAAATTAGGGGCGGGCGGGTATGATAGTCTAGCAATTAATTTATTATGGCCTAATGGGTTCTATCATCTAAGTATGAAAAGAAACACTGTTATCGTATTGCTGTTTAACTTGTTCATTGTCAGTACTTGAACATGTGTTTAGTGGTCAACTAAGTCCAAGGCCTAACATAAATCAAGATGTACTGTGCCAGTGATTGCATTGTTGTCTATGGCTCTAAGCCTGTCATTCGAAATTCTGTGAGAGCATTCTGACAAGAATGGTTTGCTCTGAAACCAGATTAACGAAAATGAAACAGTTTACCTTCTAATACGTGACGGTCCATAAATCATGATTTTTCGTGTCAGTTTTGGGTACATTTGTAGGTTTTATAGCTCACAGTGATTGTCTGGGTATTAGAGGAATACACAATTCAGTGCGACCTGTTGAGCGTCATGTCCGGTAACGTTTACATTTTAAATGAAGGTTTGGGGGTAATCTTGAATTTTGTAGATCACACTGATCTATATATCGGTGAAAAAGATTCCTCCAATACCCAGACGGTCGGTGGGAAATATAAAATATGCACATGTACCAAAATAAACCAGCTTTTAGAACAACGTTATGGCACCGTATTTAGCGGTGCGCGTGACGTAGGTTCTCCCCCTTTTAAATTGAAAGCAATGGAATTGATTTAGGCTTAGAATTTGATTGCTCGTTTTCTCGGGAAGGGTGTTGGGGTGGTATCTTTATTTGTATATTTACGCAGTATATAGACTTTATACGTTATCAGTCACACTCGTTGACATTTGTTTCTACACTACAAAATATAATGCCAGTTATGTTAGCCTAACCGCGACATGTCCCAGACGACGTCCAGTGAGAAATGTGTTTTTGTTTGTCGAATAATTCATTATACATGTACGTATTTGTACAATTAAAATATACAGCCGCATTCTATGTAGTTTGTCCAATGAACGCATAGCGTGCTTAGTATCTTATTATAATCATCCGAAACACCATGATCAAGTTCTGCAGACGACACTGATACATGTAAGACACGTGATATAAAATAGTCCATGGGTTTGAGGTTCGGAAAAGTCCGTATAAAGAAATAAGCGTAAGCATTTTGGCGAGAGCAATGCCCTGCTGAAGTAACCACAAAAACGGGGTCTGAAAAATAATTTCGGTTTTTGTGCTGACTCAGGTGGTATTATGACGTGGGCTTATTGCCCGGTTAACCAACGTTCACGAAAACAATTTTGAGTGATAACCTGCATCAAGTCGTTATAAGAGGTGGGATCTATTGGATAGAAGGGATTGCGAACCAGCTGACTCTTGTATTGAATAATCTGATAGTCTGTAGAACGGACCCAGCTCTCCCGATTTGGTCCGTTAAATAGCAATGTTGGGAAAGCAACGTTTGAAAACTTTGATTAGTCAGTCCCTTCAACTGAAAGTTTGTATGACGACATAGTTTAGTGAAGCGTTAAATTGCCATGAATTGTGTGATAGGCATAGAATTCCCTGCTTTTTCATTTGGGGCAAATAGACCTGCTTCGGGAGATATCAGGTTCTGGAATAGACTAAAGGTCCGAGGAGCGTTTGAAGACAGTCCCGAAGTCTGTTATTCATCAACAGTGCATCAATTCATATCAAAATTATTTTATTTATATAGAGTAGTGCAAAACATAAGACGAGTCTATAGTATAAATGTCTGTAATAGTAGGCTCATCTTTTTGAGTTGTTGCATTATCAACTATAAGTGTAACATCTCTGTACTCATCGCAATTTGTCAATACAGTCTATATTTAAAGACTCCGGTTATTGGTGTTTATATATACTGTAATTTCCGATGACACGTTCTGCATTTATCATCCTATATATTCATCACAAATAAACATTTAACACTTTACATCTATATATACACTATCTGTAGCTTTATTGATATTAATTACACCAATTGAGAGATGTATTGCAGATTTAATCGTGTAGAGATATATACAGACATCAGCCTGATAAAAAAGACCTCGAGTAACAGTTTTATATTTCTGTTGCTTGATAAAACTTGATGCTTGATAAACCAATGTTCGTCTAAACAAGCATGTTTGCATAGAATTAGTTAATATATTTAACAACTTTTAAAAAATAATATTTGAAAACTTATCTTAATCAAAGGTAATAAACTGCACAGTTGAATGTTGATCTTTGTTATTATAAAATATTTATGAAATAAGGTCTATAATTTCTACGATAAAAAATAACCACATGGAATCATTTTTTTTTCATAGCAGGAATTTATCCGCATATCAAAATGCACAATTTAACTGGTAGATTGACCAGAGTGCAGCGACGAGCTAATATTGTGCAGATGAGGTTAAGAAAAAAATTATGTAAATTTTGTAAAAGCCGGGCTCGATAAGTTCAGTCGGTAGCACGTCTGAACTAATCAATCCAGGGGTCGTTAGTTTGAATTGCCGTCTCATTATCATTCTTCTCTCATCGCTGATTGAATTGGGAAATGTATCAGTTACTTGCGGAGATGCGGTTGCTCGAGAACTTAGTGTTTCACCTTCCAGGATCCAAGGAAACAGTGGTTATGTTAACTGACCGTCTGTTAGCCATCGAAGGCATAAACATAACGCTAAATATTCAATCATTCATTCAATACAAATATTCCAACCGAGCTTATTATAATGAAGAAGTAATAGAATTACGTATTTAGTTTCAGTTTCTAAACGGCAAATTAATATAAATGTCATATACAGCCGACAAAAAATACCACCCGAGCTTATTATAATGAAGAAGTAAAAAATTTATGTTTCTTATTTGAAATTGTTGCCGTAATCGACCAATAGAAAACGTCTCACGCACCAATTAATTTTTTACTATTCTACATCTTCGGGAATACAGAATACATTGCCAATGCTTCTTAAAGTGGCTTGTTTCCATAGATAGTCCTCTGTTAGTCCAAATATGCATATAAAATAGGGGGGACCAGATTGATTTTTAACAATTTCGATGGTTTAGTGACACCCTTCCGTTTTTGGCAATTCTGCCCATTTGTTGCAGCGTATCACAATGCATCTTTAAACTGCTATATTCTCATCCATCAGTATCCAATGTCATCCAAACTTAGCAGAACTCATGAAAATGTTCCAATGTTCTCATTTACAAAGAAATATGACCATCTTAAGCACTTTCAAAAAAAAAAATACCCAGCCGATTTACGCAGCTCTTATTTCTTGGGCGCAACAATCTTGCTACCGTCACCAAGGGGAGATAACTGGTAAGTGGGACCTGTCACGTGTCGATAGGCGATTCATTAAGATCATATTGAGATAGAACGTTCAATTGTAACACAGGGAAGCGAGGATACATACACCAACAAAATAACTGTAATATTGTTTTGAAAACATTGCATGTACTTGTTTTAGGCTTCTTATAGCATTCTTTTTGCACAAAATATCAGAGCAACGTTAGACTTGTATATGTTTATTACAAGCATACAAGAAACATTGAAATAAATATGGCAGAAACGTCTGGCCACAAGTGCTCACCACATCAGTTACGACCATTCCCGAGCGCGATAGTGCAATTGGTGAGATTTTAAATAAGAAATGACTTATTTGCACTTCTGTTTTAAGTTTCATATCTGAGGAAAGAATCGGCAGTGTCAGCACATGGATAAGCGAGATTGCGTTTTGATTTGAGTTTTGTCGATTTTTGTCTTATCGTTAACACTGTCAATATTGCATGCAGACGTTGATTTTTGGCTTATTTTCGACATTGTGTCACTTAATGTTGCTGAAACTGACTCCATTATAACGTCAAGTATTGCCTGAATGTATTGGTAATATTTCTCTAACCTCTTATAGGCTAAAATTATCAGTTCTGGCCAAGCATGTATAATGTTTACGTCCGTCGTCATTAGAGTCCTTAATCGGGCTAGAACTGTTCAAATTATAGCTCACATTTATCTTTAATTTCTAAAACATTTTAGGCAATTATGCTCAAATTTATCTTTTCATAAACATCTTCGGCAAAGTTTACTTTTTTGAAACAGGTTGACCATTTCAAATTGTAGGCAATGGAATCGAGACACGTAAATTATTGTTAGGCTATGGCTTAAAAACTACACAGGTTTACATGATAATACATGTTTTGATTTTAAAGTAAAATGTCATTACGAATCGTAATTGATTGTTTTTGTTCGTTTATATATACTACTTTATATGGGAATAAAACCCATTAAGAGATGTTTTGTTATAGTCTAGAAATGTGCTACATATTACACAATCACGGTTAATGACGCTTCTATATAAATGTCTGGAAGTTTTGTGTGCTGAGTGCTGGATGGCGTGTGCGTTGCATTCCGCATCCGTCATTTGTGATATATATTTCTTTATTAGAGTCTCACCATAGTATACACAATATTGAACCTAATACTTGAAATACAATTTACACGGTTATTGTATGCTATGTCATTCTATACAGAATTGCAAGAGACAACTCGGCAATATTTCACAGAAATTATGCAGTTATAAAACAACACATACAATCAAACTAGAACGCATTTACTAGTTAAAATGTGCACAGCCGTTGTTATTACGGACAAAAGAATTACACGAATCTTCATTTTATTAATTTGTCTAAAACAGTATTAAAGTAAGTTATATTAATCCACATTATTTATAAACTTTAGCAAAAGAGCAGAAATAAAATTTATTTTATCATTCCATATTTAAACATATTTTATTCACAAATACACCAATTTTCATGCTGATATGTCATGATCTCAATTAAAAAAAACCTACTTATTTAACAAAACAGAACATGTGAAAACGTTATACAAAGGACGCACTGTACGCTGTACAGTAAAGGTTATACAGTTTCATATGATTAATGGCAAAAATGTATTTATGCTCCAATGATAAACACGTGGTTCAAATCTCGTCTTAGGTGTGTGCAAAACATTCAGTAAGTCAACTACCCATGTGCTTTGTTTTTATAAATTAATACATTTTATTAAAGTGCGATAAATAGGTAACTGATTTCGTTCAAAATCATGTTTTTATTACTGATATAATTTTCATGTTATTATATTGTAATTGAAACAAAAAGAAAATGCAACGTCCTGTAATTGTCGTTGCAATATGATTTGTATCTAGTAAATTTACCTAGTATGCTTTGTGTTTATATCAAAGAGAAATGTGTACATGGTGCACGTGACAGACGACAATAGAGCAGACGGCAACCGTGTTTTTACCTATTTTCGCATGTGATTGACCGGTTCAAATTAGCCGATACGTGTAAAATGACTAAAATGGCTTCAAATGACTAATTGTCACTTAAAACCGTTTAAACAATTACGTACACGATATTTTTACTAAGAAGTCTAATTTCATTGGCTATTCATTACCAACATGGTGTGAGACGTGTAAACTATCAATCCAAAATGACAAGTACGGTGCGAAAGGACGTTATTTTATTCCATACCGACTTATTAAGAAACCTATTATTAGAATATTAGTCTTTATTTTCTTGTGGTTTTATTCATTAAAACGTGTTTAAAGCAAAACAGGAAAGATCATTATTTCTCTTTCTCTTTCAGTGTTATAAGAAAGAATGTTTTACTTTTAACGATAGTTTTGAATTTTCTTGCGAAAATAATACGTGACGAATGAGGGTGATAATTTATACGATCTCAGTCGTTCAACAGCTATAACTCATCAAGGTAATCGATTTAGTTAAAAACGTATTCAGCCTATTTTATACTCTACATATATTGTCCATAAGCTAGTGTGGAAACCAATTATATTGAGTTGGTGGATTCTGTAATAGTTTGTCTTTGGTTGCATGCATTGTAGGAAGGCGCACTAGTCTGGTCTGCAGATTTATGTCTGGTTGTTCACAAATAACATTTAAAAAAAAATATATATATTATTTTAAAAATATGAACAAAAACCTTAAAATTCAAATTGTTTTTTTTCTTCCTTTTTTTTATGATACCGATAAAAAATGAATTAATGTACTAAATATATCAGATCGTCTTTATTAGGTTGTTTTGTCATAGATTACAAAAACAAAGTTATTTCCCTTTCCGAAATAGAAACGGAAGAAACAATCCACATACACACTGGGGTATTTTATTATCATATTTACATATTTCAGAAATAATTTTAAGCGAAAAATGTATCAATATATCGAAATTGAAATAGCGTTCTAGCTATAATTTATTAAGCAACAGCGTGTGTGTAATAATAATAATATTAGTAATAATAATGATAATAATAATGATTAATAATAATAATAATAATAATCATAATAATAATGATGATGATGATGATGATGATGATGATGATGATGATGATGATGATGATGATGATGATGATGATGATGATGATGATGATGATGATGATGATGATAATAATAATAATGTGACTGTTCCAGATCTTAACGTCTTACCTATTACATACATATTGTCCTTTCTCAGCCAATAAAATATTTCAGATTTTCAAAATAAAACATCACATTTTACATAGAATGTCATGACTGTCAGTAGATGTTGACCTACTTCCTCAGCCAATGAAATCGTTCCAGGAAAGAGAAAGAAGATTAACGTATAATCCGGTTATAAGTTACATGGACTTTTTCTTAGAATTCCATATAACTTCTAACCTATTCTTGATTTAATGCCCAGGAAACCATTTGAATTCTTCCGTTATAAAGGTGCATTAGTCACTATATAACAAATCCTCCGGATTACCCCACTATTCCCATATCTCCTCTTCTCTCGTCGTCTTCAAAGTTAAGTGGATGCCAGGAAATCTCATTTATCATCTTCATAATAATATCTCATATTTCATTTCAGATAAACAAATGAGCATTTTATTTGCAGACAGGCAGATGATTAATCAATAATCCATACATTTAACCTGTAACTACACATAAAACGTGGTAATGTTGCCAGATCTCCAGCCCCCGATATGATAAGATTGGTAAAATTTACTCAATTTGTATAACAGATGGCCGCGCAGGCAGTTGCCGTGATAGCGATGATAAAGGTTTTGTTATTAAAGCCAATGAGCCCATTAATGAAAATAGAAGGTACATATGATCTCTTGATCTCTTGTTACTTAGGCTCAGATATGCACTTTAAACGATGACCAGGTTCTGCATTTAGCCGCATTTGACCATTCCTTGGGAAATCTGTTAAATGAAATCTGTTCATCTCGTAAAACAGTGCGTATTGCTACATGAGTACACGTATAAGTAAATATATAGGGAATATATTAAGTAAATCAGAACGTGTTGCTACACGTATTGATAAACATATATGGAAACTATCAAGTAAAATTAGTAAAACAGTACATGCTTCTACACGCATAAGTAAATATATAAGGAAAATAATAAGTAAAATAAGTAAAACATCGCGTTTTGCTTCACGCATAAGTAAATATACAAGGAAAATATTAAGTAATATAAGTAAAACAGTGCGAGTTGCTACACGAATAGGTAAATACATAGGAAAATATTAAGTAAAATCAGTGAAACAGATCGTGTTGCTACACGCATAAGTGAATATATAGGGAAAATATCAAGTAAAATAAGTGAAACAGTGCGTGTTGCCACACGAATAAGTAAATATACCAGGAAAATATTTAGTAAAATAAGTAAAACAGCGCGTGTTGCTACACGCATAAGTTAATACATAGAAAAATATTAAGTAAAATCAGTGAAACAGATCGTGTTGCTACACGCATAGGTAAATCTATGGGGAAAATATCAAGTGAAATAAGTGAAACAGTGCGTGTTGCTACACGGATAAGTAAATATACTAGGAAATTATTAAGTGAAATAAGTAAAACAGCGCGTGTTCTACACGCATAAGTAAATACATAGGAACATATTAAGTAAAATCAGTGAAACAGATCGTGTTCTATACGTATAAGTAATTATATAGGGAAAATATTAAGTAAAATCAGTTAATCAGTGCGTGTTGCTACATGTATAAGTAAATATATAGGGAAATATTAAGTAAAATCACTTAAACAGTGCGTGTTCTATATGTATAAGTAAATATATAGGAAAACTATTAAGTAAAATAAGCGAAAACAGAGCTGCCATGGTTAATTATGATTTTTATATACACGCCTATCAATGTATCGCTCAGTCACTATTAATGTGTTTTTTTAATGGATTTAATCATATTGTATGGCCATTTTATAGGGATTGGGCCACAGATCCTCACAATATAAATCACATATATGAAAAGTAATTGAGAAAACATGACATGCCATAACACATGAAATAACGATAATCTTAATACAAAAGGGAAAACACCAATGAAATAAGTAATAAAAGCATTTGTAAAGCTAGAAAAAGCGAAAATAAGAAAAAAGAAAGGGTTATGGAAAAGAAGCATTACCAGACCATGCAGGCTTTGAAATAACACTGTTTACCCGGTATGATCAATTCAGTCAACATATAAATAATTCTTCATCTAATCGAGATATCAATATATATCATTAATGACGTACTGTTTATCTATTTTTTTTCAATTATTTATATACTGAACTACTGAATGCGTTCAGTTATTAATGTAACAGACTTTTCCTTTCACTATTGACGTTTTTTTACTACAACGATATTATTATGAATCAATCTGCGGTTTAACCATCTCTGATTGCACGAACGTTTGAAGTAGCTGAGGGAATTCACAATATTTTAGACAGGATGCGTGGAGCAATAAAATGCGCACTTGTATTGATTCCTTCCAGGAATTCCAATGCGCACTTATATCAATTTCTTCCAGGAATTCCGTTTAATAAAAACGCATTACGTTCGATTAATTAAACAGTTTAAAACTTTAATTTCATATAATTCCACGGTGTTTCATCTCTAAGCTCCTGGCTGTACATTATTTATCCAGATAGTGTCAATATCAGTGAAACTATTATTGCATGATTACGTAATTAAGAATTTGATACTGTAGTGGCTTTATATGATGAATTGTTTACGTTTTATAAGGTTTTTCGTAAGTGTGGTATTTGTAAATAGCATACTTATCTTTCTTAGCAATATGTAGTGAATGTGTTTCATTTCTTGGAAACATTAAGTGTGTTCGTTAAATGAAAAAAACGCCAAGGCCGATCCGCTGTGCGCGATGTGGCTTATTTCATTCATTAACCCTCGTGAACAGATCCGTTAAAACCGAGTCTTCTGTAGTTTGTGATTGCTTTCTGTGTCTGAAAGGGATTGATTTCATTTGTCAATTTCGTGCACACGATGACTTTCTCTATTTGGACAGTTAATTAGATTACAATTATAAACGTGGTTTCAAATATAATTTAATTAATGTTGTATACGTCATACTCACTCGTCACGTACTCCATGACAACACAGTCAAATGCATTTTTTTTCAGTTCTTGATGGTTTATTAAAAGAAAACAAGATTTAAGTTTATAGTCTTCCTGTGGTCGTCGACAGTCCATCCTTAACTTTTGTCGTTGGCATCTATCTTTGGAACTTGACCAATTGTACACTATGTGGTTTTCTTGAGCAAGACACCTTTTCCGTATGTGCTTAGTACTTTCAAATACTGCACATGTTATTAATTAAATGTTTGAAAATTTAGACTACATTCTTGAATTACATCTGTTTATGCAAACATATTTAAAAATTTGCATCAAGTACGCGTAAATTGTCCGTCACAAATTTCTGAGTTGCTGCTATACACATACATAAATAAATTGTTATTAAATTCAAAACGCTTTCTTAACACCAGACAAAAATGCATACAATTGAATAGTACAGCCGAAAATGCTGTTTGATAATATTTGATTATACAGTGGAATTGACAATGAATATATACGACCAAAATATGCATACTGAAAATATTTCTTAATTCTATGCCTTGCATGTCTAGCCTGATATGTTTTGAATGCTCGCGGGAACAGATAGAAAAGAGATACATATAAGCAAAGACTTATATAGAAGGATAGGAAACTTGCATTTCCTGACTAAATATTGATAAAAGATTAATTATTTGGTAAATGAATCATTCATAATTTACAGGCAACAGATTTATTGTACATAAAATATAAATCGCATGTAATCTTAGTGTTTTAAAATGTTTCGATCACGAAACATGATCTTGAATTAAAGCTTTTAAGGTTTGAAGTAAATATTTTCGTAAAGTGTTGTTATTTTAGCTGCAGCATACACATTTTGTAAACAGAAGCACTTAAACAATTTTAAAAACAAATTGCTGGAAATGTTATTGTTCAGATGAGAATGTCATTCTCCAGTGTAAGAATTTTGATTTGTGTTCCTGAGATTTATGGAAGTTAAGATAATTGAAAACGAGATAATGCGAGAGTTTGCATGAATACGTGAGCGTTCACAAAATATCAGCCAGTTGCCTTCTCTATATAATTCCTTGATATAAGGTATGATAGTGTTCTTCTGAATCAGTTTCTCTTGTTACTTAATGTATATATTGAATGCATGACTACCATACAATGGTGTATATTAGGAATAAAATATTGTTTCAACTAATGCTCGTGGCGTTTCCTTAAGTGGCATTTTATAAAAAAAATAAAAAAAATTATGTATTAATACTTATTTTCGGAATTGATATCCTCCTGGAAAAATCAAGTGTAAAATTGTTTGATTCATTGAGATATTAGCGAGAGGTTCTATACAAATAAGTGTTAATGACTAACTAATAGAAACCGACAAACACTCAAATATTTCGTGTATCATTTGAAACTGTTTTCAATAACCAAGACGTAACTTAAAGGCACAATTCAAATTATTTCAGCCTAACCGTATCAGCCATTCACATTTGAAGTTTGAGAAACAGTTCTATTGTCGCCAATCGCGTGCTACATGTACCATAACTCTTTGATAATGGCGTTATTTTGGTTTAACGTAAAATAAATTGTTACGCGAGGCGTAATAGCATGACGACATTGTTTTTTTGATTACCTAGTTGACGATACAGGACCGACATTTTATTACTTTAAATCAAAGCAATTTGTATAAAAATCAATAAATCATAAACGGTACTTACGCAAGCGTCAGTAATCGCAAATGAATAGCTAGAATATTTGTGATTATATTCATTGGCAGATAGAGTACACATAAAGGAGAAATGAATAATGAGGGAATTATTAACTATGACAAAACTCGCAATCATGATACCCACATGTACATGCGCTTTTTATCCGCTTGACGCTATTGTCCGCAACAGAAAATACGTCGACTTTTGTCCGCATGACGCATTTTGTCCGAAGAAAAATTATGAAAAAACGACCTTGGTCCATGAATGTGAAATGTTTTTCAACATATAGTCCAGGTAAATGGTAATTTAACATCATTTTTCAGATCATATGTTACAGTATAAGAAACTAGAAAAATAAATGTGGAACGTGTGCTCCAGTGGTAGAGCATCGAATTTATGTTCGGAGGGTCATGGATTCGATCCTACCGTCACGGCTATGTTTGGTGTCCTTCAGCAAGACACTTAATCCGTATATGCTTGGTACTGGTTGTGGCCAGGAAGACTAAGAGCTTGATTTGTCTAAGTGACAAGAACTTGTTTCACAGTAGGAGTAAAATAAATAAGTTTTAGAAACGAGAAAATAAATTTGCTTTCCAAGATGTTATAAATAACGCTGTTCATATGAGTATTAGTTTCCGTCAATCAACGCATGACGACAATATCTGAAAATGATCAGTTGCTCTTATTGTTCTTTGAAGTCGAAAATTCGAGTTATACGGGAAACATATTGCGAAGAATAGTCAGTGATAATATAAAAACATAAATTTATCAAAGACTCACGATTAAGTAAAACCAATTCATAAAGAAATTGATTCAATTTCAATTGATCAAAGCATTCAATTTCAATGACACTGTAACAGAATATATATCAAAACCACATGACTGTTGCAGATCCATAATCAATTGGAGGTTTTGATTACTTTTGAATGCTACTAGTTAAAAGCTCTAAAGATAGATGGATTTAGACTTTGCATCCTAATTCATCAACTCCTACTCAAATTCGCCTAATTTGGAAGATTCTGTTATCATAGCAAACACAATTTTATGTCAAAGAATTTGGTTTTCAATACAGTTTTATACAGTATAATATTCTCTGAATTGACTTAAAGAAATTTCATATAAACGCTTTTTTAAATATTTTAATGCAAACTACACATTTGGTATTACAAGTCGCAGTCAGAGTTTTAGACTAAACGTATCACACCACTGTTACATTTCCCATAGGGCTCCATTTTAACATTCATGTAAAAAAAAATGAATTAAAAAAAAAAAAAATCTGCAGCATATCTAGGCTCAATTTTTTTACTGGTACAAGATCTGTAATTATAAAGAAAACAAATTATACATTGACCAGGAGTTTTTTTTACAATTCAACGGAGTCCTGTCCGAGTATTAGACTCAAACAGTTTGTGACCTTGACCATGGCTCCTGTTGCACCAACACACACTACGTCCATGCTTAAATACTTAAAAAAATTGAATGAAAGAAATCATCCAAGTAATCATGATTTAAGACTGACTCTAAAAAAGCTGCATTTGGTTTCGTTGATATTGATTAAATAATGCTAAAATAACCAATCAAAATTAAGTTAAGTTTGTTTTATTTAAGTAAAACTGACCAATTGTTCATGAACCAGGAGCCTGACTTGGCGTTGTACGTAGTACAAGCTTGGCGTGTATTGACATGTGTACAGATGTAGCAATCTCAGTCAGGGCCATACCCAATATGCATGTTTGTTTATTCAATTAACTGTTCGCCCTGGGAGGAGAACCAACGTTGTATTGTATAGTTGATCTGAGGCAATGTTTAGCTGCCTGATCGTGACGGGAAGGTTATGCGCAGGTTAGCAAACAATCAAAATAGCAAATTGATTATTCTGCTTCAATGCAGAAGTAAAGAGACAATCTATCCTTTGAATGAAAATCGTTTTTCCAGAAATTAATTCCTGCCAATCTGAGAAATAAACGCTTACTGATGGCGGTTTACGGATACGCGTCGATCTAAATAATGATAGAAGTCGATTCACTTCGTCCGTTGCAAAGAAATAATTCAGGATAAATACGATGTATTGACGTTAACACTTGAACATCCGGCACCTGGAATACTTGCATTTCCATAACGTTTTATTGTTTCACAAGAAACATTCCTACTTGCATTTTTCAACAGTTCATCGTTAAGCAGGGCACCAGACAAGAAGGTAAAAGCTCATCATTGTTATATTTATTTTTTACCGATAGTCTTATTAAAGACTTGAAGACCAGTGGTTATGGCGTATTTATTTTTTTATTTAAAATATGGCTCTCCGACTGTAGCTGATGATATGGTATAAGTACCATTTTCAAAAAATGGTCTCTATAAAATGTTAGATAAATGCAATAATTTGGCTTAAAAGTGGCCTTTCGAATATAATCGATCAAAATGTGCTGTCATTGTTTTTAACGAAATAACACTCGAAAGTGGCAAATTTCGTGACATTGGATGTTAGGGGAAAATAATATCAGAAGTAGAGAATTACACTCACCTTTGAATTAAATGTAACAAGTACTTGAGTATTGAAAACTCATTGTCCGAATCAAATAATAAAAAACGAGGTACTTTTCTAAGTCTAGTCAATAGCGACATTCACCCAAATGGGGTTAATATTTTAACTGCATTGATATACGACATTGTATACAAATGATTATTATAATGCGTTATATTTGGTACACATCAAATAGTCAATATTTACTTACATAACGAATGATTATTATAATTCGTTATATCGGTACACATCAAATAGTCGATATTTTCTAATATAACAAATGATTGTTATAATGCGTTATATCGGTACACATCACATAGTCGACATTTACTAATATAACAAATGATTATTATAAAGTGTTACGTCGGTACACGTCAAATAGTCGACATTTTCTAATATAACAAATGATTATTATAATTGTTTCCAAGGGCGCAAATACGATCTATTTGCAGGTTTACAACAATACGCCACGGATGATATTCATCATCATTTGCAGGTTACAATTCTTAATATTGTGTACAAAATGTTAATTTAAATTATTCTCTAAAATATAAACATTAGATAACTAAATTACATTAGTAAAGTTATGATACTGACGTTAAATGAACGCTTCGTTATTGTAATGTTAGTTGTATAATTTAGCTGCAAATGCTTATACGTATTTGGTGTTAGTTTTTTTTTGTGTGTTTTTGTGTGTCTCCACCCCCTTTTCACCTTTATTCATGTCACCTTCGTGCACATACTGTATCTATAATACGATATGATGTTTTGTCAAATTTATATGTTCTGTCATTTTGTATAAATGTATATGTTTATGCTCTCTTATACCATTGGAGGAAAATTAGCTGATCTCTTATTGTATATTATTGTTTGTAAAGTAGGGACTTTATTTTGTATTGACACATTGTTGCTTTTCCGTTCTGGACACATGCTTGATATATTGATACGGAATATTGGTTTCGACGTGGAATGAGTTCCAATATGTTAATTTAATTTCTACAATAACAAATTGTAAATATTAAAGATATAAAATGTAATTTACAATTGTTTTTATCATCAAATAATATTATCAAAATGATACTTACGCTTATTTCTATCAGATACCGTAAAACATACGGTATCTAAATTGTAATACAAATAATTATATTAAAAAATATCTTTTCTGGTATATTAGATTTTCCAAATATATAAAAATACACATCATTTATATCATTTATTGCACCTGTCCAAAGCGTACACATGAGATTCAATAACACGCTCACAAACGGACTTGTACACCATGTACATGTACGATGATTGTTGTACCAGACTTGACTCGAACTACCGCTGACTTTAACTATTTTGTTCGAGTGTACCTCAAAACACCCATGCTCAAAATCCCAATGGTTAAAAAATGGCATAATACTCAAAATCCCCATGGCTAAAATGTCAGGGTATTCAAAATCCCCACGATGGGTACTCAAAATCCCCATGGCAGTAATGACAGGCTATTCAAAGGTGTTGAGTAGGGGAATTAGTTCAATTATAAAACCGGACGTGTCAAGATGTTTTCTTAGTTGTCTGCTGAAAACTTATTTATGTAGGAAAGGGAATATAAGCGAAATGAAAGACAAATGAAACAATGAGCAACTTTAACCTCTTTAGGCTGAGTTGATAGTTTATCTGTGACTATCTGGCCGGGCTTGCCACGGTTACACTCTGCAGACGCCTTGATCTCAGATCGAACCTTCAGTGCTTGCATGGCGAAGAAGTCAGCAGCATAACTGTGCTCTGTGGTATACTTGACATGACTACCAATCAAGTCACTGGTCAGTGCACCTTTGCAGTTCAAACTGATTCTCTGTGAGCATTCCCAACGCATAGAAGATTTGTTGTTACTTTTCTTAGTATAAGCGTAACCTTCATGAAGAAGTTTACGAGAACCTTTATTACTAGTAATAAATTCCATTTTGAATGAGCAATGATATTGATTCCAAAATCCATCATACTATATATCCAAAGATGTAACAGTTTGAAATAATGAAACAACTCTTTTTTTTTTGAAAACTGCAAACTGCAAATTAAAATTAAGCCATGGTACAAACACATTTATTTACATGGTTATTTAAAGTAATTATCACAAAAGATCTTAAGCCATTATGCAATCAAAATAATGAACTAATCAAGTTTTTATTTAAAGTAAAAGATCTTAAGCAATTATACAATCAACATAATTAAATAAAGATAATTTAAATAACTGTGACAAACAAAATGCAGACTCGGATCAAGTTTTTATTTAAAGTAAAAGATCTTAAGCAATTATACAACATAATTTAAATAACTGTGACAAACAAAATGCAGACCCGGATCAGAATGTATAATTATATTTATACATGTTATTTAACCTCTATACCCTGTTGTGGATACATATATAGTCTGAGTGATCATGTCCTGCACCTGTTATTATGGGGATTTTGAACCATGGGGATTTTGAATACCCTAACATTTTAGCCATGTGGATTTTGAGTACTCTAACATTTTAGCCATGGGGATTTTGAGTACATGCCATTTTTGAACCATGGGGATTTTGAGCATGGGGATTTTGAGTGTCTCCCATTTTGTTCAGTCCCGTCGAGTTCGAGCAATTGAAGTTCTACTGTATCAAAATCAAAGATATATTTGTAATATATCCGTTTTTCTAACACCCTGAAATATATCAAAACCAAAGGTATATATCGATGTATAGATATATTCTGATTATACCAACATAACACAATGCTTTACATTTGTAAATATCTACTTTTTGATGTGTACCGATATAACGCATTATAATAATCATTTGTTATATTAGTAAATATCGACTATTTGATGTGTACTCATATAACGAATTATAATAATCATTCGTTATTTTAGTAAATATTGACTATTTGATGTGTACCAAAATATAACGCATTATAATAATCATTTGTTATATTAGTAAATGTCGACTATTTGATGTGTACCGACGTAACACTTTATAATAATCATTTGTTATATTAGTAAATGTCGTCTATTTGATGTGTACCGATATAAAGCATTATAAAAATCATTTGTTATATTAGAAAATATCGACTATTTGATGTGTACCCATATAACGAATTATAATAATCATTCGTTATGTTAGTAAATATTGACTATTTGATGTGTACCAAATATAACGCATTATAATAATCATTTGTTATATTAGTAAATGTCGACTATTTGATGTGTACCGACGTAACCCTTTATAATAATCATTTGTTATATTAGTAAATGTCGTCTATGTGATGTGTACCGATATAACGCATTATAAAAATCATTTGTTATATTAGAAAATATCGACTATTTGATGTGTACCGATATAATGAATTATAATAATCATTCTTTATGTTAGTTAATATTGACTATTTGATGTGTACCAAATATAACGCATTATAATAATCATTTGTTATATTAGTAAATGTCGACTATGTGATGTGTACCGATCTAACACATTATACTAATCATTTGTTATATGAGTAAATATCTACTAGTTGTTGTCTAACTATATAACACATTATAATAATCATTTGTGATATTAGTAAATACCGACTTTTTGATATGTACCGATATAACCCATTATAATAATCATTTGTTATATTAGTAAATATCAATTATTACATGTGTTCCGATGTAACGTATTATAATAATCATTCGTTATATAAGTAAATATCGACCACATGTATTTGCTGTGTACCGATATAACGCATAATAATAATAATAATAATAATAATAATAATAATAATAATAATAATAATAATAATAATCATTTGTTATATTAGTAAATATCGACTATTTGATGTGTACCGATATAATGCACTATAATTATCATTTTTTATATTAGTAAATATCGACTATTTGATGTGTACCGATATAATGTATCATAATAAGCATTTGTTATATTAGTATACATCGACTATTTGATGTGTTCCGATATTATACACTGTAATAATCATTCGTCATATTAGTAAATATTGCGTATTTGTTATATTAGAAAATATCGACTATTTAATGTGTACCGATATAACGCATTACTTGTAAATATCGCCTATTTGATATGTTCTGACATGTACAATCATTATTGTGCAAGCAAACAACCATATTTAAACCACATAAAACTACCTAAAGATCAACAACCTGACGTGTTCTCTTTGTAACCGTAACACAACTTGATTATAAATGAAATTGTAGGAGGAAACTTAATAGATGCATTTACAGTTAATAGCCGTATTAAGCCGTTGATTGCACAGTGTTTTCTCGTTCTAAATGCCAATTTAATTCAGTTTCCATATTATATTCAATATTTAATCTGTAATTTTCCAAAATAAACAATTCTAAGTCGTGTCTGCCATGTCAAGATTAAATGTCAATCTGCTACTATTGGCTTACATTCTGAAAATAGACTTTAAAAGCTTTCAAATGTGAATAGTAAAGACGTTAATGAGTAATACAATATTACAGAAACGATTAGTTTCCTGTGAACTATAACGGGTTACACTTGTTTTTATATGCTCTAATAAAACGTGATATTTGTTTTTTGATTAAACAATATATTTTTTCATTAATACATCAATTAGGTATCATAACTGTACTGAAATAAACACGGTCTGCTTTTTACGTGGGCAAGGTAGTCGCGTTTCAAAGTTGGACCGAAGGACGTCTATGAAATTCTACTGCTGAAAAAATAGTTCAAAGTTGAGTTCCAACAATAATTTGTCCATGTGTGCATTTATATCTCTGCACATATTGCATAATTCAACCAGGAGACAACGTCGTGACAGAAGGTTCATTGCACAGAAAGTTGGACTGTGTACAGCATCTGTGCATTCCATAGTGATTGAAAAGTTAGGTATGACTGCCAAATGTTGTGCCAGATGAATAACAGATCTTCTGACTGAGGAACAAAAGAAGCACAGGGTCGCTGAGACAAAGACATTCGTGGGTCCATAATTACAGCATTCGAGACGTGACGTGGCGCAGCGTCCACGATCAAGAGACAAACACGATTTCAGTGTATTGAAAATCCCAAACTCCCCATCCCCAACTAATGCTATGGTATGGACATCTGCCAAGAAGCTGATGTTTATCGTTTTCTTCAATGTCAGCGATGTTGTGTTGTGCCATGCTGTGCTAGCCGGGAACACAGTTGCAACACAGTGCTACGCAAATGTATGTCACTAGTACATCCAACAGTTCATCTATACACATTTAATAACAATAATAATATAGAGTAATAGAACTTCATTAAGTTAACCCTCTACGAAATTCCTGAACATTCGAAAGAAGCGACAGAACTAGTCTGAAACATCACCTTGCACCATGACAATGTGGAACAAGGTTTGACGACGTCGACGACCTAGTTGTACACGAATACATACGGAAAATACCCTACTGAACATTTCAAAACATGTTATAAGTCATGGGAACATAGATGGGAAAATTGTGCTCAGTTTGTAGGAAAGAATTTGAGAAGATTTAAGCATGAGGTAGTTTTCTAAAAACAAAAACTATTGTGGTTCTTTCGGTTAAACATGTATATGTTATTTGTAGCTGCCTCACTTACGTCGACATGGTGTTGCTATGGTGACTATAGAATATGATAATACATACACATCTACCGATGAACATTACTGTGATGTCTTTACAGTCAATATTTTGTTTAGGTTTATCATTTATTAAAAGAGATATGGCACTTTTATGGAAACACCCACGGCATATACATAAGTCTCCGTGCTAACGGTGTTCTGAGCGTCAGAATTGAACACTCTTTGAAATACATAATTCAATTTCGAAATTGAACTTTTTTTTAAATATCTTTTATAAGTCATCTTGGAGATTTAACTTCTTTTTTTTTGAAATATATAGTTCAACTTGGATATTCAATTTTGTATTCATGATTAATACGTCAGTTCGGAGATATTGGTTGAACTTTTTCATGGAGATAAATAATATATACATCTAGGTCATCCTGGATAAAAAAAGTTTTGTATGTACATTCAATTTAACTTGGAGATTGAACTTTCTTTAACACACATGATATAACTTAGAGATGGAATTTTTAAATAGATAATTAAAGCTGCATAACCAATATGTATGTCCTTTCAAATCAATAAAAAACGGGTTGAATTGTAAAATTTGATATAAATTATGACTATCTGGACCACGTCTGGTGCAAAATACCATTGTTTATTGTAAAACACATGTATCTAAACTTGCTATTATTGCCACTATTTGAGTTAGACCAGACCCGTGGAATAACGTAAATGGTCTAGAGGTTATATGCGTAGACATACGGAAATGTCCGGTCATCATCGATTAAATCTGGGTAAGCGGTTAAATTTCAAGTTGCCGAGGTGGCCAGATAAATAACCAATGTTAATGGGGCTTGGGCACATCTAGTCGATCTGGCCAGACAAATAACCGATGCAATGGGACTTGGACACCTCTAGTCGAAATGGCCAGACAAATTACCGATGACAATGGGGCTTGGACACCTCTGGCCGACCTGGCAAGACTACTGATGGCAATGGAGCTTGAACACCTCTGACCTACCTGGTCAGGCAAACTACCGATGCCAATAGGGCTTGGTCACCTTTGGCCTACCTGGTCAGGCAAACTACCGATGCCAATAGGGCTTGGACACCTCTGGCCTACCAGGTCAGGACAAACTACCGATGCCAATAGGGCTTGGTCACCTCTGGCCTATCTGGTTAGACAAACTACCTATGTTAATGGGACTTGGACACCTCTAGTCGACCTGGCAAGACAAACTACCGATGCCAGTGGGGCTTGAACACCTCTGGCCTACCTGGTCAGACAAACTACCGATGCCAATGGGACTTGAACACCTCTAGTCGACCGTGATCGAATTGATTTTCCTTTATTTTATATGAACGTTAATGCTATTACAAAATTTTACAGTAATGTCAATGATAGCATTATTTGAGGAAACATTGACAGCGATCTTATCTGATTGTTTCTAATACTTTTATCTGTTTGATGTAAACAATAAAACCCCTCAAGGACACCGTCGGTGAATTTTATAAACATATTTACACGAACAATGCAGTTTGTAACTGCTTAAACTATGTGGGCAATAGAAAGAAAAAAATGCATCATTTTCTGCAATTTTAAATTGATTAAATGCCACTTTTCAAGAGAAGCAATTACATTTACGGTAAAGAGAATTCCTCGTGGCTATCATATAAGATTGATACAACTGCATCACACAATTATTAGTGGCAGTATTGGATGGAACCGATTGTTATTGTCAAATAACACACCAGGGCAGACGTGTTCAAAGTTCTATGAGATGAACATGGCGTTAGGGGAAATCTTGTTTGTTCGATATCTTTAAAATTCAAAGTTTCCAACAAATCAAGTTCAATGGGTTATAGAAGCAGTTCTAATGATATACTGTTATGATTGCCAGTAAATTGCCGATTCAGAATTATAGATGACTAGTAATCTTCTGTATATAAAATACTGGTTATCACATAACGGAGAGCTCCGTATGTAAAATGCATGTTATTACATAGCGGAGAACTCCGTATATAAAATACAATTTATCACATATAGACGGAGAGCTTCATATACGAAATAATGATTATCACATAACGAAGAGATCCGTTTATAAAATACTGGTTACCACATAACGAAGAGCTACGTTTATAAAATACTGGTTACCACATAACGGAGAGCTCCGTATGTAAAATGCTGCTTATCACAAAGAGGAGAGCTCCGTATATAAAATATAATTTTTCACATATAGACGGAGAGCTCCATATATGAAATACTGGTTATCATATAACGAAGAGCTCCGTTTATTAAATACTGGTTACCACATAACGGAGAGCCCCGTATATAAATAAAATACGTGTTATCACATAACGGAAAACTCCGTATATAAAATACTGGTTATCACATAACGGCGAGTTCCGTATATAAAATACTTATTATCACATGACGGAGAGCTCCGTATTTTATGTTTTCATTTGCATTTGCAATCAATAATGGCAGCAAACGCGTCGTAACTTTATTAAAACAATATTAACAGTTTTAGAATATGTATGCAAAAGTATTTCATTAATTTGTTTGTCAATGATAATAATCTTATTAACATAATCATTAATGAAATGCTACCTATCTTCCGTCAATGTCAAACCTCTATTGTGGACCTAGACATGCGTCGTCGTATACCGACAAAGACTGTTAATACTTTGTGTATTTAAAAATATATTCAAAGACAATTAAAAGAAACAGTGAAGTTTCGGTTGTTAAGTTTAAATATAAAAACATAATATGAATTTATGGTGAAATGTGTTAATTTCTGCTGATTGCAGAATTGAACTGTTCTATCGTAGGTAATATAGGAATAGCAGATGCTGATAAATTCAAGTGGAAGACTGTTCTGGGGAAAAATGAGAAATTGTAACAGTCAAGTATTTGCGTCCGTTAATTTGAAAGCAAGTGAGTGTGAATGTCGGCATTGTTTGTTCGTCAGTGTCATGTAGTCTTCTAGAGGAATAGCTACAAAGTCATTAATAATCTTGTAACATAGGGAGAGTCGGCTGTCTGTACGCTTCTCTACTGGAGAGACTGAAGCATCTCAGTGACGCTACTGGTCCGTCTGTAGTCGTGTTTTGCCCAGCGTGCTGCCCGGCGCTGAACACACTGGACATATCTTTACATTTAAAGTCTAAAACTGCAATATCGCGTACAGTAGTTTAATAATGTGGCATTGAAGACAAATACATCCAGAATAAATGTTACAACGTTAATAAATAAAAACACAAATGATTTTTATCTTTTCAGACGAACGATTCAGTTATCGATATCCTCCGGGGCATGCGCAATAGCACAGATGACGCCATGGTAACAGCGGACCCTGCAATCGTCGATACATCCCTTAACATTGACAAAGTCATCTCACCCATTTTGTACGTGTTCGGCTTCCCGGGAAACATCATGTCTTGTGTAGTATGGCTCCAACCGCGCATGCGTCACTCGTCGGGCATTTACCTGGCTGCTCTTGGATATGCCGATTTTTTATTTTTGATAATCCACGTGTTGTTTGAACTTTACAAGGTCTGGGATATCAAAATGTTCGACCATCCCGTAGTGTGTGAACTACTTCCGGTAGTTTACATGGCTACTCAGTACTTGTCACCTCTGTTGGTGCTTGCGTTTACTGTGGAAAGGTTTATTGGCGTTTGCTTTCCCGCCAAAAGACAAACTTTCTGCACCCAGTTTCGCGCCAAAATAGTTAGCGCTGGATTAACGTGTTTATCTTTGGCCCTTGGCTCCATGCAAGGTTACTTTTATGTCTACAACCGCAACTACAAATATTGCGGTCTTCGCCCAGAGGCAGTGCACGGTGGAACTGTATCAGTTTGGTCGATTTGGACATGGACCACGGAGATGTTGGTTTTTATGTGCGTTCCATTGCTGATTTTAATATTCAACATTTTGATTATTCGACAAGTGAAACGTCTGAGCGAGTTTGAATCGAGCTGTAAATCAAGACCTCAGACGACAACCTTTTCCCTGCTACTTGTCTCGTTCTATTTTATTGTGACGACATTTCCCGTTTCCATTGTCTATGCAATCAGGTACTACTTTATGCCATCGGAAGATACGACAGTAGATGTTAATGTGACGGCCAAATATTTACTTGCTAAGACAATAATTGAAGAAATCGGCATCACACACTTTGCTTGTAAATTCTACATATTTTTAGTGGCAGAGAGGCTCTTCAGAGAGGAATTCGTCAAAGTCGTTGGGAAAATATTTCTAATTCATCGGCGGAAAAATAAAATGGGATATGTTCTGCAGACGACACCTACTGTACAGACTGAATGGAACGAAACGGAAATGATGAGTCAAAACAACACTGAAGAAATGGCGGCAGAATGAACAAAATATCCGAATGTGAAGATACTGTATATATTTATCACAGATGACAATTATCATGAGTATAAATAGCAAGCAATGACATTGTAAATACTTTTTTTTATTATTCGTTAATTACATGTGTGTAAATACTCAGCCGGGTAACTTGATCGTTACAATTAGCTAAGTGTTCAGTCCAATTTTGAATCCATTCAGAATGCATTGATTCACACGTTTTGCAGGAATTATGTTTGGTTAAAACACAGGTTATGTCTATCTTCTATCAACTTATAGTATTAAGAGTTCAGACAAGACCGTTGAATATCAACCCATGTGCAAAACACATAATGACATCATGTCACTCTATACTGATGAATTTAAAACAGACTTCAGGGACGTAGCAGGACAAATTAGAAAGTTACTCAAGGAGTAGCGGGGATTTTCCCTTCTATGGGTCGGGGTCCAGAGAAATTTTAAAAATGGAGGTAAAAATGATGACTTCTGGTGAATTTTCAAACTTTAATGCTTCAATGGGTTAGAACACATTAATTAAATAAAATGATTACACGCAGCTTTGATTTCAAACGTTACTCAATAGAGTAACTGAATATGCCACGCTACGCGCCTGGACTTATATGCAGATGGCACGGCACACAGACATATCCATCATTGAAGCTTGAAAGTTAACGTAAAAAGGTTGGAACTGCGTTGTAACGGTAACAATTAATGCAGGGGTGCAGCTTGACTGAAAATGATGTATGGGCACAGTTGTAGGGGATTGGGGTGGGGTGGGGTGGAGGGTAAGGGGCGGATCCGGGGGCATTCTCCCCCGAAATTTGTTATTAAGTTCGACTGCCATAGGTGCGTTTTGATATTCACCCTGATCTCACAGTTTTATAACTAAACAAACTGGTAAAATGATGTTAAATTCAATGATTTATTGTGAATTTATAGTAACTAGTTTACCACCTACCCACCTAAAGTTACATTTTTATTGCATTTTTGGCATTTTTGTGTGTTTGATTTCTCAGAAAAAAAGTGCAGGCACGTGCCTATAGAAAGCTTCGCTCCTGTAACAAATTATAAATGCCAACAAAACAGTCTCAGTAACTTAAGGATCAAATTTTATATATCGAATAAAACATACACTAGACATAAAATTAGACAACATTGTAGTTCAAGCAACTGAAGTTCAAAGGCTTTTAGGAATACACATTGATCAAACGTTAAGTTGGTAGTGTATGACGAATAGTACAAGAAAAATAACTCTTATGGAATTGCTATCAAAATACATCAATCATAACATGTCATAAAAGTAACTTAAAACTGACCAAGAGACTGGCAAGATAACACACTATGTGCATCTGCATTTGAAATCAAAAATATTTTGACCTACCCTACAGGAGGAATACTCAAGCGTTTTTTTTTATTTTTCCCTCTAGCTCTTTCAATAAACTATCTTTGTGTAGACCCTGTATTTAACAGCAAACACATTTATGATATAATCAGTTGATCAATAAACCTTTTAATTAATTCTGAAGAAATAATTTAGATTAAAAACTTTGATATTCAACCATTCACAATTTCAAATAACAAGTAAATTTACTAAGATATATTTTTGTAAAAACTATGGCTGGTTTTATTTATGTCTTAACTAGTCCACTTTTGTATGTGTTAAAGTATGTTCTTTATTATATGTATCGCTATGTAAAATTACTAATAAATGGGCTATCGTATGATAGTTGAAGAGATTTTTTTCAATAAAACGTGTAAAAGAAATAAAAAAAAACCCACATAGTTGTTGAAAAGAAAAAAAGTAATTACGACAATCAATGCATGAAGTATGAAAATATTTTATTATTCATATATATTATACTTGTTTGATTATGAGTATTATATGGGGTAGGTGTTCAGCAAATGAAATTGAACGAACATTAGAACTACAAAAATACACGCCGCTAGACCAATCCTAGGGGTATAAATGACTACACCATCCAATCAATTGTCCACCGCTCTTCAATGGCATAAAGTTCACAAATGAATTATTTAATGTCGTATATATATATATATATATATATATAGATATAATGCATTACAAATCAATAAATGATCAAGCACCAGACTG
This sequence comes from Panopea generosa, assembly GCA_029582155.1. NCBI lineage: Eukaryota > Metazoa > Mollusca > Bivalvia > Adapedonta > Hiatellidae > Panopea > Panopea generosa. The sequence goes on along the minus strand of CM055906.1, from coordinate 59,751,490 downwards.
TATAAACACGACATTATCAAAATGTTCTGCACAACATGGAAACACTTAAGATCGTCTACCAATGATACCTTATGTGGTCCTAGGTCTCAGACCTCTTATGATCGTCTACCAATGATATCTTATGTGGTCCTAGGTCTCAGACTTCTTATGATCGTCTACCAATGATATCTTATGTGGTCCTAGGTCTCAGATATCTTAAGATCGTCAACCAGTGATATCTTATTTGGTCTAAGACATCTTAAGATCGTCTACCAGTGATATCTTATGTGGTCTCAGACATCTTAAGATCGTCTACCAGTGATATCTTATGTGGTTTCAGACATCTTGTGATAAGGCTTTTTCTATATGCGGTCCCGCGGAATGGATCAAACTTCAAAATCCAATACGCCATTCAAAATCATGCAGATGTTATTTTATGGTATCACTAATGGTACACCTTATGTCTGGTACATCACTATGTGTCATAGAAAATCATTTAGTTTAATTAATTGGGTAATGGAAAGAATATTATACAGTCAAACCTGTGTTAGTGGTCACCTCTATTAAGCAACCACTTGTCTTAAACAGACACATTTTTTATTTACCATATTTATGCTTTAAGTTAAAATCAACCTGTATTAAGCAGTCACTTGTCTTATGAGGTCATTTTTGCTCTTTCCACTGAGTCGCTGCTTAAGAAAAGTTTAACTAAATACTTTTTTTAAATTATCAAATTGTTTTTATATGATATTTCTAACATCTGAGCTTTCAATATTGAGTCACTTTAATTGACTTGATTAGCACATGTTTAAATATTTGATGTACATTGTATTTGGTACGTTGTAACATTTAATATAAATATTTTTGAAACAATGTTTTTACCTATCTTTGAACAAATGTTTAATAACGTGTGTAATATTTAGAAGGACCGTATGTCAGCCTGATCATATAGCCAAATACATACATCATTCTCAGAAAATAAAGATTATAACTAATATTATTATCATCATTATTAGCTAGACTGCTTCATTTGAATAATTCTATAACAGAATACAATAGAATAAAGTATAATAAACTAGCGCGTTCATTTGCATAATATCGCCCATAATGATGCAGTTGCTAGTGCTTGGGCGAAATGAGATTGTATCTATTAATTGAAGTGTTAACCAAAAAAGTTACATGCTCTTTGTTTGCGGTCGCTACGTTTTAGTGTTTCTGTTATGCTAAAATTTCACTTAATACGATCTAATACTCATCACTTTTAATACAGCGTTATTCGGAACGCATCATGACAGCGTTAATGGGAACGTAGTATGACAGCGTTAACTTTGGCGAATACTTCAGCATTACCACTATGTCGTTAAGTCCAACAGAACGGAAACTCATAGAGTACCATGTCCAAAACACATTAGGAGCGAAGGCGTAAAGTGCAATATGTAGTGGTATATTATGAAAGAAAAGGTGAAAAAGTCAGCTTAATCTAGTACTTAACTACACGTAAGTAAATAGGGCCTACTTAAAATTATAAACATACAGAAATGCTCATAGAATTAAAGAAAAAAAACGGATTTGCTTACATATATATATATATGGAGATAATTATTTGTGAATAACCAAGACAATATACATTTTAAATGGTATGGTTTTGAGTATCAAGATCTATGCAGTTAAGTAAATGTTGGTGACTGGCACCACTTGCTAAACTTTTGAGTTATAGTTAAATGTAACGATGTTTCATACAGTACTACAGTTATTAAATTCAAAGAAGAATTTATTTAGACTATTTATTGACAAACAGATAGACAGGAAAATAAGACAACGCCAAAAAAGGGCACTGTGCCTTTGCATATTGTTAACAGTACGAAACACATAAAGCAGCATTCACTGGTTAACAATTTCAGAGTATAACACATGCAACTATTATATGTAGTTTTTATGTTTATATCATTGAAAACATTGATGGCAGCAGTCAGCCATACCATATAAATCTTAATAAAAGATACATTCTGTTCTGTTCTGTTAATTCTGCACTTATCCTAGTCGTTCCATTATCAGAGTATACAATGTTGTTCTTATGTGACAAGCTGGCACATATGTAATGTTACTGTGTATACTGAACGGAAAAATTAACCAGCCATCTGAAATTTTACGTACTTGACATTTTGTGTATTTTCTAAAACAGTATCTAAGCAATTTCTTTGAAATTTGTACTTGAATACGAAAGAACGCTGCTATGTCAAATCAATATATAATTTCTGTTCATATTGTATGCATTTTGGTAACGCTACTCAATATTTTGACGAAGATTTCAGATATAAAAAAGTGGTGGGTTAATAATGGAACGACTAGGATAAGTACAGAATTAACAGAACAGAACAGAATGTATCTTTTATTAAGATTTATACAAAGTACATAATCATAAATTATAAATATTAAATCGATATGAACGTATTGTCACTTAAAGGCAATAATTGAGTTGTTACAGTAACGTAACTATTATATATAATCTATAGTTTAGAGTATGTAACAAAATATTTGATAATGTTAATAAATGAAATGAGGATGAACACTTTGCTTAATCACTTAACATTATTTTTTCTAAAGGTGTTTGAAAGTAATATTTTTATCAAATTTTTGACAAGTTCGAGAACTGTAATGATGTCGATATGTAATAGATATGTTATAGATATGTTATAGATACATCACTGATATTCTTGTGTTTTATGTGTAACGTAAACTGTACCATGGTTTTGTGCCATTCCTCTCTGTCTAACTAGTTTTAAAAATGATAAACCGATTTGTTTTATGCGTTTTGATAAATTATTGAGACTGATTTCTCAGTGTTTTATTTTTGTTCATTTTCCTGGTAAAACTAGAGAAATTATAAATTGTACTTCCATGTTTTCAATTTATAATAATTATAAAAAGTCTTTGATTTCAGTGAGATATCAATCAAATGTGTATGTACGTTCATTTGCTGTAGTCTATAGTGGTGTATTTTTGTAACATATTTGAAATAAAATGCCCTTATATAAAACATCTTCGTTCATGGAATAGTCGAAACAAATTTGTTATAGAGATTTTTTTTCAGGCATACGAATATACGAGAAGGTATTAAGACGAAGAAGAAGAAAAAAAAAGATATTAACTAACGGTTTTTACGTGTTGGTGTTTTTTTAAACTGTATTATGACGAAGAAGAAGAACATTTTATTAACTTAAACTTTTACAGATTCTTGTTATAACATACATAAATGTACATCTACATCTACATTAATACGTTGGTCTATCAAACTTGATAATTACTCAACGGTGCGCAAAGAAAGAAGGATAGAATATAATTTAAGAAAATAATAATACAAATCAGGTATACATATATAGAGAAATATACAAAGGGCTATATCTATATGAGATATATGTTCTAGGAAAATATATAAAATACTAAAGATATAGAAGAAAAGAATTCCCAGCTATTTTTCACCCTGACAAAGACGAACCTGTCCTGACTTCCGTGGCGGTACCCGAGTTTTTAGCCCTATATACATATACAAAAAACAATACAATACACATGACTAGTTAGTTACTTAGATTGGTGACATTGCAACAAAACTAAATAAGTTGAGATGTCATATTGTCCATTTCCCCTGCTTGGGTATTTACGTAGTGGTTATTTAGTGAGGTTTTAACAAAATACAATACAATACAGAACTAATTAAAAAAAATGGGTTCTTTCTTACAGCCTAGTTTCAAAAAAAGGTAGCCATTTTTTAGCATCTACAAAACAACAGATAAGAAATTTTTTGTTCAACAAGTGACGTAGCATACAAAGGACAGAGCAACCTCAACGGCATCAACACAATCTATATATAGGCCTCACTATATAATTGTGCCACTTTTTTCGTCACGATAGCAAGATTCTTACACTTAAAACAAGTCCTATATAACTTTGGTTTAAAATATTTTCTTATTGATTCACAGCGGCTGTGATCTCTTGTTGCAGATGAGTGAAGTAAAAGCTAGTATAGCATACTGCAATAAGACATCACTGGTGTTAAAAATGTTTTTTTTTATAGGATTTTAACATATGCATGTATTTATGAGCTTTTGAGAACTTCTTTTTTTTATAAAAAAATCTTAGGGTTTCACTGCACTGTTTTTAAAAATACAAGTTGATTAACCTACAAGATATTGTGCATTTTTATGTGCGGGCACATTCATTTGCTGTTTATGCTCTCAATACATTAAGTGGTTTTATATATTATATAAAACAGCAATAATGCCTGAAAATGGAGAAATTCACAATTATTATTGCCCTCTCACAAACAAACAGTCTTAAATCAGCGCATGCGTGAGAACTCACGATACACCAAACTAATTTCCTTTTCGTCTGCCGACCTTTATTGAATCACTGACTCGAGGAGAAATAACGGCAGGACTAACTGAAAACTTGAAATTGAAGAAACGAAATATAAGACGGAGCGTAATTATTCCACCGTCTCCCGGAGTCTCCTCCGTGGTGTTTTATGTCCAAATATTTTATACGTCCCGCGTTAGTTCTTATTTTACGGTCTATCATTATTCTATGAAATTATTGTTTTTAGAATAATAATTCATTATTTCGTCTAATAAAACATCCCGTGAAGGAAACATGTTCATTTATTTTATTACCAAAACAATTTATTATCCTTCACGGGTGCTTAATTGAAACGATTGATTGTGGAAAAAGCATCCATCTTTATTAGAAAGCAATTCGCTCCTCGGAGTGCAATATAAATTTAAAGACAATCAAAAGCAACAACAGGAAAACACACATGAGGCCACTTTTATGGTGTTTTCATTGTACTAAGGTGATGCAGCCCGTTTAACAAGTTCAGTTGTCTGACTTTATTTCTTTAATTTCGAAGAAACAATCTTTAATTACTCTCTGTGGAGCGCGTAGGTCCAGTGGTAGATCACCGAACCCATGATCGGAGGGTCGTGGTTTCGATCCTTCGACACAGCTATGTGTAGTGTGTCCTTGAGCAAGACACCTTTTCCGCATATGCTTAGTACTGGATCTACCGATGAAGACTTCCAGCGTGATTTTATTGATAAAATAAATAAGTTAAAAAAATACTCTCTGATTGGCAAAGTAAACGATTTGAGATACCCTAAAACTGTTCACAAATATATGGTCCTTGACCAAATTATTTAAACTAAGTGATTTAAAAGAAACACTTTTCAAAATAACTGATGTAGGGAAGCTTAAAATTAACACTTAAGTCAACACTTAATATGGGATGGAGATGCAAACGTTGTGACCCCGTGAAGGCCGTCTTGAACGCTTAACGAAGATGAGCAACGCAGGCTTGGGGAAGGTTACCGCTAAGGACCATGCACATTAACTCTGATCAGTGTTTAAAAATGCCTCAAGTTTAATATTTTTAGTAAATGCAACTTTATTGGATATGGGATGTTCTATAAACAATAATAACGCAAAGACTAAAATTTGCACAAATAAAAAATGTTAAGTGGTTACAGAGAAGAAATGAGCCGTGGCCCTGATAATGCATCAAAAAGGTCGTGGGTTCGATCGTCCACCATGGCTATATGTGTTGTTCTTAAGCCAACATATTTTCTGCTTATGCTTAGTACCGGTTCTATCCAGGAAGACTTCGGGCGTGACTTGTCTAAGTTGTAATAACTTATTTTACATTCGAAATAAAATAAAAAAATAACTAAGAGAAGTCGTTGTGGGTGTAGACGGATGGCGATGAAGCATCCTATCACGGGAACAGCTTAGCTCGATTTAAACCCAGTTTCTATTTGTCTTATGATCATTGTGTAGGACAATACAGTTTGCATAAAAATGAGCATTATCTTAGTATAAAGTCACATGGTTTACAGTGCTGTAGCGGTTATGTCCCTTGAAAAAACAAGTCTCTTGGTTGGATTTATATTTTCTTATTTTTACAGTAACCATTTGTCGATATCTCTGGTTATCCAGAGCTGTCGATTATACAGGCAACTGTGTGCCATTTAAGTAAACCACTGTAAACATCAGTTACATTTGTTTGCCAGGCAATCAAACAAAATCGACATGAAGTCAAAGTCTCCTGATAAAGTCTTCCCATATTGACCAAAAATGGACTGGAACTCGGATTTAATCTAGAAAAGATGTTGATTAGAAAGGCCTGCCTTAAGATATTCGTAGAAACAAAGTGAAGTAGTCTTGTGATTGATCGTTTGCTACTGTGCTGGGCCTACATAACAATATCATTAGTAATATGTAAACATTTTCAGGATAAACAAAAACTTTGATATCACAAGATATATTTTTATGTTGTTTTTTTTTTATATTGAAAATCGACTTCGATTACTTAAACTGTATACATATTTGTTTTATAATAATTTAAAATATTTTAACAATTCTTGCTATTTTAAACTTATCTATTTTACATCGATTGTGAAACCGGCCATCGCGACATATTTGTTAAATTAAGAAAAGTCTTAACAACGGAACTACGATGGTGAAAAGTCGCAAATACGATGGCGAAAAGTCGAAACTACTGAAGGTGAAAAGTAGAAACAACGGAACTACGATTGTGAAAAGTCGCAACTACGATGGTGAAGAGTCGAAACAACGATGGTGAAAAGTCGAAACTACCATATTGAAAAATCGAAACTACAATGGTGAAAAGTCGAAACAACGATGACGAAAAGTCGAAACTACGATAGTGAAAAATCGAAACTACAATGGTGAAAAGTCGAAGTAACGATGGTGAAAAGTCGAAACAACGATGGCGAAAAGTCGAAACTACGATAGCAAATCGAAACTACAATGGTGAAAAGTCGAAGTTACGATGGCAAAAAGTCGCAAATACGATGGTAAAAAGTCGAAACTACGATGGTGAAAAGTCGAAACAACGATGGTGAAAAGTAGCAACTACGATGATGAATAGTCGCAACTACGATTGTGAAAAGCAAAACTATGATGGTGCAAAGACGAAACTACTGGTCATATTACTACCAGCACCCAAGAAGCACCCTCAAACCACACAACGACTGATAAACGATACTCAAATAGAGATTCGAGGCATTTCTTGCTAAGTGTAAGTGGGCCCGAGAGTGTATTTTGGCAGCATAATCTTAATACGTGCATGTTTGTGCGAATTGAATCATGATTTTAGAGAGCATTTGCAATTTTAGGGAACGAACATGTGCCTAATGCATACATTTGGTCGTTTCAGGCGTTCTTGCTTACTTTTTAGAAAAAAATGTTTACTTGTCCATGGACAGTACTTTCATCGGAAAGTGACATAATGTAGTTGAAAATGATGGAGATCTTGTACAGGGTTTCCACACACTAAAAACGCCTTAAATATAAGGTTAAAACGTTTTTTCCCCCATAAATTCAAGCAATTTCGATCATTAAAAATAAAGTTTCCTTTTAAAAAGAACTTCTTGAGTAACTTAGGTAAACGATATTTCAATGGGCGTAAAGAGCATTTGAATTATTTGGGGAAGATATCATTGGGGTGGAGTGTCGGAAGTATCCCTGTCCCGCTGGTTGGGGTACTATCGTTAGTGGGGGTACGGGTAACAACCCGCGCAAAAAAAGTTTTTACACATATGAACTTAAGAAAATTCGGGGGAAAAAAATAAAAATTTGAAGTTTGGCAGCTAAACAATGGAAATGGACATACTAATTGCGATATTCACAATGAAATACGTTGCCAAAATGTTGACTTCAATTATTTTGTTTCCTCCTCCTTCCATCATATTTATCCCCACCCCCCTTTTTCACAAACACAATCGGATATTTTGTCGATGTCCATAAGTTAAAAAGCATGACGAACTTTGTCGAGAAAGTACGATTGTGAATATAGTATAGAAGAGCACGCCATGCACGTGCTAAATATGTCTAAGGCGCCGTCTCAGGAACATTTACCTCTCAACGCTAAGATCGTAAGTTCGGGGCCAGTCCAATTCAGTTGAAAATGGCGTTAAACCCCATTGATTGACTCTCCATGTAAAAATAGGGGGATGGGGTGTCATCAACAAAGGAATATGTAGAATATATCTAGAACATTGGTGGTGAAATCCTATTTGTACTGGGAGAAAATAAACGGCAAGAAGGTATGTACGAAAACAGTATTCCTTTAATTAGCAATAGACAATTTACAGTTTAAAACACACACACAGGTGTACAAACACACACAAACAGGTACACAAACACGCTCCGCTGAACACCTGATGGCTACTACGCACCCGCTCACTCTCGATTTTCATATCGATAAACAAACATTTAATATCATTTATATGCTCTGTATTTTCCTGTGTGGGTGTTCATTTTTTTAATGACAGATAAGCTAATGTTATACAAAATTCATTCCGTCTTGCTAAAATGTGATTGAAATATACGTGCCAAAAAAATAATTGAAACAAGAAATATCCCCATTTTCTTGGATTTAAATACCAAACATTCTTCAACTAAGTGCATCATGGTTTTCTTATCGGCAAAATCCACAAATGAATCCGATCCAATCTGTATAAACAATTCAGCAGTATAATTGATGTCGAGTGATAATATCTCGATGAAAATAACCAACTTGATGTTTTCCCAAAACAGCTGAAAAATAAAAGGCAAGAAGCTAACGGACAGTCATGCATTCATTCAAAGGTCATTCGAGAAATAACACAGGCATCTAGCGTTTTTTTAATTTCTAAAGTTCCTCTAAGAACCTGGTATTAAAACCTACATAACAACGAAAATACCATAGAATTTTAAAGTGAGTTATATATAACAACAATGACTATGTGCGAGGGAATCTGAATTTTATTTTAAAAAAAAAACACCTCAAAGGCGAGTGGGAAAAATTATTTATACAAAAGCAAACCAGGAACGAAGTTATTTTATACTTGTGTTAATTTAATTCATTAAAGTTAACGCCGATACAACGTAAATTAGGTTAAAAACGGATTTAAATTATTTTTACAACACTCTAAATACTTATAGCCAAGTGGCAAACATTGCATTTATTTTTCTTGTCTTAGTTTTAACTTTAAAGAATGACAGGTCAAAAGAATGCTTTAACGAATATATATGTATCTGATAAATTTATTCAACTTAAATAATTAAAAACAAATAACTCATGTTAGGAGTTGTACAGATCTGTTATTACGAATATAGTATGGAGTGCATGGTCTAGTATAGAGCACCAGACCAAGGATCAGGGGACCACGAGTTCGATCCTCCCCCACGCCTATGTGTGGTGTCCTTAAGCAAAACTATTTATCAACACGTGTCTACCCAGATAAACTTACAAATATGAATTGTCTCAGTTGTAAGAACTTGTTTCACAATTAATGTAAAATAAATAAGTTTAAAACTTACAGATATTGGGATGTTGCCCTGCAAATTACATTGTACTTGGCATTCAAGTATAATGATGTAGGAGGACCCCTAGAAGAACTACCATCGTTTCGAGAATAGTAACCAAATTTTCTAAAATAATGTTTTTGGACTGAGCTGGGCTCGGACCAACAACTCAGTGAAGAGATAAATAGTCTTGAGATGACGCCTTAAACTATTCGACAGCGAGGTACCGATCGAGCTGGACTTAAACCTACGACTTAGCGAAGAGAGATAACTTGTTTTGAGATGGCATCTTAGACTACTGGACAGTGAAGAAACGGCTGAGCTGGACTTGAACCTATGACTAAGCGAAAAGAGATAACTTGTTTTGAGATGGCGTCTTAGACTACTGGACAGTGAAGTAACGGCTGAGCTGGACTTGAACCTACGACTAAGCGAGAGATAACTTGTTTTGCGATGGCGCCTTAGATTACTGGACAGTGAAGTAACGGTTGAGCTGGACTTGAACCTATGACTCAGCGGCTAGAGGTAAATTGTAGTGATATGGCGCCATGAATTACTTGACAGCTAAGTACTGGCGCTGAACTGGACTTGCACCTACAACTCAGCAGCTAGAAAAAGATGAGAAACCACCATTAATTACTTGACAACGAAGTACCAGCTGAGCCTGGCTCGAACCTATGATTCAGCAGTGAGAGATAACAGTGAAGTACATTGAAGTACTGGCACTGAGCAGTGACAGATAAACAGTCGTGAGATGGCGCCTTAGATTACTAGTCAGTGAAGTACTGGCACTGAGCAGTGACAGATAAAGTCGTGGGATGGCGCATTAGATTACTAGTCAGTGACGTACCAGCACTGAGCAGTGACAGATATATAGTGGTGAGATGGCGCCTTAGCGTACTAGTCAGTGAAATACCGGCACTGAGCAGTGACAGATAAATGGTCGTGAGATGGTGCCTTAGATTACTAGTCAGTCAAGTACTGGCACTGAACAGTGACAGATAAACGGTCGTAAGATGGCACCTTAGATTACTAGTCAGTAAAGTAACGTCACTGAGCAGTGACAGATAAACGGTCATGAGATGGCGCCTTAGATTACTAGTCGGTGAAGTACCGGCACTGAGCAGTGACAGATAAACGGCCGTGAGACGGCACCTTAGATTACTAGTCAGTGAAGTAATGGCACTGAGCAGTGAGAGATAAACAGTCGTGAGATGGCACCTTAGATTACTAGTCAGTGAAGTACCGGCACTGAACAGTGAGAGATAAAGAGTCATGAGATGGCGCCCTAAATTACTAGTTAGTGAAGTACCAGCACTGGGCAGTGACAGATAAACAGTCATGAGATGGCACCTTAGATTACTACTCAGTGAAGTACCAGCACTTAGCAGTAAGCAATTAATGATTCTGAGATGGCACCTTAGATTACTAGTTGGTGAAGTACCAGCACTGAGCAGTGACTGATAAACGGTCATAAGATGGCGCCTTAGATTACTACTCAGTGAAGAACCGGCACTGAGCAGTGACAGATAAACAGTCGTGAGATGGTGCCTTAGATTACTAGTCAGTGAAGTACCAGCACTGAGCAGTGACAGATAAACGGTCATGAGATGGCGCCTTAGATTACTAGTCGGTGAAGTACCGGCACTGAGCAGTGACAGATAAACAGTCGTGAGATGGTGCCTTAGATTACTAGTCAGTGAAGTACCAGCACTGAGCAGTGACAGATAAACAGTCGTGAGATGGTGCCTTAGATTACTAGTCAGTGAAGTACAAGCACTGAGCAGTGACAGATAAATGGTCATGAGATGGTGCCTTAGATTACTTGTCGGTGAAGTACAAGCACTGAGCAGTGACAGATAAACAGTCGTGAGATGGTGCCTTAGATTACTAGTCAGTGAAGTACAAGCACTGAGCAGTGACAGATAAACAGTCATGAGATGGCGCCTTAGATTACTAGTCAGTGAAGTAGCAGCACTGAGCAGTAAGCCATAAATGATTCTGAGATGGCACCTTAGATTACTAGTCGATGAAGTACAAGCACTGAGCAATGACAGATAAACAGTCGTGAGATAGCGCCTTAGATTGCTAGTCAGTGAATACCAGCACTGAGCAGTAAGCGATAAATGATTCTGAGATGGCACCTTAGATTACTAGTTGGTGAAGTACAAGCACTGGGTAGAGACAGATAAACAGTCATGAGATGGCACCTTAGATTACTACTCAGTGAAGTACCAGCACTGAGCAGTAAGCAATAAATGATTCTGAGATGGCACCTTAGATTACTAGTCGGTGAAGTACAAGCACTGAGCAGTGACAGATAAACGGTCATGAGATGGCGCCTTAGATTACTAGTCAGTGAAGTACCGGCACTGAGCAGTGACAGATAAATGGTCGTGAGATGGCGCCTTAGATTACTAGTCAGTGAAGTACCGGCACTGAGCAGTGACAGATAAACGGTCGTGAGATGACACCTTAGATTACTAGTCAGTGAAGTACAAGCACTGGGTAGTGACAGATAAACAGTCATGAGATGGCACCTTAGATTACTCCTCAGTGAAGTACCAGCACTGAGCAGTAAGCAATAAATGATTCTGAGATGGCACCTTAGATTACTAGTCGGTGAAGTACCAGCACTGAGCAGTGACAGATAAGTGGTCATGAGATGGCGCCTTAGATTACTAGTCAGTGAAGTACCGGCACTGAGCAGTGACAGATAAACGGTCGTGAGATGGCGCCTTAGATAACTAGTCAGTGAAGTACAAGCACTGGGCAGTGACAGATAAACAGTCATGAGATGGCACCTTAGATCACTACTCAGTGAAGTACCGGCATTGAGCAGTAAGCGATAACTGATTCTGAGATGGCGCCTAAGATTACTAGTCAGTGAAGTACCAGCACTGAGCAGTGACAGATAAATGGTCATGAGATGGTGCCTTAGATTACTAGTCAGTGAAGTACCGGCACTGAGCAGTAAGCGATAAATGATTCTGAGATGGTACCTTAGATTACTAGTCGGTGAAGTACAAGCACTGAGCAGTGACAGATAAACAATCGTGAGATGGCGCCTTAGATTACTAGTCAGTGAAGTACCGCCGCTGAGCAGTGACAGATAAACGGTCATGAGATGGCACCTTAGATTACTAGCCAGTGAAGTACCAGCACTGAGCAGTAAGCGATGATTCCGAGATGGCGCTTTAGATTACTTGACAGCGGAGGACCATTTCTCTGTCTGGAAGACCTTAGTAACATACCTTAAAATAAGTGTTCATGATGTGGTATCCATATGATACTGATCTTTGCTTTATTACCTCTACCTTAAAAATAATCATTTTTCTTTCTGCTATGGGGCAGGGAGTAAACACTTATGCCACTATGTTACAAGATACAAATCAAGTATCTATACGAGATTCTATCAAAATAATAAATACATCTACTTTAGACAGTATTCCAAATGCCTCAACATTACTAAAGCATCATGCCACAAACACAAAACATGATACCCCACCTATTAACATTATACTTACAAGTCCTGGAACTACCCACTTAATACTGTGAGTCAAATAATTGAGATAGTGTTATGGTTCTTCTGCTCTACATGCATCTACATTTCTGAATATATCCAGACACACAAAAATAAAGGGGAGGGATTCTGTCATATAATTCAAGATATTGTTATCATTCTTGTGCTCTGTATTTCTATACATAACCCTCTATCCATGCTCCAAATGTTGTTGGATCCAGAAAAGAATTCTTGACTGACAGACTTATGTACAAAACATCAGCTATATGCTTGCCCTTTGGGGAGCATAAACAATAAAACAAAAAGTGTGTTTTATGAAATTTGTTAATATTTTTTTTAAATAGAAAGTTTTTGATACTTATACTTGAAGGAAAACATCTCCACATGATTCAACATTCATAGGTTTTTGAAAGATTGACTTAATAGATTGATTTAACATGAGAAATAAATTCTACATTCATTTTGACTCTTTGATATTATCAGCCGGATCAAGTTAGCTTTCAAGTTAGCGTGTTTTGAAAATGAATCCAGGGGTTTCAAGTGGGAAAGTTATCAGTTACTTGCGGAGATGGGTGTGCTTAAGTACTGGTTAACCTTCCAAGACTCCAGGTAAGAGTGGTTAGCTTAACTGACCGGCTATTAGCCCTTGATAGCATAAACATGAGGCAAAAAATTCAAACAAACTTTGTTATTATTACTCGGTTTATCAAGTCAGATATACACGCAATATTCATCCATATTAAATACAAACATAGACATGCGACCAATTACTGACATGTGACCAGTTTATCACAACCATGCACTCCGCATTCAGTTCATCTGCACCTACTGGTAAAATATGTTACCATTTTTTTCTTTTAAATGTAACAAACTAATAACATGTACACAATAAAATATGCAAACGCTCGTGTATGTATTTACAAAAATATGACAAACTTAAAACACACAAACTTAATGCTTTTACAATCTCCTTGATATAAATAAACCTGTAACCAAAAGTACAGCAGATTTCATAATATGAGTGAGTTGAAGCGAGCCAATTTACATAGAACTACATGTAATAATTTTTTGAATTTTTTAACTTCTGAGTGCATAAAGCACATACATTACTTACAGCAATATAGAATCCTATTGCACAATGCAATGAAATATTTCTAAAATCTACAATGCAATGACATTATTTCCTTTATTAAAAACTCTTTGTTGCACTCTACACCCATTGAAAGTTACAGATCCACATGAATAAAATCCTGGTCTCGTGGGGGATGCAAGTAAACTTATTCACATCCTAACAGACAATGAAATCCTTGTCTTGTTGGGGATGCATATAAACATATTCACATCCTAACAGACAGTGAAATCCTGGTCTCATGGGGGACGCAAGTTAACATTTACACATTCTAACAGACAGGTCTCGTCAGGGATGCAAGTAAACATATTCACATCCTAACAGACAGTGAAATCCTGGTTTCATGGGGGATGCAAGTAAAGTTATTCACATCCTAACAAACAGTGAAATCCTGGTCTTGTGGGGGATGCATGTAAACATATTCACATCCTAACAGACAGTGAAATCCTGTTCTCGTGGGGGATGCAAGTAAACAATATTCACATCCTAACAGACAGTGAAATCCTGGTTTCATGGGGGATGCAAGTAAAGTTATTCACATCCTAACAAACAGTGAAATCCTGGTCTTGTGGGGGATGCAAGTAAACATATTCACATCCTAACAGACAGTGAAATCCTGATCTGGTTGGGGATGCAAGTGAACATATTCACATCCTAACAGACAGTGTAATCCTGGTCTCATGGGGGATGCATGTAAACTTATTCACATCCTGACATACAGTGAAATTTCCTGATCACCAAAAATGGTTTCAGTGAAAATAATGATAGAAACACATATTTTGTCACCACCCCCAACTAACTGCAATTTTAGGAAACTGAAAACTCTGAATCTGCCAATAGAACTGATCTCCAGAAGCAGTATGAAAATTTTATACATACTGGCTTTATGTGCAAGGGTAATACGACGCCCTTGTATATAGTACAGTTTCATGTGGTCCCTTTTGATTAAGTTCTACCACTTGACAGTTGCTGATGTTGCTTCTAACCAAAAACATTTTTTTTACTGGATTTCATGCCAATTAAAGAAAGTACAGGTTAATTATGGTATATCAAGTTTTACTGGCAGTGAAAGATCTCTGGTGGAATTGCAGCAATCCCTTTGTTCTTCTGCAAATAATTGGTAAACTTTCTGACATTTTTTAAAAAATTTTTTTGACTAAGCTGGGTTTGAACTCCCCAACCTCTGAGTGAGAGGTATGGCAAGTGATCTTGAGATGACACCTTCATCTACTCAGCAATGAAGGGCTGACAAAATAAAAAAACAAATTAATGTCCTACTATCTGAATAAATTTGGTGTCATTGCAACATGTAACAAACATGTAGACAGGTATTATATGGCACCAAAGTCACAGTAACAATCCTGACCTGTCCAGAATATTGTCATTTTGATACCATGTGGCCAACAAACTTGACACCTTTTACAGAAGCACGCCCAAACTTTACTACATAACACCTTTTTATGAAGAATACCACTGTCACAGACAATTAAGGATTAATGACAGTAAGCGTGATAGAAACATTATCAGCAAAAACTTCTCGTTATCATTTACCTAAATAATTACTAACATTGTTTATGCAAACATTTATGGAGAATTACCAACATAATCATGATGCTACGCTTTTGTTTATGTTCAAGTTAACTTGCGATACAAGTAAAAACACCAGCCATATTTCTGTTAAAGACTTAACAACTTATTTGGTTAGAATTATAGATTTAAAGATTAATCACATGTGTTTAATTCTTTACAGTCTATACATGTACATATATGAAAGAGAAGAAATAGCGATGGAAATCTGGTAGGGATTTGGTGAGCAAGGGATAGTGACTTTACAGTAAATTATCATTTATTATTTTATCGAAACCCTTTTAAGGTACATATAAGAGTTGTTATGTTTATTGGATTGAAATTGAAAAAAAATTAATTAATAAAACAAAACAAGAAATTCAAATAATTTCCATGAATTCTTTTCTTGGTTCATTTTCAAAATCCAGTGTATGTAAGAGAAAAACAATAACACAATTTGGGAGCTGATTACAAATATCATGTTGTTTCTAAGACTCTGAAAATAAATGTGTAAATTAAAATAAACACACACAAAATCCCCAACCAAAAAACATGTAAACAATCATGTCCAATATTTAAATCACATTTTGTTTTCAAATTCACATTGTTAAATAAGAAATTTCTTTAAAAGTCACTAGATAAAAAAATAACCAATTTTAAATTATTACACATGTGTCACTAAGGTTTCAAAGTTCTAAATCTACTAACAGTGTGGCAATCAACTAATTGGCAAATGATCCCAACGATCATTTTCAAAAGCGAAGCATTTATCAATTTCAAGTCGGTGCACCATATGTAGATTAATCCAAGAAATTGATAAATTTGACATAATGTTAACATATGTACATATTTCTCTATATCTGTTAATGCCAGTTGATGTTTATATCCTAAATCAAAAAGACTATTCAAACATCTCTGCTAAATTCATTTAGCTGAAGTTTTAAAACAATCTCATGACAAAAACAAAATCACCAACCTAAAATGCATCTGTCTCTTCTTTCACTGAGATATGTTGGCAGTTAACAGAAGTTCATAATAATTTTGACAGTGATTTTTTGCATCTGACATTGATTTTATAGATTGAGAAGGTTTATAGGCAAGCAGAACATTTTATGAAATAAAATTTTTGTTCTATCAATATACAGCTTGAAGTAAGGAGTATGGTCAGAATAAATCTAGACATATGTCATACATATTGATACACAATTGTGTAATTTATTTAAACTGCCAACCAGTTATCATGCAGTCGAATACAATACACATGTGTTACTATTCCAGCGAAGCATTCTTTCAGCCCCGTTAGTGGAAAAACTGGCCCAAAAATGATGTGCAAGCCAAACAGGTTCTAAGGAAATTGTGGCAAAAAGGCAGCTACGCCACTGCCCATATTCACAAACATCTCAACTTGAGTTTGTACTCCAACACGAATATCATATTCAATTAATGGGATTATTTCAGAACAGTTTTCTATGTCAGTCATTACATTGATATCCATAGCGCTGCCAAGCTGCAAATGTTTTTCATTGGAAAATATAATGCAGCTATTCTTAATTGTTCATCTAGACAGATTGCAGTGAAAATGTTAATATTTTCAGGTAAATGTACATGTCACTGTCAGACACAGTATAAGCACTGTATTAAACCAGTTGATTTATAAAACATACCAATCAAGTTGCTAAATGTAAATAATGAATAAATGAAAGAGACAAAAGCTCTTCTTAAACGTAATACTTTTTAGTGTGCATATGGAATGGTCCAAATATTCATTTTAAAGGATCTCTTTAAAAGGATCTTAAACACAATTAAGGTAGCAAATTGGGTGAAAAAGCAAGGACTTGTATGGAGAAGGATACACAACTTTTGTGAAAACACATGTACAAAAGCTCATACAATCATGTTTTATATTATTTCAGTTTCCATTCCATACAGGAATACAAACCAATTTAAATACATTGAAAAGGGAAACTCACTACAAAATGAGACAGCCATTAGTGTTTAAAAAATGTTCTTTTGCCACTATAAAAATTTAAACAAATTACTTAAAGTTTGCTTCAAACTAAAATATTTTTTAATTCAAAACATTTTTTCAAAGTCAAAACATCTTAAAACATTAAAGGTACCAAAACAACTAACATTTAATGTACAAGAAATCAGTTGTCTGTGAATTCTGAATAACTAATATATCAAGACATTAATCATCCATTTGTTATTTAGTCATAATTAAGTCATGAAATGCAAGTTTCCCATCCTTCCACATACAAGTCCATACAAAGTAATTAAGCCAATTTACAACCTGGTCTTCTCATAAGAAAACATTTCATTCACTATTAATCAAAGCTTTATATAAAAATTTAAGAAATATTCTGCAAGGACTTGGATAGGTCATCTGACCAGAATCACAGGAAAAGGTTAAAATTATCTTTTTTCCATTCAAACTCTTTATGCACCTTCAAAGATCTGACTCAATGTCATAATAAATGCTGTAATCTTAACACAACCAGGAAAAATAAATCCTCTGCTGTTTCTAATTTTTCGACAAAATTCCAACAGAATTAAAGTGTAAAACAAAATGTCAGTTTTCCCCAATGTTAGGCAAATATGTTAAGCAGAAAACAAAAAACAGTTTTTTTTCTAACAAAAAGAAATAATTGTTGATACTTATAAAATATACATTACCTATAATCAACAAGAGATCATTTTATAGAAGTTTTAAAACAATTAATAATTAAGTTAAACATGTATATTTTTAATTGCTAATACTGTGAAATTAATATAAAAGCATGTCCGTCATCATTGGGACTTACCCCTCAACTGGAATGGACAGGTCTTAGAAACATCAACAAGGAGAGCTGGATACAGCATATAAATAAAGCCGATAAAAGTAGGATAGTTGCACAAACATTCAACTGCCAACATTTCAAACTTATACAATGTATATCTATTGTTGGAATGGAACCATTTAAATAACTCTTCCTTGAAAAATGAACAATTCCCAGATCACACACAAAATGTAGGCTTAAGTAAGGCATCACACACATAGCTGTGCTTAGGACAAATCCAGGAGAACAAAGTATGTTGGCAAAAATGTTATCTCTAACAAATAGATACCTCTTTTAGCTTATCATAAATTGCCCCATTTTCTTTTTTTTATTACAACTGACACATTAATCTGATATGTAAACATGATGGCGATCCACACAACATATTGCTATGGAGTGATGTAAAAAATCAGAGGAAAAGTGCCCACATCTGGTAACATTTTTGTAAATAACTTTTGAAAAAAGACAAATGTCATCTTTGTATAGAGAGATGAACCATCGCTGCTATTAAGTGGCCATGCAAAACGCATGTTTTGGCTAAAAGTGCAAAATCGTATTTTGCTCAGTTGAAAAGATTATAGTATGGACCCCATTGTGTTAGGTCATGTGGAATAGCCAACGTGGTAAATAAATTCTCATACACAAATAAAACTGTCGCAAAATCCAGCTTCAAATAGCAAATATATATTTTGCATGATGATTACAACTTATTGTTAAAAAAAGTATTGAATTGTCTATTTAATAGTAATCATAATTAAATTTTAGGACTTTTTTCATGAATAAAGATTATACTTATTTGTTTTAGCTGAAGAATTCTCAGAGCTAATATGATCCGTCCTCGAGTCCATTTCATAGGTAGAACTAGTACCGATTGTTGGTTTTTGCAAGGTCACGGTGGTTTTGAATCCAAAACTTCCGACATGACCAGCAAATACTCTATTCACTACACTACTGCCTCACCTTTTGTGAAGAGTTTAAACAACATCAAACATATACCTGTATGTCTCCACCGAACAGTATACTGAACAAATTATTCTATTTCAATTAAGTGAACATCATAAAAATCTCTAAGAAAAAAGGCCTTTTTTTATATTTAAAACAGAAATAAAAACACATAACCAAAGCGATGAAATCTTGCTATCTTTAGATTATCAGATATAATTCAACTAAAATAATGATATTAAAAAATACACAGACATATTCCACAGGAGTGTCCTAAATGTCATGTGACAATGGTACATTTGGAATTTCAATATGTCTGCTGGCAGGAGATCAGCTTAGCAAAAGATATCCTGGTACTCCCATAACTCCTTGTCGTAACCCTCGTGTACGTGATCCAGTAAAACCTTTCTTCGACTTTCACAGTATCTGAAATACATAGAAAAAAAAACAATCAACACATTTATTTATCTGTTTACAGCTTTCATAAATATTGGAATAAATAAAAATAGAAATGAAAAGAAAAACTGCAATTGAGACTATGAAGGAGGCCAGTTACAATCAAACTTATACTGCTTTATCACAAATGAGACTATGAAGAAGTCTAGCTATCAATGCAAGGTCAAAGATATACAAATTGCATCAAATAGAAATGCAGCACCACAACTTATCACGAATGATCAAGATGTGTCATAACAAATGTTAACCAGATGCTTGTTTTTTTGTCTCGATAACATATACCTTTCCTCGCCTCCCAGTCCTTGCCCCATGTTTCAAGCTTTAGACATTTTAGAGATTTCGCAATTACTCAGCACAATTGCTCATGTGTAGAGTGCAACTTCAGTCAGTCAATATGTAGACAATGTTATCATAAAAATCTTTCAAATGGTTTAAAAAATATAATGAGAGAACAAGAAATATGCCTATTTTACCTTCAGTACAATATTGAACATGTCATTCAGTTGACTTCTGTTTTTAAACGTTTAACCGAACTGAACGCATTCTTGATGGTTGATGACAATAATATGAGGTATGGTATAAAAGTCCTATCAAATTTTCTAAATATAAAAAGGGATATAACTCCAACAAAGTACAAAGAAACAGTTATGGCACTTGTCCCTTTTTAGTTTAAATAGTTTAAACAGAATTACTGCTCTGCTTTTTTTAGTATTTAACATCATTTTTATGCCATCAGGTACTAACAGATGATCAGTTGATAAAAACACTCTTTTCTTGGATCCTGGAACGTTAAACAGTACTTTAAGTTTCATTGATGTATGTTTTGTAGTTACTGAGATATTAGCTCAAGTTTAAAGTGTATTGATTTGATATTGAATATTTAGCATAATTTTTATGCCATCTAGGGCTTACAAGACGATCAGTTAACCTAACCACTGTTTCCTGGGATCCTGGAAAGTTAACCAGTACTTGAGTGCACCCCATCTCTGCAAATGACCGTTAACTTTACCACTTGAATCAGAAGTGAAACAAATGATAATGACCAATGTTGTATACCAACCATCATGGAGATGATTGTGGCCAAGTGGAGATTTGAACTCACGACCCCTGGATTGGTAGTCAGACGTGCTACCGACTGAGCTAATTGGGCCTGGCAGCTTAAAGTGTAGAATTTATAAAGTATAAAAGGGCAATATGTATTGCCCAAATACCTGTATTTGTCTTGCACTTTCTGTTTTATATCGACGAGTATATCCGATGTGATGTCTCGTTCTAAATATTCTGACAGTTGTTCTGTGGCATGTTCAAGATCTTTCTGGTTCTCCTGCAAGAAGAAAACACATTATTAAATGATCTGAAACCTTCTTGTATTACAAATGCCACAGACTGAATCACTTTTCTTCTGGTTCTGAGAAAGTGAACACTCCTGCATTTGACTACCATATCGTTTATTTTGTTTAGGAGTAAATGGATTCCTGGTTGTTAACTCCATGTCAATCATACATTAAATGCCGGGTATAATACGCAGTCCCAAATGCAATACAAATCTGTGAACATTATAGAGGAATATGGAATGGTTATTAACAAGATGCAAACACACTCATGCTCCGTCCAATTCTGACAGGTAATCCCTTCATTAGAATTTAACATTGTTTACAAATCTGTAGGATGTTAAAATACTTGTTTAGGCTTTAATGTTTATGTAAGCATAGTAAATGTTTTCGCAAGGCTGGGCTAACCTTTATCTTGAAGGCAGATTGTAACCAATGAAAATCATACGGGTTGAATTTCAGGTCAAAGTATTGACATTCTTAAATAAACTATATCTTTTTATTTAAGTCTTTTTTTAAAAATATATCAAACATTAAAACTTTTTAAAAACATGCTATAAGATCAAATGGAAATGGAAATGGATGACAATTGCATCCGGAGTCACAGTCAAGATATGTAAACTGGCTACCGTATGCAAGTTACTTGAATGTATTATTGGAAAGTGACTTCATTGGATCAGAGCAACGCAAGTGGGTGCAGATGCTCATCTTTTTTAAGGTCAAAGGGACACAACTCTGTAAAAATTCATTGAACCAAAACATGAAGACAAAATGTAAATCTACTGTTTAGCGACACATCCTAGCAGGCTTCATAAAATTCCAATCAATTGTTTGGAGAAATAGCCCAGACAAGAAGGGACAGACGGACACATGGATGAAGAGGCGACTATATGCTTCCCTGAAAACTTTTGGAAGGAATAAAAACGTAAATTAAATTACATTACCATATTTTTTTCAATAAATGCTATTTCAATATATTACAGGTTGTATATGGCGTCCAGTTTTATGGTGGAGAAAGACCTCAGAATGAATCTAAGTAGAACCACCATCCTCATTTTGCAAGTAAATGGCAGACTATTTCACATGAAATGTTTGGAGCGAGCTGGGCTTAGTTTATATTAATTTATTTTAGATCGATTGCTTAGCTCAGAGCTTATATAAATCACCCTCAAGTCTGCTCCTTGGCCAGAACCAGTACCAAGTGTTGTTTTTTGAGAGGCATCAGGTCGAGCTGAGGATCGAGCCTGTAGCCTTAGCTTAGAGAGGTATAAAGTGATTTTGAGGTGGCACCTTAGATCACTTGGCTATGGAGGACCCATTAATAAATACAAAATTTAAACATACCTCAAAGATGATGGACTGGTTGTTTTTCCTCAGGTAGAAAGCAAAGACATAGGTGTACATGAGAGTCTGCCTACAACTACACAGAACATCTACAGCCATCTTGAGGAATTGTACTTCAATCCATGACATACTATGCTGTTGCATCTCTTCCATTTTCAAACGCACTGATGCATATAACTGTAATACAAGTACATCAACTAAGAACATTGAGTATTTTTGCATTTATGTTATTAAATTTATTTAAGCTCAATTGCCAAACAAGCTCGGGGCTTTTGTGAATCCCTCTAGAATCCATGCTGGGTGCTATTTATGAGGTCATCAGGATAAGTCTGGAATTGAACACGTGGTCTCAGGCATGAGCAGTCAACACAGTATCAACTACACAACTGGAAAGTGTTCTTATGCAACTAATACTGCAGATTTAAATAAATGGCATCAACAAACTTACGAAACACTAAATATCCCAAAATACTGATTTGTTTTCAGACTGTGTTAATATTTCTTTATTCATTTTATTTTCAACAAAACAGTCCCAGTAAAGATATTCTTTTGAATTAAGGTATCACCACTTTCAATACATTATACTTTATATCTAAGAAGTGCATATTTAATGTACATTACAGTTAAAGACGTTTCTTCGAGTAAGTTCTAACGCGGCGATTTTTTTTAAATTTTGCACACAAGTACTTTGAAGTAAGACAAGTTTAAAACACTAAAAAAAAATATAGGTCCCCATGCTTGTTTTTTTGCTATGACTATTTTTAAACTACACCGTTTAACATTTTTTAAAGAAAAAACAGCAAATTGGTGTAAGTTATAAATCTTGTTTAATTTACTTACAAAGTGATATACAATGTATTTCAACAAAATATTGTTGTCACTCATGTAACAAAAGATAAAGTATCTAAAACAGGAAAAGTCATGATGCTCTTTTGAGTTTCACATTTCATACAGTAATTTTCATAAATTTCTACGATTATAGAATTGGCCGTTAACAATGTATTTTTACACTAATTTAAAAATAAAAGAAGTTCTAACGCGGAGAAATGTTTCATTCTTTCTACAAAGAGGCACTATAACAAACTATATCAGAAAATAAAATAAAAAATATATGTCCCCATGCTTGTTACTAAGTTACAGTGCTTAATGTTACCTCCCTTTTCATAAAATGGCCGTAAACGATGCATTTTAACACTAATTCAATAATAAAAAAAGAGTTCTAATGCAGAGAATTGTTTCATTCTTTCTACAAAGAGGCACTTTAACAAACTATATCAGAAAATAAAATAAAAAACATATGTTACCTTACTTGTTACTAAGTTACATTGCTAAATGTTACCTCCCTTTTTCATAAAATGGCCGCAAACGATGCATTTTTACACTAATTCAATAATAAAAAAAGTTGTAACGCGGAGAATTGTTTCATTCTTTCAACAAAGAGGCACTAAACCAAACTATATCAGAAAATAAAACAAAAAATAGATGTCCCTCATGCTTGTTACTAAGTTACAGAGCTAAATGTTACCTCCCTTTTCATAAAATGGCCGTAAATGATGCATTTTGACACTAATTCAATAATAAAAAAAGTTCTAATGCGGAGAATTGTTTCATTCTTTCTACAAAGAGGCATTATAACAAACTATGTCAGAAAATAAAATAAAAAATACAGGTCACCATGCTTGTTACAAAGTTACAGTGCTAAATGTTACCTCCCCTTTTCATAAAATGGCCGCAATCGATGCATTTTCACACCAATTCAATAAAAAAAAAAGGTTCTACGTGGAGAATTGTTTCATTCTTTCTACAAAGAAGCACAACAACAAACAATATCACGAAATAAAATAAAAAATACATGTCACCTTGCTTGTTACCAAGCTACAGTGCTAAATGTTAACTTCCCTTTTCATAAAACGGCCTAAAACTGTCAAAATTGTGAAAATTATCTGTTGTAAATTTTTATAAATGAAGTTTCATTGCAGAAGTAACTTTCATATTTCTAAATGATGCACTAAATAGCAATTATAATATTTGTTATTTATAATGTAATGACTGTTAAATTGCTTTTATACATTTCATATATACTGGATAATTGATGAACATCAATAGTTGTAAAAGTTTGAAATGTTAGAGGCCTAGTGGTAAAACCATGTACTGTCAATCAAGGTTGGATCACCAGTGACCAGCTACTCAACATAATATCTTCAGAGTTTTATCTACGAGTCCATTCAAGTCATTTTCTCTGGTATTTATTTTGGCTATAGTAGTTGCACTGTCATCCATTATTATTACATTAACTTGAAATTTTTATTCCTGTACTGGGCTACTTCCAACTTTAATCTTTGAATTGTCATTAAAATTTTAGAACACTGCCTGGTGAACATAATATGTGCATTTCCTTGTCTTCTAGAAAAACATCATATGTTTTTCGAATACTTTTTGTTAACATGGTCCCAGTATCTGATTTACTGTCACAATCCATTCTTCTGGCAATGCATATTGTAATAAATTGGCCTGGTCCTGGTGTACTACTTGACTGACTTCATCACTGAAAATTAAAGGAAGTTTATATGAGATAAAGAAATAAATGACAATGTTTGTTTGTATGTAAGCTTAATTTACATCATCACCAGTTTCCCATTTGGGTGATGCACCCAGAAGAGTGAACAGTTTAGACTTTTTAGGTTTGTGGGGGATAGTGCAGGAAACAAATATCATAGAAACCTAATCATATGTTTCACCTGATTCTTTTGCTTGGTGTATAGCACCATCATAAAAGTCCTCAGTTTAAAGTCCCATATGAATGACAGTTAACACTGTAAGTTAACCAGCCTCAGGTATCAAACTCTCAACCCTGAGCTAGAAGTATCGTGCTCTACTAACTTAGCTCATCGGTCTGGCTAAAAAACGACAATGTATTTTAATAAAACAGCACAATATATGGGTATAAGGGCTATAACTGAGCAGCAATTCCTGTTATGATATCTATGTTCAAACCATTGAACAAAATCTTATGGTTATAAACTTGCATACATGTATGTGGACATTTTTTTACTGAATGAAACTGTTATGTTATGTAACAAGCAGTCAAGGGGTTGCAAGCTCAAATCCCCACTTGGCCAGTCTCTGTGATGATTTAAATATATGCAAATTCCAACATTGTGTCTCATGTTCATTCATCTTTAATCACTGATTCAAGTGGGAAAGTTGTCAGTTATTTGCACGGATATTGGGTGTGCCAAACAAGTAGTCACAGGTTTGATCCCCCTCAGATCATCTGTTGTGCTCATGATTATTTTGTTGTAATCCATAGTAGAAATAAGCTGAAACGGTTAAATTACATTAATAATTACCATTGGCCCCTTTTGATGATTGTCACAATTTCATTTAGTGTTTCTGTACACGTTGTCTATGTCACGATATTGATTGTCTCTTCATAGTTAATGAAATCACTACAGGTATTTAAAGCACCGACATCTCAATCCATCTGTAACCTGAGCCTCTGTTAAGAATTCCTGAAAAGTGTTGAATATTTTCTTATTTTCATAATTCATGTAACAATTTTCTGTTTAACAGGAAACACAGAACATGACGGTGTATAAATTTATTTTTAACATTTATTCAATGTAAGAATACTGCTCGAATCCCCGCCTGGCAACAGTCTCCAGGATGATAGATATACAGCATTATGTCTCTTTATCAATCGTCTCTTACCGCTGATTCAAGTGGGAAAGCTATCAGTTACTTGCGGAGATGGGGTGTGCTCAAATACTGGTTAATTCCAGGAAACAGTGGTTAGGTGATCGTCTGTTAGCCCTCGATGGCATGAAAATGATGTAAATATTCAACCAATGAATCACTTTTTATAGTTGTTCATCTCTAGAAATCATAAAGTAAGTTATCATTTTATGTAATACATTAATATTGATCAGTGAGTTATGATAAAGCATCAATTTACCTTATACTCATTTGCTTTGTGTTTATGTCAAATGATATTGGATTGTTCCTGTTTAATCGATGTCTCTTGTTTGTTTCCACTGTTTTTATACTTCCACATATACAGCTTATGTATAACGTTGACCCATATAAGTGTCTTCCATAATGTCCTTCAATATCAAACTTTTACATGCATCAGGTCAGCTAAATGTCAAAATTCAAGATTTATTCTTCCTTGTCTCCATCCCGGTATGAATAATATTGTTTCAGGTAAATTCATTATGTATTCAGCGCTTTGGAACAAATTCACAAATGATCCATATCCGAAAAATGAGTTATCCGAAATGTTACCACTACGAGTATTGATTATATTTTCGTAGTTGTTTCTTCGACTTCGTTATGTACATGCACTTCTGGTGGTTTATATCGAAAAACAATATACTCTTCTGTGCTTTTCGATCGCTTCCTTGACAAAATGTACATTTCTGACATCTCGAATTGAAAATACTTCGCTTTGTAAATATCCTAATGCGACTCGACTTTTAATTAACCAAACGGCGACATTAGACCCTGAAACTGAAAGTAACAGAAAGGAATTATGCGCGTAGCGATGTGCAGTAACAACCCGCAGAAACGTCTTTAATGTAGCTTTATATCTAAATCTGCCAACCACATGTGAGAAAATTGCTCTACTGTGGCTAATCACACATGCACCATGTACACATTTCCCTTTAATAGTGACATTGTTTGATCTAACATAAAGTGAAAATTCAACTTGTTATGCATGGCTTAGTAAAATTCATCTGATGTAAAATAATGTGGTTAAAGAAACAGCAGAGCGTACAGTATTGGAGTTTACCTTATTTTCAAATTTCAAGCTCTGCATATGGTTCATGTACCTATTGCAGTAGAAGAGATATCGCTGGAGTTGTCCTCTAGATTGCTGAAACAAGAAATAAATCAAATGAATTGTGCTCAGTCCTTGTTATACATTTATTTCACTCACCAACACATGTTTGTTTCACCTATCAATTGTACTAATTATAGAACATTTTTGCTTTTCGAACACCAAACATCTGCACATCATTTATAAAGTATGTTTTATGATGGCCCCCTTTTTTCTGAATGATCCCCTGTTTTCCTTTCCATATTGGTTCAAATTTCCCCACATCACCCCCTTAACTGCATTCATGGATTGAACACTGCATTATAAAAGTTCAGCAGTGAGTGATTCTCTGATAAGCTGACAGTCAAATTATTTGACTCATATCTAATCTTACTTTTGTTGCATTATCTTCCTTAATTTTAAGGTAAATATGAAATATGTGACAATGTTTTGCATTTACGTGCCTCCATTGCAGAAAGGGAAACAACTGTTGTAAATCTGGGAGGTGTTCTCTACAATGAGTCCTTACACAGTTTGCATGTTAAGCAACAGGGAGAGTACTACAGTACACTATTTAAAGTAGTGTACCACTTATTTACTACACTGTAAATAAATATGTAGATACATTATTAATGTTTACAGCGCTTCATTTGTGATGCACTTTTAATTTTAAAGAATACTACATTCAAGGATACTATATTAAAGGATACTACATTAAAGGATACTATATTAAAGGATACTACATTTAAGGATAGTATATTAAAATATACAATATTAAAGGATACTATATTAAAGGTAAACCATGGTTTAAAAAAAAGAGAAAAATAAGCTAGCTAGTATACTATAAAATTCACACAATGGAACACATTCACGAAAAAATAATTAAAATTTTTAAGAAAGGCAGATATATGAAAACATTTTATTTTAATGTGACTATTCTATTTAATATTATAATGTTTAAAATAAATATTTCTCTAAATAACCAGAAATGGGCTATCTACTTCTACTTCATTACTTGTTAAGTTAAACATTACCTCCTGGTTATCTCTGGCTTTTTTGGCTTCATCTTCATCAAATCTGTTACAATTGTACCTGACAAGAGAAAATTGACAGTTATTAATGACTACCATCAGTCCACTTATCTTGACCAGATGTATCAATTGATGTATGTTCTAATATTCCTGATACCAAGGAACTGACTATTTTTCCTCATAACAGTTTTACGAATGATCTGGACTTGAACCCAGACCTCAGCGTTAAAGGTAAGTGCTCTTGAGACAGGGCCTTAGATCACTCTTGTAGAGAAAACCTCAATTTAATATTGTGATGTGTCAATAACTCACCATGAAGATCCATGTGGTTCCCAGGGTCCTAAACAAACCCAGCAGAAATCTGCCTTACAGTTTTGATTCTTGCATATCATGTGGTTACAGCCTCCATCCTTCTCTATAGTCACATGACATTTAGGACACTCCTGAGGGCAAAAAGACAAAATAATTAGCTTTAATATAGCAGAACAAATAAATATGAAGGTTTTCCACTATCGTTGTTATGAATTCTGTGGGACTGTAAAAATAATTCGAAATATCCGAAGTTCGATTTATCAGGAGTCTATTTTTGTTCAACTTTTTACCATAACCCCACCCACTTCATAAATCGTTGAAAATATACATGTTGTACATAAAAATGCCTCTATTTGTTGTTTTTTATTCAATATAACACGTTGTCATTATATTTATACATGATATAAACTTTGTTTATATTGATGTATACTGTGGATTTATTTTAAATCGTGGTAAATCTTGCTGTTTACATGCGTCAATTTCTTCTACGCAAGCGTATGTTGTGCGTTGTTATCGATATGTAGGCTAATTGTCTATTTGCACAGTGCGTAAACATTGTATATGTTTGAGTGTGATATAATAGATAAACAAAATAGACTTTTAATTTTTATTCTTTTAATTTATATGAATATCAAATAAATAGAATAAGCAACTGAAATATAAACACATGTTATATACAAGCAATGGTTACAACAATTTTACAAATAAAAAATAAGACGAAAAATAGCATCATGCTAACACTTCGGCATTGTTTGTCTAATTAACATGTGTATCCCTCGTGTTTGTAGCATAACAATTTGATGACAAAATTAACTTACCTGCCAGTACAGACACATGAAGTGATAAATTACAGGTATGGGATCAACTATTATCACCTTTGACGGTTTGCCTTTCATCTTCACGCGGTGATTAAAATTCGAAATAACAAGTGAGAAATCAATGGATTTTAGGATGGTGGGACGGAAAACAGATTTGAAATAGTGAACAATTGAAATAATAGAATTTGATATATCAGGAGTTAATAAATATAGAAATAGAATTGGAAAAAACGGGACAGATCTTCAAATTTAGATAACAGGAATTTCGAAATATAAGAGTTTGAGTTGGTGAGTATCAGCTGTATATATTTTTTCCCAAAAATCTTCAGTCACTGTGTATACAGTTCAAAACAAATTTATCTTTCAGAAAGCAGCATAATTTACGGAAAGATGTGCTGAAACAAAAATTTTGTTTCGCAAACTTAGGGCATGAAACTCGACTATTTGATAAAAATAATGATGACAAATGATGACAAAATAATATAATTTTTTTCATGCATTTCATGGCTATAATTACCCTATAATGCATTTTAGATGAAGTAAAAAACTTAAGAGCAATTATTATAATTTTAATATAGAACAGCGCAAAAATAATTGATAAGTAAGCTATGATAGGGGAAAGACCATTAATACCACTCCCAATAAAGTACCTTTGTATTGGCAGCTATCCAGTTTGAAGTTTCACTGTCATCATCACATTTTTTAATCCATTTTCTCAACCAAACACATTTAACAGGGTCGTGCCAGTTTTCTCCACAGGCAAAACTGAAATCAGAGTTCAACGTCACAATGTACACAACTTCAGCAAATAAGCAAGCATAAACGCCATGGATACAGTCAGTAGAACTTACTTTTTTTTAATTTTGCACACAAGGTCCTCCTTTGACAAGTAGTCTAAAACAGTACCATATAAAGGCCACTCACCTCTCACTGATGAGGTTTTGGGTTGAAGCCCAACTGAATCCAAAATATTTATGTGAAGAAGTTTGCGGTTAACTGTGAATAACGTTGGACACATCAGATTTATTCTGAGGTCTTCCTCCACCAATATAACTGAATAAGCCACATATCATATCCAGTTATGTGTTGAAAATGAGTTAAATCCTATTATTTCATACACCTTTGGTTCTTTTTGGTAAATATTCTGCTTATCATACAAACAATGTACTGTGTGGAAAGGAAGGATTTTTTTTCAAGTACAGTTTGTCTTTTTTTTTTATAAAGAATTGACATATTTATAAAACAGAAACTTATTCACTTATCATTAACAAAACTGTGGTGGAATTTCTAAGAATTTCAATAAAATAAATTAAGTCAACCATTAATTAATTAAATATGCAAAAATAATAGCATGATTCTACAGAAAACGCATAGCTTATTCCAAGACAAATTAATCTTTTATTTTAAATTGTATCATTCTCTGCAAATTGGTAAAATCTTACCACCTTATTTTATCAATTCATCTCATGCCTACGCAACCCCGATCTAGAACAGCAGCAATTAGATTTACATTTAATGATCACTTACCAGAATGTGTGTCCACAGGCACACACAACAGGCTTACAGTCATAATGTTGGACTTTTATCACATGGCCGCAGTCCGGGGCCGGACACCAACGTAACAACCGATTACACTGTAATATATATATCATCAAATGAAATACGGAACAGCACTGGATATTCTAGATTTTGTTTACCGTTATATAATGATATGTAATACATAAATATGCTGTTGATTGATCTAGGGCGCTGTCTCAAGATCACATACCTCTTACTGCTAAGATCGTAGGTTCGCCATTCATTCATAAACTTAATGTGAGAAAGTTTGCCTTTTACTTGCTAAAGGATGATGGTTCTATTCAATTTTATTCTGAAGTCTTCTTTCATTACTTAACCTGGATATAACCTGAAAAAGTAATACATAAATTTTCTTAAAGGCAGTGTACTTGGGGTAGCTGAAGTTTGAATGAAGATATGCATCGACTTATCATTTATAACTAAAATATGGATGACTTGGGAATTTTAAATCTGCCAAACTGTGTCATAAATAATATTTTAATCTGTATCATAAAATCAAATGATGTTCCAATTCTGAAAATTTGGCCTAATCCAAATCGATTTTTTTTATATATTTTTAGCCAGTTAAAAGAAGAAAAAAGAGGAGTAAAATGTTAAGATATACCAACATTTAACACTTTAAAAGAAACCCAGAAATTTGCAGAATGACACACTCCAAGGATTTGCTTTATACTCTTCTTCCAAGCTTGTATGAAGTTTTTATTTTTATCTTATAGTGTATCAAAACATCACACTGCTATAGACTTGTAAAATGTTGGTGGAGAACAATCAAATGTACTTAATATAACTTTATGGTGTTGTTCTATTTTCCAATGCTATTTTCCCAGTCCCAATGGTCCTGGCCTCTTCTCCAAAATACAGAAACTAGATGCCCACCAGGACATACCTGTATGTGCAACATTTCATCTCATTACGACAAACATTTGTGCCAAGGTGCTTCAAAAATCCCTGAATGTACTAATAATCCTAGACAAGATTGGATGGAAGCATGCACATATACCCAACCACCATTGTTTTTCAGCTTGGTTTTCCATATATAAAATGAGTAAACACTAAATGGATTGCAATCAGAAATTTTCAAAGACAAAATACCTATTTAAGTATTGATATGCCGTAAAACTCCGTTCATTCTTGCAATTAAAAATAAAAATCTCAACCACTTAATTGATTTCAATTGATTAATTAATTAATAAACAACAAAACTTACCTCTACAAAACTATTGGTTATAAGATGTTGATACTTTAATCTAACTTTTGAGTCTTTTATTAAATTCCTGAAAACAACAAACAACATGCTTAAGTACTGAGGTCACAAGTTCTCAAGCTTGACCCAGTTGTCTAAAAAAAAACCACACTATCTGGGCTTTATCAAGGAAATGGATTCAAGAACAATTCACACAAGTTCACCAGAGTTATTTCCGAACTGGCCTAATATACTGACCCAACTGAAATGTACTAGTTAAATACTGATAATGCTGTACAACTTCTCAGAACTTTCTTTTGCCCAAGCCAAACGCAGAACCCTACAAGGATAGCTCCTTCCACTTGACTAGATTAAAGAAACTGTTTGTCAACAGATGGAAAGACGGCTTCAGCCATAAATTATTTTTAAGAACTTTTGTAAATTATATTATTTTTTAATTATGTGTGTAAATATTTTATTTGCACATGCTCATTATATTGTCTCAATTGTGTTATTCTCTCTAAACATGTCTTTATTTACAAAAATGCTGCTAAAAAAATTGAGTCGCCCAACATTTTAAGATGTGAAATAACAGTTGAAACTCTTGTCATGTGACAGGAAATGAAGTGTACTTACATGACAGTTACATCATCTACAAGTATATCACAACCATACGCTGCACATGATATAGTCTGACCCATTCCCTCATCTACAATCTTGGAAGTGAGATAATCTGTCCAACACTCGGCACAGAATTTGTGGCCACATTCCAGACCGGTCATGCTCTAAACAGTAATAATAATAACAACTTTATTTTAAGACGGCAACATATTTTAAGATAATACAACAGTATTAAACTTTAATATCTACATTTGGCCTTCTATTCAACATTAAAATTATATAAACATAAAAGAAATGGTAAGCAAATCTGAACAATTGAAAATGTTATACATGTTAAAATAGAGCAAACACCTGTGTAACATTCTAACATTTTAAATAGCTGTTAAACAAATTTGTACAGGAAGAGAATTCCAAACTCATGCTTACTCAAGCAAATATTTTAAAACTTCAGTTTTTTGGCTGGAAGTGTACAGTAGCTTTATTTTCAGCTGACAGTAAATTGTATATTTTATTTCTGGATAACACTATTAAATTACTAACATAAGACACAAATGAGCCATGGAAATATTAATTTACATAGCCCAGGCAAACAACAGCTCTATATAGCCAATATTCCTCTCCATCTTCATGGCTATTAATTGAGCAATATATACATGTATGTAATCTGTAAATTACATGTTTATATCAGATCTGTTTGAAACATGTAATTACGCAAACTTTACACCAATTGTAACACTACTGACTATCCATAATATGTAAACAGACGGCTAGATAACTGCGATTATTACTGTCAGTATTCATATTAATATCAGTTCAGTTGATTTCTGCTTATGTCAATAAATATTGCTTATTTTTACAATAAAACCCTCTTCATATAAAATATACTCCTAAATGAAACTGAAACACTTCTGATTAATTGGGATTGAAGTTCCAACATGTATCCAAAAAATCAATGAATTGAATTATAATGATTGCTTATCTTTGCAGTAAACAATGATGAAGCCAACCTGCTACATGTACGTACATACACTAACATTTTGATTAAACCACAATCATGCAGTATTTCCAAAATTTTCTCCATGTCAACACAGTGCCACATTAGGAAGCTGTAGCTACTGGGTACCATTGTTTAGGTACAATGCAATGTGACTGAAGTCACATCTTCAAGCATGTGAAATGCATGTTCAAATTGTAGCAATGAAAGCTTACCTTGGATGGTTTTGTGAAATAGCAGATCTCACACAAGAGCTCACTAGAAGAAGAAGACGTGGATGGGGAACTTCTTGTTGTTCTCTGAAATAATGAATAAATCCTCATGTTTTACTGCCATGCTAGTTTATATTTTCATGCACATTGCATTTCCCAAATATGTCAAATAAAACCTTGCATGATGCTGTTAAAGGTATTTAACAATTTTGTGACTACTTTCAAATATTAAATTTGAAAGTTTTTTTTATTGTGTTTAACAGCATTTTCAAAACATTACACGTTATGTACAGGTGTGACAAAGAATACAGTCTTATTGGTGGAGGAAATCCCCGTCCTTCTGCAAATAACTGGCAAACCTTTCCACAGACTTTTTTAAAACTAAGCATGGCTCAAACCCATGACCAAACCTATGAGAGGCAAGTGATCCTGAGATGACACTTTAGGATCTATATTTTTGAGGGCTGTAAGAGGTATTAAACTGTTGATCAAGGTTCTTTGCTAACTACATTGTATATTTTCATTAATTTCAACTACACAAACAGATAGAATATTCTATATCAAATATGATAGTTTTTCCTGGCATTTCATCAGTGATTACTGCCTAAACAATGCAGATAAAATGTCTGTAACTAAGTTATTCTCATGTACAAAATATATCTCTATATTGCTTTTCTTATAATCAGTTGAAAACAAACCTTGGCGGGTCTAGCATCCTTTCTGTACGGGCTAACTACGTGTGCTTCTGAAAATAGGCTGTCTTGGTCACCGTCATAATATCTATTGAAAAAAAGTCAAAAATAAGTTTGTTATTAGCCTTTGTGAAAACAAGAGGGTCATTTAAATATTCGGCAAGTCATGTACGAGAGCTGAGTTATACGGAAAACACCGAGCAAAAATATTTTGTGGTTTATTACACTCCTGGATCATAATTATGTGATAAATCCTTTAACAGTAGGCTAGCCAAATGTAAACAAGATTACCAATAGGTGCTGTCGTAATTACACTGTAACACTTATTTGTGCATATTTTGGCAATTCAAGGACAGAAATATTCCAACAAGGCTAGTTTAATTACATTTTCAAGATATTACAGTTATTATCATGATAAAAATTGCCTGTGTTATACAAACTGCAAATAACAAAAATATTAATCTTTAATCAGATGTCCCTTCAAATTTTCCAATCTGCCTATAAACTATAAGTTCTATTATATGGAGGACAAATGACCACTAATTTCAAATTGTGATGGTAAACTTTGATTGTTTTTATTTATATTTGAAGAAACACCAAAAATGAAATTTGTCAATTCACCATATCCCAAAGAGACATCACTTCTGAAAGAACGATTCATTTCAGGAAAAAAGCTGTGACTGGTTGTCCCATTTTATGACACAAAACACAAGCAACTAGAAAGCCGGTCATTATATTTTTCTTATGTACATAATAAACTTTATGATAAAAACTTAAATTACCTTTCCATCAGTTTTTCCTTATCCCATTTGAAATGGTTAAGCAATATTCTTGTTATTGTCGATGGAATCTGTAATGATAAATGTAGAGATTTTTTAAGAAGGAATTTTACAATGACGGATAAATTATTGCTACATTTAAAATATCAACAAACAACAACATAATGTAGCTTAATTGTTGTTTACAACTAAATCAGGATATGACTGACATAGAAAATAACAATGAAACTAGTCTACACAACCCAAAACCAATAAATTTTCTTTCTATACTACCCCACTTACTTTTTTACTTTTTACTAGATGTAAATAATATCAACGATCACATTTTAACAGTAGACATTTACACACAAACAGCTCCTATGACTGCAACTATATGAAATATTTATAAAATTACCAAACACTAGCAATGACATTATACAAAACATTATCTGCCGCAAATTCTTTACCAAAACAAAACAAGATTTACCAAAACAAAACAAGATTCTCCAAATTGGTGCCATTTTGACAAGGTTAGATAACATTTTAATTATTTTGTCAACGTAGCATAGCAGACTTAGTCAGATGGTAAAAACTGTTTAATGCTGATTAATCTGATAATTTCTGTGTTTATTGGATGTTTATTGGGATAAGGGGAACATGGTCAAATGGACAAGCTGATACATTTTGGTGTTCGGAGACTTTATGTAAACATACATGTCGAATTTAGGGTGAAAGTCAAACTATGCTTTTCCTGACTATGAGAGTGCTTTAAGGTGAAGCCTCTATCTTGTTCCCTGAGTAATACAATCTCAATCAAATTTGATCAACATTAAGCTTCCATACTTTACACACAGTAGATCTGACGGCATCACAAAGAACATCACCTCAGATTGATTTTTTCACCAGCCAATCAGAGCATTGCTCTCGAAGTTTTGAAAGCGAAAGTAGAAGTCTATTATAACCGACGAAAAATCTATATTTAACTGAGATCCCAATATCAAATGGGATTACCACGCATTTATAATTGTTGCGATGAAAACATTATGGCTATGCCCATGGATATTAAATGCAAATGATATCCAGAATTGATAGAAATCAGGGATGGTAATGATACCTTTCTTATTTATTCACCAACATAGGAAGATCACTATGGCTGAATCAACAACCAGGAAACAACACTTTATAAGAATTGAACAATCTACATCCTGTTGTTAATCTCAAAGAACTGCGAATCAAACGATTGATCCGATTTGCTGAATTGTTAAGAATAATTATTAATGACACATAGGTCATTCTGAGGTGACCTTTAATGCAATGCTGTCAGATCTACTTTGCATAGAGTATGGAAGCATCAAAGTTGATCTGGTTTTAATGAGATTGTTAGTAATACATAATGGCAGGATGTGATAAGACCATTTATAATCAGCGGTTATCTCAATTGCTGTGGGCGGGTAGTCATTCAAACAGAACTGCATTCATCACGTTACTAA
The DNA here is from genome assembly GCA_029582155.1 of Panopea generosa. Classification (NCBI taxonomy): domain Eukaryota; kingdom Metazoa; phylum Mollusca; class Bivalvia; order Adapedonta; family Hiatellidae; genus Panopea; species Panopea generosa. Next base: position 59,714,533 of record CM055906.1, on the reverse strand, counting down.
TTAATGCACTATTTCAGAAGAACTAAGTATTAATCATATACATGTAAAGTAATCAGATTTAATGTGTTTTGTTTATGTGTCTATATGAATAGATGCAGTGTGTTTATTTCCTTTTTGGGAAGAAGTTTGGCCCTATTTCCTTGCCAAAAACTCATGTTTTCCCCCAAATGTAAGAAATAATCCCCTGATAATGAGTTTTTTGTAATATTTTTACTAGGATGTTAATTTGTCACCTGGTTTAAATACAAAAACTTATGATTCAGGGCCCATCAACCTGAATTTCCATGGGCCATTAGGCCAGGATATGGGGTCCACCTAGGCCCCTGTAGGGGGACCAGGGGGGCAACCCCCCACTTCCAAAATTGAAGGGTGTTTCTATTTTTTTCCGGAATCTTATTATATTCTGGTATTATGATAAGGGTATCCCCTTATTGGCCATCCAATACACAGTTTTTAATGCCACAAGTATCCCCTTTTTTCCTTGTTAAGTGCCCTTTTTATATAACTTGCATGTCCCCCCTCTCCTTTGGGGCATTCAAACAACTTCTGTGATCTTTACCATTAACATGACGTGTAAGTGTAGACGTTATAAAATTATCTGTTCATTGTGTTGTCTTTCTTGTTTTCCCTACATGTTTTGCAAAACATTATGTTTTCTGTTGCATTAAATTCTAACCACCAGAATTTATCTCGCAACTTTTGTTAAATTTTCATTTTTCTGCTTTGTTCCCCTCACCATCACAATGGTTGGTATTATCAATACGGCCCCACTCCAGCCCATTATTATCTGATGTCTACCGTCCTGTTAAAAATGTAATTTTGCGCTGGGTGGGATCATTTGTAGATGCTTGTAACCGCTGTTTTTTCGGCGGCATGATGTCCGGGACGATCATTGTAGTCGTAACGCTTTTGTTATTGAGTTGAAAATAACTAAGAGCATGCGTCCAGGTAACCCAAGACCGGCGGCTGACTGGTCTTCACGTGGTTATCGAAAACTGTAATTCTCATTGCAAGAATCGGCTACTCTACTGATACAAACCGGTAAGAAACAAGTTCGGTTTTCAAAAAAACGACTATGGCGCGTTCCGGAAATTTGAACGGGCCATCTCCGAAATTTAATGGGACAAATAGTCGCACAATACTTTTTCCAATGGGCCATATGGAATTTCGATGGGCGTATGGCGCAGCCCTCAAGTGATCTCTGTGATTGGCATTGTTTTGGTTTCCCCCTTTTACTGATTAATACTTAAAGTTTTACTAATGTAAACTTGTCTATGTCAACGAGTGCTTGAAAAGGAATACATTTTTGAGGCTGCGCAGCTGTTACTTCTTGTGGAGAAGCCTGAGTATTGTCGCAAATTGACTGGAATGATTGATGAATACAGAAAGTAAACAAATGGTTTAAATTAGCTATTAAATAAAAGTACACATTATGGATCAAATTTTTTATTTTGCACTTTTTTAAGAACAGTCAATAAGTGATTTACAGCAATTTTATAGCACATTTAATTTCACAAAAATGTGTTTTTCGGAAGTTTTATTGGGCTTAAATACAGTTTTGTGTTAAGCCTAAATTACACGAGTCACTGAAAAGCATTCCATATCTTAACATTTTCACAACATAAATGACAAGGTTTCCTTTTTTTATTTTGACAGGCCTGAACTTGTTTATTAAAATATTTTCCAAACATGTACATTAAATATCTATGTATATATACATTTACTACAGTTGAGGAGAAAAAAACAACAGAATTATAGATTTGATGTTTTACTGAGGTTACTATAAAGTTAGGTGGCTGAGTTTCCAAATGTAACCCATAGTTTGATTCTCTTTTCTTGCAATACTCTCTTTAGTTACTTCTTTAAGGTACATTGAAAGAGTATCATTTAATATGGTGCTTGGGTTAAACTTTCCTTCCACGTGTGAAGAAATCCACACCATGTACACCATTAAAATCCTACTGAACCATAATGCATCACAAAATGTATTTATAAACAAATGTTTTTAATCAAAATTAAATTTTGTAAAATGGAGGAAATTAATGGAATTATTTTTAAACAAACCTGTACTACAGCATTCACTTCTTTTATGCACTCAACCATAAAGTGCACAATTCTCTCAGCTGTCAAAACCTCAAACGGAAACTCTTCCGAATCACGTCCTTTGGTTGTGGAAGGTTCAGGCTCCATTCCTATGTCTATATAATCTTCATCATTACTTTCCTCTCCCATCGAATCTTCTTCATCCTCATACAGCATATCATCTTCGCTATCCATTACGATGTTTATATTCGCAAAATAGATACAACAAAGGTAGAATTCAGACCCAAATTTCCAATACGGACCAACAAAATCTGTATATTTACGTTATGACGTCACATAATGGTTGGGTCAGTTTTGGGTTGTCAGATATCTAGCATTTTTTCTGAAAAAAATAGGGCAACAACTATAAAATTTGGTATCTAACCTAAAACAGACTGTTTGAGTAATACAATACAAGCATATGAACTGTTATATAGGGTGCTATTAATGAGAAATTTCTATTTTTCGACGATGACTTCACCTTCAGAATTATGTTTTCACTTCGCCCTTGGAATTAGTGGGTAAACTAATTCATTATACCTGTTTGTTATTTCCAATGTTAGAGAGTTTTCAAAACGAACCGCAACTCTTGGGGGAACTATTGCGCAATAATACCAAATTCTGGTCCTCCTAGTGGTTTTGGAGATCTGGGGAACATGGCCAATTATTTAACGGATCTGGGGGAACATTGGTCATTACTTTCAAGGATCCAGGATTAAATGCTTAATTCTATAGATCTGGGGGAAACACTTTTGAGAAACTACAGCAAATGATTTTCGAAAGTCGAAAACAGTCATAAATTATTGTTTACTAAAATATTAAAAAAACACAATTATTTGCATTAATTTTACATTATAGTAGAGCTCTAGAACTTTTGTTACAAGTTATAGATATAATAACCAGTGAAATATTATTAAGTCGATGGTAAAACTAAGAGTCATATATGGATGCACATATTCTGAATGCGTATTTCAAATTTTGTGACTTAATAAAAGAGTCACATGATTTTATTTTGATTTCAATTGAATCCGTTGTACAGGTTTATCCGTTGCAAAATTTGATAACTTTCCCCCCTGAATCAGCGGTGAGAGACGAATGATAATGAGACACAATGTCGTATATCAATCATCACGGAGACTGTTGCCGGGCAGGGATTCGAACTCACGAGCCCTAGTTTAAACATATTTTATTGCCAGATAAACACATATTACATTATTTATCATGCATATAAGTCAAATACAATTTAATGCAAAAGGGTCTGGCCACAAGTTCTCTCAACATTAGATTCGGCCATTCCCTTGACTCACGAGCCCTGGATTGATTAATCAGACGCATTACCGACTGAGCTAATCTGGCCCGACCTATTTTTAATAAAGGGAGCAAAAAGTTCACAGAAAATTACAGACATGCAAGTATAACAACAATTATCGTCAAAGAATTTGAGCCGCTGGTTAGGGATTGGTTATTAATACAAATGAATAAGTATAATCTCTTCTTCGTCCATCTAGATATATTTCGTGCCAAGAATTCGTGCGTTACACAATTGCCGGAAGTAGGAAGAGTGGTCTGATAATTTGGAACGATGTGTGGTGTCCTTGAACAAGACACTTTATCCGCATATGCTTAGTAATGGTTCTACGCATGACTACTTCAAACATCCATTTTCACTAAGTACTCTTTGAACAATGGTGTGAAACTATTAAATGCCGAATGTAGTTATTTCCCTTGTATTTATAGCTCTGTAATTTCAGAAGAAAGGGTTTCCCTTGAATACGTCAATGCTCAGTGATATTGTTTCCTGCCATGCAATATAGACGACGGTTGGTTCATCCCCCCTCCAATATATCTTATCAAAGATTATGAATTAAAAAATGTAATTATTTTCACTTTACAAGACGATGTCCTTCAATTTAAATACATATTCAATATGTTTGGTTTGCAAGAAAAGAATAATTTGTCACCTTTTCTCCGGCAGACCCTCGTTATCGTCAAAACCGTTAACTGTCAGTACGGACAGAATTTTCTATCCGAACCTCAAACCTATTAAAGATTCTTACCATTACTTCCTCTCGGCAGGCACGGCTTTGTATTTTTGTTCATGAACATGAAATGAATCGGATAGTTGTGTACATGTCCGTGTTTAACTATACATTGCCAATCTTAGCAATCAAGAAAACTTTGATACGAATAATCACTTGCCGGTGGAACCCCGTTAGAAAAGGACCCTGGCAACTTTCAACGTTGACAAAGGACTCCCGGCTCCTATTTTACCAACATATTTAAGTATATACCTAAATACTCAAAAACAATTAAATAAAAAAAGCAGCCAGGTGACCATGATTTTAGACTATATTAGTTAAATTGCTTTTTGTTTCATTGATATTTATTATATAATGGACAAATAACCAGTCTAAACTAAGTTAAGTTTTTAAGTATTTAAGTAAAAAGAAGCCTGGTCTTATTTCAATATTGAATTGCGATCGTCTGTTCGTTGACAAATTCAACTCCAGTGGGATGAAATATTAATCTTTCCAATTGTATTGCATTATTAATAGTGGATGGTTCTTATCCCAACAGATCTCTAGCATATATCAGGGTATATTAAACACATTTAATGTTTATTTCATGCAAAAAGAGTGTATTTTCGTGATTTTCTTTAAAACTTTATAACGGAAGCTGGACACTTTTTACAAGATAGTATATATGGACACCCCTGAGAGACCAATTTCGTCATAGATTGAGAAAGGAACAATTTTTAACGACTGGTTCAACATTGAATTGTGACTGGAGTAAGTTTTCAAAGTTGAAAATTGAATTTAACCGGAAGTCCATTTTATCTGATTATTCAGAACAAAAAACTGCTGACGTGCTGTACTGGCATTTTTCCATTGACGACGTGATATCACTGTACCTAACATGTCAATGTAAAAGTACGAGTATCCATTATGGCATTTATTTCGATTCAGTGTGCTTATTAAAAAAAATCATTGGAATCTTGCTTCAAAATGTACTTCCGCAAATAAATTCGAACCAGAACTAATTTATAGTTTAAAAAATACAGCTAACCGGACTACTCTTATTTCATATCGCGATCATTTTCTTACCTCCCTTAGAGTGTATATAACGTTTTTATTGTATGGAATTTAAATTCACACCAATGTAGAGGCCTCATAAGGGGTTGTGGGGAGGGTGGCGGGGTGTGTGTGTGTGTGTTGGGGGAGGGGGGGGGGGCTGTTTCCATGATCTTTTAAAGTAATGGCCATTGTTCCCCAGATCCCCAAAAAGCGTTTGCCATAATTCCCCAATAGTATTTCCTCCAGATCTCTAAAAGTAGGCATTTGATCATTGGATCCCTGAAAGTAATGGCCAATGTTCCCCAGATTTATCTCCAAAACTCCTGGGAGGGCCTCAATGTAGGATATCCTTACGACGCCAATTTGAATAGGATATTAGTTGGTTGTTTGGTGTTTAGCGTCGCTTTCAATAATTTTTCAGTTATATAGCAACGGTGTCTACTTGAGACAATATTCTAAGCACTGGAGTATCATGCCGCAGACACATGACATGGTACCCCATCCAGTCAAGTTATACTGACACCAGACCGATCAGGTTCCTTGCTCACTATCCAAGTACATGAATGTGATTGTCATCTTAGGTTTTACGTATCATCATGGTTTGCCATACCACTTATGTTTGCCTTTCTACCTAGGTTTGCAAGATCATCTAGGTTTGCCACAACATCTAGGTATAACGTATCATCATGGTTTGCCATACCACTTATGTTTACCTTTCTACCTAGGTTTGCAAGATAATCTAGGTTTGCCACAACATCTAGGTTTGGCATACCATCTAGGTTTGCCACAACATCTAGGTATTACGTATCATCATGGTTTGCAATTCTGCCGTAGGTTTGCAATACCTATTTATGGTTGCCATGCCATCTAGGTTTGCCATACTAACTATGTTTGCCATACCACATAGGTTTGCCATACCATCTAGGTTTGCCACGACATCTAGGTTTTATGTATCAGCATAGTTTGCAATACAACCTAGGTTTGCCATACCACCTAGGTTTAACATACCATCTAGGTTTGCCACAACATCTAGGTTTTACGTATCATCAGGGTTTGCCATACAACTTATTTTTGCCATATCATGCCATCTAGGTTTGCCATACCACCTAGGTTTGCTATACCACCTATGCTTGCCATGCCATCTATGTTTGCCATACCTTCTATGTTTGCCATCATACCACCTTGGTTTGCCACACCAGCTGCGTTTGCCATACCATCTAGGTTTGCCACATCATCTAGGTTTTACGTATCATCGTGGTTTGCCATACAACCTAGGTTTGCCATACCACCTAGGTTTGGCATACAATCTAGGTTTGCCATACGATCTAGGTTTGCCACAGCATCTAGGTTTTACGTGTCATCATTGTTTGCGATACAACCTAGGTTTGCCATACCACCTGGGTTTGCCACACCATCTAGGTTTTACGTATCATCACGGTTTGCCATACTACATATTTTTGCCATACTGCTTAGATTTGCCATACCTTCTAGGTTTGCCATACCATCTAGATTTGCCATACCAACTAGGTTTGCCATACCACCTAGGGTTGCCATACCATCTAGGGTTGCCATACCACCTAGGATTACCATACTACCTAGGTTTGCCATACTACCTAGGGTTGCAATGCCGATTAAGTTTACCATACTACCTAGGTTTGCCATATTACCTAGGTTTGCCATACCATTTAGAGTTGCCAGAACATATAGATTTCACGTATCATCATGGTTTGCCATACCACCTTGGTTTACCATACTACCTTGGTTTGACATACCACCTAGGATTTGCCCTACCCTCTAGGGTTGCCATAACATATAGGTTTGCCATACCCTCTAGGGTTGCTATAACATATAGGTTTCACGTATCATCATGGTATACCATATCACCTAGGTATACCATACTACCTAGGTGTGATATACCACCTAGGTTTGCAATAACATCTAGGATTGCCATACCATCAAGGTTTAACATACTACCTAAGTTTGCCATACCATCTAGGGCTGCGTTACCATCTAGGATTAACATATATGTCATATCAACACTGTTTGACAGAATATCAAGGTTTGATACGATATCAAGATTTTACAGAAGGTTTAAAAAAATCTGTTTAATAAACTTAGAATAACTTTAAACAGTGGAACATTATTGTTAAGATGTACGTTCAAGATTCCTACATGCCAGTCGTAGTCATTGATTTTGGTTAATACGATTTACAATGATGTGACACGTTATGGCGAGAAGTTCAGTCGCATCAGCGAATAATTTGTCAGCTGCCGGATAAATTATGTTCTAAATACCAATAAGCAACATATCTAGACAACGAACACTCTGGGAGGCATGGCCGGGTCTGATATTAATGCGACTATAAGGACCTTTTCATCGAGCACTATTGCTGTCAACGAGATGTTAGATCTATTTAATATGATGATTTGGGAAGAATTATAGCCATTTCTCAATGAATTATGTTATTTCTTGATACTTTCATTTATACAGTAGTGAAAATACAAATGATATTTTCAATTTATTCCATCATAGACAAAACTATTAGTTACAGTGAAATATTTGTTGTGTTGTGATACAAGAAACGACATATATGGTATGCTATGTTACAAGGAACGACATGTCTTCTGTGTTATGATGCAAGGAATGGCAGATATGCTGTATTATGATGAAAGGAACGGTATGTATGCTTTGTTATATTAAAAGGAACGGTAGGTATGCTGTATTATGATGCAAGGAACGGCATGTCTGCTCTGTTATGGTGCCATGAACTGCATGTCTTCTGTGCTATGATACAAGGAACGGTAAATATACTGTATTATGATGCATTGAAGGCAGGTCGGCTGGCTGTATTATGATGCAAGGAACGGCAAGTATGCTTTGTTAGGGTGCAAGGAACGGCATGTCTGCTCTGTTATAGTGCAAGGAACGGCAGGTCTTCTGTGTTATGATACAAGAAACGGCAGGTATGCTGTATTATGATGCAAGGAACGATATGTATGCTTTATAATGGTACAAGGAACGACAGGTCTCCTGTATTTTGATGCATGGAACGACATGTCTGCTGTGTTACAATGCAAGGAACGACATGTCTGCTGTGCAATGATATAAGGAACGATAGGTCTGTTGTGTTATGATGTAAGGAACGACAGATCTGTTGTGTTATGATACAACGAACGGCAGATCTGTTGTATTAAGGTACAAGGAACGACAGGTCTGTTGTGTTATGATGTAAGGAACGACAAGTCTGCTGTGGTCTGATGAAAGGCACGACATATCTGCTGTGTTATGATGCAAGGAACGACAGGTCGGCTGTGTTATAGTGCAAGGAACGGCATGTCTGTTGTGCTATGATGCAAGGAACGGCATGTCTGTTGTGGTAAGGTGCACGGAACGGCAGGTCTGTTGTGTTATGATGCAAGGAGCAGCATGTCTGTTGTGGTAAGGTGCACGGAACGGCAGGTCTGTTGTGTTATGGTGCAAGGAACGGCATGTCTGTTGTGCTTTGGTACAAGGAACGACATATCTGTTGTGTAATGATGCAAGGAAAGCATGTCTGTCGTGGTATGGTGCACGGCACGACATCTCTTTTGTATTATAAAGCACGGAATGACAAGTTGTTTGTGTTGTGTTGTGATGCAAGGAACGATAGGTCTTCAGTATTATGATCCAAGGAACGACATATATGTTGTTCTATGATGCAAGGAACGACAGATCTACTGTTGTGTTATGATGCAAGGAACGACATGTCTGTTGTATTATGATGCAAGGAACCACATGTATGTTGTGTTATGATGCAATGAGCCACAGGTCTGTTGTATTATGATGCAAGGAACCACATGTCTGTTGTGTTATGATGCAAGGAGCCACAGGTCTGCGGTCAGTATTACGATACAAGGAACGAGAGGTCTGTTGTTATTATGCAACCAACGACAGGTCGGCTGTATTATGCTGCAAGGAACGGTATGTCTGTCATGGTCTGGTGCAAGGGACAACAGGTCTGCTATCTGTGTTATGATGCAAAGAAAGGCAAGTCTGCTGTGGTCTTACGCAAGGAACGACATGTTTGCTGTATTATGGTACAAGGGACGACATGTCGGCTGTATAATGTTGCAAAGAACGACAGGTTGGCTGTATAATGATGCAAGGAATGGCACTGTTATGGTCTGGTGCAAGGAACGACAGGTTTACTGTCTGTGTTATAATGCAAAGAACGACATGTTTGCTGAATTATGATGCAAGGAACGACACATATGTTGTGTTATGATGCAAGGAACGACAGTTATGTTGTATATTGATACAAGGAATGACAGGTCTGTTGTTTTATGATACAATGAACGGCAGGTCTGTTGTTTTATGATGCAAGGAACAGCAGGTCTGTTGTTTTATGATACAATGAACGGCAGTTCTGTTGTAATATGGTGAAAGTAACAGCAATTCTGTTGTTTTATGATACAATGAACGGCAGGTCTGTTGTGTTATAGTGCAAGGAACACGAGTTTTGTTGTTTTATGATACAAATAACGACATGTCTGTTGTGTTATGGTGCAAGGAACGGCAGGTCTGTTCTTTTATGATACAATGAACGGCAGGTCTGTTGTGTTATGATGCAAGGAACGGCATGTCTGTTGTTTTATGATACAATGAACGGCAGGTATGTTGTGTTATGGTGCAAGGAACGGCAGTTTTGTTGTTTTATGACACAAGGAACGGCAGGTTAGCTGTATCATGATGCAAGGAACGGCAGTTCTGTTGTTTTATGATACAATGAACGGCAGGTCTGGTGTGTTATTGTGCAAGGAACGGCAGGTCTGTTGTTTTATGATACAAGGAACGGCAGGTCTGTTGTGTTATGGTGCAAGGAACGGCCGTTCTGTTGTTTAATGATGCAAGGAACGACAGGTCAACTGTATCTTGATGTAAGGAACGGCAGGTATGTTGTATTTCGATGTAAAGAAAGGAAGATATGTTGTATTATGGTGCAAGAAATGAAAAAATGATGTTAAAGTCAATGACTTTCATAATACGACCTTTCATGCCAGTTTGCTAAAGTTTTGAAAGAAAATTAGTTTTATATAAGAAGAAAGAAAAAAAGTTAATGTTGAACACCTTTTGGGCTTGCGAAATGAGACGCATATACTAGGATACTTTGGTGTGTGGATTTTTAGTAAATTATAGGTTGCGTGTACCCGTACAACAGAACCTAAGTCCTTAATGGTGATATTGCTATTGACCGTTCTGACGCGGCGACCGCTGTATTTACTTTTTACATCTGTTCTATACGCAAGCTGGACACATTATTCTGATTTAAGACTTTCACTGTTGACATAACAATATAAGAAGATGGTCCTGTCGATGGACTATATCAATTATACGTTAAATGCTGTCAAGTTGTGAATGTAAGTGACCACATGCACTGCTGATTAATGATGGTTAGGAAAATTGCCGTCTGAATGGTCACTGATAAAAACGGAAATAGTATACACTATAAACTAGAAGTCATTATAGACACTAACAGGTCTGGAAAGGAAATGTAATAGTTTTATAAGAGACAATTTGGCCTGCCACGAAGCGTACAGTCCCTGAATTTGCACATCATTCGTAAATGGACACACGACATGGAATGCTTTAATATGCTAGTGATAAACTCATTTAAAATGTCTTCATGGAAAGCAAATAAAATAGTCTAAATAACTAGAAACTGGAATAGCTCACAGCGAGTGGTGGAGGCGGAGGAGGCGTTATTTTCTTTAAAACATATAAAAACAACTTATAGTTTTGTTTTGAAATTTTAAATGTTGTTAATGAGATTTTAAGTCGTTATCAACACAGAACAGGTTACACATATATATAAGATCCATTTTATGGCGGAGGAAGAATTCAGATTGAAACTGCGTCACAACACATTCCTTCCTTCTGCAAGGAACTGGTAAACTTTCTCACATAAAGTACATGTATATAGATATAGGTAGGTTCGAACCCATGACATAATGGACATGAGATAAGAGGTCTTGATACAACCCATATGTCTAAATAGCTAGTAATATACGAGTACCTGCTATATAACATTTGTCAGAAGTATTCTTTACATGTGTTTTTACATTATAAAATTGATAATGTATTGTTTACACAGTCGGAAGACTAAGACCAAAAAAGTACCAACGAATGTTTCTTTTTTATATGCGATTCTATACATGTATCATATATGTTTTCAAAATAATTTGTTCGCGTGTTTATTTCTTGTTATTTATATCCTGATATCATATTGCAATGCTGCACTTTTATATCTTTATTTATTTTTAAGCCACATGCCCACAAATTAAATTGAAAGCTAAATTGACCCTGTGTAGATGATTTGTTTCTCGAAGGACTAATTGAATGCTACATGCACCTTTATGTAACAATTAATCAGATTAGTTGACTAAGATGTATTTGAGTCACGTTATTATTTTCATTAAATAAGACGATCATTTATCCATTATGTGTCGACTTTGAAAGGAAATCTCTTCGAATATTCATTATCTCCAAACTAATTTGTAAACTGACAAACAGTCAATTATCACTCTAAAGTGACATGCATCATTACTTTTAGATTATATTCATCGCTATTCATTCATCCGGAACCGCTTTGCATACAACGAACGTCTAAAACGCATGATGTCACTTTACAGCAATACCTGTCTTTTTGTTAATATTTTAATAACAAGAAAATCAACTGAAGAAATGTGTGGCCAAATATATTGAATACGACCGTGTACTTCGTGGTACTCTCATACAAAAATGACGAATATGATGTTTTTTTAACCAGGTTATAAAATACAAATGTTTTTGAAATTTACAATTTTGCATGACTTCATGATTTCATGTATTTATGTGAAATGAGTGAATAAAAGATATTGTATTGTATATGAATTGTCGCTTGCATTTACAAATCTATTTTACATTCGAACAGGTTTAGAGCTTTTTTTTATTAGTTGACATATTTTATATTTTTGTTTCATTCAGTCTAATGTTAATTATAAAGATAACTATATATAATTTTATAAAGAAATGTTTGTCAAATTACCTTTAATAGTTTATATTTTGGTGTTATTTAAAAAATGTTCATATTTGATAAAATCAGAAAATATTTAATGTTACAACTTAGTTCAAAAGTAGTCTTATGCATACTATAATGCACACTTGTACAGCTTTATGAAAACAAAACAAGATTTTCTGTTACGAAAAAATATTTATTTACGACTAAAATTATCCCTACTTTTCTTATTAAGAAATTGATACCAAAAGATGAAAAAAATGTCGAAAATCTTTAAGGTAAAAAAATGGATAAGCTTGCGGCTTAAATGATTCAATTTATCCATACCCTTCAAATTTAAAAAAAAGATTATGGTCTCTTAAAATAAATACAACTTTAAATTAAGATATAAAATGTGTCTTCAAACTCGATCTTTATACTTTCTAGCAGACATCCTTAATAGTCGTTTCAGTTGATAAAAACATTAATGCAACTGAAAAATCGTGACGGCAGTCAAATTTCATGGTAGTCGACAGTCTATCTGGCGATCAGATTTATATAATATGCTTCCCTTAGTATCGGTTAAATAGTTCCATTGTCTGCCATTGATTTAAACTAAATATGGTCGAATCTGACGCGTTCAAAGTAAGTATCTTAATATGATGAAAAGTCGACATACCGAATATCTACTGATACTGGACTATTGTTTCTGACCATCATTATACGGATGTGTCTGTAACGTTGAGAAATGGACATTTACTCAAATTGAAGGTTGTGTGATAACGGTAAACCTTTCTACGCAATGCAGGCAGAGAAAATGTTCGTGCAGAATTTATTTTTTGAATTTTGTGTGACAACAAGAGATATCAACATATGCCGTATAAATAAAAAAATCAAACACATAGATATAGCGGCTGACCAACGGAACCATTCTTTCACAAGTAAATACTTTATACGCGTCAGATAAAGTACCGAGTTGCGGTCGTAATGATATCTAATGAACATCAAGAGCAATTGTCATTACGCCTCTTGATTTGATTCGTAGAAATTACTTGGATGCACTTTAAGTTCAAAACACTTAAATTTTCCATTTCTGCACGTTTTGGGAGAGAGCATAGTTTGGCAATGAAGCGTAAACTTAAACACGCACATGCACTATTAAAGGAACATACTGTCACACCGCCTACGGGCTTAAACCATCCGCTAATCTATTTCTGATACATAAAACAATCATAGCAAAAATGCAACGGCGACACTGGGAAATAAAATGTTGCTGGATGCCTTTGCTTTAATATAAAACGACTATAGTGCACGGAATAAATGTATGGATAGGATCAAGAAGTCGCGTAACCTTATGAAATGTCATTATTTGATTTTTGTGTGATACGATTTATGGAGGAAAACAAAGCCACAAAAACAGCTAAAAAGAAATAAAAACGATTGACCAGGTCAATGCACTTCCGTTTTCTTTGTAATTAAAGTGAAATTTTGCGCTTAAACGATTTGAAGCATTAGGTATTGTCAAACGTGTAAGTTAATAATATCGGGGTAACTGTGGTATAGTATGAAAGTATGAACATTTACGAATAAGTTACCAGGATGGAGGGAAGCCATGCAAGTGCCTTGGTGACTGGAGACAGTGGACATTCAGAATAAAACAATTAAAAAAAACGGACACAGAGTACCAGAAATATGAAATGTAACGTTGAAAGTAATCACCCTAGCACATTCAGCTAAAACTACCAGATTGATAGACACCCAGTGCCGCCCGCGAAAGGAAGGAAAGTAGATATGAACGAACGGATTTACTGAGATAAACTGTGTTGGTGAAGATGGTAAGATGAAAGGTTCAAAGCTTGTACAGGGATGTTTGCAAAAGTAGGAGAGAACTGAAGAAACACCAGTCTGAGCAGTTGCAATTTAGAATGGAATCATCTACAGAAATACAGGAGAGACACAATACTGAGACGCAAAGGATGAATACTTTTATCGCTGTTCCCTACAGGTGCGCTTGTGACAGTGTAGCGTAGCGTTAATAACGTATAAAACGAGATGAACTCCATTTTAGTATATGAAAGAAAATAATTCTTTAAATTTAGTATTTGTCAAAAAATATTTTGATAAAATATTATCTGACAGAAAAACCCAGTTCGTGATATTCTTATATGTAATCAGTTAATAAACAATGCCAATCTACCTTAATGAGCGGGAATGTTTGCATTTTATATAATGTTATTATGAAGACAAGAAATTCCTAGCAATAATTGTATAAATAAATGAATTACTGAAATAAATATAAAATACACTCAATGCAGTATGTTATGTACGAAAGAATTAATACCCGAACTTATCAGAAAGTAGAAAGTTGCTTTACTCAATGATGAGATTTTAATGTTTCTTTGAAGATATATATAAGTTAATTTCAGTTTGCTGTGGATGTATTTCCAGGTTTCCTCTGGAATGTCTGAGAGTAATAAACCTTACAAACACAACGTGATATTAGTTTGTAATTCGTAATGGATGTGTCCCGGTCTCTTCCCCTAGACAGAAAAAAATGCACTTATTTAACAGAAATATCCTGTCGTACTTTTCGACGGCCGGTCAATGTAGTTACATAATGCTTTTTGTTCACGTGTGTGTGCCAAAGTAAGTAACGTAATTCGTATAGAAATATTTTGATATATTTGCCGCGGCAGTATTTAATTAGAAAAAAATGTTGTATTTTCAAATGCTGTTGCATAAGCAGATTAAATTAATCAATTCTCATTCAGGTACTAATTTTAATGGTACACCTTATTCGAAGGGGATCGAAAAACGTTGAAGAATTATTGCAAAAAAACAAATTATCACATAATTTACGATGCAGGAGTATAATAAACCCATGACATATTTTTGATATTAGCCTAGTGTAATATCATGTCCGATTCATCACTCGGTGTTTTCCATATAACTCGGCTCTCGTACGTAAATTGGCGACGTACTTCCGGACATGCCCGAATATATAAATGACATCAATTTATCATGGTTGATTGCAGTTATTTTGAGACGTTACGTCTATCGATGACTGACTGAAATAAATATACCCGATTTTTCCCGTTCTTTATAGAGAAGATCTGTTAAATAAATGGTAGATGTAAACTTTTCCGAGCTATGTGATAAAACGAATCTTACATTAGTGCTCATTTATTATTGAGTTAATCAAATTCTTTGGGGGAAATAAACGCCTCGCATAATATTTGTTTCCCAACTCGTTTGATAAATTCAATAAGAAATAACCAGTTATATAAGAACCTCTACATAAGTAGTAGAGATAAATTAAACTGACAATATGCATCGGATATTTTTATGAGAGAAACATTATTTAGCTTATTACCTTTTGATAAGTGCCAAAACGATTGTGTCACCGTAAAACTACAGAGATCGATGTGGATACAGGATGCATGAACAACAGATAAAAAAAACTGTGTGTTTTTATCTCTTGCACTGTTTTTCTTTCTTTACTTCACGATATGTTCTTATTTCCATGGTATTAGTAAGAAATGGTATTGTAAATATTATAAAAAAATAAAGGAGACGATCGAAAGCTAATGTGAAAATACTTTTTTATGTTGTAATAAAACATATTTCAACCAAATAAAGATGATCAAATTAAAACTGTCAACTAGGAGTTGGAATGAAATATATACCATATGGAATAGTTTGTTTTTGTAAAATGCCCTTCACAAATAATGCATATATTCTCGTTTTTGTTCCTCAGAGTGATGCTCACAATTGTAGATTTCTGATAAATTGCCTTTCTTCCATGCTGGAAGGCTGTGAATTTGATTGTCGACCTGGTCAAATAATTTTAAATAGTTATTTACAGCTGCTAGAATTGTCTGTTAAAATATCAATGGTAGTTCTAGGACTGACTGACCCGGTGTCGGTGTAATGTGACTGGCTAAGTATCATATCGTGTCTCTACCATATGGTACTTCAGAAAACTGGTTCAAGCAGACATAACTGAAACAGTTTTTGAAGCGACCAAAACTATATTAGATCACAAACCTCTAAATGATCTTTAAATATGAAATATTATTCGTATGCTACATTGTCGAGTCCAGTCAGCTAAATCTGTAACGTGTCTGACTGTCAATTCAGGGGTCAATATTTCGAATCCACGTCTGGATCTTGAATTATTTCCCATTGGTCTAAGGCACAATAAACATTCTATCTCTGGATACGTGAGGAAATACCCAGTGAATTGCAGCGATGAGGTATGTCTAGCACTGATTAACCGCCTGGCGGATCTCCAGAACGATGATTAAGAGCAGTTATATAACTAAACTAAATTACTATCAAAAAGGCAAAAACTCGTACAAACAAACAAACCTTCTCCAAACATAACAAACAAACAAGAGAAACTCACAAAAAATAAACAAACGTGCTTCTATAGAACAATACCGTTTTAGATTGCAATGATGACATATAACGGCAAACTGAAACTAAAAGTACGTAAAATTTATGGCCTCGAGTATTACATATTTAACTAAACAAAAAAAAAAACAACGATACTATTGCTGCATGATAGAGAGAAACTCCAAAATTATAAAAAAAAATCACACCAATAAAAAATAATTATAACAATTCCCAATAAACTGCCGACCAAACACTGTGTCGGACAATAATTGTAACCGCTCCCAACAAACTGCCGACCAAACTTTTGTGCCGGACACTGACCGTATTATACAGTTTTCCTTTTGATTATTCTCGTGGTGACACTAACCTGAGCCTGGTGGTGCAGTTTATTGTATCGGTGCTTAATTGATGAACTTACAGCACAGCAGACAGCATCCGTAAACTTCCATATATCAATATATACCTTATTTAAATGTTTTGTATATAACTGAAAGTTTATGCAATATTTCTTCACGTTACTTGGAGTAGACATAATAAAGGGAATAGTTAGAAACATGAACTACAGGACAGTTTAAAAAGATAAATGTATAGATGTTTGCAATATTTCGACTATACACAGCTGTGTATCGCGACCGATTTGTCTAGTATAATTGCATCGGTAGTCAAGACAACGCTTCTGATGTTGCCGATAAGGATTATATACGAAATAGCAAATATGGTCGAAAGATACATTTCAATATAAAGATATCGTTATACATGGCTATACATTGTGAATCCCTCTTAAAGCATCAAACGGACAGAGGTGCCGGATACACTATTTGTCCTTATCGACGTCTGGTCTTACCTATCATTATTCTCTGGTTGCTTTGGTCTTGCCTCTGCATATTAACCTAGAAAAATCTGCTCTTGGTTTAATTGTTTTTTTTTGCAAATATTTCCCTGAACATGGTTGGTACTTAAAGTCATACAGAGCTGTTATCGCATTTGTAAGAATAGTTTTGTTCATACCATCTTGGTGTTATGATGTGGCGATAAGGAGGAGATCGAGGTCGGTACGTGGTTACGCCCATGAACCAGGCAGGGTTTGTATTCACCATCAATTCTTGAGAATATTCTTAAACTTAGGCTTGAACATTCAAATTTCAAACTTAGATATCTAGTTCACAATGACAGATAGAATAAGTATTAGAGTTTAGTTGACTATATTTAGGTGTGCCTACATGCTTGCACATTTTGGCCTCGAACAAGAGTCGATAAGTGTTTTTTTTAATTGGTAAATACCACCCCAGAGTAAAGGTTCCCAGTATTGTTGTCAATTATTATAACAAGATTATAATTAACAGATTGAACTTTTGGGGAAATATGTGTCACTCTAACTTCTTGGCCTAAATTCAGTATGTTCTGAGAATCGGACTCGCACTCCAAATATCAGGTAATTTACAATCCAAATGACAACTAAATAAGCATATTTTGGTTTATTGATTTGCAGAAACAAGCAACTTTAACAATAATTTAACAGTGACAGTTCGAAAATCACTTCTTACCCCGTAGTTCTATATTTACAGGTTCTGCAAAAAATCATGGTATGAGGAGTCTGAATTTATTTCTAAGTCTAAAAAAAAAACTTGATGAAATTATAACCAGTTGTCTCTTTTTATATACTCGTGGCGTCTTATTAAAATGACTATATGTCTTATGTATAAATAATACTGCTGCGGTGTTTGAGGGGCATAAAGTCCCATGTGCGACATTAGTCTGATATCAAAATTGAACCATCATTGAAATTCACTTGGTTTTTACCGCGGATAAAATAATGCGATTATGTCGTGCATGTTTTAGTCGTGATATTTCTCAGCGAAGTTACTTGCGTCAAGTATTATAAGCTGATGTTTTATTGGTAATCAAGTTTTAAGTTGAATTTATGGACACACATATCCGTTACGGCAACATTTTCATTTTGTTTTGACATATGGCAAAATCCTTTTTAGATTATTGGTATATTTTTTATTTTATTAAATGTGGGGATGTTCGTGTTTATACTTTGCCTATTTTGTAAATTTTTTAACCATTTTTTCAACATATGACAGGTGATATATATAAGTTTTATTGATGAAAGAATGGAAGAAGATATCAGATTGAATCCGAGTATAACTACTGTCCTTCCGCCATGATGGTTTCTTTGTCACATAAAGTTTATTGATTGAGCTTGGTTCGAACACATGTCCTCAGCGATGAAAGGTAATTGTCATTAAACGACAACACATTGGATCAATCGGTCATGGACAACCGTTATATAGCGAATATATTTTATTAAGCGTGAAAAACCTATTAAGTCAAACGCTAACAGATTCGGAGAGAAAATTGTCAAGTTGAAAACGAAATGCCGCCGACAGTCTACATCACTTAGCTTCACTTTCTGTTTTTGTTGTTAAGGAAGTAATGTTGGAAAATGCCTATAGGAGTTTCGGTGTAAACAAATAATTCATGTAGTTGTATGCTTGAACTTTAATCTAATTTTATTAGAACGTTTTTTATTTTGACAGACATTCTTGAAATCTTTCAAATGGGACTGAAATTATGCAGTATGCTATACGCAATTTCTTATCTGTCTTTGTTTACATGCCGTGCCTGCATTGTAACGCACGTTCGTGAGTTTGAAACAATTGTACTAACAATTTATTACAGCTTTCTGCCGAATCCTTGTCTTTAATCACCATACGACCATGACCACTTTGATGTTGGTCATGAGCTTTGTTCTACTGCAAATAATTCCGTATCTCTGAATATGTTGGGAAATAGACAGATGTAAGTTGTGTCTAGGTGTTAAGAGTGGTGTGCACTGTTATTTATTAAGTTGATACTGAAAAAAGGCAAAACGCCAAGACAAACAGGCACTGTCATGCAGGCAAACAAACAAACAAACAAACGAACAGTCTTTGTATATTTCCAGGTTGATCTAGTTTACAGCCTTACACCAGATACATGTTTTGCTGTAATTTATAATGACTTTATATTTTGCTTCATTAAAACAAACTATTATACAACAGCAAAATCGTCTACATTCCGTTAAAGACGTACACGTTTTATAAAAGGGTTTGTCACGTTTTATCCCGTTATGACCGAATAAACTATAAAACTTTAAAATGTGTTTATTTGTAAAGAATAAAATTATGTTTTGCATTATTTTATTACATAAACAAGATATTACGATTTAATTGGAAGAACAGGAAGCTGTTAAGCACTCAAACCTTCCACGCACCTTAAATACTGTAAGCATACACTTTGCAAAACAGAACATACAACATGTTCAATACATTTTGTTTATCAATCGATTTGTAAACCTAAAGTCAATCACAAATTTTCCAAAACATAAAAAATTGCCGGAGTGGTTATTGCAGCTGTTTTCTGTACCATTCATTGTCATTTAAACATATGAACAACAATCTAACGGTATGCAAAAGTACAACAAAAACAATGCAGTGGTGATTTTTGAAAAAAATTTTTTTTTGATTTGAATAATGTATATAATTATATAAAACCTGCCCCAGATCCATCTTGGGGCCTTTTTATGGCAGTTGGGACTTTAAGTGGTATTCTGTTTCCAAGAAATGCTGAAAGAACTCTGCAATTCAAAAGAACATATAGTAATAACACAATTAGGAAACTATATGACCAACAAAAAAAATTATATTCAAAGTACACAGTCACCAAAAAATAAACAAAAATAAAACAGCTTTAACTTGAAAGTTTAGAGTAATGCGATGAGAGTTATGTTAAATACAAATCCTTTAGGAGAAAGAGTAAAACCATTTACTTCCTGTACGGGAAGCCTTTTTACAGCATGAAACTGTGACATTAACAATACGAATAGATATGGCTGAATCTAAGAATACTCCGACCTTAAACGGCAACAGCACACGACATACATTGTAATGCTGCTGTTGTGATACTGAGTAATAACAAAACCGTTATACTTATAATATACTGAACGTTACAGCTACCCGCCACTTTTGTATTTCCAACAGCTTCGTTTAACTATTGAGTAGCGCTTATAGCAGAACATTATGTATTGATTTTACATAGCCGAATGTTTTTCTTATTTAAGTCAAAACTTAAAAAAGACAATTCATTGACATCTTTTTTGAAAATACATAAAATGTCAAGTACATAACAGTCAGGCGCTGGGTTAGCTGTTCCGTTCAGTTATATTATACGGAACACTCGATTTTCATTTACTCAACTGTTAAAAAAGGAAAAGACGCCACAAAACTTAATTTATTGACAGGTTAAAAATATAATTAAATAGAGTTGAAGCACCATTGCATTTGCAACACGGAAAAATATTCCCGTGAGACGGAATGCGTTTGTATCATCTGATTTTTCCATTAAAGAGAAATGTCTCTCCCGAGGGAATATCCTGTGTGTAATTCAAACTTAAAGTCTAGGTTATGGTAATTTTACCATACACTGTAAACTATGTGATGATTAACAAACGTGTGCATTTCTATGTAGTTGTACTTACGTGAAAAATTACATACAGTCAAACCTGTGTTAGTTGTCACCTCTATCAAGCAGCCACATACCTTAAGGAGCCACATTTGCTATTTCCCATTTCTTTACTCTCAGAGCAAATTAACCTGTATTAAGCAACAACCGGTCTTAAAAGGCCACATTTGCGCATTTCTTTGACTGGCTGCTTAAGACAGGTTTGACTGTATATGTAGTATATATGCCTTATCATAAATGATAAGTATCGTTTCTGTGTTTATGGTTAAAATTCCATTTATTTTAAAAAGCAACCAAAAGCTGAATATCTTGAATGTTTAGCAGAAAAAAAATAATGATGTTAAAATGATATGAGATTAGCATAAAAAGCATTGATTTAACAATTGGGGAGCGATTGCAGAACAATCAATTCGATAAGATTACATATTAGTCAAAGCTACGTACAGTATCATTAAAATTAACATTTTTTTCTTTTTAAGATTTTGAAATACAGCTTGTTTTAAACAATAAACTATACTTTATAAATAATGCTTATACACGTATTTAATTAGCTTGGTCGCTGCTTTCCTTGCATAATTTGGCAATTAACCCATCAATAACCAGCCACCCAGGTCATCCATGACCCAGCGTTTCAACGCTCCCCGCTGAACGTTTTTGTGGGATGTAGTAAAACACTGTTTGTTTTAAGAATTATACCCTTCGAGTCTCCTTGGCATGTTTTCAAAAAAATTAATGAGAATCATAAATTCAGTCTTAATGTCTTTTAAGCATCTGTTTGAGAAAAAATATCATAATAAAAAAGCTAGTCTCGTCACAACTCTGTAAAAATGAAAAATGCAGACACAATCACAATACAGTATACATATACGTCAGTAAGTCTGTTGTTCTACATAGCTGGACATCAACGAAACATGTAGCAATGATTGTGATTGGTTTAGTTGAGCGGTGCTCAGTTGACTTGGAGTATAAACTCGGGAAATGTATAACGTTGGGAACAGATTTCAAAATGAACCTTACACTTTTAACGTAATCAGTCAGTCATCGTATACTAAGTAATATTTTAGTAGTTAATTAACATAACACTGAATATAGTATTGTGTTTATAAAACACATTGAATGCACCAAGGTCCTTAGCCTTGGATGACGCTTGCGCATTGACCTTGACCCCCAATGCACGAACACTAGAATATGTTTTAGTTGTGACTGTTTATAATATCAAAGTATTTGCACAACAGGGTCGACAGTACCGTCATAAAGCCTTTTCACTAAATCTGCAAAATTGGATTTTATAAACTCTGACCAAAGCGACTGAGAACAAAGTCTTAATTTTCAAAAAATACCTTAACACCATTTCCAGTAGGAGCAGTTAGTTTTGATAAAACGAGTTTTTTTTATACTGGATAATAAAGGCGCAGCTTGCATTCAAAATTGCGTTAGAATTTTATGCTAGATTCCGTGTCACGATGCTAGAATTATATCTGTGTTAATACACCATAGGAGGAAAATCTAACCAGAAACATTAACGCACCAGTCGTATATTGTTGGCAAAAACTATTACAAAGCAATTATTAACATAACCGTATTTGACATTTCTATGTAAATGTTACGTACCAGTCACTTACGTGCATCAATTTTATATACAAACATCTAACAATACCATTGCTATGTCTGGTGTCCTTGACAAAACACTTCACTATCCTCATATGTTTAGTACTGGTTCTACGTAGGGAAGCTTAGAGCGTAATTAGCTTAAGATGCAATTATGAAATTAAGACTACGAAGGACACGTGAAATTATAATTATTTGTCATGTATCACTTCACCTACTTGCATGTAAATTTTAGTTAAATAGCGTTTCATACATTACTAAATTCATTGCATGATCATTGTCCATTTTTATTCTGACTTATTTCCTTCGCGTTAATTATCAATATAATACACACTTTCATGACTTCATACAAAACATCACATCAGCACGAACTTCGTTTAGCACGATCATTGCAACTATTTACAAATTCGGATTGAAATTGAAACTATAGCCTAAACATGTATTAACCATTTTAGTCGAATTCCTGAAATAAAAAGTCGGAAAAGTTTTGTTTATGAAAATAACTACTATACCATTAAACCAATTAAGACCGCCAATTACGAAGATAAACACAAGAAAAAGTCACACCCGTATATATTGATTCACGCAATGGGAAAAAAAAATAGAAAACACCCATTACGTCTTCCAGTAATCATATGTTCCCATTATGCACAAATAATGCATTGGGCAAATCTTAATTGAAAAGTAAAGTGCCTGTATTTCAATTAGATTTTACTATATTGCCGGTAAGCGAGTAACTTTAATTTTCGACTCAAGCGTCTACCAAGAAAGCAATCGTTTAGGTAATAAACGATTTCCCCAAGAAAATACAATGCAAGTACTACTCCAAACACCCTCTGGCTGTGTCAGCTCGGTCAATGCTGCGGAGAGCGCTATATATGCACGCCGAAATTTAGTTTTACAAATTGAACGAATTGATCTATTAAGTCTAATTGGCATTTTTGTTGGTCTTAGATTTTTATTAAATGCAGTTGTGTTCCTGTTTGTTGACGCTCATTTTATATAGTAGTGGTTAATTGGGATATTTATAAACAAAGAAAAATTGTTCCTTATTTCCGGTATTCTATAAATATTACCCACCAGGCGATATCCATGCGATATAGCTCAGTGGATTAAAATACATGTCGGCTTTACTTGATATTTTAATATTTCATCACATAGTATATAATATACGATTTTATTATATTTTGTGTCTTAATCCATAAAACCGCATAAATTCTAGTTTATAGTTACGTGTAATCACTTTATACTCTATAACACCATATTGCCTGCTAAAATAAAATTTCGTTAAAACATATCATAGATCATCAAGATAATCAAAATTTGTAATTTTATCCCTAAAGTTCTAATCGTTAATTTTGGTTATTTTTATAAATGATATCTTAATTGGCATTCTCGTCGGCTTCTAATAGATATCAGGCTTTGATGTATGAAGTTGAATACGTCACCACTTAGTTGATAAATACGTCGCCGCTCAGTTGATCAATACGTCACCGCTTAGCTGATCAATACGTCACCGCTCTGTTGGTTAAAGTTTCTTTATTGCTTTAAATTAAAGAAAACATTCTTAAAGGTAGGACAAGAGGATATTTCAACATTTTAGAGTGGTATAGCATACCCCTTGTGTTTCAAAATATATGTTACACAATTTTAAAGAGGACATTTCAAAATTTTATTACATATGCAATATGTCAATTTTGCTTGAAAAATGAGATGTTGGTCAGAAATTTCATAAAATTTAATTTTCAGATGATGTGTTCCAAGTGACGTCCGTTTTGACGAATAACGACGTCAATTAGTTTTCCAGAGTTCTCTATTACTGCTGCACAAGTTTCAGCCGATACTGTTTGGAACTCTCTCTTGATACATGTGTTTACAAACAGAACTTCCGCTTTTTGGGGAAGTGAAAAACCAAACATTTACGCTGAAAAGTCGTTGCATGCTGAAAAAGTAACCGTAAGGGCCGCACTCAGTTCAACTGGACTAATTAGGCCGTTTTTCTTTGAAAACAGTGATGGTGAAACAGAAACGATAAACAGCTGTCGATATTTGGATGTCATGCAGAAGAAATTCATTCCGGCATTAAAGAGGAGGAAAGTGAATATGCACAGGATGTGGTTTCAGCAAAATGGAGCAACACCATACTCTAGCATGGCTAAAGAAGTTATTTGGCACCAGATTTCTGTCTTTCAGAACAGATCAATTTTGGTCAACCCATTCCATTGACCTCAACCCGTTGGACTTCTTTATGTGAGGTTATCTTAAAGACAGGGTGTATCAATGCAAACCAACATTTGTTGAATCAAGAGATAGTTCCAAACAGTATCAGCTGAAACTTGTGCAGCAGTAATAGAGAATTGACGAATTGACGTCGTTATTCGTCAAAACGGACGTCACTTGGAACACATCATCTGAAAATTAAATTTTATGAAATTTCTGACTAACATCTCATTTTTCAAGAAAAATTGACATATTTCATATGTAATAAAATTTTGAAATGTCCTCTTTAAAATTGTGTTTTCTGTTTTTACATATTGTATAAAAAAATGCAAATTATAAACCCACGAAACTGTAACATATATTTTGAAAAACCCTGTACTTCCCACTTAAAATAGCAACGTATTTTGTGATGTGCCAAATGTCAAGGTGAAGGTCGGCAAGTCGGTTAACTACTTTTAGACTGATGATTTGGTTTCAAATTTAAAACACGGATGTTTTTTTTTGTCAATGTTTGCCTAATTGAAATACTAAATTATTCACATTTTATTATGAATCATAATCAGTTGATGACATTTTATGTTTGTAGCGAGTTACTTGATATACTGCCTTTAAAGCGACACTAGCTTGAATAAAAAGTAAAAATCCATTTTGTCAATAATACAGTTATAAAAAAGTATAAAATTAATGTAACTTACACGTGTATTTATTCTCAATAAAACATAACCATTAAAGTTATTTCGAATAAAAATTGGCTTTATGAATATCTATGCAGATAAACGACAGTTATATGTGCATCTAACGTGTTTATTAATATTTCCAATCGACAGTTATTGGTTGAAAATGTCATGTTTCCCCCTTCTCGATTATGGCAGTTCTTAGTGACAATTTTGCCGATATTTATTTTTCTCTTTTTACAGATGTGAAACCTCTAATTATCTCCCCTTTACCAACCGCAGTCATAAAGCTCCTGCATAATAACGACGCTATGATTCTTATAATGGAATCGTTTAGGCAAAGTACCACCATTGGAAAAAGGAATGCTTCCGTGGAGGTAGTCGCATAATGGCGGTCATAAATAATCCTTGTTTCTTCTTCTTTAAAAGTGCTTTTTCCATATTTTCATTTATGACAAAATTGATGTATTTTGAACATTTTGAAAGCATTGTCATGCTTGAATTGTTAATTTAGGAAAAAAATTGATGCTTAGTAATTCGGGTATGAATACAAGATTTCGGAAGACTACTTTCACTTTATCAACATTGTACACATTGAACAGAAAAAAATCTGTTATACTATTATGATACATGACCTCTACTTTTCTCACATATTTTGGTAGTGCAGAGGTTGACAAACAGTAAAATGTAAGTTCACTTATTTCATTTGGGTCTCTCAATGAATGACAATTGATAATGATAATTGATACGATTGTATGAGCACACTATGTGATGTCGACAAACTGTAATCCCAACTGTCACAATTTTACAAAACTAGCAGACCAACTGGATTATAAATGTGCAATATTTGTTGCTGGACGGAGCTTAAATGTTCCAGTTTGCAATGTTTCAGCGCCACGATCTTGTATTATTTGTGGGGCAATAATTTGTCACGAGATCCATGTGAAATTTAAACAAATCTTCTGCTCAATAAATGATAAGCCAAACGCTGTTCATATTTAGTTTAAATGGTCTTTATGAGTAAGCGTTTCAAGTTTGTCCACATAACGAGCATAGGAATTTTACACGGGAACACTTTGGGGAAACAGGGAATTATGTCTTTCTTATCTATTTTAGATATTGGTTTAATTATCTTGATTCCTGGAGCATTACTTAGTCATAACAGTTGAGATGGATCCTTTAAACGGATTTGATATCTAAAGAGGGCCAGCAGGAAAAAAAAACGGTTAAAATTGTCAAATAAAATGGCTAGGGTCCACTGAGGCCCAGAAAGGGGGTTTTGATTTTAAGATAGGAAAGCACAGTAAATTCTAGTATTTTTCATCTTTACAGGCCACATTTCAATCATCTTGATGTCAGAAGTTTTGTTTAGTCATAACAGTTGAGACTTTAAACATTTTAAAGGAATGTAATATCCACAAGAGGGTAACAGGTCCTCAGAAGGGGATACCATTGTGCATTTAAAAAAATCCTTTTCTCAAGAAGTGATGAGTAAAAATTGTTCTTATTCGGTTTAAATGATCCCTGTGCGTAATGTATTTAAGTTTAATCAAAGAAAGCAGCGAGAGTTCATTGCGGTCGAGGAAGAGGATTTTAATTTTTACACGGGAATTGTATGACAATACTTATCATGTTTTTACATATACGTTCTTCATATGCTTAGTCAATTCAAATTTGAAAAGAAGTGACGTGTGAAATCCGATAAGCGACCTAGGCCGATTTTGGCCTCTTCTTTATTTTCTTAAATGATGAAGTAAGTAAATATAACGTAAATATAAATATTCTGTTCCTAGGTTATTGTTATTACTTTTATCAACGACTGTGCTTCTTATTAATACTTAATCTTGTTTGGATCTTTTGAAAATGGAGAGCACTATGAAGAAACATTTTTTTAGAATAAAAAGAGTATTATTCATGCAAGTGGTAAATTCACTTATTTTCGTCATACGATTTTGACATGTGTATGTGAAGGTGATAACTATTGCATATTCAATACCAGAACAGAAGAGAAATGTGAACGTTTTTGACATTAAAACTGTAATAATAATGTTATCAGACTGTTCTTGTTATTTTGTTTAATTTCCTATAGATATAAGTGTTTCACATCATAAATAATAAATAACATGTACTGTCATTTAAAATGAAAATGAAAACAGAAAAAAATGACATTAATGCAAGACTACCAAATAATTTAATAACATAGCAAGTAAACAACCAATAACATCAACAGACAAGATTTATTGCAGGATATGAGTATATAAAATTATGCACTAGTGCTAAATATGTTTTCTTATATCTTTTTGTCCTGAGTTTATATATTTTTAGTGTAAATATATTCAATTAGGTTTACATTCAGTGAAGTACACTCTCAAAATTACGCTTTGTTTGATGTGTGACTGTTTAGTGTTGGTAAGTAGATTAGAAGATAGAATAATACTGAACATATCTTTGATACTGTTAGAGCCAGTCTTATAAAATAAATAGTAGACTGCTATTTAGTTGTCTTTGTTTACCAATGTCAGACTATTGGTTTCACATCAAATGGGAACCGAGAAACATCTGTTATTGAAAATGCAACTACACAAGGTATTAAGTATTCGTGATATCAGGAATACGGCTACTATCCTAATGCATTATCGCAAAACTATACAACGGACAGCTACCTTCAACATGCATGTTAAATGGCATTAACAAATTACCAGATGGTATAAAAATAAGCATATAACAAAATAAAAATTGGTTGATATATGCAAATCGTAAATTAATGTTATTCGAAACAATTTTCAATTCAGAAAAAAGTCATAAATGCAGATTATACCCGGATAATGAAAAAAACATGTTATCTGACATGTAAAATATATTATTAAAAAAACACACATTAAAAAGAATAATATATTAAAATTAGATATCAAATCGTCTTCAAAGTAATGTTGAATATGAAACGTATGGAGATTTTAGCTTAATTAATAACGTCAAAAAGAACAATAAACATCTAACTCCAATTATCATAATATACAAAGATGGCATTTACAATTGACTTGCTAAACTAAATCAACTAACAACAACAAAAACAGCAACAGCAACAGCAACAACAACAACAACAACAACAACAACAACAACAACAACAACAACAACAACAACAACAACAACAACAACAACAACAACAACAACAACAACAACAAACAATTTATGCTTAGTTAAAAACAAAACAAACATCAATGCCAGAATAGCGGAAACAATATGTTCTCTAAATAATGTACATGCAGCTCACAGTATTGTAAGTGAGACAATTATGTAAAGCAGCGACTACTTAACATATACATTTAGTTACTTCCACAGATAATAAAAGATGAATCAGCTAATAAAACATTAACTTACATGTAAATCATATCTGAAAAAACATCTCCTGGTATCAGAGAACCCAACCAGTAGACTCGGATTGATTAAGTCTTGCCATGAGGGGTAACATGAATAAACCCTCACACTCCCTAGCACCTAAACGAAAACTTGAAACATGATGATAACGGACAAGATAAGTACAATTGGCAAATACAATGTTTTTCAAAGTAACACACTTTATAAAGCCACACGAAATAGTCAACCATACATTGCATCCATTATCGTATACAGTAAAACTTCGATAACTCGAACCCGACGGGACTGGATAAAATATTTTGACTTAAGGGTTGTTCGAGTCAAATATTGTTCAACTTCATACCATGTACATGTATATACATCGTAATAGGAATTCGACCTGGACCAGATAAGCGGTTTTGGCAATATGCGGTGTTCCAGCCATCCGTGTTCGAGAAAACAAAGTTCTACTGTATAAACTTGCAAATTATGACCATGACCAGTCATTGGCAAAAGTACGATATTATATAAGTTCATTGCTCAGTGACGCAACATATTTATATGTGATGCAAGAACACACAAACTGGTTTTCCCATCCAACTTTAAACCTGCGTTACTAATTTCTAGTTGAATAACACAAAATGTACAAATTTAAATTATGTAAATTTCGTAAAAAAGTCATCATCGTTTTATAAATTATTGTGTCATGCTTTATGAACCATAAAAATGTGTATTGCACTAGTGTGCTACAGACTAATTAATACGACCACTTGCTACATTTCAAAAGAAAACTATTTACTGAGTTCCAGTTTATGGTCCGGGCCCGATTAGCTCAGTCGTAAACCTATGACATATATTTCACTTATACATATACTTGGCAAATTCTGACATCTTTCGATGAGGTTATCCGATTGATAGTTTGTCGTTTCCTATTTTCATCATTTACAAGGGTTCAAAAACCGATACATTCAACAGCGTCACTCTTCATATTATACTGGAACCGAAACATACATAAATGTTATATATAAAATATATGACTGTAGAAACTCTGCCAGAAATATGACTGACAGACTATATGCAATATATGACTATAGGCAATATAGATTTCCCACAGTTCCTAATATTTGGTTTGATCTTTAAAGAGAATACATATTAAAGTGTTGGACGCTGATGTTCTCTCTAACATAATGGACTTAAATTGTTTTTGGAAATGAACATTTTGGACGACCGTCATAATATTTAAGGGATTGTTACAGCGCACTTTCTGGTGGATTGAAATAACCTATTTTTCTACATAATTATGGCACACCTACGTTTGAAAATAAGGCAAATTGTTTAGAATTGCCAACGTTAATATAAATAATTGTTCCAGAGCAGTACTTTGTTCTCGTCTGCAGTAACTATTAGTCTATATTAACATTGTGGTAGAGCACAATGATCAGATCACGTGATATAGAACATTAAGTACAAACTTAACAATACAGGTTTGTTCTTCAGTGTTAGACATTGTTTGTTGAGTGTAACATTTTAACATTCTGTTAATCTATATTAATTAGTTTAAAATCACCAACAATGCGATACCTGTTTTAATTCTAAATAAGTCGTTTTTGAAAAAAATCCTTACATTTCAGAACCAGTACTTAGCATATACGGATAAGATATCTTGCTCAAGGACAGAGGACCCCAAGTTTAAAGTGTGTTCCTGTTTTTATAATATGTTTTCTGTCTTAAATATGTACCGTCTTGTACTTAAAGGCTTTATTATCAAAATACAATTATATGTAAATTTAACGTAATTTCCAAAATGTAATTCATTAAAGGCGAGGTAAAATCCCCATACTACGGTATTGTGCGGTAAGTGTTTCGTACACAATGCTTAATAGGATAAATATGTAACGCACGGCAGAATAAACAGTGGGAAATATCTTGTTTGAATGTTATTCCGCCAAAAAGCTTATATTATGATTAATGGCCGTGTGAACTGTTTTCCCACGTAGTGCATAATTGGTTTGTCAGACAATGTTCGAAATACACGACTTATTTTGAATTGCAGAAGCAGTCGACGCCAGTTGCACTATATGTGGAGGTCCAGTGGTAGAGCATAGGACCCAGGATCGTAGGGTTGTCGGTTCGATTCTCCGATAAGGCACTTTATCGGCAGATGCTTAGTACTGGTTCTACCAAATAACGTTTCAGAAACGGCCTTGTTATACATATTTTCACGTTCACCTATTCTCAATAAAAAACAGGACTATGCGTGTTGACGCAACAATAACAATAACGCGTACGAATCTAGTTGGCGGTTAATCGGAATGTGCTCAAAATGTCGCCCATGATACCATACTCTAATACCAACATTTAGTTCAAATCAAATTTTTTTTTTATAAATTGTCATATGTGATATACCTCTTAATCTATTCAAATATGGCCCGTCTATTAATTTACTTGATAATATATTTTGGTCAGCAAACAATAGTTCCGTATATGCAAATAAAGATAATTGTTATCTTGGCAAGTCATAACGATGACCATTCTTTTATATATAAACGCTGTCTATATCCCGCTTGCCCAAGGATTGCATATATTATCATATACAGCGTTTGATATGATTTACTTATCAGAATAGCTATTTTAATACTGTCTACAATTGTAATAATTCAATTTATACTAAGTTGTTTGTTAAACCAAATGTAATATGATTATTTAGACTAAAACAGATTAATTTAAAAACTGGTGTTTATTACAAGGTATAATTGTCACTTTATATTTTTCATGATTTATGTTCATTAGCATAAAAAAGACCTAAACACCTTACAAAGCGATTTGGTATTATAAAAATCTTACATGGGTTTGAGATTCGGAATATTCTATCCGAACCGATAGCCATGCATGATTTATTTTCTTGCATACCAAACATACTGAATAATGATTTTAACTAAATTGATCATTATATTTTTTGCAACGGTCGCTTTTAAGACGTTAAATGATATGACTTACGTCATACATTTTATATGTTACGTAATAAATAAGTGTAACGTCATATCGCGAGAATTTTATCTCAGCTCTAGGGTGAGATAGAAATATCTAACCCGGTAAAAATACAGATATTCTGATCTGGTGTGCAAGAATAATTATTTCTCAGATCTCACAAAGCCAGTTTGGTGTAATAACGTTGAACCAAGCAAACAGGTCAGTGTACTTCACAGCAACCACATTGATCTGTTAATCAAGGTAATAAAGAACAACATCATATTTTATTGTTATATTGCAATCGCTTTTATTGTTACACTATACTGTTATTGCTATTAGCAAAACATTTAAACTCGTTGACATGTAAGAATATCGAAGCTTGTGACTTAAATATTGTATCTGAGAAAGAATAGAATAGACAGTATTGATCAGTATCACCTCCCACACACATAATTCGTGATACCATTTAGATGTTTATCATTTTATTACGTACTTAAAGTATATTTATGGCCATTGATCATTATTTTAATGAAGGAACATAGTGCGATTTCTGCTCAATTATTGTTAAAAAATTTATTTTCGGAATATTGTTAGACGTGTAGGCAAGTTAAACCATATTAATTGAGCAGATAAAACTGGTCGCTTACACAAGCGATTATTTAAAATCTATATACTGAAATGTTTCATTCACTCAAACGTTATAAAACACTTAATTTAAACATGAGGAATTATGTGTTTATTAGGAGACCTTGCATTCAAAGGATTACTACGTCATCACATCAGCATTAACAGGAAAATCGGTGCCGTTTAATTTTAAGTTCTTATCATAAGAAACATAAACACATACAGACAATATAGTTAGAAACAGGATCACATGTGGCAAAGTGTGGTTTTATTATAAGTATGTCAATTCATATTTTTTAAATTTATTCGTATTCAACAACTCAAAGCAACACAAGTTCATTTTGTTCATTTTACAGAAGCATGGCAAAAGTACTACTCCCTGCAAAGTCTGAAAGAGTTCTGACTAACAAACTCCCAAACTGCAACTCCCAATTGGATGCAGCGCCACCTGTCCTGGTCAGTGAGGGGTGTCTACCCGATATTGGAAGACAAGTCAAGATGATATTAATTAACTGATTACTATCATCTTACAGCATGTGTTGTTACTGTACACGTATCTTATAAATAGCAAAGAAGGTAGGAACTTTATCTACATAAAAATATTTATTACTTATATAACACATTGTGGCATAATTTAATTAAAAGAAAGTAATATATTAGTTGAATGCAAAATAAACAAATAATTATTATTTAGAAAGACATTTCATTATTGTGAACAGTTTCATTATTTTTTGTAATAATATAAAACAATAGACTGAATATACTTGTTAATATAAAAGTTGTCAATCTAGTATATTAGACAGTATAGTATAAAAGTTCACACTAATCTTCTTCAATTATGTTTTGGACAATGTGTTGCTATGTACATATATGTATGTGTATAATGAGAAATAAAATATCAACATATTTAACAAAGGAACTTGATCTATTAATAGTGTGGGGAAAACCAATGTAATATAAGAGTAACATGTAACTTTGCAAGACAACGCCTCGGAGCGTTCTGAAGCATAATCGCCAGTGACATTTTTAAAACCTGGTTTACGGATGAATACAATACATAACAATACATATACTATTGTTTCTTAGATGCTGCAATGATACATTTTTATGTTTTGCAACACGTATGTTTAAAACTTTTTATACTATTATGATATAATGGCCGGCTATGCTACCATTTTTATATAATAGTTAAAACGCACTCTAATCTTTAAATATGCACCATTTTCTTGAGATGTTTGGATGCAAAAGGAAAGGATTGAGTGTAAGGAATATTATAGAATATACTTGTAAGTGTTGACGACATTGGTATTTTTACACTAATTATCACAACGTGTGCCTTGCTCGTCCGTTCGTTTGAAAGAACATGTCCAATGAATGCTAACCATACTGAAACATCCGCGACATTCCAAAAGGTCCTTGCTGAAGCGTTTATGTGACACATAAAGGTTAAACAATCAAAATAAAATCTCACTCGTGTTCAGGTATTACAATGATCACCGTAATTATTGCCGAGCAATTGAACAATGGAATTATCTTTAAAATGGAAATATTGTTTGTTTCTTTGGGTACGTGGAACATGTTTTGTTTTGTAATCTTGATTCATTTGCATTGGTCAAATCTTATTTTTATGGTTTTTTCCCCTTCGGTCAGATCTTTTTAAACTCAATTAATATAACCAGTTTAATATCAAATATCAAATGATTTCAATATTAAGTCTTTTAATTTGAAGATGGTGCAGGAAACAGTGGTAATTTTAGTTTTACCTTTTATTAATAGAGTTAAAAAAAAATATTCGTTTTGGCACTTACGTTTGAACTATGTATATATCAGACAGCCTGAAAAAGGAGCTTGTGAAATGAAACAACATAACCTACATGTGTAGCTTTTATAACGATTTGAATTATATTAAGTAAGTCATTGAATTTGATATTTGTAATATGACTTGTGTTTTTATTGATATTAGGAGAGGTTATAGGTAATCAATGCATGGTCCTTGATGTTAAAACAAAGCATTACTTAGAATTATGGTGGTTTCATTTTAAACAGTGTATTTCCCTAATAATGAAACATATACAACATTATCAGAATATAATTATACATAACCTGTCATACCGTTGGGTCTTTTTAAATGTTCAGTTTTCATATTAGGTTTCTTAACTCGGTAATAGTAATTGAGTAAAATGTTAAACATAACGTGGCGATAGGAGACCAACGAGGTTTGGACTCCAGGGTTAAGCTCTCCAGTAGCACTTTTGCTACTTATCCAAGTTGCCGCATCATCTGTTTATGTTGTGCCAAGTGTTGCATACAGCCGAACTTGTACTTAGGCAGTCACTCAATGAAAGGAGCAAAAATGGCCCCAAACGGCAGATGGCTGCTTAATACATGATAAACTAAAATTATTAAAATTGTTAATAGAAGAATGCGGCTGTTTAAAATGGGCTTTGTCCTTTGAATGCTACGTGTTTTGTTGGACATATATTTTTCTTAAAGGGTGGTTAAAGGCCGAGTGGTCAAAGGCGCTGTCTCAAGATCACTTACCTCTCACCGCTAAGGTTGCAGGTTCGAGTCCCACTCGCTTAAAAGTTGAGAAAGTTTCCAATTACTTGCGGAAGGACGTAGGTTCTACTCAGTCAGACTCAGTTTGATGTCTTCCTCCACCATTAAAACTGGATATGCCATATATAACCCGAAATGTGTTGAAAATGGTGTTAATGTTGATATTGACCTAGTAGCTGAATAACTTCTTATCATAAAATATATTATGGCTCCCAACCAGAAAATAATGCCAATTAGAAACACAGTGTTCTTGAATTACTAGTATCCTTGTTAATAACAATTATTACTAGTATATCAATTAACGATATATTCTACAATGAAACAGTCGGTTTTTTAAATATAGTCTTGGAAGAAATCCATATATTAAGTGTAATTTGCATCGTCTGATTCGCTATGGGAAAGACACTCTGAGGTATCCCATACTGTTGTTTAAAGGGCGACACAAGTCGTATATTCCTATATTACTAAACAATGTCTTACAAGTCAGTTATGTACTACTCTAAAATACAATCCACACGTCGTTTTACCACAACATTAGCTTTACGACAGAGCGACTTCCAAACAAGATATTATCTCCTAAGTGTATTAATGCCATGATGAAGTTTTATTGGATAATACGCGTATCTCCTATTCAAGCCCATGCATAAGGTACTGGTCAGCGCAGTAATTGACCTGACGCGGGCTGTCAGCGGTCGACATAAGTTGCTATTTTGCCATTTTCCTAAGACAAGCGAACCGTCTCTTAGTAGACACTAGATTGTATAACATTGTATTTACTTTGACAAACAACGCCATGTGACCAGTGGGCGGAGCAATAGTCTCTCTAGTGTCAGGTAAATCATTATCATAAGTATCTTACTGTTTTACAATAGCATCGAATAAATTATGCGCATGACATCGCTTGTTTCTTAGTTAAGCATATGTTTGTATTTAACACCATGCATAATTATGTTAGAGGATAGCAAAGCTGGTCCATTGTCACTTGTACTGTCTCAAGTAATGATGCGACAATAGGGGTAAAGAGCGTGACTGGTTGGTCCCCTAAATCAAGATTAAAATTCTTACGATTAAAATTCTCACTTACCATATCAAGGCGGTATAATTGGTCGTGTTTGTTCTATTGGTTAGGGTAATTACGTCTCCAGTTAAACAATAACTCATATTAAAACATGCATATCACGCGAAAATGTCATCTCAAGTAAAGCGATACTGTCATTGTATTGAATCGTAACAAACATTATATCAGTCAAGACAACCCAATAGTGTATCCTTTTAATGACTATGAACTGAAATGGCCACCCTTTATTTTGTCAGACGCTACAGAAAACATTGTGGTTTTGCATGGACTTTTCTTTTGATGTTTATAATATTTCTATAACATAAGCTCTCCGTTTTAGCCACTGTGGCCTTGATCTCACGCAATGACACAGACGGATAGGAAAGGTACATTTCCTGACTAAATGTTGATGCAATAGGACGCAGGGGATTAATTATTTGTCAAATTCCTAATTCACAGACAACTGTCTTTTGAACATGATGTGTAAATTATATGTAAACTTAAAGGTGCTTATTTTATTTTGAACATACAAGGTTCTTGAAGTAAGTTTGAAGTAAGATGACAATGTCCTTGTCTCACAAAGCGATATCTTTGTTATGTTTTTCCACAATTTGTATCGTCTGAATTTCAGATATATTACAGCGTCCAGCGCACCTTATACTTGTTTCTGAAATTCGCTAGTTGGTTAATCAATGCTAGACACAACCTGTCTTTGCAAGTCATCTACGACCTCCCATATATAGTCAACCCTGGGGGTATATTTTTATTTATATCTTCATTTCCTTTGATTGTTAGTTTATATCTTATTGAATGATATACTTGCCATCATGATTCTACTGCTATTTGTATATTGGAAGAGGATGGCCATACACTGGCCGTAGAACAAATGTATGGCCAGTCATCACAGCTACTGCGGTCGGGCGAACATTCGAACTCACTACCCTTGGACTGATAGTTTAATAGCTAAGTCGTAAATGATGGTCCTATTGGCGGAATAAACTTATGTCGTTGTTCGTTGTTTATCCGTCGTGTGTTTTAAATGCCAATTCCCTTAAACTGACTGATCGAAAATATTGTGTACATAATCAAAGTAAGGGATACTTTCATTTACTTTTCTGTAGCTTCGCGTTATTCAATATAGCAGCCGTTTCTAAATGGAAACATATGTTTCAATATGCATTGTTTTAGATGGGAACATATAAGATGTTATTTATAGATACGGAACTCATATGTCATCTCTTCCAAAAATAGTTTTCGTCTCAATATAATATTCAAAGATATTCGCTATAAAAATTGTGTAATATATCGACATGTATCGTCGTTAGCGATTGTTGTGGCTGCCTGTTCAGCTGATGGCTGTGCCAACAATTATTCTTACACTGTTCTACATAATTACAAAAGCAATTTTGGATCATTGACATAAACACTGATTCTTAAATCACCTTGTTGTCATAGATTGTCATCTGATGCACCCCATTTGTAGGAGTGCACTTTTACTTTGTTAACAGAGTGTGCACTGAACAGAAACCCATATATCGTAGCTGAAACATGACCCCTTATTTGTGAATGATATTTTGGCACCGCAGATTCCAACAAACAATAAAACAAACAATACAATATAAGTACGTTTCCCTTCCTTGAATTCGGTCATTTTATGATTGATAAGCCATTATAACTGTTTATTCCCTTTAGATGGGTCTAGACTTTATTGTCGGGATTAGAACCAAACTCAACAGGATGTTATAAACCATCGAGACCATATTCAGCTCAGTTTATTCACAATTCAACGGACAACTTGCTTCCTGACAACATAGATTTAGATTGGTTTTATAACTTCAGGACCAAAAGCGTAAAATGGTTTAGAAAACACCCACAGTGCATTGTATTGATATGCTAGTCGAACAATCATAATATTAACTCATATCAATATTACTGTAAAGTTGATTTTCTGAATCAGGCTTGCATACGGAATAATTTGGTATATTTTTCTTTTTCAATCCTTTACCATTTTTACTACACTTGTGAAACAAGTAAAATGACCTCCGAAATGGTACATGGTGCGCATGACAGACGGCAGTAGAGAGATGTTTGATTCTACATATCCTCATGAGCATTTGGGCGATTCAGACTAGCTAACGGAACTAGTTGAATGTGTATCTTTTAAACTTGCTTCGAATGACCGATTGACAGGTAGAACGTTTAAAGTCAATTACTTACACGATGGTTTGACGATAGGACGGTTCCTATTGGCTAATCACTCAGAATCATTGGGGCTTAGTTTATTAAAGCAACAATCTTTAAGATGGCCTGATTAAAAACTAGTTGATAAAAACGTATTATGAATTGTTAAAAAAGTTTTATCGTTCGCTAGGATGTTGCGCTGAGAGAAATACACTAGCATGTATATTGAATAACAAATGACACAGATAAAACAGCATATTGTTCAAATGCCTAAATCATAAAGGAATCTTCACCAAATATACGTATGTGTTAATAAATAAAATGTTTACTCAACGTCCCGAAACAATATTAATCTGAATATCAATATGCCATTCATTTTATGGGTTTGCTTTGAAGTATGTAACATAATATTTCCCCTAGCACTGTTATATATTTAAAAAAGAGCTGGAAAGTCACTGCCAGTGTTTGTTTGACACTTTGATATTCAATGTTTTTGCATTAAGAATTGATATTTAATTCAATAAAAATATTGTTAACGTCTTCCATCAATTTTCAACTACCATTGTGTTACATACGTTCTCTCTCTCATGTGACAGCAGTTTAATAATATGGGCAACCGAACGTATGTAAAAATATCTTATGGAACGGGCGCCGATTTTGATAAACATTTCAAATATTTAAGTATATTTGCAAACTATTAAGTTCGTATCTCCTCTGGAAAGGGACATAACTCTGGCAAATGGTTGAAATACATCTTTATTTGCATATTAGTTGAAAATCATGGAAACAGAGTACACAGCTGTACAAACTATTATCTTAATGTTGTCCTACTTTCTTGGTAAATAAAATCGCTTCGATTTTTCAAAATAGAACATTTCATTTAATATAGAGGCCATAACTGTCAGTAGATGTTTACCTACTTCCATAGCAAATGAAATTGCTCCGAGAAAATAGATCAGCATCTTATTCCATATAACTGTACACTGAATGGCATCATTTTATGCAAGTATATTTGAAAATATATACTTAATGAAAATATAAAAAGCTATATTCCTCGAGTTAATTAGGGGCATTTTTGTACTTTTAACTGAGCTGGCATTCTGGTAACGTCCACTTACGTGGGCCTCTGTTTGAGATCACGCTGTGAAATATGAAGACGGATATATTGCCACAGAATATTTACACCAACATTGAATGATGCATGTTAAAGCCTACTGTGCATTCATAAAATAAACACAAGTCTTTAAATGGATCAGGAAGTGTCTTAAAGAGATCTATTTTTAAATATGTTATAGATAGTCTTCAATTGATAACGGTGCAAATATTTATTTTGGGTAGTTTACTGTATTCCTGTCCTAAATGCAAAGTGGAAAATTGAGAAAACGTGTTAAATAAACTGCATGT
The DNA here is from genome assembly GCA_029582155.1 of Panopea generosa. Classification (NCBI taxonomy): domain Eukaryota; kingdom Metazoa; phylum Mollusca; class Bivalvia; order Adapedonta; family Hiatellidae; genus Panopea; species Panopea generosa. The sequence goes on along the minus strand of CM055906.1, from coordinate 59,674,809 downwards.
GGCTATAGGATAAAGGCCCTGTTTAGGAAATAGAGGCGACACTAATGTTTTTTCTTTCAAGAAAGGGCAGTAACTTTTATCGCCAAATATCAGTAAAATGGTATAATCAGAAGTACGTACCAAGTAAAAAAGTAAAGTGTCTATGCCCAGGAGGCCTGGCGTTCTCAATTTCTCAATTTGCTAAATTGCTTTGAAATTACGTGTACACAAGTCGTGGTAATTAGTTTATCAAGTTGACTGACCTGAAACTGTTACACCTACAGCTAACTTTTATATGTATAGACTTTAATGAGAGCAACACGAGTCTTATTCTATGTTTAACTTTTTGAGTTAATTTGATTTTTTACAAAACTTCTGACCTAAAAGGTTAGCTAGACTTACAAATGGGCATACTTTAAATTTTCTAGTACTTTCTATTGCATGTTTCGAACAATAACGAGAATTTATATCGATCTGTTTTTAATATTATAAATATATATATATATATATGCAGATGTATACATATACTTCCTGAGTATCCCTTTTTTGAACATTGTGAGTGTATGAACTTTTTAGAGATATACTATTAAAATGACACAGTGTCATTTGATGAAGTTATACATATCATATCAATAGAATATGCATATGCTTGAAAATTAATATTATCTGATATCTTTGGAAGCACAGATAGCATCATAGAGCAGAACACAGTAACACGGTTATACTGAATGAGATCATACTATGGTTGGTGGGTGGAAATGGACTAACGTCTTATATTCAACACCTTCTACATCAACATCATCTACATGGATCGGACTGGTCAACGTAACGGTAATTTATCGGCAAAAGTGAGCTAGACATTTTTTAAGCAATGGTACCACAGTGCGTTATAACAAACGTCTAACTGTTTATAATGAATTATTCTGTTATGGATGAAATCATTAACTCATATAGTATTTTAATATGTCTGCCTATGACTAAATGTCTAATTTTTCATAGACATTATGTATTCATTAAAATATCTAAAAACACACAAAGAATAGGCCTGATTGTTTCTTATTAGTTATTGGTATTGATAAGCTGACTGACCGTTCAATATGAATATTAAAGCTGTCATATATTCACCAAAAACACCTAAAGCCACCAAAAAACTCATTAGCAGATTCCAACCATATAACACATAAACAGAAATATACCGAAATAAAAGCAGATGTTTTAACAAACCGCTTCACATAGTTCTGGTCAGAAGCAAAACTTCAAAATCCACAGTTCAAAAGGGAGGTGTGTGCCAAATCTCGCCTTTCCCTGTCATTACAGATGCTCTGAAAAAGTATCATATAATGATAAATAGAATGGTTGGTGTAAGTAAACATAGACTATAAACTATTCGTCGCATACAGACGGTGCACAAGCTCGCATACTAACAAATTACTTAGTAAACAAAAAAAGTTGTATGCAGAACCAGTCGTTTAAAATAAACACTTTAAAATGAATAACTAATAACTGTAGATGACTGTTTAATCGTCGTGCACGTGATGCGTTTAATATACTGTCCTGTTAGCACTCGCAATATTCATTTGATCTTCACCGTGCTCATACAGTTGTTATAAAACTATAATATCTTGGACAAGTTCTTGAACTGACCAAATCGAATAAATGCTACGAGAGTTATGTCCCTGGATTGGATAAAATGTTGCCTTTTATTTGATGTTATGTCCGCTAATAGCATCTGCAGTTTCGATTTCATCTTCACCAAACTTACACAGTTGTCATGTATCAATAATATCTCAACTGACCAAGTTAAAATGTCTAAGGTGTGTCCCTTGCATAATTAAAATTGTTTGCGGCATTGTCGTCTCTGCCACAGATAAGCAATTGAAGGCCAATGTAGCCCTCTTATTTAAATTAACTGACTATGAATCCTTTGTGTTCCATAAGTGTACTTTGATTTTCATTCGTGCATTGGAATAGCAAAAGGAACCTTTCTCCATCTATTTTCAGATACAATTTTATTTTCAACTAAAGGCATATAACATTTGGGTATACTTTGACCTTAAACATGAACCTGGGCAAGTTCAATATTCCCGTGATCCATTTTATCAATGTGTTTCGATTTTAAATATATGCAAAGCTGAAACATTCCTTAACCTTAATTAATACACTTTTGTCAGTAAATATATGTGCTATCAATTTGCAGTAACACTGTCAACTTTCAGGTATTAAATACTGAAACTGTTGTCAGAATACCATTTTCTGAATTGTCATATATACAGTTGCGAAATATCGACATATGGCATTGCTATTTTTTCCAGATTTTTTAAACTGAAATCAAAATCTTTACACAAAAACATTCTGATGCTACAATGAAGGCATACTTTTAAAATACAGTTATTAACATTGTGTAAATGCTAAAATTTGCAGTTTCCAATTATTAAAAAATATATTGATATGCATGCATTGTCAGTGTTTTTTTATTAAGAAAATGCCTCCAATTTAACATTAAAGACCATAGAAGTGTAAACATTAGATTATTTTGTCTACATTCTATCTTACAAATCATCCCATCTCACTGAAGTGTAAGTTTACCTATTGATTTTACTTCTTAATGCTATGGCGAATAGAGCATTTTACGGTCTTGTAATTCATTGAACTACCTAAATCACAGAAGGGAAACTTGCATTTCATTGTTTGTTGACATCTGCATTGCCGAATATATCATGAGAAAAGTAGAGGTAATGTTTCATCAAAAGTATTTTTTTCGGTTCAGCGTGTGCACTTTTGACAAAGTGAAAGTTGGCTTCACAAAGAATGCATTCGTGACCCATTTTCTAATATGGCGGTGCTTTCAAAATGTTCAAAATACACCAATAATTTCATTTAAATAAAAACTGAACTTTCAAATATTGAAATGCAATTTTCAATATGAAGAAACAAGGATAATTTATCGCCACCATAATGTGTCTACCCCACGGAAGCACACATGCCTAAATCCGTAAGTGTGTTGTTCAGAAGTGCACGGTGCTTGTGGTTTGACGAACAAATTGACAGGTGTAGGGTATCATTTTACTGAATAATTCATTAGCATTTATTCCAAACAGTATAACTGCTTTTAAATAAGCGTTATTTATGTTTTCCAAAACTGTATGGTTAATGTGAGAATATCATCAATAAAATCTAACATTCTATTCAGTAATATAATGGTCTAAATCCGTCTATTGCTTATAAAAAACTTATATCTAAAATTATATCAATTTATATTTGTGTATCCGCCTTAGCATCTTGCTCAAGGACACCACACATAACCGATGGAGGATCTAACTAACAACCCTCCGATTCTGGGTTCAGTGCTCTTACGCGCTCCACAAGTTTGATGCTTTTACCACTAGACATGTGTACAAACCTGGTTATAGAAATTCAGCAGTGGAATAATCAATTTATAATACTTATTGATATTTTTTCATCATATCATAAAGCTTACATGTACTGTACTATTCAACAGATTAGCCAACTGAATATCAATCATTGTATCATGATTTAATATATGATTAATAATCAAAATGCGTATAATTCATGTGTCATAACGAATTCTATATTAATGTTTTGACCTACAAACTTTGTTTAAAAAAGAAACTCCATATCTTTATAAGTACGATGGTATGATGTATATATAACTAGCAATCCCAGTATAAGCGTTTATTTATAGATTAAAAGTGCACTCTTAAGTGCATAGTATATCTGTAGGATTTTTACGCAGCACAGTTCGAATTATACTGGCATATTTTACTTAAAACGCGGTTTTTCATATAGATTTTACAATTTGAGCTATACTTTTGTGAATGCGCACATCATAATTTGTGAACGTTTTCACTAGCCAATTGATTTGTATTAATATTTTTATCACACTTCCATGTTTTTATCATCGTAATCGTTATTTGACATTCTAAACATTATCATTATTGATTTTTTTCACTTGCATCCCCTTTTCGTTTTCTTTTTTAAATAATTTTAAAGAATTCAGTATTGTTTGGGTGTAATAAATAATTAATTTATCTCTCTATAATATATATATTGATCAGTTTGTAATACATTGATTCAATCTAGGATTTTCGTATATTATAACATTGTTAAAATGTATTTAATGAAATGTTAAGGCGGACGACCACTGGAAGAGGGAAACGAATTGCACGTGTTGCTGATATATGCATACGATACTAAAATTGTTTTTATAAGAATTGGTTTTCACCCATTAAAATTAAATTAATGTTTTCGGTTGCAAAACTCCTTGAAATACATCAATATTGTTTTGTCATGTTTTGCACCATTAGAATATGTGCTGCTGCAATGGTTTTGAGGTTGGATCAATAAAACAATTTGCTACATTCGGAATGAAAACTGCTTTAGGTTCGTATTGTTTTGATGAACACGATTGAATTGTTCTTTAATATAAGCAATCATAGATACGGCATGACAGTTTAATTGAAGGGACGTATACTTACAAAACATTCCATTACCTCCACGCACCACTGACCACCAGCACATATTCTAACTGAAACTCTAACTTAAACGTGACGACAACAGACAGCGAATGTGATACGATTGATTCATTGATGAATGTATTACTTTACTCTGGCACTTTCTATTTACTAGTATATGATCCATATATATGGAGAAAACGATATTCGCAATGTAACTTATCAAGTGCCAATATGTATTTGAAGGTTTATAAAAATTATCTTACTCGTTTTATATTGTGTGCTCTTTATTGCTGGGTAGCAAAGTCTTTATATTCAAAACATAATAATACTGAAATGTAAAGAAGGTAAAGATATGGATGTACCTATATCCATCTTATTTGAGTTAGTTTGATAATCTACTAGATGAAAAAACATCTTCCAAGGTTATCCATTTTCAAATATGCATAAACTTCGTATTATATTTTTTATTACAAATTGCATTTATGTTTAGAAACAGTGTGCACATTACGTTATGCAATTCACTAAAAATCAAAAGTGTTTTTGTTAAACATTTCGATTAATTTAACAATGTTTTAAGACACCCAAGAGGGAAAGTCCGTAAATTCTAAACAGTTTTTATTTACTTCAAAATGTATTTGTCTAAATAATAAATGTAAATATTGATAGAAATTCTGCCTACACATAACTACACATTTCGAAACTCACGCTGATTTGTTTCCATCACTAATACGAGATGCAATAAAATATGAGCTTGCTAATATCTGAAAGCAATAAAATAACCATTAAAGCCAGCATTGTAGATATGTGTTAAAATTTACTCCGAGAAGAACAAAAACAGCAAAACGAGCACCTATGCATTATAACCATATGTTCCCTTCACTGGTATAATGTCTAAACTTAGCCAGTTGTCTTAGATAATTAAGATACAACGTGTTATCAGTTTTGCTCCATTATGTATTGATAAAACAGTAGAATGTGTGTGGAACACGAATGTAATTCGAAAGAGATTGTTGACTCTGTACTATTGTAAAATCTTATATCGAATCAAGTTTGTTTTGATTTCAGATGATTAAATTCTAAATTGGTTTATAATATAGAGTATATTACTCATAGAGTGTCTGTACTTTTTAAGTTCATTCGGTAATGCTAAGTGCTACAGTTGCGTTTTCGTGCCAGACGGTATCAATTTTGTGTTTTTTGAAGTACAATTCCCTAATAATATATTCATCTTGCTGATTGTAGACTGTAATGTTAATACTTTGAACTCTTATTGGAAAGCAGAAGTCTGGAATCTGAAAGAAGTAGAGGTTTGTGACCTGCAAAATGAATATATAAACCACCCTTTTAGTATGTACAATGATATATGATAATTGTTTGCTGTTTTTAAAACTTGTTTGTTATACACTACTTGAATATAACCTCGGACAATGGTTCATCAAACTCAGACAGAACCTATTTAATAAGTGTCTGTTTACAAACCATAACAACTATAAAACCACCTGTCTTTAAGGGCTGGTTTTACAACGCACGGAAGTCCATCTGAGGCAATATCTTAGAGGATAGTCATACGTCTCAAAATTTAAATCCGTTGTCTGTGTTAGTGCTGATTTTACACCAGAAAACACACGGAAGTCGCTTGGGGCAAGATCTTGACTGCAAGAGGATAATCAAACATCTCAAAATCTAGAAGACTGATTTCAAATGTGATTGATGCCGCCCCATACGCGGGTGTATTTCTTTGATGTTACAACACTATTTCAAATTTTAACGATGGTCAATTCATTCTTTCACAAGGTCATGACAAAGCACCTGTGGAAACAAATACATTGTTATTATAATGTATACACTGCATTTAGTAGCAACATCTACGTTTTTAAGTATTAGCAATGTGTATTTATTACATATACATTTAATTAACTAAGTATTTATTTCTTCATATACAATATTATATACATTTTATAATTAAAACAACAGCACTTTGATATAACAATGCTGCAATATGTTGCAGTAACAATTTTTCACACATGCGCATTACATTTTGCAGGATCATGGTTCACAAAGTAGACGAACAATTTTCCAAACGAAGTGTTCCTTCGTCTCTGGATCAAACTGGCCTAAGTTTCATCAGTCGTTATTTTACAGTTGATGAAGTTTCACCCTCTCGACGATACCGGTTAAGAAATTCTTAGTACTATCTTTGATTTCAGAAGATAGTAGTCTAGAAATATACCTAGTGCATCCTTTTTATGTGAAGTTCTTCAGTTAGAGTTATATAAACGGTTCTGTATCCAATTCCGGAGAAGCTGCAGATGTCGCTATAAACAAACATCAACCGTTTTCCTTTCTTTCAATTATATCCCAAAACATTTTATAAGAAAATTTGACAGATACTTGTGGAAAACGACATTTTAAAAACGACAAAACTGAGAATAAGTAATATTCTAAATGTAATCCAGTGGTCTCTCAATTTACACAATACATGGTATTTTCTTTTAAGAACAATCGAAATATTTTAACATCTTTATCATTGTTTCAAATTATATTCATTTAATGTACGGTTGTTGCAGCACACAATGAAACAAGATTTCATAAGAAATACACGCCAAAATTCAAATTACTGTGTATTGAAATACACACATTAATCGCCATGACGTTACGTCATTCGCCATTCGATTTGGATGGAAATTTCCGCCCATGGGATAATTATACTAAGACGCGGCCATACGACAGAGCCTCGTTCACCATAACAGTTATCCCCCACAACCGACATGTCTATCCGAACCTCAAATTGAAACGTTTTGAAATCAAAGTTGTTTCACAATTTTATTAAACTATGTATCATTCTGCTAATATCTTACATTATATATATACAGTAGAGAGAATTACCATTTTACAGTGCTAAAACTTATAACGAGATATCCTTAGCTAGCTTTCGGCTTTACGCCTTCATTAGAGGACAAAAATAAAAGAAAACAACAACAAAACAACAACACACGAATAAACAATTTTTTATATATAAAATACTGCAGACAGACTGAGAAACGTACTGTTTAAAATTATAAATTAAACTTTTAACTATATATCATACAAATGCGCGCGACCACGCGCCCATAACCCATATATCAACGGAAATGGATCCGACGGGTTTATAAATCTACATGTGAGTAGTCATGAATCCTTAACTGTATCCTACTCATATAAAGCTATCAGTTCATGTATGAAAATTTGTCCACTCTGTCCAGATGTGTTACTTGTAATTCCATAGTATATAAGTCTTGGTCGACACCAAATTTATGTTTGGCAGAGGCCTTGATATTGTATCTATGGCTTGCATTGTAGCTAGGTGCACTCTGGTCTGTACATTTATGTCTTGTTTATTCACAAATAATTATCTCCATATATATATATCATGCATTGTAAATGAGCATCTGAAAAGATCCTAAAAATCGTAAAGTCCGTTGTTGTGAATTTAATTATCTCCCTAGTAAATATAGAACAGTTTTAAAAAGCATAGAAACTTTGTAGTTCACATACTGATGAATCGTTCTGTAAGCAAGGTTGTATGCAAAAATAGAAATATCAGGCTTTATAATTAACTTAAGTTAAACAATTTCCAAATGTAGATATATGGCCCACACCAACGTGTTTGTAATGCAATTTCTGCAATATTTGACCAGTTATTTTATTTATTTTTAATCATTGACGATGATGTTGGTATTACAAAAACAATAAACACGTATTACACATTTCCAGAAAGTTTAACAACGCAAAGATTTAGCTGCGGTCGTTTCAAATGTTTTGCGTATCATGTTTTCAGTGTAAAGTGATTTATCAAACCAGCTCAGTGTAAAAATTTAAATGTTGACTTGTACAGAAATAGAAAAAACATATATCCAATGGGACATACAATTTAAAACACACAGACACCAACACGGAAAAATCAATATAATAGAAGTGAGTGAATTGTGTTTAACGCCATTTTCAACACATTTCAGGTTATATGTGGCATATCCAGTTTTACTGGTGGAGGAAGACCTCAGACTGAGTAGAACCACCGTCCTTCCGCATGTAACTGGAAACTTTCTCACAAAGTTTTTTGAGCGAGCTGGACTCGAACCTACAGCCTTAGCGGTGAGAGGTAAGTGATCTTGAGACGGCGCCTTAGACAACTCGACCACGTAGGACCCCTAATATAAAAGAACAATATAATAGAACAATCATAACAAGTAAAAGACAAGTAAATCCGCCATTTTATATTTTAATACAACATTTTAGAGTTGTTGGAAAAACATTTACCTTCAATTTGCCTTTAATTTGAGGCATTTAAATAACTGTTTAACGTTAGCGTCTTGAAGTACCATATTCAAGTTTCGTTGAGATTGGCATCATGACGATATAGTTGTCTTTGTTGTTTTGTGAATAATTTCAGTTGGAATTCATGAATTTTGGAATTTTAGTTGACATTTATTTAAATTGATTTTATTTAAATTGCATCACGTATTTTGCAATTGTTTTTTTTCCTCATCATTGTCAAGGAACGTTGCTGTATTTTTTCTTTTTTATGTAGAAGATTCTTTTTAATTACTAAGATGATTTGTATTGCTCGTAATATGATTTGGAATTCTGATGTGTATTTCATTCTAGACTTCAATTAGTAGAAACACAAGTGTTTAATGTGGGGTTCATGTATGCCTGGGGATGACTTTCAAAGAACGATAAATTTGTTATACTTTGTAATCTGTTGTTCTTGTCAGTATTAATTAGGTTTTTTCTTTGATAGGTCTATTCATGCTTATTAAATCAGGACGAGGTAGACAACTGGAGGTCAGAGAGAAAGCGGTAAAATTTAAATTGAAGGCGTGCATTCGTTGAAATCAATAATTCTTCTCGTCAAATATAACACCGTGTTCAATTTACAACAAAGTCACAATGTATTAAACATTTCCATTTCATTATTTCTGTCTTTGCTTTCTTGACATATTGTTCTGTTGCATAGAGGGATTTGCTTTATGGGCACGCTGTGGTATAACTATTGATGCCTTATTTGCGTAAAGTCATTATATTCTTTACAGTTCATTACTTTGTCAAATGTTATAGCACAAAATTCACATAAGTCACAGAAAATGCGTTTGCCACTTGGCACCAGCTTTATGTTGATTGTATTTCAGCCTATGTAATGTAATCAAAGGTGCTTGTCAAACCTATATTGTATACATTTTATTTCATCTGTTTAATTTGCTTGACATTTTCACATTCGTTTATTTTCCTGAGAATCATATGTATCACAACATACAGTTCATCGTTAAAACAATGTTTATATTCATTTGATCTCTACGGGTCACATTTCATGTAATCTAGTCCGTCCGTTGTATTTTGCCAGATTCAATAATGAAACGAACGTTATTTTATTGCATTAAGACAACAGAATTGTAATTACGTAGATTGTAAAAATATTGATATAAAAAAATACATTTTGCAGACAAGATATATATTCATTTCTTCAGTATAATAATAATAATAATAATAATAATAATAATAATAAAAAAAAACAACAGCATCTACGAAAGTATCAATTCTTAAAGATGCTTCACAAATATTTTCAAAACAAATGAGGTACAGATAGTTTTATATCAAATGCTTATTATTTCGTAAATATAAAGTCTTCGTATGATTATACGTTCATAAGAGGATGAGTGATGATTTTATGTATGAACATAGCATGTAAAATCGAATCTGCTATATATATTCTATATGTTCTATAATAGCATTCACAATATAACCGATAAAACAAGAGTGTGTTTCATTGAAAATAAACTACTCATCAATTCAACGAGTTCCGTCAATAAGTTAAAACGTCCATCGCTTACGTTGTTATCTTAGTCTGGACCGACAGGTGCAAACAAGTTTAATATTATGAATTTATGCATAACGGTATGGAGTTGCATTTATAACAGGAAAGGCTGACGGTGCTTCTGTTTCTTTTTTTTTTGGTACGAGCATAGACATGGTTAAAAGATCACAAGTGATAGTTTTATATTGACTGTTCCAAGTGTAAAATGATGTCACTTCGTCTTAATGCATGTGCTTTGGTTATTTTTATTTAGATGTGTTTATGACATTATGACGAATATGTGCTACGTCTATTAATGATGTTTCTTATTTTGAATAGGTCCAGGGATACGGCAAACTCTTCTCGTTGGAATATCAAGTTTTGTCTTACATGTAATCAGTATATATTGCAATACACACATTTTGTCATATCTAATTTGTAATTTAAGAAAATGAGCATCACATTAGCAAAAGAGGGAAAACAATAACCTAATCCTAACCAATATAAGAAGTCGTATGAAAATCCACATCACATGGCACAGTAGGGAAATAACGCGACCATGATAAGCGCTCGTATAACAATTTACATCAACATTCATATATAAATAGGACAACGCGTTTCATGTCCATTAAATAATTACATATATAATTTTTTATATATTCTTTATTTCCTCCATTAGCGGAGAGCGACATCTATGTTATTACATAAAGAACATATTAAACATGAACATGAGTAGCAAAAAATCATACAAAAGTATATCAATATTTAATAGAGTAAAGCATACAGGACACTTAACAGTTGAACTACAAAGTAGCTTACAGCACTACATTAATACACGCAGATACACGAAATTACAGACATACGAGCTCATGAACAAAAGCGTGATGAGGTACAAGCAGACACGCATACAGACTAGAAAGCAAACATACACATATACTCACTCCTTCACAGACACATGAATATATACACAAACATGAACGCATTTTAATGTAAATGGAATAAAAAAATTGCTGAAATTGCTAAGGTTTAAATAGTAGTACATAAAATATGATTTCTAGTCTTACTTTTATTTTACGCTAAACCATTTCTTAAAGTATAAAGCAATAATCGGACCATCGAGTCGGGGTCTTTTTGAGACATGTAGACAAACAACATCAATTGTAGAAATTGGTCCTCAAAATACCTAACATTAAACATTGCATTATTTCCATATTTGAGATGACTAACTGGTTCATTATACTTTCAATTATCTATGGCATTAAGGAATGTAAGTTGATTACCTTTGTGTCTAGCTCATTAACAAATTTTATAGTAGTTCAACGAAAAACTATGATTAATGTAATTAAAAAAAACCCCAAAAAAACGAACGTATGTCGTCTGCCATAAATATCAGTGTTTTAATTTCTGTGTTTACGATGTTGTGTAAACATTTCTTGTTTCTCGGAAAGTATCTTTTAAATGATGGTCTCGTCCTGTAATATAAGTTGGTGTAGTTTTGAATTATTTATGATGTTCATTCCTAATTTGTTTTCCTCCAGCTTCTTTCCGTCTAGCATCAGTAACTTACTAAATAATTAAGTAACTGCATTATATTGAGCAGTAGAAGCCATAAATTCCAAAACGCTTGCTTTTAACCTTCACTGTGGTGTAGCCTAAATCTATAGTTGATTCGCCGACGTATACTGATATATGGTAAGACGAAGACATTGGTGTATTTTTTCCATACACAATTTAGATCGTGAGCAGAATGAATACTCATTAGATCCGAGGACTGGGGACTCAGTGTTGTGCGTGTGGTCCTAATAGTAGAGCATCGGACCCATGTTCGCCGGTTCCATTCGCCGCCTAAAGTTATGTAGAGTGTCCTTGAGCAAGTCACTTTACCAGCATATGCTTAGTGCTGGTTCTACACAGAAAGACTTCGTGCGTAATTTGTCTATGTTGTAAGAACTTGTATCCAAATCGATGTAAAACTAATTAGACAATGATGACGAATGTATCCTTATATCTTAGATGCACGACGGTACTAGGTTATTGGCTTGATAGCTGCTTTGTCGTACCATTAATTATTATAATCTTGTGTCTGAAAAGCTATCGAGTACATTTGCAAATAACAACAGTTCCTAAATTGGGAAAATGAACTAGATATAAGAAGAAAGCTTGTTGGGCAGAAGTATTCCTTTTAACATAACAAATGAACAGTTGCAATGGTTTCAATACAGAGATAGTAAATATCAAAATAAAGAAATGTTGAATTTAATCGCTGCTTTTCTGTAAAAAAAATCATTTTCTGAAAACCCATTCAACATTTCAAGATATGGATAGTTTGAACATTAATATTAATTTGAAAATGACATTTTCTGAAAATATGCATGTAAGTTTTATTTAATGTTCTTTTCAATGCGATCATAATAAAAAAAATAAAAATAAAGAAATATTAATATAATCGCTCTATTTCTAAAAAAATCATTTTCTTAAAAAACAATTTCCCATTTCCATCAATGGATAAATTCATCTGAGTAATAACACATTAATTTGACAATGGAATTGTCTGAAAATACGCATGTAAGTTTTATCTACGTTCTTTTCAATAAATTAATAAAATCTACGATTATTTTAATTATATATAAAGAAATGTTGATTTAATCGCTCCTTTTCGTAAAGAAATCTCCTGTGCTGTCCTTTTCGTAAAAAAAGTCCTTTTCGCTATTTAGAGTAATTTTTACATATATATTTAGGGCAGTAAAAGAAGCGTCTGGTGAGATGCTTGTTCGCACTGTCTCGTTTTATAACGTAACGACGCGGGGGGGGGGGGGGGGGGGGGAAGGGGGTGGAAAGAGTTCACCTATAAACCAGGAATAAGTTTTCCGGTGGAATCGTTTGCTTCTAATTTGCTGTCATTTGGTGTGTTTTTGATGTCATTTTGTGTTTTTGGTACTTGCAATTTTTTTTGTAACGGTTGCCGTCTGTATGTCTTTCAAGTAAAAAGAATCTCTGGAATAATTGGAGAAGTTTTGCATTATGTATGCTGTTCATTCCTTATCTGTTTTATTTTCTCCTAGTTTGTTTCAGTCTGGCATCAGTCAGTTTGTATTTTTGGCATAATCTAATTATACTGAATAACACTTTTCTTAATTTTCTAATAAGATAGTCTTAGCTTTCGTAATGGAGAAGTTTTAAATGAGTACAATGATAAAGGCCGACGTATGCTTATAAGTGATAAGATACAATATACCTAATGTATAATTGCCATTGATCAGTGCTACAAACACATGGAAACAATATCAATTAATTATAAAAGAAAACAAAAACACGGTTCGTTGTTCATTTTATGAGTTATATATAAAAAGTAAAAGCAACCATGCGACTCGAAGCAGTAATTTGGCTATTCTGTGATTCTGTATTAGGTTTTGGATATTTAATGCGATATATCATTCATTGTTTAATTTATAGTTTACATATCGTGTATAAGTCGTCTTAAGAATAAATATGTGTGATGAAGAGTACGGTAAACTTACAAACAATCAAATTTGCAACAAAGCATTATAATATTCGTTTTAATAAAAGTGTCTTTTCCTGTTTTAGTAATATTATGTATGTTAAAATATGAAATGACAAAGTTGACGAGCCCCACAAAATGGCTCTGTATAACTCTATAAAATTAAACCCTGATTATTCTGCATAGTTTGGTGATTTCTATTTTAATTATATTTTATTCTTTTAAAAGAAGTAGAGTTTGGTTTTCAAATTTACGTTTTTCACTTGATATAATATCATTTAAGTGTACATGTACAACGAAACTATGCATTTTTCCTATAGTTTTAGCCACTATATATATATATATATCATATTTTAAACAATGAACCATTGCCACAGGACACTATTTACATACATCGCTTGAGTACCAGGCTATGATAAAAATAAATATATGTGTGTAAATATCTTTTACCGTGAAAATCCTAAACAGGACAAAGAAAAAAATTATCAGCGTAGTGAGACCATTGTGATGGACGGCTACTACATGTTTATCAGTTACGTGTGTGTGAAAGTCACTTTTGTCATGATTCTTGTATAGGTAGATCTATCCGGAATCATCATCCATAACAAGCAGGTTGACATGTAGGGCATGCAATGTGTTGAAAATGGCGGTTGCCATTCGGTTGCTAGGGTTACTAGAATAGTGAAACAATATCCAGAGTCACTAAACAATCTCAACACAGAGTATAATATGGATATATGTAACAGTATGCATGGCTAATGTTTATAATAGTGACCTTATATTTTCCTCCTCGTTGACTACGGGCAATAAATCTTTGGAAGACATTGTTAGATAACTATTGTAATTTTAATTGTACTTTTCACTTCACGGAAAAAAAACAAAAAACACTTGCTTTTATCTAAGAAATTGGCAGTCATTGTTACATAAACCATCTTACATATATCATATATTGCTCTATGTCAAAGTGATTTGATTAACATTATTTTCTCCTTTGAAGAACGAGTTATATTTTATTAAAAAAGGAGAGTTCAACCGTTTAAATGCCACGTCCCCTGTTGCACAGTTTTTTCTTATTTTTAGGAGTGAACATTATTTCAATTGGATTTTAATAGGTGCACATTTGTAAAAAAAATACAATTTCCACAGAATTAAAATAACACAAAACGTTTGTTCTTCTTTTACCGTGTATTTTGCATTATATACAAAATTAAAGCTCCCGGCGCTACATTCCCATGTATTTCAACCAAAATGCGAGTGTTTTGACTAATAAGAACAGTCGTTAGAATTTCGTGCTGACGAGAGTGTCGTACTTTCCGGTAACTGCGCATAAAACGTCGCAATGATTGATAACAGCTATAGAGACAATATGATTTTAACGAATGCATAAGAAATGTTTTGACAGCTCGGTCTTGATAAAGGAAATACAATGAAAGACGCAAAAGCAGTATCAATCGTCGGCAGGAGTTCTCTTTCACCAGTCACAGCAGCCAGTGCCACTACGCACTATTTTACTACAACTGATCCTATTTCGGATGGCACCCTCATTTACGGATACTTCTACAATCTCTTACTGTGTTC
The DNA here is from genome assembly GCA_029582155.1 of Panopea generosa. NCBI lineage: Eukaryota > Metazoa > Mollusca > Bivalvia > Adapedonta > Hiatellidae > Panopea > Panopea generosa. The sequence continues at coordinate 59,659,448 of CM055906.1, read as the reverse complement.
AATATATATCACATGCATACCGACATTAAACATTGTGTAATAACAATTTAACTTGAATATGCAATATTATAGAGATCTAATGTTTATACAAATATGTTCATTAAGTATAAAAATGTTAATTTTGAAACTGCATTTTATTTAACTACGGCTTACTTTAAGAGCTATGTTTTCCCTAATTATGCGATAAAGCTGTAGTTTTTAATTTTGATTGTCATTAGAATCTGTACGGTAACATGTATTTTTTATTTATGATATTGAATAAATATACATTACACTTAAACGCTGGGAAAATTAAAAAAAAATAACAAAACTATAGAAATTGTCTTGAAGTAATGGGACTTCATACAAAATTGAACGCCATCTGTAAATTACCTTGATTTCTTTTGTTACTGAAGGAATATTCACTAATTAAAAAAAAAAAGAATACACCGGAAAGTAATATTAAAGTAATTTAGTTTTCGACTATAATCTTTAATATTACTGAAATCAGTTAAATTTGAAATCAGTTTTAAGGGACTTGAGGATATAAGCGCTCCAAATTGGACATTGTACGCGTACGATATGGATGCAAACGTCAAATGTACAAAGTTTAATAATGTTGACGTTTGATACCATGTTACGCTTAGAGACACCATTTATATGCGAGCAGTCTATTCATGTAACTATATAAATATATATACAAACAATACCAGTATCGAAACAGATTGTCTTAATATGTCCGATATAAGTAATGCACTTGATTTATTGTCTAAATTTCTACAAGCTGCCAATTGAAGCAATATGTCTAACATTTACCGGATATTACGCCATTGCATTATGTTTCAATTTCCAGAGTAGCACTTACATTGAATCTAGTGTAACACTGTATTGTATGATTGGCTTGAATTCCTGGAAGAAAAACACCAGACAATGTAGGCTGGTAAGATCAAAGAACAAAAGAAATCACATATTAAATAGGTGACCTTACTATTCAAAGGGCGTGGCACAATGACACTAATACAAAAATAGAAAGAATGCATGCTCATTTATGATAGTTATAAACTGCAAGGAATGGGCGTACATATATATGTGAACAACCAAACATAACTGTATAGACCAAACTAAGGCGAGCGCGCCTAGCTACAATTCAAACAAAGGACATAAGATTATAGATTAAGCCGACCCAATATAATTGGTGTCAACTATGATTGATTCAAATGGGGTTACAATGCAAGTCATCTGAACTGTTAGAACAATTTACATACATAAACTGATATAATTATATGAGTTAGATCCAGTTACGGAGACATAACTAACCACACGCTATATGAAGGACATACATATAAATCCGCTAGATCATGAAGGTAAAGTGAAAGTTGAATAATTGTGCTATTTCATAAAAACGGTATTTCCGTTTTGGAATCTTACTAAATTCAAGTTCACAATGTATGTTATATATATAGAGTTACTTATTTGTGAGAAACCAGACATAAATGTACATGAATGTGTTAAATGTGGCTTTCAACACTATTCATCGCATTCATCACCAACCCTGCGCCACAAAAATATAAACTCACTAAAACACAAAAACTAAACAAATCAAAAACAAGCATAAATGATAAAAACAAAATCACACAATAGAAACAAAATGAAAAACAACAAAAAATCTAAAGAAAACTGCCCAAAACATTATTGTCCACTAACGGACAAAATAAAATACAGGAATATATTAGACGTATTAAAGAATGTGTGGATAGGAAATTAAAGCTTATCAATATATTATAACATTTCAATAAAAAATAATGATTGGAAACGTTTTATCTGCTCTCAGAACTGTAGCAGTATTCAGATAAATAAATCAATGATGGCAGACTCAAATATAGTATCTCGCTTTTGCAGTCTGCACCTCGTCTCAATCGCTTTCCAACTCGTTTATGATTGGTCGTATAATTATACGTGTGTTCTGTTTCAATCAGTGACCATTCAGACGGCAATTTCGCAAACTGTCTTCATCCTTGAGGTCCATTGACGTCAATTCCTGACATAGCTTAGCACATTATTCTTTTCTATTTACATAATATTTAATTACGGAATACTACAAACAGTTTATTTATACACTGACTTCATCTGAAATCTGTTATGATGAAATATATCTCTGACCATTTCTATTTTATGCAAATGAGTTGAATTGCACGTGCCAAGACATTGTCGTTGTCATGCTGCTGATACGTTGCATACACGTCTCGCTTTCTTGCCTGTCAAACAGAAAAAAATCAAGATGTATACAACAAAAGAAACTGTGTGTTTTTGCCGTTATGCAGCTCTGGAATAATAATTATATCATATCGTGCAGACGATGTTTAGTTACTTTATACACAACTTACCATTGTCACGCTAAGGTTAACGAGCTTGTTATAACAATGTTTGTCTACTTTTAAATTAGTTGTCTTATTTTTTAACAAGTATAATACAAGAACATAATGTTTTTCTTACAACGACAAGATCAGTTAAGGCGTACAGGGAGATAGTGTCTGGAAAAAATCAATTGTAGTTTCTAAAAAAAATAATACAAAGTATGTATACTAGATCAATTATTACGTAATTAATCACTATTTTCTACGCAATGATTGATACATGTTATTATTAATTATTATTAAATTGTTACTGTTGTTATTGTTATTGTTGTTGTATGCTATGTAAACACTATCATGCAATTTTACATTTATTTTTTTTATCAATGCGTTGAAGTGATTACAATTGCGATAGTGCCTGATTATATGAACATTACTAAACAGAGTGACATTTTACCATTACAAAAATATACATAAAGTTTTTTTCTATGACTTCAGTTTAGATATTTGCATATAATCATTTCTATGATTTCGTTTTATACTTATACATATAATTAATTACATAACGATATTGCTATTATTTCATTTTAATACATTATTTAAATTAGAAATCGAGTCTTAAGTTTCATTTAATTATTTTTTTGATAGAAATGTAAATACAATGAGTCTTTACATAATTTCACTTTAATAGTAATATACTTACAAACTGTAATTGTATGTTCTCATTCGAATACATTTACAGTATTTGTAATAAAAATGCTTCTTAGATATTGTAGAAAAATAATGGATTATAAATTTCCAAAACGTCTTCTTAAATGCATGCATCCATATATTTTGCTAAAATAGGTACATGTTTATTACCATTCAAAGACATTAATTACGACATACAACATGTTAAGCGAACTATTTCTCAACTACTAGTGATCTTTGAAATAAGAATAGTATGATGAGTATTTCATATCCTTGACATCCAAAGAAGAAACGATATCCATCTCCCACAACTGGTTATTTTATTGTGTAAACAAACGCAGTAGAATCTTAGATGTCATATTAACATAAAGATAAAATTCAGTTTTGAGTAATAATTAAAAATATTTATAATGAAGTGCTTTAGATGAGCTATTTACACCTGCATCCCATTTTTGCGTATAACAATCTTAAGTACGTATTTTGAACAATGGTAGTAGATTCGTTTAATTGCCAACATATTGCAAAATCCATGATGGAATATTAAGCGCCATTTTTATGTCATCGAGGGTTAACAGACGATCAGTTAACCTAGCCACTGTTTCCTGGGATCCTGAAAGGTTAACCAGTACTCAAGCACACCCCATCTCCGCAAGTAACTGATTACTTTCCGACTTGAATCAGCGGTGAAAGACGAATGATAATGAGAAACAATGTCGTATATCAATCATCACGGAGACTGTTGCCGGGTGGGTTTTGAATTGATTGTCAGACGTGTAACCGACTGCGCTAATCGGGTCCGGCAAAATCCATACATATCCAATACTAAACAAAAAGTTATTGTTTTATTGATGTAGCTCATGTTATTCTACTGGCATCGTCTAATCGTTTTAGCATGTTATAACACTGCTTTTGATATCAATGGTCCGTCATACGATATATATACGATATCACATATGCCATACATAAAGGCAACCTACCACATTCTCAAAACGCTAGGATATCAGCTGTGTTTTGAGATTTATTTCAATATTGCAAACACAATTTGGAGTGAACATTCTCTATCCTTTCAACGTATTTATAACCCAAAATTTCTGAACGGTATATTTATAAATGGAAAAATATTTAATAATATCACCACAATTATGCCGTATTTCATTTTCATTGCAGCATGATACTTCTAGTGTGGAAGCGCTTAAACTACTGCCATTGTCGCGATATGTTGTTGAAAGTGAAACCGTACAGCAACAACAACAATTGATTGATTAATTAATTTTCATGCCATCGAGGGCTAACAAACGATCAGTTACCCTAACGACTGTTTCCTGGTATCCTGAAATGATAACCAGTACTCGAGCACACCCCATCTCCGCAAATTACTGATAATTTTCCCACTTAAATCAGCGCTGAGAGACGAATGATAATGATACACAATGTCGTATATCAACCATTATGGATATTATGGTGGGGCAGGGATTGATAGTCAGACGTGCTAACGACTGAGCTTATCGGACCCGTACAACAACAACAAATACAACAACTACAATAACAACAACAAAAAACAAAACCAGAAATACTTGTTAATGGTAACATCTGTCAGAATCATATATTTGCATAACTACACCATTACTTTATACGTTTACTGGAAACTTTTTTCACGAAAACGCATTAGTTACACATTAGCGCGTTACCAAGCAATCACTCTGTGACGTAACAAACACAAGGGGAGAAAAATGTTTTTTCTCGTTTTCATTTCAAACATCTTCCTCGATATGGTTGTTTGTTCTGATTGTGACCAGGTCTTACATTTTAACACATATACATATATAAAGAAACTGTAAAATTTAATTGATATAAAATGATCGGACACAAATTTCTAATTTTTCCTCGAAATCGATTTTTCCAAGGAGTAACAGGTTTAAATAGTAAGAAAATAATTTTGAAATTGAATTTCGCCATTCACATCATATAAAGCGTTGTAAAATACCTTCAAGACCCTACCAACAAACGAAAAAATAAAAGGAAGTAGAAAAGAACAACATAATTAGCTTATTTATTTTTTATTGATTTTGGTAAAGGTTTCAGCTTTTAAATGTACCTGTAATATCTTTAAGTGTCCTCGAAAATCTTCATACATGTAAGTAAATACAAAAGTAAAGCAACCTATAAATTTATATAAAATTATTGCACAAATGTTATCCACACTTTTGTATACGGAGCAACAGAGCTGTAATTGATGCAATTTTAGGACTTCGTGTTATACCTTACATTGCAACGCATGTCATTTGGGACCTTGTTTATTGTATTTTGCTTTCCAGAATGTGAGAAGTGCAGGTGTCTTTAAATTCAAATGTTGAAATAAGACTCATTGGGATTGACATACAAACGTCTTCCTTGAATTTTAATTCAATTTGGATGAGTTCATAACAGTTTTGGATTTATTCTAAGAGTGTGTAGTTAATTACCATATCGCAAAATACTTACGAATATGAACTAGCATTTATTTATATTTCGAATAGCATTGTAGGAATATGGAATAATGAGGTTATATTCAGTGGTATAAATTCGAGTTTTATTTTTTGGTACATTGTTAAAATAATAAACCGTTTATTTCCAATGCTGTAATATATATACGATACGATTTTCTTCTTAAAAAAAAAACATAACATATTTTACATTTTCTATCTTCTTCTGGATTTTCGGTTTGTGATTCATTTGATATTAATTTATAACAGTTTGCTCTGGTAGAGTTTTGAATATTTTCATTCCAGTTCTGAATAAAGCTATCTGTTAGTCTTTGTTTAAAAGTGTTAAGGAACATATTGTATATGTCTAATAGGTGACAACCAACAAACACATCAATGTATTAAAGAATAATCCAATTAAGTGCAACACACGTGTACAGAAGAAGTGACAAACAGGTCACCGTCATAGAACGGTCAATATAATTGCCGCTATGGAGCCTAAACCTTGTATACAGAAGCACTCAATCCCTATTTTTCCATTCTGTCTTCACATCTCACCATAAAACGAGACAGTAGGAATAAAAATATCCGCGTCAGATCATTATTTTACAAATATATATCAGCATGCATTTGTTCGTGGTGTTGTGAAACACAAAATTGCTCAAGTATTGAAGGCACATGAAACAAAATTCTCATATTACAGAAGTTTAGCAACCTTTGTATATATAATGAGTCGTATTTTACCTATTCGCAAGCACATATATACGGACAATTATATTCTATTTACCATAATCATTTTAGAATATTCAGTAAGTAAACTACAAGTGAGCTGTAACATGCTTTAATTTTCAATGATGACGTCTTTTTTATAATTGTATCGATTGCAGTTTAAATAATGATAATATCTGATTTACAAATCTCAGCCATGAAATCAAAATAGCGGACACGGTTTTATGTTTCCAAGCAGCAAGTAACGAACTGAACAAAACTAAGAAATCAAAAAATAATAACAACACTAAGACAAAGAACAGGGCGATTTTGTTGACGGCCACATCAAGAATCTGGCAATACTTCAGTTGTGATGATAATACGTGATAAGAGGAGCACAGAACACAACCAAAGCAAAATGTGGCATACTCCGTGTAATTGAATCTGTCATGAGGGAACCAAAACATGCAACAGCCATCACTACCTTGCAAAGGATTGAACAATATTCAATTTAAAGCAAAAGCAATACTGAATGCAATTCGTGATTTCAAATAATAGGAATAAATAACAACACTGAATTAAAATACGGAACGAGTTTTTACGATCACTTTAAGATTAATTCATTCATTATTTAGACAGTTTAAACAAATAATAAAAACGCAGTTGCCTTTCCTTTTAACTTTTTCGAACATGTGATACAAACAGCTTCCAAAGTTTAAATCCATCCTTAACAGTAGGACAGCTGGCTACGATTGTGTGTTTTGTTTTGAAATATTGCAAGGGGTCTCGCGTAGGTGAGTTGCCTAAGACGTGCTAGATATCTATCTCTGACCTGTGAGGTCGTTTGTTCGAATTGATCAGTTACTTGTAGTCTTGATGGTCCTACTCAGATTATTTTCTTAGATATTTTCTTCCACCAATAAAACTGGATACAAAATCGGATATGTCATATGTGTAATATGTAATGCTGATATATCAAAATCACTCGCCGGTCCAAAGAAACATACAAAAAAAAAAAAATAATATTTTAGTTTTGAAGAATAAAATAAAACTTCAAGAGATTTATTTATATACCTATAAATACATGTGCAGCTGCAATTTATATTTACAGCCTGATACATTTTTATACGTCTAAAACTCGTGATGGTCATAAAAACAAAGTATAGTTGACGTCTTACTTCGAACTGTAGCAGTTCAACTCATTAGAGAACGGATAAATTCACGGCAGACTAAAGTAATCGTATATCGTTTCGTATTGGGCTCCAAAATGACATCCCAAGAACTTCCTGTATGGTTTTTGATTTCTCTTTTAATTGTATATTATTTTGTTTCATTTAGTTACAGTCCAGACGGTACTCTCTTATCTGAGCACTGAGCGACAGTTCAGGCGGTTATTTTCTCGACATGCGCCCTGCTGTTTCATTCATAGATGCGCGCACATCTGACCCGACTGAATTAACTTGGTAAAACTCTGTGTACCAAGGTGTACCAAGTGATAGATATATAGGTATATACAATCAAATGGATCCAGTGTTGATATGCTTCCTGTGACTTGACGATGTCAATATAAAACAAGACTCGTATAAAACGCGCTTAAATGAGGTCTGACGCTGATAAATAAATCATTATGTCGGAATGAAGGAAATTGGCACAATACATTATAAACTTATGTTTAATAATATGTGTAATGCGTATCAATATAATAAAGACACTCAACGAAATACACATGCATTTTTTACATGTTATAAATCATATTTTGTTTCGTATCAGAACATGTTAATATCATTAATGCAAATTTAATGTTCTGTTTTTTTCTATTTTGTATAACCATGGAGGCTTTTCAGTGTTGCTTTTTAAAATACCACATTTTCAAGCATCTACTTAGAAACGTCATGGATGCGGCACAGTTCATTAAATTTATAAACTGGTAAATGCGATTCGGTTATTTTCGTTTCGTCGCTCTAGTATGTGCTTCCAATAAACCCTAGTTTTAATGATAGTATTCACTCAATATAAGAAACCACTGAATACTCTAAGTTTCAAATAATTGTGTCTCTAATATCTAAAATATGTCAGAATTATATATCTCAATTTTCTTTTAACCTTTATACATGAAAACAACTCGCTGCAAAAGCAATTACTATGCCAACATATATTACGGAAAAAGTATGAAGATTTGCTGTTGTGAGAAACATAGAAAATCAACTTGATTATCTATTAAATAGTAATTGAACCATAGTGGTGGTGGATTTCTCTAACTCTACGATCACTTAGATATATACTCTTTATATTTATAAATTTATTATTTTCCCATCGTCTTTAATATTGCTTTTTGTGATAGTGAATAAAATTCACTTTGTAACATCTGTTAAATAAAAATCAAAATCATAGGATACCATATTAAATATGATTACATTTTGTACTCTTTTCCTTAGATAGTGTTGGTCAAACAGAAGACTTAAAATTTAAATTTTAATTGCCAGCTGTATTTGTGGAGAATGATCTCAGTATGACTCTGAGTAGAACCACTGTTATTTCCGCTTATAACTGACAAACTTTCTCACATACGGGTTTGAAGCGAGCGGGACTCGAACCTACGTCCTTAAAAGTAGCGGTGAGAGGTAGGTGATCATTAGACGACAGAGCCTTAGATCACTATACCATGGAGTATACCCTCATCGGTATTCATGGAAAGTTAACTATATCACAGACCAAGAAGTGTTGCATCAGTATTCATGAAAAGTTAACTATATGATAGACCAGGAAGTGTTGCATCAATATTCATGGAAAGTTAACTTTATCACAGACTAAGAAGTGTTGCATCAGTATTCATGGAAAGTTAACTATATGATAGACCAAGAAGTGTTGCATCAGTATTCATGGAAAGTTAACTTTATCACAGACTAAGAAGTGTTGCATCAGTATTCATGCAATGTTAACTATATGATAGACCAGGAAGTGTTGCATCAGTATTCATGGAAAGATAACTATTTGATTGACCAAGAAGTGTTGCATCAGTATTCGTGGAAAGTTAACTATATGATAGACCAAGAAGTGCTGCATCAGTATTCATGGAAAGTTAACTTTATCACAGACTAAGAAATGTTGCATCAGTATTCATGGAAAGTTAACTATATGATAGACCAAGAGGTGTTGCATCAGTATTCATGGAAAGTTAACTATATGATAGACCAAGAAGTGTTGCATCTGTATTCATGGAAAAGTAATTATATGATAGACCAAGAAGTGTTGCATCAGTATTCATGGAAAGGTAACTATATGACAGACCAACATGTGTTGCATCAGTATTATGGAAAATAAGATTGATCCATAGACCAAGAAGTGTTGCATAAGTTTCATGAAAAGTTAACTATATCACAAACCAAGAAGTGTTGCATCAGTATTCATAGAAAGTTAACTATATCACAAATCAAAAAGTGTTGCATCAGTATTCATAGGAAAGTTAACTATATCATAGTCCAATAAGTGTTGTTTATATTCGATGTTCTATTTGAAAATGAATGAAAATTACTGTAGTAGAATTTAAATACTTACAACTTATTGGTAAAGGTATCCGGGTTCTAATAGTTGCTTTATATATCAATAGATTTCGCTATTTAAAAACAAAAAATAATCTGCATCCTTTAGCAAAACAAATGAATTGAGAAATGTACAACATAATGTACCATAACGTCCAAGTGTGTTAATAAACATTAAAAGAAAACCGACTATTGATGACACATTATTACATATGTGTCAACAAACCGACAGAGTAATAATTTATGCAATATGAACTTTTTGTAATTTATTACTTTACTGTTTTGCCTTTGTAGAGCATGCCACTTATGAGCTCCTATTTATAGCATTTTGGTTTCAAAAGTGTTGGAAGTGCAAACGTCTATATAACCAGACTCTGTACTACTACACTTGGGATTCACATGCAGACGAGTTTTTTGATTTTAATCTTCAGTATACGTCACATTTGATGAGTTTATATCAGTTTTCAATTAAATCTAAGAATGTTTAGTGCTGAATCTTCAAGTACTTTGCTCGAATATATGTGCAATATGTATATTTCCTTGAAAAATAACTCAAGTGGAGCACGAAAATAGTTCAATATAGTATCTACATTTAATTCGGTTAAGTCAATTAAAACACTATTAATGATAACCAGTGACAACATCGCTACGGCTGGGTGTGAGCGGAATCAAGATTATTTTTCTTATTTTCCTCTTGAACTAATTTATTCTTGTGACCAAGATAAATAAACAAGAAATGCAATGTTTAGACATTATAAACAGGTACAGGTTCTGTTTATCAATACATGTATATAATCGTTGTCTTGGGTGGTGGTCAACCTAATAACAGTTAGTTATTTTATTGTTAAAAAACATTATGTTTAAGCTAAGACAAATGCACGGATTTCCCCGCGAACGAGTAGTCTGAAACGTCACATGATCACGTATCAATCACCGACGAGGTCTTTGGTTCGAGCCTGACAGTAACCTGCGGAGAGATGACGGTTCCACTCAAATTCATTCAAAGTTCTTCCTCCGTTATCATAACTTGGTGCAAGTCTTGTTTAATCTGAAAGGTGCTGATAATGGTGTTATACTCCAAATATAAATTATTTTCACAAATGATAGAATGTAATGTATTGATGAGTATTTTACATTATTCAAATGATTGAACTCCTAATGTATATGAAAAATACAACTTTTTATGTGTTATCAATTAAAAAATTATAATACATCATGATGCATATTCAACATATATAGTAAATTTCATTTGTGGCCAATTTTATTTAATTACATAAACAGTTATGTATGTTTCTATAAATTCCGTACATTGAATACAGTTCATTTATGATTACTCATTCATGAACCATAATTTATGCATTTACTTGAATCATGACAATTACATAACTCACATAAAATTGATTCAGCATGTGCGATGTGTAAATACGAAAAGGAAGACACCCAACGTTAGTTTTTGTCCATTTAATCTATAATTATCGAAATGAACGACTGTTCGTACCTCACGTTTATTTCGTCCTCTTAGTATACATATCGTTTTTTTACGAAGATAATATAACAGAACACTTTATATAATAATGGTCAGAGTTGTATTAAAGAAGCCAAAGGGTTATATAACTAATGTACAATTGGTTATGCGATACAACCACTCGCCTGGTTTTGAACCTTTTCGTCGGCCATTCTCCTCCCATTAAGATAAAAAAATTATTAGTGTCTTTACCTCTTTGTTACTTTCGTCAAATAATTTTTACGCAATTTATTACTTCAAATATAGCATAGCCCTGTATTTTATCTTATTTTGTATATACATGTTTTGCTTTACCTAAACCATAAATTTCATCTAAATCTTGGATGAATAAACGCAAATAGAGTTCTTAAATAAAATAACTTGCGAATGTCATCAGCATCACAACACGGAAGTCATTAAATCTAAGAGAGTGAGACAAAGAACCAAATAATGATGTCTATTTCCTGAGACAAATCTAGAAACAAACTCTATACTCGTGCTAATGGAATATATTTGATATCAGCGTACGTCAGTAAAATACTACTGACACCAAATGACATAAAACATATCAAATATAGTATTTAGTGTTACTCCATTATGATAACTTGGTATGGCAATAAATACATATACTAGGGGTGATCCAGAACGGAAGTGTTTCTGTTGTTGTTGTTCAAAAACAATTTAAGGTAGGTAGTCCTATTTTCAGCATTGTTGTTTCTACTCTATGTGCGAGCGCGTTATCCTGATGGTTCCCTTTCTATCAGAGAAAATAATTTACATTTACTTCTACTTATATCATAGAAGATAACTTACATTTGCTCCCATTTCTATCAGAGAAGATAACTTACATTTGCTTCCATCAGAGAAGACAACTTACATTTGCTTCCCAACTGATAATGATACATGGATCTTTATGAGTTGAGGGGACGAGGGTGTCTCCCAATGACGGGAGTGTTCGTTATATCAGGATAAAAAAGTACAGACATGTTTTATCGCTGGTTATTATTCGGGTTAGAAAATCGTTTCCTTCTTTCCTATACGTCTCACACCACTATTTCATTTCCCACAGGACTCCATTGTAACATGTATGCATTAATGTCAAAAACACTATGAAAAAACAACAAAACAAAATGGTTCAGGTATGCAATTATAAAGGGAAGAAAAGTATGTCTTGACCAGGTTTTTTTTAAATAAACGATTTTGTGATATCAATTTCCAGAACAATATTATGTCAACTATTCGCCCACGATGCGGTTTGAACCAACAGTTCTGAAGTGACACAGAATTGTCCATAAAGCTGGCATCGGCATCAAATTTTCAGTGATGATTTCTAAAATGCAACCTTTTTCATCTGTAGGTCTGGAGTACTCAAAGGAGATGATAGTGGTGTAAGTCCCGAAGAGGACTTTTATTTTTAATTTCCTATAACGATCTTGAAAATGTCTTGATGCTTAAATGTATTAAATTTGTTGTCTTAAAGCAAACGTCTTACACAGACCTTTTTTCGTATTCAACTGGTCTACTAAAATTCTCTGAACTGTTTCATAACTGTAACCAATTTGGTTGCATATGTCACATATAGTGGAATACTTTATCTTAAAATGATATACTCATTGATCAAACGGGTCATATATCTATATTAAAGTGAATCGGTCTTGCAGAAATCGGCTCCATGAAAGGATGATTAAGCAATTATTGCATATTAAGAATTTTGCCATTTCTTAAAGTATAATTACATCTATTAACTTTTCATTTTTCTGAGTTGCCTGTGTCAAAATGGAATAATGCACTTTTGTAACTAATAACTTGAACATTACACTTTGGCATAATTTACAGTGTTATTATTACTTTCATATTCATATACCGTATTTAATCATTATGTTTTTGTCTGTCTGGCGTCCACATGAGCTCAAATGTATTTCAATTGTTCTCAAATGTAAATGTAAAGAAAATCAGTAATAATACAATACTTCATTTCATTCCAAGACGTATTATCGTGTCAATGCAATACATTGTATGTATGAAATGTTTGTAGAAAGAAGCATATTTTAATGTATACGTTATATATACGCTAGCTAAATTAAGGTATACAAAACGTCTAACAGCCTGGCGCCTGATAAGGATAGCTTTCGGTAAATAATTATGTCCACTGTAGCTGGCTGTTTCGATAGGGATGCCTTTATGACACACACACATACTTTACAATGCTACCGGTGTTAACGAATCAACAGTTTTAGCGATTTTGTTACATTTTGAAGGTATTTAATATTTCAAAGTAAAATGTACACACATGCCTAAACAAAAGGTCATGGCGAACCCTTTTAATAATTACATTTGAACTTCTGAATTATATCTTTAATCTTAATTAAAATTTCATATTTATTATAATAAAAATAAAACGAAATACATATATTTTGCTCTTTCATTAAACGTGATGCAACAAAATGATAGCGGCAGATTAAATGGGTGAGTAAATCAATACTAAATGATAATGTTTATTTTGTAAAACGACTATGTTTAAATGTTATGTAAAAAAGGAAACCAATATTCGAATACTCTGTCATGAAACAAAATTTCAGAAGAGTATGAAAATCACATCCAACACAACTGAAAACGATTCAAAACCGCTTAACAATTATTAGTAATCTATTGAAAACACAGAACAGAACCAATTAAAGCAAAAAACAGACAGGTTAATTGAGTGTGTTCATGAGATACAATGAAATGAACAACGCCTCTCATGCCCCACCACCTTGAATCAGCTGTAATGGTATTCCATTCTCCAGCAAGACAGAAAGAGCTATATTGTTATACTGTACGATAAATAACAAGACTAAATAAAAACATGAGGGCGATGTTTTGGCTGCTAGCACACAGCAAGTAAGATTACTATCCGTTTAAAATTGCCCCAGAAACACAGAACGCAAACAAGGAAAGAAAAAAAAAAAGACTGGTTTTACCGGCAATGAAATAAAACTTGCATTTGTATGTAACTAAACATAATACCGATACTTCTTCTGTGACGCATAACGCGGTTGCTTATCCTAAACCAGTGGAGAATCGTGACTGAATATCACTAATTTCGTGAGTACATATTTATTCATGTACTTTTCATAATGAATAGGTCAAACATTTTCTCTCAGCTGGAAGTAAATAATTCATAACGTGAAACGTTAATACGTAAATTGTACCAACTTTCATAACTGAAATATTACAAATAAGAAATGTCACTGTTAAGTGTCACATGCCCCCAAAATGTTCTGTGAAAAATAAAAATATATGATATAATAAGAAGCGATGTATCCATGAATATCAAGATGATGGACTAATGTTTCAGACTAGACATGCAATTTCAATTTTTTTTTACATTAAAGCATGACATTGACCTTTGTGTAACCTTGACCTCGACATCTGATGTAATGGTCTGGGTATTTCGACAGTTAAATGCAGGTGAAACATTATCATGACATGCTGATCACTTGTGTCAAGCTATTTTAAAATCCCTAAATGTAATTACAGATCAATTGTTGATCAATTAATAAATTAAGCCAAGTGTTTTTGAAATCCATCCATGTATGATAAAATTAAAGGACAGACTTGAAATCTTAAACAGATTCAAAGTGTTGTCATACATACTCAAAGTGTGACCGTGTCTAGGTTTTACTAATGACACGTCGTCATGTCATCTTGATCAATTGAGCCAAGTTAAAGACAAAGTCACAGACCAGACACGCAATATCAAACATATTGAAAGCATGACCTTGACCTTTGAGGAAAGGTTCTGGGTTTTACATGAGACACTTAATTATGTCATGTTTATCAACTGAGCCAAGTGTTTTTAAAATATATCCATAGATGATAAAGTTATAGATATGACAAGAAATCTCACACAGACTGAAAGTGTTGTCAAACTCAACGTGTGACCTTTGAGGTACACATGTGGGTCTTATACGTGACCCTTTGTAATGTCATGCTGATGAATTGAGCCAAGTGTTTTTGAAATTTATCCTTAGGTGACAAAATTTCAGACCGGACACGAAATCTCAATCAGACTGAAAGTGTCATCAACCAAAGTTAAATTGTGACCTTTACCTTTGAAGTGGGATTCTGGGTGTAACGTGCAACACAACGTCATGTTATGTTTGTCATTTATAGCTAGTATTAACAAATCCATCTTTACGTGACAAAGTCACAGACTGGACACGAAATCTCACACAAACTCAAAGTGTTGTCAAACAAACTCAAATTGTGAACTTGACCTTTGAGGTATAGGTGCGGGTCTTACTAGCAACATGTCATAATGTTTTGTTGATCATTTTTACAAGTATCATTAAAATTCATCTATGCATGACAAAGTTACAGGCCAGAAACGAAATCTCACATAAACTCAAAGTGTTGTCAAACAAACTCAAATTGTGACCTTGACCTTTGAGGTACGGATTTGGGTTTTACTCGCGACACGTCGTCATGTTGTGTTGATCAGTTGTAGCAAGTATCAACAAAATCCATCTATGCACGACAAAGTTACAGGCCGGAAACAAAATCTCACACAAACTCAAAGTGTTGTCAAACAAACTCAAATTGTGACCTTGACCTTAATGGTACGGGTGTGGGTCTTACTCGCGACACGTCGTCATGTTATGTTGATCATTTGTAGCAAGTATCAACAAAATCCATCTATGCATGACAAAGTTACAGGCCGGACACGAAATCTCACACAAACTCAAAGTGTTGTCAAACAAACTCAAATTGTGACTTAATTGCCAACAATAACGCTAGGACAAAGGTACTCCGCTATATAATGTAACACAGAGTACAATAACGAATTCAGAGTGAGATCAGAATGCGAATAAACCCCAAATATATAGGGAAACAGTGAGGCCGGAGACAAAAGCAAATATTTGTGAAATATAATATTAGGCTGAAATGTACATAAACATGGCTTACCTAACATATGAATATTGTAAGCCTCTGAAAATGGTTCATTTGTATAATGTAGGACGTTGTGTATGTTTAGCGTAAACCATCAAAACAGGTTTATTTGTAAAGTGCAAACCGTCTTTAATTGTTGATTGTTAAAAAAAGACTGATCGGTATCTTCAATATGTGACCGTTAAAACAGTTTCACAGGAATCTGAAAAGTGTTGACCATTAAAACAAGTTTACCGGTATACACTAATGAAACCCTTTTTAATGGTAGATGTATGCTATGTGTTTGTGTCTAAAATGTAAAGAATGTTTAAGATGCTTTATTTCTTAATGAAGGGTGTTTAAATGTTGTTGTTTGTTTCGTATTCTTACTGTTGAGCGGGAGGCTTATTATTTTTATAAAAAATTATGTGCTTTTTCATCACCGACTTGAAGCTTATCCCTTTACTTCATATAGACGCCTTCGGACACATCTAATATTGAAAGCATTAATTCATCACATATCAGCAATGGGTGAATTATGTTTATATTAACTGACAGAGTGGAAAACAGTGCAGGAAGTGTTCAGATTGCTCGTTTACTTTGACTTTTTTGTTTTAGAAATTTTGTCCAGGATTGAAAGTGTGATTTTAAACCTAAGATTATTTAATTGAAGATCCTGTGTCTTATCAAATAGGCAGCCATATTTAGAGTTTGAGTTTTTTTACTCATAAAAATGACCAAAACAGCCAACTTTAGCTCTTGAATTATATATGTGTGTTTATTTATAAAAA
This sequence comes from Panopea generosa, assembly GCA_029582155.1. Classification (NCBI taxonomy): domain Eukaryota; kingdom Metazoa; phylum Mollusca; class Bivalvia; order Adapedonta; family Hiatellidae; genus Panopea; species Panopea generosa. Next base: position 59,642,513 of record CM055906.1, on the reverse strand, counting down.
CAATATTTCACTACTTGCATCACAAATATATATTCTAATCTGGTATGCAAGAAAAAAAAATTCCATCAACAAATTGAGCAACAAATGAAGTTATAGAATGGCCAAAAACTTTCAAACATGATGTATACTGTTGAAGATCATCTATATATCACCTCTGTAATTTACACGAGGGTATGGATTGTAATCTTGCCACATTTTATTATGTATCCTCATCAATTGTAAAGTTATCTTCATATTTGATTTCCAGTTAAGGCAAATCAATCTTTTGCATGTATGGTGGATATTTTTTTTTATACTTTGATCTTCTGCCTGTCTACTGCATTACTCCCATATCAAAAAAAGTGATAATGCTTACTTCTACTTGCGCACCTTAAAGAGATTGGTAAAAATAAAGATGAACTACTGAATTGAACACATAAAAATAACACCACAATTGTTTTGGTCTTGCGATAAACCTATAATATTAAAAATACATTCTTTGTCTCCCACTTATTTATTTCAAATGACAAGAACACAATTGACGACATGACTTTAAAGTTTATTTCATTTCATCCTATGACAAAGTAACATGTTATGTGTTACTTTCCAAAGTGTAAGTTTGAGTATGTCAGATACATGATACATGTATATAAACAGAGAGATACGTTTGGGTTGTAAACATTTCTTTTTTTAATCTTAAGAAATAAAGATATTTTCCGACTGTATTCATTACACCACGTTGTTGTTGTATGCATACAGGTAAAATTGTGTTTAGAAGTGCACTTTTTAAAAACTACCAAGTCCTAAAAATGAAATAAATGAAAACGAAAAGAATAAATAAATAATCAAATATACAATGACAAAATTTGGAAGTGCCAAAAGTAGTTCTAGGCTAACTGGTTTATATCTCCAAACTAAATTATAATGATTAGCGATTCGGAACTCAACTGTGGAACTATTTCGGAACTATTATAGAGCATCTATCATATAATGCTTCAAAACGCGACTACTCAACCTATGCACATTTGCCCATGTAAAAACTTGCAATATCAATATGATTTTTTTGCCACTAAGGCTAAGCTTTATTTAGTTTCCAAAATTGTTAAATTTAGACAAAACATTCAACGTGTTATCAAAAGAAATCTTAGCATACCACTCAACATTTCAGCCGTACATGTTGATTTGATATTAGGGTGCTGATCTCTGTGACCAATTAAAGTCTTTATGTCGGATGCTAGTCCATTATTTCTGAAATGTCCAAATACATTTAACATTGTTCATGCCTTTTCCTGCTGTTTTTCATAATTTTATGACAATTCTACAGCACATTTTTCATAACTGTATCCTGCTTATCGCTGTTTGCTCGTAAACGTATAAAACCTTATTGTCCATACTTCGTATTGGACGCGGCTCGTACGTTTCATTGGATAGTTTCAAGTGCGTCGGTTAATTTCAAAACAAGCATGGGTCTTGGAAATTTGATTTTAACCGCAATGAAATATCAGTATTACGAAATATTTTGTCACAATAACATTTTTTTGTGATATTTGATAGTCTCAGGGGTCATTTTTTTATAGAAACAAGTGTAATATTTTCGTAAAAAGACAAAACAGATGGATATTCTCAGACAATTATGTTTTTGTACCCTTTTGACCATAACGCTATTTTTCCTTTTATCAAAAAGTCATTACCAGATGGAAATAAGTACATCGTATCTCAGACAAAGAATTTCAACTGAATTGTTTTGAAGGGTTTATCGAACAATAGAAAAGGCGGATTATCACGATACTATATAAAATATACAAGTAGTAGTAACAGAAGTTGGGGTAGTAGTGGAAGAATTAGTAGAAGTAGCAAAAGTAGAAGAATAAGAAGAAGAAGAAGAAGAAAAAGAAGAAGTAAAAGTAGTAATAGTAGTAGTAGTAGAAACTGGAGTACCAGAATTAGAAGTAGTAGCAGTAGTAGTAAAAGTAGTAGAAGTAGTAGTCGTAGTAGTAGCAGTAGTTGTTACATTAGTAGTATTAGTATTAGTAGTAGTAGTAGTAGTAGTAGGAGTAGTAGTAGTAGTAGCAGAAGTAGAGGTAGTAGTAAAAGTAGTAGTAGCAGTAGTAGTAGTAATATGTGTAGTAGTAGTATTAGTAGTAGTAGAAGTAGAGATATTATTATTATCATTATTATCATTATTATTATTATTAGTAGTAGTAGTAATAGCAGCAGCAGAGGTCGTGGTAGCAGTAGTTCTAATAGTAGAATAAGTAGAGGTAGTTGTAGTAATAGTAGTAGTAGAAATAGTAGAAATAGTAGTAGCAGAAGTAGGTATAGAAGTTGTAGTAGTAGAAATAGTATTAGTAGTAGTAGTAGTAGTAGTAGTAGTAGTAGTAGTAGTAGTAGTTGTTGTAGTAGTCGTTTAAGCAGAAATAGTAGTAGCAGAAGTAGGTATAGAAGTTGTAGTAGTAGTAGTAGTAGTAGTAGTAGTGATAGAAGTATTAGCATGAGTAGTAGTAGTAGAAGTAGTAGAAGTACATGTAGTAGTAATAGTAGTTGTGTCTTTGTTAGTCTTACGGAAAAGCTGTTTAAATGCAAAATTACATTTTCCGAATGCAAGAAGATTTAACATTTTGAAATCAGTTATTTGGCATACAACACATAAAACATTTTTGGGATATTTTTTCGCCCGATAGTTTTGTTGAGATCTATAAAATACTCTTTAAGTGAATATTATTTTGTTACGGGGACCTTTATAAGAGGCAAATTCACAAAAGGACTAACTTTTAATGGTCATGCATGCAAAACCATTTAATGTACGTTGTTATACGGCTTCAACGTTGGTTTAATACACTACAAATGTGTCAGTTTTATTGGCAGATGGAAATGCAAGACGTAGTACTGAGTAGAACCATCGTTTTCTTGCAAGTAAATGGCAAATTTCCTTACATATTTTTTTGACCAATCTGTGCCTCTGTCCTTTTCCAGCTGAATTTAAACACTTATGTGAAGCATCGGTATATGCATTCTTAACATGTATGCGTTATAACAATGGATTCACAATCGATGTAAAATAATTAGTTTATATTTGGGTATTGTATACATTTTTTACTTATATGTCGAATTGACATTTCTAATATAATTGACTTGACGCAAGAGCAACTATCGCGCCGCCATTGGTCACGTGGCGTTGTTTGTCCAAATGAATACGATGCTGTACAATGAAGTATTTTCAAAAATCTCGATCATTAATTGGATAACCCACTTGTTTGATTGACAATCCACGTCAGGTAAATTCACAAGACCGGGGACTTTACCAGAGAATGTTTCGCTACGTTTCAAAGTAACACTGGCAACAAGTGTCATCACAGTCGTTTTAATCTTCTATTAATGTTTGTAATTCGTGGGGAAATATTTTTAATCTTTGGGATAATTGGCTTAAGAAAGTAATTATCCTGATCACGTGTTGATATTATGAGAACCAAGGGAGTTTTGTTCTAATTATGCCGCCGTATCAAAATGTCCAGAAAACAGACTACGTTCCATAATGATGTTTAATCGTTTATAAAATCCTCTCTCTGTGTGAATTCTGTTTTTTTGCGGAGACCGTTATAAGAGACAAATAAAACGATCGTTCAAAGGCCGTACAAAAATAAAACATCCGTCTCTGTACTTGATATCAAATCTGGAAATATGTACTTTTTAAAATCTGAGTTATACCATCGTCTTTTCGTAAGTAATCGGCAAACTTTATGGCACACTCTGTTTGGACCAAGTTGAATTTGAACCACGGCATCAGCAGTTTATAGCCGTGACATGGTGTCGAGATACCCATTCGTCAATGCCACAACATAACAAATATAACACATATACATTCCATATCTACAAGTTACCCCGGTATATCTGTATCAGCTGTAAATTGTTATAACGTATAATTTTGTACCTTTACAAAGACAGAACTCTGCGGAGGCATTTCAGCATTATACACCGAAAGACTAACAGCAATAAAACATGGAGTTCTCAATCAAGTTTTTTAAACATTTATTTGATTTGAATATATAACATCTTTCTACCATTCCTTGAAATTGTCGTCAAAATGTATTGCGAGTATCACTTCTTTTATTGGTTTCGAACATGCAACCCTTGTTAACTAAATTTCCGTGTGAATTCGCAGTCGTGCGTGTTTCAATGCGCAAGGAGGTTACACAAGATACTGGTTTTGTAATTCATTTTAGTTCATTTGCCAAAAAAGCATAACGCTTATCTAAACTGCACTCGAGTCCGCTTCGCTAGTAGAACCAGCCCTGAGTGATGTTTTTGAGAGGCATCGTGCAAAGCTGGTAGAACCAGTCCTGAGTGAGCAAAGCTAAAGATCAATCCGACAACCTATTGTCTGAATGATTAACATTCAATCCACTACAATTTAAAGTATGATAAAGCGAGAATCTCGTCCGCTGATCAGGTAGCATACCTTCAATTGATTAATTCCATATTCACTCAATACTCTTTAATTAAATAAAATATGACTTCAATATTAGACTAAATTATTCACCATTATTTACACAAGTTTCACGATATGTCACTAAATGTTGTCAGTTTAATTACGTTTTTATGTATTAATCAATGTCATATTTACTGTGTTTGTAAACAAGCACATATGTATTATTAAAAAGATAGCCAGTAATGTAGGCGTTGTACGAAATGTTACCAAAATGATAACATAGCAGACATCCCAAATATAATAAAAAAGTATAGAATATATTATATCTCATCATATATTTTGACACACAATTTATATGAACTATTTTGTCAATTAATACGTAAGTGTGGGAGCTGTATTCTTAAGTTATGGCTAGCATTGTCCCTTGTACACTACTTGTTACTTTGTGACGTTTAACGAACGTTAAAAATTATAACGTTTTAGACGCCATCGCCAATCTCAGCATGTTTGAATTTATTTAAAAGTATACCGTAGCTAAAAATGACTGTTCGTAGGTATGAGTTCATTGGAAATGAAGGAGAACATTTACATTCAAATTTAACTATGCAGTAATGTCACAAATATAAATATATGGACATATTAATACAAAGCTATCTGCACATTGCTGCAATTATCCCGATCCGTTTTACTAGAGCAATATAAGATTTATCGTTACAGTTATTTGTTATACCCAAGATAACTCTTTTTCTATTTTCGCGAAACTTCATTGTTTATATTCGCATTCTCTTTGATATCCACTGAGACCCATGTCTATGATAGACTACATTTAGGTATAACATATTACGTGATTGTTTAAGATACAATAATTATAACAGTAAGTTTTAAACAAATTAGTTTGACTTGTTACCCATGAGGGTCTCATTCTGCTATCTTATTTTGTTTCGACTAAAGACATTTTAAAATATTGGAGAAGTTAAAATCTACATTAAAGATGCATCGATGGTATTGCAAAACGCTATTAGTCTGTTACCATCGTCTACAAAACAAAATTATTATATTTGTTATTATTCGACATTACTAAAGATATATATATATATATACATACATATTTAGTGAAATTAGTTGAACTTATAGTTGAACTTTAGTACACATTAATCAAGATAGTATATTTTAACGTATATGTGAAAACCAATCCGAAAGAAGTATTTTTCTAAATGCGATCGTCATCAGGTATTTTTGTCGTGGAGAAAGACGTCAGAATGGAAATGAATAAAAAAACGGACATTCCAAATGACAGACGGATCGTCTCGTACCGAGCTATTATGCTACGTTTACAATATGTTACTGGTGGCCACGGCAATAACGGTTCAGGCTACCATGGGGAAAACGGGATGAACGTGAAACAACGCGGGGGGACGGGATAAGCAAACGTGACAGACCGTAATTACCGTTGATGCCGGGCCAGAATTTTAAACTATCAAAAAATTTGCCACGGCAGCCGCGGTGCGGATCAGAAACGTAATAGGCCGTAGTAAAACTGGGTTAACGCTACAAAACGTGACAATACGTAATAGGCCGTTACAAAACTTGGAAGTGTTCCGTAGTGGGACGGGAATCGTATGTATTCCTCGACATCTAAAGTTCCTTTCCAGTTTTGTCACGTTGTGTTCCGTTTTGTCACGGTTCTCATGGCAAGCTAGTGTGACGATAGCCGTTTCGTTACGTTTGAATTACGGTGCGTCCCGATGTGTGACGCTTTGCAGGCCGGAGCATTACGGTACGTTGAGTTCTTCTACGGTCTGACACGGTGCGCGTGGTATTGAAAGGATACCGTGACAAACTGTGAGGAAACTTAGCACAACCTAACAAAACTTAGATATGGAGACAAAACTGGCCAAAATCCCGCGGCGCAATACGTTTCGGGCAAACGGGGCTGCCGTGGACACCGGGAACATAGTGTAAACGTAGCATAAGCTGGAACGAAAACGTCAGCAATTCATGGTAAATCATCTCGAGATCGCTATTTTAGATCACACGACAATATGATTTCTGATATGCTATATGTGAATATAGTCTTCTAACATTTGTGCTAAAATATAGACACTCCAAGATCATACAACACAGGTGCTGAATAATTTTTTATCATTTCAGATATAGTTTTGGAAATTAATTTTGTCGCATTAAACAGCAATAGTTGCCTATTTATAAGCATATCTTACGAAGAAGATTACTTTTACAAATGAATGTATCAAACTGGATGCATTTAGTTGTTGCTCACGTAGTTCAGCTTAAATAGGTGATTTAAAAACGTATATGTTTTGTGCAAATTCTTCCACGATTTTAAAATGTTAAAGTGACGTTTTTAAATTGATAACTGCTTAATTTATGTAGTTATTACAGTGATCAAGACATAATTATTTATTCGTTTTCGATTTCACATTATTGACATGCTCATGTTTTTATTGGTTTGAATGAACGCATTGAACTGTGCGGCTACTTCTATTATTCGCTTCGCTATTTCTTATATTTAGTACGTGTTATTCAAATAAAACTTGTTGAGCATTTGTTTGCTTGTATATGCGTCTCCCGCCGTTTTCAGTACTTTCTGTATTATGGGGTGTATGTCCTTGATCAACCATTGTACGTACATATCGATACTATGCCCAGGTGGTACATGATGTTTAAAAAAGTGTTACCAGAAACTCCCTTATCTAAACATAAAATGGAATATATCAGAGTTTTTCAAAATTTTAAATTAGCTTAAACTTTGTTTACAATATACCATGCCTATATAAAGTCACTGATCCCGTGTTGCCAAAAAGATATCTATTTAACATTCCAAGATAATTTTTTGAAAAGGGCATTTCTTACTGGGCGCTTAGGTTAAAATTATGTACTACTCAAAATTGCAACATATTTTGTGACGTATTAAATCATTCGCGTGATTTTATCTTATTTGTTATAAACGTAGTAAAAACTGTTTCATCTTAATAAGAGTCAGAATGACGATGCGAAGGTCGTCAAACAGTATTTAAATGCTGTTTATTTTTAGAATAGGGATTTCGTTTCCAACTCCAATTTACATATCGATTTTGTCACGTTTATGTGGATTTGACATACTAAACTATTCGATTTATTAATGATAATGAGTTAACATTATACACACACATTTTAACTGACTAATCTACTATTATTCCTAAATTTTATACGTATAAAACATAAATATGATATGAAGTTTAAAAATATATAAATATAATCAACAAACATAATATTTATCAATAATCATTTGATATGTACATTATACACATACTTTAACTGACTATCATAGTATAACTTTTTGTTTTGAAATGTGCTTGTATAAACATATATTGAACATTGTTTAATAAAAAGGTTTGTAAGTAATGTGTTATAACCAATTGTTCAACACCAGTGTCTTATAAAAAATAACGATCCGCTATCTGGATATCGCTTACTTTGAAGTTTCACTTGAGCAATTTATAGTTTAAGTAAACTTTTAACACTATACCCAAGGTGGTTCCTTTTAATATGCGCCTTTTACTTCAAACGTATTTATTTTTATTGCATCTGTGGGGACCAATATGTACAAGAGATTGCATTAAGGTTTAACATAGTACGTAATTATTTGAAATGAAATAGCCTTAACGCTAAGTTTTAATCAAATTATGTCGACATGCTATAGTCATGTGGTTTATAACTTCAATAGCAAACGTTTCGTTGTGGGAAAAATAAAAAAACACACAAGTGAACGTGTTGGTCTCACTACACAGTTGAATTATGTTCTTTGTTCTATGTAAAATAAGGTATAGGATGTCCACGATAAAAAACAATTTCCACACACAATCGTTTTTAAAGATTTTTTTCATAGCGGGAATGTTTCTGCACATAAAAACGGACAGTAATTGCAAGATTGGACAGCTTGACTTTGTTTAAAGACAGTAACGTGACACCCTCAAAATATTTAAAAGAAGTTCTCAAATCTTCATAAACATATGCATCTGTTGGAATTTTACGTCTTGCATACCAATTAATTGTACACTGTTCTAAATGTAGAGAAATACACTTCTGGATCACTGAACACAATACCGATGATTCTAAGAGTGTTATGATTCCATAGATAGTCATCTAATGCACCAAAATGTAGGAAAAACATAGGATTGACCAGGTTACTTATTCACAATCTTGATAGTTTGATGACACCCCTTCTGTTCAATTCTTGCAGTGTAGCGCTACACATCTTCAAAATGTTATATCTTCATGCAACATACAAACTTGGCAAATTTCATGGCAATATTCCACTCTTCTCATCTGCAGAAAAAACATGATCGTTTTAAACATTTTCCAAAAAATGGATGACCAACCATTTTACAGGTAATCTTACTACCGTCATGTTATGGAGGTAATCGGTAAGTAAGTCCAGTTGATAAATACTTATCGAAACTTTTGTCTAAAAAACTTGCACTATTCACCAACATAAAAACAATAATTAGCTGTTTCGATTGATTTTGTTTTTAAATAAGGGGTTAGAGTTAGAAAGGTAATCCCTTATGCTTAATGTCAACTTCTTAAATCACGAAAAATGAAAATAATGCAACAACATGGTAACGCTAAACCTTGAATATTTCTTTTTCTGGTGTAGTAAATACTTTGAAATTGCTATTGTACCTTATACAATGATTATACTATGTTTAATGGAACTAGTGTTAGTGCCGGTTACAAAGTTTTTGAGACCTGGCAAGACAATGCTATAATAGAGGCACTAATAGCATGTGCTAACGCTGAAAGTAATACTAAAGAACTGTGTACTTATCGCATGTTCCATTTTGGAAAGACTACGGATATGTTTTTTTTCGAAAACTATACAAGGCACAGACCCTGGGACAGTACCTGCAAAGAAAATTTTAGTTCAATATGGCATGTGCCAAGCAGATGGGATTTTGATAGCGCAAGAAACGTAATGTGTCTTTACAGGTGAAATATATAATCTTTACGAAGAAATTGACACCGACAGACGTGAAATGAAGTCAGCAGATATCAACCTTTCAAAACCAAACGAGACTAAACTTACATACGAAGGCGGTTTGCCAAAGATGTTTTATCACCGTGGTCAATGGGAATTTATTTTTTATTCTCTAAAAATGCAGGAAACATATGGAGTTGACCGGGTTGCTTTTTCACAATCTTAATGGTTTGCAACAGCATCCAGTGTCAGCCAAACTTGGAAAATTGTTCGTATTCTTTACGGATGTTTGTAAAAGAACTATGTAAGGAAATCACCATATATATATATAAATATATGTATGTATGTCCACCAGGGGACTGCACTTCCACCATAACGACACAAATACAAATGTTTAAACTTAATTTCATTTTAAGTTCATAAATTTTAAACAAATAACGCAAAAGCCTTCCTGGGTAGAACGAGTACTTTGTATACGCAGAAAAAGTGTCTCGCTCAAGGACACCACACATAACCTTGGCGGGGTGTCGAACCGACAACCCTCCGATCATGAGCTCGATGCTCTACCACTGGACCAAGCCCTCCTAATTCAAACAATGCAAAGACTGACGTTTACAACCCTTCATTGAACGGTCAATGGGAAAATAGTCGTTGAGGAGCTTCAATCTTTAAGACTTGTTCTTTATCCAATCCTTCACATCATAAAACTAAACGCAGTAAATAATATATTGCATTTGCGAAATCTTCAACATGAGTTTTAGTGTAAAACAAATATGCTTCAGTAAAAAGAAAAAAACAGAGATAGTGATATTATTCGCAGTTATACGTGTACTTCATGGGGTAATAGAACCTTTAAATCAATACCTAAAATGAAGCATACGACATGACGGAGATAAGAACATGCTTATATAGCGCCTGTATCCTTTGTCATTAGGAACTCTCAAAACCACCGTGATGAATTGACTGACTGTTAAAAGGTCATCCACAAAAAAAGCGTCAACCATAAAACATTAGTATTGTGCTAATACGCAGAATCAAAGGTTCTAACTTATATTACTAATCAATACATCGCTTATGCAATTCAATCACTTGAAAACAATATCGTGAAAATCTGAGTTTAATTTTTAAAACAAATATTTGAATGCTTTGCAGAGGACACATATCTCATGACATTATCATGATTTATTTGATGGTGTAGTTAAATGCATGACAGATTAATAATGTCATGTCAAAGTGGCTTTTCCACCGTTTTAAAAAAATTAAACAATAAATCTTGTCGTTTTTAAATTGTTAATGTTCTCATATTTTTCATTTTAAATGAGTAAAAACCTAATTATGTCAGGTTAAAACCAAAGCGGATAGGATGACAGCATTTGTATAATAGGTTCTGTCTCAGGAAGATTTGTGAATTATGAAAAAAGGACTACAATAACTGATAACTTTTCATTAACTGTTCATCGATATTTTATAATACAATTTAATTTTCATGTTTTTTTATATAACGTGCACGACAATGTTGTAATACGATGTTTATTGACCTTGACACAATCTGAAGACGAAACGAATGTATTATCAGACTAAGAACACTTTATAAAACAGAATAAAAACTCATTACCAAAGTTTTACTTGTGAATAAAAACGAAAAAATGCAAAATCCAAATAAAGACTACTTTTGTACTAAAACTTAAGCCTGAGAATAGTTTCCTTTTACGTCTTTTTTTAAAGAATGCATTAGTAAACGTATAATAGATATCATGAATCATGATTTTTTAATACCCCCAATAAAACCGACTCTGATATTAGCTTTTATTGATAGCATTATGTCCTTCAAAGGACCTTTGCACTGACTCTCAATGACTTTCACAATATACTACTTATGTGATGTGTGGCGGCCGTAAATTGCGGCCCTGTGCTTTGACTAAGAGTTATAATTTATGGTTATTTGAGAGAAATTTAACACATACTTTCTGCTCGAAAAAAGAATATCATTAGTAACGTTCTGTCCTTACAAAGAGTATTTTATCATCTTTTATTATTGGAAGACGAATGCCTGCTATAAGGATCGTGCGTCCTATATTACATTTTTTTTCTTTTACAACATTTGTTATTCTCTTGACCACGATTTCATTTCCTCCTACCGATAAACTAGTTCTAACGTTTCAAAATGCACTTACCATAGTAGAGGAAGTAGAGATCCAAAATTGATTGCGTTTTTGTTCTATCAAACAGAGCAAAATACTTCAATTATCAAATGACATGAAAGGCGGACGACTACTGCGCATTAGTATGGCAACGGTAAAAACAGTCCCCTTCAGCGTCCAAAGCGACGATTAATATGGTCGCCATTATTTGGGATAAAATGCAGGGAAATTTGAAATTCAGGTTGACGTTCGATTCGAAATTATTCATATTAATAAAAATGGTTGGAATACTTTAAATGGTAGTATACCTACTTTGTTTATTCAATATCGATTTGAACTCGCGCAAAGTCCTAAGTTTATGCTTTTCTCATTTACATGCTGTCCCGTTTGTAAAAGAATGGTCCTACACAATTACATGCAGTCACGTTTGTAAAAGAATGGTCCTAAACATTTACATAATGTCACGTTTTGTAAAAGAATTGTCCTAAACATTTACATGCTGTCACGTTTGTAAAAGAATGGTCCTACACATTTACATGCTGTAAAGTTTGTAAAGGAATGTTCCTACACAATTAAATGCTGTCACGTTTGTAAAAGAATGGTCCTACACATTTACATGCTGTCACGTTTGTAAAAGAATGGTCCTACACCTTACATAATGTCACGTTTATGAAAGAATGGTTCTACACTATTGCATGCAGTCACGTTTGTAAAAGAATGGTCCTACACATTTACATGCTGTCACGTTTGTAAAAGAATGGTCCTACACATTTACATGCTATCAAGTATGTAAAAGAATGGTCCTACACATTTACATAACGTCACGTTTGTGAAAGAATGGTCATACACATTTACATAATGTCACGTTTGTAAATAATTGTCCTACACATTTACATAATGTCCGTTTGTAAAAGAATGGTCCTACACATTTACATAATGTCCGTTTGTAAAAGAATGGTCCTACACATTTACATAATGTCACGTTTGTAATAGAATTTTACATAATGTCACGTTTGTAAAAGAATAGTCCTGTGGTGTGCTTTAAATTACACAGTAGTCTATAGAACGAACCCAGCACTCTCCGATTGGGTCCGTTTAATAGCAACGTTAGGAAAGCCAATTTGAGCACGTTTCATTGGTATGTTGCTTCAGGGAAAGTTTAAATGACATCACCGTTTAGTAAGCGTTCAATTGCTTTGAATTGTAAGGACAGGCATGTAAGTACCTGCTTAAGTCATTTGAAGGTAATATACCTGATTCGGGAATATTTTTTACAGCGATGGTTTATGATGTGACGACGGAGTAAAGAGCGAGGTTTGATACGCCTGTACGTTTTATCTCCCGAGGACGGCTTTGTTACTGACCCTCCGAAGATGGTGAATCTGGTTGCCTTCCATTATGTATGACTTATCGTATTGATAATGTTTCTGTAAATGTGTCCGTTGAAGTCTAGGTATCCTGGGGGACATAAAGTTTTTCATATATATTACAAATTAACACAGTTTCAAAATTTGTTAAGATGTAGAGTGTAAATTTAAAATTGATATGCGTAAATCTGGAACATAAGCAGTGATGGCCGCTTTGAAACGATCAGTAGCAAATCGTTAATGGGAAATTGAAACAGTTACTGAGCTTTGTAAATACCTTAAATTTCTTGATTAACATGCTCTCTACCTATCACGCGTATCACATTCGACATTGTTCTTGCACACTCAAGGTAAGTCTAATACCTTAGTATAAGTCATATTTGGTAATGATGTTTGGATGCATTCATTGAAAATACGCTATATTAAATTGCGCTGGCCGTAGGATAGTGAGACAATTATTAGATATAATTAAATATCTAACTAAAATGCTTTAAAAGTGTATGACATAAATATGTTATAATATAAAAATATTAGCTTGACCTATATTTCTATGATACTTTTAACGATATATATATATTATTGTTTTAATGTGATTCAGGTCATCTTCGAATCATTTAAAATTTTCAATATTCGTGGAGAAAGACATCAAACACATCAATATGAATCTAACAGAACTACCAGCTTTCTGTAATTTGCTGAAACATTAACTAGCATTAATTGTTTTTATTCAGTTCCAGACATAAATGTGATAATAACACATGCAATATATGGTTATGAGGATGAGCGAGGTTTATATTGCAATTATAGGCTTCGCTACTGACTGTTCATGGCGGTGACCCTTGTATGTATGCCTTGTACACCGTGATGCACCGTACCCTTAGAATAGTACGCAAACTACTGGATGTATACATATTTGCATAGTCATCAAATGCGATGAGGTCATCTGAATAAACTGATAATTGATTAACATGTTATGTAGTAGTGTATACACTCAATACCCTATACAAAACAGCAAATACATTAACACAGCTGCTGCTTCTCTGGCGCAGTCATATTGATACATAATTAAATCGAAAAAAAAGACATTAAGCACATTTGTTAATATCTATATTCGTGACGTAGCTACTATTCAACCACAATATATAAATCGTTTGTTATTACGAAACACACTAGCTTTGGCCTAATTATTTGATATGCGATGTATGTATCATGTTTTTTACACCGAAAGACATTACATACGCAGCACTCTGATAAACAGTAATAAAACACTGAGTTCTTTATCAATTTCTTAGACATTTATTTTTGTATAATATAACATAATTTTATCTTTCCAGGAAAGTTTCAACAAACTCTATTGCGATTATCACTTCTTTTTATTAATTTTAAACATGCAACCCCCGCTACCGAAATTCGCAACACTTTTATTGTTTTTATTTTATTTCGTTGAGAATCGTGTTATCTTTATTTTGATATTCACCTTTTGTTTCTATGGTATTTCTTTCAATCTCGCAATAAAATTATTGAAATCATCAAACCATAAAAATAGACGCCTTGTTCAAACGTGGAACAACATACACAAGCCCGGATCCATTCAATGAGAAGCCGCAGTCGTGCGTGCATCAATGCGCAAGGAGGCTATACAAGATACTGATTTTGTGAATTTAGGTAACGGGGGTTGTATTTTTCAAATCAATAAAAAGAAGTGATACTCGCAATAGATTTTGATGAAAATTTCCAGGAAAGTTAAAAAGATGTTACATGTTACATGTTACATGTATATTATCAGATAAAATAAACATCAAAAGAATAGATAAAGAACGAAATGTTTTATTGCTGTTTATCTGAGTGTTGCGTTTCTCAAGTCTTTTGGTGTACATACTGATAAACTATATTTTAGAACACATAAAAAATAACTTTATTTAAGAAGTAAATACTAAGTACATCTTAGTTCCTACTTATTATACATACTGTCACATAAGAATTGATTCGTCTAATACTTGACCTTGCATAGAATATGTTGCATTTTATATTATCTCTGCCTTAAAATCCGCTACGTTCAGTAGATTGATACAGAGCTTCATCTCTCACTACACAGTTGTGCCCCTTTTTTGTCATGGTAACATGATTCTTGCATTTAATGCAATTTGATTTTAAATATCTTTTAAGTGGTTCATAGGGGCTTGCTGTGAACTTTTACTGTCTATGAGCAAGATGAGTAAAGCAATAGCTGGCAAAGCGAATACTGCAATAAGTCATCACTGATGTTAAAAATATGTGACTTGTATAGGATTTTAACAGATGCATGTATATATGAGCATTAAGGACTTCAAATATAACAGTGTCACTGTCCTGTTTAAAAATAAACGACAAGCTTGTCAAGTTACTGTGTATTTTTATGTGTTGATACATTTCTGCGATGACAATAATATTCTATATGAGATCCCCCGGTTTAATTTTTACGGGATGAAGTAACACGTAACTTAAGAAATGCATCACATCATAACCACTAAATTGGTGCTAGGTTATGGAACTGTATACCCAGTGCATTAATAATATAATTACAGGGAAATAGATCTTAGGTATTAAAACGATAAAACAATTATATGATCAGAGATGTAAAGCATTCTATACTTTCGGGTGATTAAAACTAATGTAGAATATAAATAATTCTGGATTATATCACCATAAACAGCATGCCTAAACGATGGAAGCATACAATGCAAACATAACACAGAACAATACTAAAGTAAACAAACAAGGGCAACAAAATAGTATATATCATATAGCTAGAAACTAGAGTAAAAAATGAAACAGTCATAAAACGTGCGTTTACATGGGAAGCAGTGTTTTTAAATTTGATATGGGAAAAGACATAAGTTATAACACACCGAAAGTACAGAAGACACCAAACTAAGATCCTATACTATAAATAATGATGATTACTACTACATATTTCTCTATAAATATAACACTTCAATTCAATTCGAATTTCCCATTATGCGAGTTGAAACATCGGAACATTTGATTTGGGAAAGACTAGCAGATGCATCTTGCTTTATCTGTTATATCTCCTACTTCATCAGTGTTATCATATCTGTACTTTCTCTCAAATATATTCTAATTAAAATACATTATTACATATATTTCACAAATGTATAAAGTGTTTTTATAAAACTAAGTTAAACAAAATATGTATCGCTTGCATAAAATTAAAAAATAGAAATTAACATCAGTTATCGAATTAACTTACATTTACCTGGCATAGTTTATCATGAACCGTTTTGTTGCTCATTTACTTTAGATGTCGTACACGTATAGTCACATGTCATGAGGAGTAAATAAAACAATTAAATTCTTAAATCAATGTTACTGTTCTAATGCAACTCGTTGTCAGTTCTTCTGTTATGTCGCTTATTATGATTATTCTTTGTTCTGAATAAGGTTCTTCCGTGCTCCAAGTGATCCAAGGCGCCATCTCAAGATCACTTACCTCTCATCGCTAAGGTCGTGGGTTCGAGTTCCACTCTCTCCAAAATACTTCATGCGAAAAAGTTTGTCAATAACATGCGGAAGGACAGTGGTTCTACTCTGATTCATTCTGACAGAAATATTTTTTTTTCATAATTCGATCTCATTAGATCTTCAGATCAAATCAATACTTGATATCATGAATACTTACAGATAGAACATGGTAAAATCAAGAATTTTCCTAGAAAATACTCTAATGCTACGGAAATCCAAAAATCTCGAAACATTGAGTTTCATATTTTTAATTGTACCCAGAGTGATTTATGTATATTTTATATTTTGGTTTACTTTCTCACGACGAATACTATTTGGAAGCTATGCTTCCGGCTTAAGTTCTTACCTGGACCGTTTTTGAAATATGATTATATTGATTATATTATTATTTAACAATTGCGTATCTTCCATCTATTTGGCGAGAGTTTACTAAGTGAGTAATGACCGTAAGTACGAATAAAAAAATATTGTTTACGAGCGTCCCAGATGGCTGGCGTTGTAGATCGTTTTATGCCAACACTTATTTTATCATAATACCCAAGAGAACATTCATACCTTCAAAGTATAAAATATATATTGTCCCAAGTTGCCAATAAATTGCTAAGTGAAATACTGGAACCACGGAGTGTCCTTTAAGGAAGCAAGAACAAACATATAACAGTTTTTGTAAACAGTGGTGCAGACAAATTTGACAGTTGATATATAAATTGATGTCAAGTGTTTGTTTTGGTATTGCCGTTGTTAGTAAAACAATAGTAACAACAAACGTACCAATATCTGAAATTAATTCAAAACATACACAGATCCAAAACACGCGTTTACAATGTGACACCATACAGACGTCATACAGTTCCAATGTCGCGACTTTCAATGTTTTAACAAACGTGTTTTGTTAATCACTTTTTATTGAAAGTCAGTTTCACTATCAATAATATGTCAAATTATCTTTATAATGGGTTCTAAATGCAGCTTCCCGCCACAGCATTGCTAGCAACTTCTTTGAAATAACTTTTAAGCACCGAAAATGCTTTGGATTTAACCGGTTAACAAGAGCTGACGATGCCGTGTTTAAAGTGTTCGAATTAACCTGCGAATATTATGCGCGCTGCTGAACATTTGGAGCATATGGAATTTTGTTGTTCACAGTGAATATGTTTTTGTTACCGGATATCTGCATGATGTGATTTGCAGGAACTTTGTTGTAGTTCAGTTTCTGAATCAAATATTTTCTGGTACTGTAATTTGTCAGTTTCTTGTCTGTTGTGATACAAGCAGATTTAGTCATGCGTTTCATCATAGATTGGAGCAAGTTAACTCCGGCGGTATTTCTCACGAACTATTGATTCAGGGAAACAGGCAAGTGCTTAGTTGTATCAGGGATAAAACAATGGGTGTGTCAGCTCAGAATAATGTAATGGTATCTTCTGAGCACATGTTTCGTGAAACAAAGGTACAGTCGGACGTTTGGATTTCCCAGGAAGTTGGGGATATCAATGTGCTTATTTTAGCATTTGAACAACGACTATCAGATTGCATGACCCAGTACTGGCATGGTTGTATTGCAAAATCCACACATTGTATCACATATAAGTATTTTAAATCCAGAAAAATATCTTACCTTTTTGTATAAAAAATCAATTGCACGTTTACGGTGTTTTAGCCACAAACTAGACACTGGTCGCCACGGATTTATTAAAAGGGAATAACGAAAGTGTACGTATTGCTGTATTCATGCAAAAATAAAGATTCTGGAAGATGAATATCATGTATTATTTTTGTGTCCGAGATATGCAGATCTGAGTCTACGATTTTTACTGCCTTGGTATACCGGTAAAAATAACCTAGAAGATTTTTATCAGCTATAACATCTAAATGATACCTTCAAACTAGATATTAAAATATTTCCGCATGAATTTTATGCAATATTTCATTTTATATTTTGACACTACTAACTGTTTGTAAATAATGATATGTAATTTACGCCGGGCCCTCTGTTTAAGTAGTAAAGGGTTCATATTGTATTATAATGGATTGTTTTTGTTTTGCGCTTTGAATACTTTAAGTATTCAATGCCAGTTGTGTCAGACTGAAGGTGATATCGCCCAGCACATTTCCCTATGTTTTATGCTTCCATGAAGACCAAAGTGGACATAGTTATAGAACCATAGTGTTTGGAGTACAGTCTCCCATCTGCCCTGTAGCCCATAAAGCGTCGACCTCCTCGTCTCTGAATGGTTCGCTTTTGTTTTGGAGGGTGACCTTGTCAATACATTCAATGACTTTTGTTTACAGCTCAGTATTTTGTGAACTTCATTGAAACTCAGGCCATTGAATACAGTTTCAACGTATATGTAACGACGTTACTGTCAGTCAAAACTCGACACCATGCCTCTTAGACTGCGAGGTTCCTAACCATCTCCGTTTGTCTTCCGATTGCTTAAAAAGAAGCGGCAAAGTAAGGGGATGGCTCATTTAGAGGGATTTCGTGTGTATGTCTTGTTTCGTTATTGGTTTCAAGGAATGCAAAGTTTTTGATAACGTATTTTTGTTGGTCTGGCCAGAGTTAAATCCTTCTAATTCTTTCATTGAAACCGTGACATACTTTTGATTTGTTGTCGTCTGCTGTGATTATTGATTCTTTGATGTGGTGATGGCCTCCGGTATAATATTCAGTCTTTCCGCTCGCTTCAAACTCTATTTCAATGTCCATATCACATAATTTGACCATATAAAAAGTAACGAATCCGTGAAAAACTATTTCAGTCACAACTTCCAGGCCTTTACCATCAATTTTCACTGAGTTACTGTTTTGGAAAATAAGGTCAGTCATGTTTGTTTTATTTTTGACAGGGCGTATGAATACATCGATGTAGTGAATCGACAGTGATATATTAATATTAACAAAATATGTCATGGGTTTATTCAACCTTTGCACCGGAAAGTATGTGATAAACTGCTATGAGATATCATTGTAGTGAAAATAACTACTTTTATTGGATTTAACGGATGTATTAATCTTAAGGCATTCGGGGACTTCTTTTTACCATAAAATCAATTTAAGTCTATCACTGCACCGTCTTGAAAAAATAAATAGCAAGTCAACACATAAATAAGTGTGCATTTTTATGAACAGAAAACTATCTGCTTTTGGAAAACATGAAAAGTTTTTCTTTATTAATTTGTTTTACTTTTTTCAAAATTAAACACACCAAGTAAATACAAATAATGCATCTAACAACAGCCTGTGCTTTGTCTATTGAGCAATGATAGGCACCGATGATCAGAACAGCACTATTTTCAGATACAATCATTGTTTCTATTTCAATGGGGCTTTCCTCCATGGTCCCAATTTCACTAAATATCTTAACCGAAGACTTTTGCCTCAACTCAACTTTTTGAAATGCTATAACTTTATTTCGCAATTTCTACTTTACCAATCAATCAACGTCAACTCTGTGTGGTAATTGGAATGTGTAATGAGTTCAAGTTAATTTTAAGAGAATAAAAAATTCAGCTTAAGATGTTTAATGAATCCATCCCCTGGTTTGTTTAACTGCTGGAAGCTCGTCATGATCTACCCTTCTCAGATATATGATACGTGTTTCACAGTACGTAAGCTAATGTATATAATAAGTTTCGCATAGTGAAGTGATCATTTAATCACGGTTATATGTTTATATTTACCAAACGATTGCCTCAACTAAAAATAAAGAAAATGTGCTTATATTAATTCTAACTGTATCATTGCACAGAATGTATCCGAAATGTAATAAAATGTAAGTGCGTTTAAATGTCTGTTTCAATAGGAGTAAGTGTTGTAATTTTCTATGTGTATGGATATTCTACTATAATCTGATCAAGCCTACCTTAGAGAAATTGGATAAGGGCTAATATCGTCTGGCACAATCAAAATGTATTTTCTAAAATACGTTTTATTAGATTTCCTCCCTATATTTGGCACCGCTATTCTCTTAATGTTTCAATACTGCGTTATTTGTACGTTTAAATGCGGAGTAAATTGCAATATAGCATTAATAATTCATATTTGCATCTCTGCAGAGAGCAATATTATGTTTCGAGTTGATTACTGTGTAATATATGAAAAATCTCAAAATTACAATTTCCTCCTAAAAGGTTTCTCTGAGAACTTCAATACACTAATTAATACCATCTACCGGGAATTATCGTGTAACGTTGGTATTTTTGTATGTTAACTGCTTCAATATCTCGCAGGTTAAGTTGAGAAAATGAAGTGCAATTTGCAACATTTTCTTAAATCGACATTAGTTATTAGTAACTAGTAAATAGCTGTGCATCAGCGATACCGTGTTGAAAATATATTGACGCAGATCTATTTTGATTGGAACTGTTAACGAATAAGTTGAATACATATATTTTTTTATTGTTCAGTGCGAATATTTCCATCCAATCATTTTTAGATTCGCGAGCGATATTAGGAGTGATACAAAGCAATGGAAATCAGTACAACGCATACATACAGAAGAAACGACAACATTGGTCACCTCCGTTGAAAGGACAGAGGGAAAATGCGGAGGTCATACCTGGTTTACATGTTCATCCATCCTCGATCTCTCCTCGTCTCCTCGTTATTTAATGATATAGGGCAAATAAGGGTAGCCCCGCCAGACTATTCTAAAATATTTCTATAATACGGTGGATTCCATTTAGGTATGTTATAAAACACAAACAAATGCTCAAGCAAATATATAAATGAAAACGTGATGAACATTGCCGATATTCTCGACTATATACAATTGAAAAGTATATACCGCCAATGGTGATGGTAAAACCAGATAACGGGTACACTGGTCTTTGCTCTTTCCCAATCGCCACATCATAAACCTAGCAAGACTTAGTGTTAATAATATAAACTGGAGAGATACTCATATCGGAAATGCGGTAGCATGCACATTTGTATGATGTTAACATATCAGGGAATGTCCAAGCAATGAAGATCAGACGTCTAACCGAAGCTATATTCGTACAAGTAGCTCACCCTATACGCCTGTATATACTGGCCACATGCTAGCTGTATCATAACTTAATAGTCTATAACAGACGAGTTGCGTTAGAACATATCGCTAGCTCTTTCTGACAAAACGACAGTAACATGTCGATGAATACTACTGGTTTCCAGACATATACCATTTACTTAACAACAACCACAGTAATCGTTTTGAAATATTCCTCTACAGTTGGTTTTAATTGAATATAACAAAAGTATTCCCGACGGCGATTTCCGCTCAATATTGTTCAAAGAAAAAACGGTTCCTAGGGTGAAATTTGTGAACGTTTGAACTGCCAGACGATATATTATCGCATATTTCTGCTTTGAGACGTAAATTGTCCACAGTGCGCGAATGTCATTCAGGGCTTTGAAACGTAGGTTCACATTTTTAAGATTTCCCCAGGAATTGAAGCTCCAATTATGACGAATAATAAAAAAATCTGATTTATTTACTAGTAAATTCTACTTAAAGTTCTCCCTTTGATGAACGAGAAAGTGAAACTATGCCATATTCTAGCTAATACATTGTTAGATTAAACGGAGAAAAACTATACTTACAAGAATTAGTCCATGAACACGTCAAATGGAACCAAATAAACGACACAGCGTAAGAGCTTCATGTAGAATGGAAAGGTGGTTTCGATCTTACATGTACATCAAGGCTATGGGTGTTGTCCTTGAGAAAGACACATTTTCTGCATATGCTTAGTACTGGTTCGACCAAGGAAGACTTCGAGTGTGATTTGTCTAAGTTGTAAGAACTTGTTTCACAATAGAATTAAAATAAATTATTTTAAACTATAACTATGCAGTATTATTTTTAAGTGTAAAAATACACATACAAAATCAAAAAGCACAAAGAAATATGTTTTATTAACACCAACCGTTTGTGATATATGCAAGTAACGACTTTTCTAACCCAACATTTGGATTGTTGTTATTTTCCAATCACTGTCAGATAGTGATTTTAGTCATATTTTACTGAAACTAAGACATAATCATAATTGATCCTTATAATGAAACATGACAACAATAACAATTGGACGTTTGATAAATTGAGCTATAACAGAAACAACAATGTAACCTTAAAATCAATAGTTCCAAAATGAATGCATTTAAACCGAGTGTGGATGCACTGTGTCCTAATGACTGCAGTACAACTGGAATGCATGGAATTGGTGTAACATTGAATTGTTAATATCGAATACTGTTGTATTGAGTATTGAATATTTCAGGTTTCAAAACAAGTTTTGCCGACTTTAAACATTGGTATTATAGATACTTAACGCCTTCAAAAGTTTTGAATATTGAATATTTTCATCCTCAACCTGCTATCATTAACTTTTAATGGTTCATTATTAATAACAATATATTTATTTATCGCAAGTTCAATTCGGTTTTCTCTTACTTCATTGTTCATGTCGTATCTAGGTTTTAATACAAAACCCACATTTGCGTTTTCAAAGGCATAACGTATATTTATACAGAATAGTGTATTTGCATAATTTAATTTAAAAACAATTCTTTTAAAAAGATGACACGGAGTATTATTGTATTACACACCATTGTTACAAAATGATATAATTTCTAATTCGTGTTGTTACAGAAGTTTATTTATTTTTTATCAAATACATTTAGAATATATTTTATTTAAAACATTATATTTTTTTCTTTTAGATATAAGAGTTTATAATTTAAAGAGATTTCGTCCGGCGTTAAGTGAAAATGACCGCAAGTACTTTTAGGATTGCGAAGGAATTTCAGGCCGATATCTTGATTAAACAACTTATACAATATTGGTCTTAATCTTCAAAGAGTAATATTTATGGATACAAATATGTTTTATCTTGGGTAGCTTATTGCTCTGAAATACCTCCTTTAAACCGATGGTTTAATAAAAAACAAATAAAAAATCATTAATACTAGTAGAATACCATTAACGGTTATAAACTCTTAAACAATCCCGATCGGATCAGCTTATTGAAATAACAATTGTTGTGAAACGTTATTGACCGATAATAGTAATAAGAGTCATGCCACTCTGAGAAAGTGAATATCATGTGTGGCCCAATAAGCTTTTGGAACAGTCTTAAATTGGTTAGAATTGACGCGTTAACTTGCAAGTTGTAGTTTAAACTTATTTATTTTACTCCGATTGTGAAACAAGTTATTAATTGTTACAAATCACGTTCTGAGTCTGGGTATAACCAGTACTAAGCATACGCGGAAAAAGTGTATAAGGACACCACAAATAGCCGTGGTGGAAGATCAAACATAGGATCCGAGAGTCGTGGGTTAGATGCACAACCATTGAACCAAGCGCTCCACAAAACTAGCTACCTGCATTTTAACTAAATGTAACAGTTTATAAATGGGTATATAGGAATTACATCGTTAGTAGATTAAGATGTAAGTTGTATTTTGGCGAGTATATTAAAACAAAAAAAGCTTGCGATGAGCTAAATTCTAGCTTAAAGCCTCATTAAACTTCCGAAACGGTCGTTTTTAGTTTTAATTTAAGTCAGTTTTAATCTTCCAGATGATACAATACATGTTTATTTGATCACTGAGAGACTTTGTAACGAAAATATAGATATAGTGCACATTATTAGTACATAATTAAGAGCGGGTTGTGTTTACAAATTAATGTTCGTCTCTTTCCGATAAACACTTTCGGTAGAAAACGGGGAGTTGCGAAGCTTGTTCAGAAACGCGTCGGTCGGTAAACATAGTATTGGGAACTGTAGAGGATGCGGTTAAAATTAAATAACCACTTATGGTTCTATAGTTTTTAAGAACATCCCCTTTATTACCCTCAGTGTATTAATGAACTGGAACCCATAGGCTAATCTATGGCACGTAAGCGACGAATTGTTCATATAAATTTAAAAACAAAATTACTTTTTTAATAACAATAAACAAACCACCCTTGGTAGCAACTTGATATTGACTGCGATAAAGTGATTTGTGACGTAATACAGCGCGTGTGATAGTATATCACGCGTATATTCAAGGGAGGATATCCTCACCAAGAGTTACTAGGTAAAACTAGTAGTCCGTACACATTGTTTTTCAGTGCGTATAAGTGATATAATGCGTACTACGTTCGATAGTTTTATTGCAGACATCAATATATGTTTTTTAAAAAAGAAAACCCAATAACGATACATAATATTAGTGAAGTCGTAACTTTTCTAATCTTGTTAATGGACCTCTAATATAACGGTCTTAATTCACACACAAACTGCAGTATTCATTTGTTACTTCCGAACACTAGCGGAGGTACAGTCGGAAAGTAACCGAGTCATTACGGAATTACAAAAATGTAAACAATAGTTAAAAGCTCGGTCCGCTCGTCTAAGAAATACACATTTCGATTGAAGTGATTTATATTCTCGCTTTTTTAAAAACATTCACTAAGGGGTCTACAGGAATGGTTTAAGCAATACTATAAACACATTTAATACAATCATTTTTGTTATTATCAAAAAGTGTGCATATCGGAAGTTTTATGAGGCTCTAACTGCTAAGCTACTAACCATGTAATTTACTTAATATTATGAAACACTATTGGATTTCACGACTTTCCATTTAAAAGTGAAAACAAATCTATATTATATCAGTGCATGTTCAACTATAACAAATACGGCAGTTAGCGGATGAATTTAAAGAACGACATCGCGTGCTGATGAATCACTTACAGCAAAGAAATAATTCGATAGTCAAACCAAATCTTACGGCGGTTTTGAGTTTGCTATGTCTGTTTAATGTTTTTAACCTAATAAAGTATGTTACCTAATGATCTAATTACAGTTTCCTTGCTAATACAGCATAAACTCAAGAAATAGATGGTTGGTGGGGGGGGGGGGGGGGGGGGCGGGGAAGTAGTTCGGCCCTCTAGCATCATACAGCTTGTAAAATATTTTGCTAGTAACAGCCAGCTGTATTGTGTTAGCAAAGTTAAAAGTTGTATGATTGAATGTTATGTTTTTCACATATATTTTGGATAAGTTTGACTATAAATGTTATATACCGTATTTTGTTTTACCAAATAAGGATATAATTAAGTCAGTTTTACCGTTTTGTTTATAGAATAATTGTACCACCTGCAGAAGTCAGATATTATGAACATGGGGTATGATGATGTTCAAAGTATTTGTTGATGCTTTTGAAATAAATATTTTCGTTTGTATTCACTTTACTGATATTTTACTGGTATTTGTGATGATATACTTTGTTAAAATTTGTAACTTTTTATATTTGTTAATTTAAATTTTGCTTATGATCATGTTTGAATAAAAAATACAAAACTAAATGAACATACCTAATATTTTAATTCTATCGCCTTCTATTTGTAGAAAGATTACATTGAAATATTTTAAAAACAACTCAGCTAAAGCGTACATACTTTCTATGCTTTTTAAACACTTTTAGTTGGTGATTTTATCAAACTAGACCCGTATCAATCTAAAAGCTTTACGATCTGGGTATATAATGTCTGTATGTGTCCAAAGGTGCTGTTGACATATATAACCAAACAAAAGCATGTCTGTTTATTTTGCTACTATATGATATGCAAATGCATGTCTATAACAAAGGTGATCACTCTTTCATATCGTAATTAAGTAAAATATAATGTTGTTTTGTGGGTCAGTGACCTATACAATATTGTATCGTATCGTATCGTATCGGACCATATTGTGTCACGTCGTGTTATCCCGTGTCGTAACGTATTGTATTGTATTGAATATGAATTATTCTGAGATTAATAAAATCATAGCCTTGTTACGAAGAGCGTTCAATAAATAATGTTATTTGTCTCATCAACTATGAACCGTCAACATGTTGTGCATCCGATGATACCAACAATCAAAGCATGCAAGGTCTAGAAAACGTTTTATCGTAGTATCGACCGCATACAGTCATATACGCTGCATTCAAATATAGTTTGAATAATGTTGCTAAATGTATGCATGCGTGTTGCATAAGTTGAGTTCGTGCATCACCGATTTTTATATATATATATATATATATATATATATATATATATATATATATATATATATATATATATGGTAAAATCAAGAAAATTAAACATAAGTAAGCACACTATTTCGAGCCTAATTGAGAGAAGTTCACCAAAGACAGATTAAGGTTTTGCATCGCCAAAAGAAGGGTGGTATTTCAGTGTTTGATAGGTATACATTAAACAGGCTATGAATACACAATTCTGAAGTTGTTAAACAGTTTAAACTAGTGTATTTCTGTTTAAGGAGATTACTTTGATAGGTATCACGATATTATTTGTTGTTGTTTTTTATATTATGAATATAACAATATATTTTTGGAACGTCCCTCGTATTATAACAACTAGTATAATATTTATAACTAAATATAGTAACAAAAATAGAATATGTTTAACATCACACGCCGGTATTGGGGTCTTGGGATCAATACCGAATGTCATCAAAAAGTGGAAACTTTAGAAACGGTAGAAAAGACGTTGAAAAGCTAAAGCAAATCGCCTTTTGGCTTTGGGTGAGAAACCATTTAAACGCAATTCTTTGCAAAATCCAGATAAATAAGGGAGGAGGACACCCGCAGATTTATGGAAAGTATGTACAACACTAACAACAAACTAAAGACAAGGAGCAACGCTGTGTCTGTTGGCATAAGCCCTCGGGCCAATATGGAACACCAGGGCCAATAAGACTATCAGGCTCACCTTTAACATACAATATCCTCTTATAACATAATTTGAAATAAAATCATTTTATTTGTATATTATTGCAGCAGGTTTGTACACTAAAATATGTTTCATTATGTGTTAACATATCGAGCATGCAAAACTATCATTACAAAGTTGATAGGTTATACTTTTTCTTTACGAATCATTTTTACTGTATTCATTATGTTTTATCTTGTAACAAAATCCAATTTTAAATCAAAATTATTATAAAAAAAGAAAAACAAACAATATTAGTGCTACACTATTAGGATTAAATGATGTTTAGACGCCATCTTATGTTTTTGCATCAACATATATCTGATATCGAAGCGTTTTCGTGAATATTGACAAACAAATGTTTATAATTGACATAATCTTTTTACGCTTTATATATCGTATATCAAATAAGATCTCATGCTCGATATATGTTACGTGTCACGCATCTCCCTATTATTTGCGTTCATTTACCAGTTTTTTTTGTCTAATAACCTTGGCGACAACCACACTCAAATAATGCAATATATAGAATTGCCTCGGAAGGTGCTGCCACCTGCATTCCTGAGTAACAATTATAATAGTTTTCTTTGTAATCAACGATTGATTTCGCTGCGCTACAGAGTGTTATTATTTTCTAAATGAGGAACAAACAAAAAAAGACAACGTTAAAACAGTGTTTGCCAAAACGTTAATAATTCAAGCAGTATTGTTACAAGGTTTTGTTGTTAATAAACATGCCAAATGCTACCTTTGGGAATTCTCTATGCAATTATGGACATGAATTTATTCTCTCTTGTATTCCATTACTTTGCAGGTTTAACTGTCTTCAAAATTAAAACAGAATGAAACAAATCCTATCCTGAAATGTGTTCTTTATTTAAGACGGCTGAATCACGGTATCCGCAAATAAAACACTTAATATTTGAATTAAGCAGTGTAAAGTACATGTAAAGTATTAGAGCCGAATATCTTTAAAGCTAGACATAACTTTATCTAAATATTACATATGTCTGACTGTTAAAGAACGTTTTGCAAAAGCACCGCCATATTTATAATGCCTGACATGTTAATGTTGTATCATTTATAGAAATTAATAAAAGGCACGTCAAAATAAATTACTTGTATCCAAATGATGATAGCTTATCTTGTATAGGAATATATCATACAGATTGGAATTTTACGTCAGCTTAATATATAGTGTTATACAAGATCAATAAACCATAGACATATACATATAAAGTGATACCCATCTAATACGTCAGAAGAATTACAACATACACCGTATCTTTCATTTCTCAGTATTCTGCTTCTTCCGAAACGAAGAAGTCAATACAAGATAAAGCCAAAAACTGAAATATAGATTTTGTTCATTACCGACAAAAAAATAGATTGCTATAAAGGCGGATAATTTTATCACACGATAAAAAGGGCTATGTGTTAATTTCCCTTATTTCAAGATAAAACTGTATAAGCCGGAAAGTTCGATTTGGATTCGATCTCAACTACAGCCCGTTTGTTGCTACCAGGTAAGATAAAAAAATCGCTATTTATTCCAGATAGGCACCTCTCAGTGTCTAACTTACCAATTACCCCCATCCCCTTGGTGACTGTAGCAAGATTGTTACGCCCAATATATTAGAGCTGTGTAAATCGGTTCGGCTTTATTTTTGTAAAATATGGTCATATTCAGTATTTGTACAGTTATATAAAAACAATGGAACATTTTCACGAGTTCTGCTAAGTTTTGATGACATTGGATAGTGTTGGATGTAAATATCACAGTTTAAAGATGGATAGTGATAGGTTGCAACAAATGAGCAGAATTGTCAAAAAAGAAGGGGTGGCATCAAACCATCGAAATTGTATATTTGGTATAACAGGGGACTAACTATGGAAACAAAACACTTTTAAAACAAATGGCAGAGTGTTCAGTGTTCCAGAATTGCATGCCTCTATAGGTAATACAGTACAAAATGATTGGTGTGTTAGACGTCAAAAAGTTCGATCTCAATAGTCTCTAATGTAAGTAGAACACCAACGTTATACGATTAACCTGAAGTATGATTCAACTAACTCATACATGTCGTTTGTAAAGTTTGAAATTGCTTAAGGATCTATTCAAAGACGTTATCTTTTATCTTTTTTATCTCATTACAATGTCAATTTTGTAAATCAGTATTTGAGTTAGAACATTGAATCATTCTAAAACGGGACATGAATCAATGACTTAAATCAGTTTTTGTTAATATGTTATATCTAATATTTGTTCGACATCAACACAACGATAACAAATAGAATACATTAAGTTCTTTTTTTCATTATTTTGAAAATGAAAATTCAATACTTTCTTTATCGGTTGGAAAATGATATATATTTATATTATTTTTGATGTGTTTTTGTTTTTAAAAAGGTTTAAACTCAATTTCAACACATGCTAGGTAACATAAGGAATATTAAGTTTTATTGGTGGAGGAAGAGCTCACACTTTATTCGAATAAAACCACTGTCCTCCGACAGTAACTGGCAATCTTTCTCGGATAAAGGTGTTGGAGCGAGTGAGGTTTGAACCCACGACCTCAGCAAGAAGAGGTATTCTGAAAAAAAGTTAAAAATGGAACTATTTTATAACCGCTGTAATTATTTGTATCGACCCTAATAACCTAACACACATAACTAAGTTTCATTATCAATTCTCATAATATACGATGATCTATATTGGAAATAAAAACTTATATATAAAACCAAGCTATGTTATGGGAAAAGATTGTCCGACATTTTAATAGAGATCTTTATGCACGGTGCCTGTCGTATTGCGATGTTTCTCCCTAAGGTTCATATTCATATGCCGTTGGCTATATGAATATCAATTCGTTTATTTATGTCGCATTTGTTTAAGTGATATAGTATGATACTCTTTTCCCAAGGAATAGTCTAACAAATTTACTTAGTCATGCCATGCGATAGAATACTTTTGTTTTCCCTCGAAATATAAGAAAATGATTCAAATAAATAACGTAGCATTCAAAAGTCACGGTCGTCACAATAGTCCAAATAACACAATGTATGAATTTACTAAAATTATTACTTTACAAATAATATCTCACATTTAGTACACACACGCACAAGGTATGTAATAAGTACTATATAAATATTATCTAAAACTATATGATACAACACACGGTGTAAGGAATTAGGTTTTTACAAGTAATATCTTACATATAGTACAAAGAAACATAATGTATGGGTTTCATGCAATTAGGACTGTACAAGAGATATTGTACATATAGTACACATACACACAAGGTATGGAATTAGGAATATACAAATAGTATCTAACATATAGGACATATACACACAGCGTATGGAATGAGGATTGTATAAAAAATAAAACGGGAAGTACACTTGGTTTTATTATTTCTATTAATTTACTTATAACAGAAAGAAAGAAGGAACAATATGTTTTATTATTCATAACACTGTCATGGAATAAAAAAATATTAAATTCTTAAAAGAGTAAGCATACATGTATAGGAAACTAAAGGTCCACCATGTGCCATGCCATTTGAATAACAACCCACTACACGACAATACATTTATAACATACAAACTTAGATTCGTACGAAGAAATATATAACGTCTACACGCAAAACCACGACTTGGACCAACATTGTTTACACGGTTAAGGTTATTGACAATTGTGGCAATTGATAAGCGTGTGTTAAACAGTGACGTCATCACGTTGGCCTCTTTGACCCGAACCTGCGTTACAACACTTGATACTACTTTGGACTTAACGTGATTGGTACACGCACAATATAACCAATTGAATACGTGCTGGGAACAAATTAATCTATATCCACGGTTCTGATTGGTCGACTATATAAACGAGGGTGCAACTAATTAACAGCAAAAATGATTACATAGATTTGCACTTGATGTTAGCTTTAGGAGTTTAAAACTAATATATAAGTGAATTCAATCGTGCTCTTTTCCCGCCGTCAAATTTATTTTAAAACATATGTATTTACACTCCTAAAAAAGCAGACAATCAGTCAAATTCAGCTTTATATTAAGGTCTCAATGTTGAATTTTGTTCTTTGATCTACATAAAATAAGGTCAATGATTTCCATGTCACATCTACATATAAAAATGTACACTAATTGGTAGGTTAACCAGCTTCTCTTTTTTTAAATTGACACCTTAAGATCTTCTTTTAAAGAAGTCACCAAATGCTGATACATACCTGCATCTGTTAAAATCCTATAAATAGTCACATTTTAACACCAGCGATGTCTTAATGCAGTATATATTTTGCCAACTTTCGCTCTACTCATCTGCAGCAAAAACCATCACACCCACTATGAACCATTTTGAAAACATTTCAAATCAAATAACGTAGGTTTTTTAAGCGCAGGATTAATATTACCGTGGCAAAAAGGGCACAGCTGTGCAGATGTTAAGGTCTTTAAGACTTTGATTCCCGAGTGATACCAATAGGTTTTGATTGTATTTGACATAAAGTCAATACACTCTGTGGTGCCATGTTAAATAACCACAGATACAAAACATATCCCACAAACTCCGTTAAACACTGCAATCAAAATAATCACATAGCAACACATTCATTTAAACAAATAACGGAGAATCAACGAATGTGTAAACATAGACATATCCTCAAAAGTGTCCTAACATATATAGTTAAGTGAACGCTTAAGTCGTGTTTTCACGCTTCAGTTATCAATCTTAAACCGATAATGTATATATTTATATGTAACACTATTCCTCCTAGCAGTTATCGCAATATAATGAAGTCACTGTCTAATTTGTACACGTTTGTATACGTTCTAAATAATTGGTATGTTGAACACCCAATGATTGTCCTCGTAATGTGTAATTTATATGCAAGTGCTTCGTATATAGTTCATTAGGTTATTGACAAATATACCCACAAGCTCTAATAAATACATAATTTTCAGCAAATCACTTTTTTGGGAATCGTGGGTTCAGTCTACCTCCACGGTTATGTGAATAGCCCTTAAACATATGTTTAATCTTTGTTCTTCCCCAGAGGTAGACAATCGATGTAAAACAAACAAAAAACGGATGGACATGTGCACCTAGCACATTGTGTACGTGGCATATGTGTTGCTGTATAAACTATCAAAAATATGTATGCTTATATATAAGGACATTGCGTGAACGCAGCGTAGGTGTTGTTGTATTAACTATCATAAATAGGTATTGCTATGAATCTGATATATGCAACTTACAGTCCTTATCCTCGGGTGACCGTTGCCTTAAAGAATATCGTTTCTCAATTGATCCAAGCATCTGTAGAATTTGACATTTGATTCATCTCCTGTATTCCCGGTTGATTACAGAAATAAAGATAATCTGACAATCAGTCAATATCGCAGTCTCTGAAAAAAGACTCGTTTCCATTCCATATTACCAAAGTGGAAAACATTTCCCAAACTGAGGACCATTTTCATCAATAATCATATTAAACGTGTTTTGTGATATAGATATATAAGGCAACTTACATATACAGCATTTTAAACGAATCGGGAAAAAATACTCTTAAACAGAGACTGTAGAACGGTGCATATAGTGCATGTAATGAAAAATAGCCAAAATCGTTCACATTTTATGTATATCTAAATCGTGCTGTAAACTAAAGCAAGCAGCCATTGTCACGACAAGACTGAACCTTATCGATAATAAACCTAATTCTGCAATATAAAACTAATAATACTAATAAACGTAAACAACAAGACTAAAA
Source organism: Panopea generosa (assembly GCA_029582155.1). Lineage (NCBI taxonomy): Eukaryota > Metazoa > Mollusca > Bivalvia > Adapedonta > Hiatellidae > Panopea > Panopea generosa. Next base: position 59,609,563 of record CM055906.1, on the reverse strand, counting down.
GCTATCAAAAGTACGTTATCCCACAATATGATATTTATTTACACCAAAATAAAACGTAAACAAGAAGACTGAAAGCCATCAAAAACACGTTATCCTACAATGTGATACTTAATTACACCACAATAAAACGTAAATAACAAGACTGAAAGCCATCAAAAACACGTTATTCCACAATATGATACTTGAATTACGCCAATATAAAACGTAAACGACAAAACTGAAAGCCATCAAAAATACGTTATCCCACAATATGATACTTATTTACGCCAAAATAAAACGTAAACGACAAAACTGAAAGCCATCCAAAACACGTTGTTCCATAATATGAGACTTAATTACACCAAAATAAAACGTAAACGACAAAACTGAAAGCAATATAAAATACGTTTTCCCCCAATATGATACTTAATTACGCCAATATAAAACGTAAACGACAAAACTGAAAGCCATCAAAAACACGTTTTCCACATTATGATACTTAATTACGCCAAAATAAAACATAAACGACAAAACTGAAAGCCATCAAAAACACGTTATTGCACAAAATGATACTTTATTACGCCAAAATAAAACATAAACGACAAAACTGAAAGCCATCAAAAACACGTTACCCTACAATATTGTACTTAATTACGCCAATATCAAACGTAAAAAACAAGACTGAAAACTATAAAAAAACAACATTATCCCACAATATGATAATTAATTACACAAATATAAAACGTAAACGAGAAAACTAAAAGCCATCAAAAACACGTTTTACCACAATATGATACTTAATTACGCCAAAATAAAACGTAAACAAGAAGACTGAAAGCGATCAAAAACACGTTATCCCTCAATATGATACTTAATTACACCAAAATAAAACGTAAATAACAAGACTGAAAGCCATCAAAAACACGTTATTCCACAATATGATACTTGAATTACGCCAATATAAAACGTAAACGACAAAACTGAAAGCCATTAAAAACACGTTATCCCACATTATGATACTTAATTTCGCCAAAATAAAACATAAACGACAAAACTGAAAGCCATCAAAAACACGTTATCGCCCAAAATGATACTTTATTACGCCAAAATAAAACATAAACGACAAAATTGAAAGCCATCAAAAACACGTTATCCTACAATATTGTACTTAATTACGCCAATATCAAACGTAAAAAACAAGACTGAAAACTATAAAAAAAATTACATTTTCCCACAATATGATAATTAATTACTCAAATATAAAACGTAAACGACAAAACTAAAAGCCATCAAAAACACGTTTTCCCACAATATGATACTTAATTACGCCAAAATAAAACGTAAACAACAAGACTGAAAGCTATCAAAAACACGTTATCCCACAATATGACACTTAATTACGCCAATGTAAACGTAAACGACAAAACTGAAAGCTATCAAAACACGTTGTTCCATAATATGATACTTATTTACGCCAATATAAAACGTAAACGTCAAAACTGAAAGCTATCAAAACACGTTATCCCACAATATGATACTTAATTACGCCAATATAAACGTAAACAACAAGACTGAAAGCTATCAAAAACACATTGTCCCACAATATAATACTTAATTACGCCAATATAAAACGTAAACGACAGGACTAAAAGCTATCAAAACACGTTATCATACAATATAAGACTTAATTACGCCAATATTAAACGTAAATGACAAAACTAAAAGCTATCAAAACATGTAATACCACGATATAAAACTCATTTATGCTTGTATAACGTATTAGAAGAAATTAGATAGCCATTTACTTTTTTTGTCTTCTGCAATATATGTTTAGGTTATATCTCGTCTTGTATTACTTATCATATTTTATGTTTTACTGAGACATATTCTAGTAAGATGAACTGCTTTGAATAAAGGAGAAATATTTTTTTGTTGTTATTTCAAATATAATACAATTATTAAATGGAATTGTTTAAAAAAAACTAATTGCATTGTTACAAGAGAAATTCGTTTGTTCTAGCTTCTCAATTGGCTGGACATATGTTCATTGACTGTCACTTAGACTTGCCTCACTAGACGTCATATAATTTTATAAAAAAACTACAAGATATTGAATATGGCTGTATTGAAATTGAAATCAGCATATGAAAATTTTATTGATAACACTTTCAGGACGTAAGATCTTATCATTCAGTCTGATAGCTGTTTTTTTCTCTCTCTTAAAAAACCAACTGTAGACGAAGACAGTTATATTTCCATGGTGCTTACAGAAATAAACTTAAAATGACAATCAGCCAAGATTGGGAGAATCTGAGATTAGATTAAGTTCTTATTAACCACTCCGGCCGTATGATTAATGTCTTTGTAAAAGACAGGATCCGAAAGGAATGTCACGCTAGAAGACATAAAAGTCAGCTACGTATTCTATAAGGCGGTATTCAATAAATTTACTATATTAAGACCCCCCCCCCCACCACCACCACCACCACCACCACCACCACCTGCCAACCAAAAATGTATGTGTATGCACCGTAGACAGATTAATCAAACAACGTGGCCGACATGGATCATTCTTTATATCTAAACGTTTTCTTGTGACCATCAGTTTTTGTTAGCTATGTTAATTATGGAATGGGTGCTGACCGTTCAAGCCGAATGTAGCAATTCCTGGTTCGTCGTTAGAGCCTCACATAATCAACATCGATTGCTTCTTTTACTCAGGATACGGACTCGGGAGCGTTTTTAAAAGCTCGGAATTGATATTCAACACAATTCAAATTTGATTTTGAGTCGGTATTGTCTTACATATAAATAAAATTATTATATGTATGATAGCTAATCTTAACAAACATGATGAGCATAACTATAATCACAGTGTAGGCAATGCGAGAGCAGTATTCAGGCAATCGCATAATAGACAAAACAAAATTAAAACAAGCTAAAATACATTTACATATTGTTTTATAATGTTTTATTAAGATTTCGGATTCGTGACAATGTCTAAAAGCTATTTAAAACAAAAAGTACATAACATTAGACAAGGAAAAATATACCCAATTGCGTTCTTATAAGATATGGCTTAAAGTCGATTAGCACATCAAATTTGATATTACGTGGACTGATAGCACATGTATCACATACATATATATTCTATACACATACAACCACATAAAGTGTAACATTATTGTAATAGATGTAGCACATACGCATAGTATACACGCAAAGAAAAAACAAGTACGAGCCGTATAAGGCATCACAGAACAAGTACAAGTAAATAGAAGAAAAATGATAGGAACTATTTGCACAACAACTACAGCGGCAATTCCCCGTTCCAGGCACAAAATTGGTTTCGAAATTGGTTGAAACCGGTTTAATTGCGGAAATACAATCCAAAGTCTAAAGGCACTGAAATAAAAGTTGATACAATGGTTTTAAGATCTTACATGAGGGCCTCTTAAAGTATGTGTGTATGTAAAACAATAAGTTATTTGTAATTAAATATTGAAGATATAAAGTATTCTGGTTTATCAGAATTTTTAAATGTTATTTATCACATGTCTAAGAGTTCTTAATGTTGAAAGTTAACAGTAAACTTAAACTATAATCACTGTTAATTAAACAAAAACGAGTTCTTGTATTTTTGCTATATTCGTATTTACTTCTCCACAAACATAGCATGACAGAGGGAAGAAATTTAAACTTTACCAAATAAAGAATAATAAAATGTTTAGCTTGACCAAGTTACATACATTCTTTCCCATTCATTTAAGTACAATAGCTGTTTAGCTATTTTCTTATAAATATTTGAAATCTGAACATTAAAGTCCACATTAAAATCAATAGTTACTCCCAGCAATTTTACATTGTTTACAAATTTAATATGGGTGCTATCTACATTAAAAGTGATATGTAGCTGTTGTGTTATTTTATTGTTACATACTGTTTAAAAATGTTCTGGATTTCCAATCATTTTATAACCAAATAATCTGAGGTTTGTAAATTTTGAATAACGTGTTAGATATGTTGTTGAGAGTGTGAAAGGCTGTTATCATCATCAGAGTTGTAAATTGTTTTATACAAAACGAATAGCGTTATTTCATGTCTTTTCTATGGGTATAATTTGATGAAACTTCCTAATATTTAAGTTTAATATATGTACATGCAATATCAGAAATAAATAAAAAAAAAACATCTTACAGTACACATTTTTTTGTATAACCTCCTCATAAGCATACCTGTCCTTTAAAGTTGGATATTTACCAAGCCATGTGAAATTTCTTTTTTAAATTGTTTACATCCAGTATTTAATTCAAAATATATATAAGCTCTTAAAGTATGCCATCTAAATAAACTGCAGATGCAAAATGTCGTTTGTTATACTTATTGAGCAAATTTCTATAATTATTAAGATTTCTATCATATTTTTCATATTCAGGTTAAAACTCTATTTTTTATACAAGTATGCATATTTTTAAAGGAGACCAATTTCATACGTAATTGAAAATGATTGTTATATCCGAAACAGGGTCAGTTGTAGTATAACTGTATGTAGTGACTCTGGCAGGTCTCGACAAAAGTGCTTCCCTTTGTGCGCGAAGTATAGCAATCGTCCTTAAACAGCGTATGACCTTAAGTTTACTCCTAAGGCACACACTAGTAGAAACATGAAAAAGTTCAATCATTAACACGCTATATCCTATTAGTATTGTTTCTTTTAATAAGACTGGGTAGTATCTAAATTTACAAAGAAAAATGTTTTATTGAAAAATTCTTTAAGTTTTTTTATAGATAACATTTGCAGGATACTAACTTGTCCATAATTACTTTTATCAAAACTTAAATTTTTTTTTTCCCTATGAATTAGTGTAACTTGTGCTGTTGTTAGAGTGTTTTAAAACAACAACAAATACAGAAGGGTATTTTCATGTACCGTAGCTGTCATTAGTTTGCGATTTTCGTTGTTTTGGTCAGTTTGATAAGCAAGTTTTAAAGAAATGCCTCGAATCTAGTATGTTTTTTTTTATCAATTTCCTTTTCAGATAACAGATTCATTGCAGGTTCAAAATTAAGTTTTATATTTTTATACTACTTTAATTCATTTATACTCGTTAAATCAGAATGTTTTGATCCACGTCTACATATTCATTATCCAATATTTTGGGCAACCTTAATGAACAAGAATTGAACAGCTCAAATACTGTTTTGTGGTCATTACACCAATAATAATATGATCATAATTACGGTCACACGAATACGAACATGTTTAACTCTCATGTTGTATTATCTTATTATTTGTTTACATATATGATGACTTTTTGTATACATATTTGATGATTATTAAAAAAAAATAACCTATCCCTATTAATACATTTTGTACAACACCTCTAATAAAATAATGATCATATAAAGGAAATTTAAATTCTAATTGAAAGAAGGTATACGAGGTTGTCTGGAAAAACACATAGTTGTGTTGCATCAAGGGTTTTGCAGAACATACTTTGTATCTTTTTATATTGAGAAGATAAACTCTAAAAACCAAAATCAACCATAAAATATGTTGAAGAGTCACATATTTAATAATGAATACTTAAAATGTAATGTATACGAGCATCCAATAGATATTGATGATGTTTGACAAAACGCTTGAGTAAATATTAAATAAATATACCACAAAGCTTTGGATATTGAGACTTTTAACAACCAATATACATGCCATAATTTAAATGACATGTTTTAGAAATGTATTGAGTGACGTTTCGTATGATTTACTTATAACTAATGAAAGGGGTGTTTCGTATGTTTTACTTATAACTAATGAAAGGGGTGTTTCGTATGTTTTACTTATAGCTGATGAAGGGGTGTGTTTTGTATATTTCACTTGCATCTGAAGAAGAGAGACGTTTTGCATATTTTATTTGTAACCGATTAAGAAGATCGTATCGTATGTTTTACTTATAACTAATGAAAGGGGTGTTTCGTATGTTTTACTTATAGCTGATGAAAGGGGGATGTTTCGTATATTTCACTTGCATCTGAAGAAAAGAGACGTTTTGCATATTTTATTTGTAACCGATTAAGAAGATCGTATCGTATGTTTTACTTATAACTAATGAAAGGGGTGTTTCGTATGTTTTACTTATAGCTGATGAAAGGGGATGTTTCGTATATCTCACTTATATCTGAAGAAGAGAGACGTTTTGCATATTATATTTGTAACCGTTTAAGAAGAACGTGTCTTATGTTTATATACCATCGCGCATTTTACAATGCAAGTATTGACAAATGTATACACTTGTTCATCATTCTGTTGTCAAATGAGGATTTACATACTTCATTATCATTTTTGAGGAATAATTCATATAAACTTAAAACACTATAACAACAGCAATCATTTCATAATTTTCATGGATAATTAATAAAATCTTGAATCTTCAAACCTTGAGAAAAAAGAATGTGATAGCAAACATAAATAAAACCAAGTCAATATGCTTTTGGTCACAAGTTGAGCTATATGCAGGTATGTTAAAGACATTTCTGTATACCATATTTCTAAACTATGTCTCATCCTGTTAAAACTAAAACTAATTTAAAGATAAGTTTCTAAATTCAAAATTGAATCAAACTTTTACTTACGTGCCGAACCTCCATTGGGAAATTACGTTAACTTGTTTTGTAATTATTTGAATTTTCCTATTTTACAATGCTAGAGATGATTACTCAGTTTCAAGGCATAAGATATGAATTATCCAGATTGACTTTCCTAAAATAATCGTCATTCACATGAAACGCAATGTCAATGCTGATGGGGTTTCGCACAAGATGGCTCTGATAGCGTAATCGCTAAATGAAGCTGAAGGTTCCCTTTTGTTATATTGCTTTATCAGTCTAGAAACTAACAAACATTGCAATGCAATGCGGATGGTATCAGAAAAACACACCGAAGATGCGTTGAAATGATTAAAACTATTCTTAGATTAGTATTTTGTTCTAGATACGTAAATTTTTTTTAAGTTGTTCCCGAATAACATGACAAATGTCCCCCATTATAAAAAATTGTATATGCAAAAAATATGAAAGAAACTGAATCCAGATTACATGCATCTTATGTAAAATAAGACATTCTCAATAATTCAGAATAGAATAATTGTGTTTTGTTGATAATGTAATGTCATGTGATAATACTATATATAACAATGTTATATGATAAAATGATCGCTTCGATTCGGAGAATCATTCAAAAGCAACCATATTTGGTTTTGTTAAAATCGTTCTAAAGGATTATGCACATGCAATTAACATTGAATTAGCTACATGACTTGGATAAACAAGAAACAAGTCAGCTGAGGCCAATATACTATGAGCCTTTTATTATGTTTTCATAACTTGCTTATGTGGCATTTGCCTGGTCATAGTTTTATAACTTCAAGCACATTCTTGATGAGTAATTTTCAAAACTCAATATGACTGAACAAATAATTCATGGATGATGGAGCCTAAAATTACTTATTACGACTTCACCAGTTAAAGTTCGAAAGTATCAGTGTCTATTTGATTACGTCTCTTGGCTCTTAAGTTTCTTGACTAAAATGTTTAAAATTGCTTTAAACTATGCTCCATCGATAAAGTGTACTTCACATATCACTGGGAAATCATTTACCTCCTTTGATACTTTTCCTCGTAAATACAATTAAAGTTGTACTGCAGCGTTGATCTGTGCGGAAGGTCATGGGATCGATCCCCGGCCGAGTCATACAAAAGACTTGAACAAAGGTACAAGAAGAGCCCTCACTTGGCGCTTAGCATTAGGACGATAGTTCTAGGTCTGGTCGGCTCGTTGTAAGTTTAATGTGACGGGGTGAAGGTATCATTCCATATGTCTCCGACATGATACTCCAGTGCGGCAGCGCTTAGAATATTGTCTCAAGTACACACCATCCTGATATAACTGAAACATTATTGATGGCGACGCTTAACGCAATACAAAAACAAACATCATCAACATAATTAACCTCATTCACTTTTGGTATGGGTTTTTTTTTTCGACATTCATTCTTCATTCAATGCGTTTGCTATTGTGGTGAATATATTGTTTGATTGCTACTTCTCCTATTAGACATTCATATATTTTCTTATTTCTTGCTGCAATAAAAGTGCTGCATGTGCTCTTTGGCGAATGTAAACCATGCATTCACTGTTGTTTTGGTTTCTTCCACATGATTCGTATTTGCCATTCCAATCCAATTAATGCCAATGTATGTATATTTTGGTAATTGCAACACATTTGCATGCTGTCTTTCCTTTTGGGTATATATTACTTTTTTTATTTTGATATGATTTGACAACGAAATAAGATGACATATGACGCGTTCAGCATTTTTTTGAACGCACAGTATACATCAAAAGATATACTTTTTATAAACACGCACACGAAACTAAATGTACCACGAGAATAAGAATGTATGCAAATATAAACAATGGCGTCGTTTAAAGGCAGTGGCTATTCCATTATAGTCCCTGAGGCTGAATAGAGTCATGTGTAAATAAGTTGTTAGACATCTGTAAATCAATTGCATCTTCCCTGTTGGATATTGATAAATCCAATATAAATATATGTATATGTCATATTTGTTTCCACTGTACGTTGGAAAGAGAATATTGCTATATTTTCGGCTGCAAAGGGCAGGTGAAGCAGAAGTTTCATCCTTAGGATAAACGTATTAAAAGATCGAGGAATGATATGTAAAGTTTATAAAGCTGAATTATTCGTAGTATAAGATTTATATTGGTTCTGTTGAACCCTTTTCATTTCCTGGATATGTTTAATATAATGATATACAAGAAACAAACTATAAAAAAACTTGGATAATTCAAATGGATAGTTATGATTAAAGAAACAATAAATTGACAATGTTTTAATCAATATTGTTATTATTGTACGTTTCAAATCATTACAGCTATGATTATAATTTTATGGATATATATATATTTATATCTGAAACATCATATCTAAAAAGTAATTATAATATTTTTAACCTATGCTAATGCTACCATGTTTTAAAAATATAAAGAAAACGTTGTTTTTTTTAAATGTAAATTAGTGCAAGGCGATGGGGATACAATGGATACATGAAGGACTTGGTCTAGTGCCATTTCATAAACAACACCAAGTAATGGTTCTACCCAAGAGCGAGTCAGTTAGTGCGCGATCGAGTTATAATAAATTAGTATAAATCAAATGCATATTATTTACATATCCTCATTTCAATGCACCGATTAAAATTATGAAAAGTAAATATACTTGCATTAATATTTTTTGTTAATAAAATAAACCAATGTAGGTAATAAGATGCATTTTAACCAGTTATCAGATGCGTGTTTCTTTCCAAACTAAACACCAATGTCTGCGTAATCATTGGGTTATTAAATTTTCTTCAACGTCATGTAGATATACCTTTTTCTAGAAACGTGTTCAGAGGAAAAAATGTAAAAAAAATGGCCGTTTGTCACTTCATGAAAATGCCATTTGAGATGAAAAACGCATATGTTAAATGCAAAATGTATCTCGCTTATTGTTTTACATAAACGAAAACAGTATTTCAAGAAATATAATTTACTTATATGTTATAACCGAAAGGACTCATTATCACAGATACCTCTACGTTATTAAGTCGAGCCCGTTTTTAAAAGAGTTTATCTGTTACTTACGGAACGACGGTGGTGCCACTTAGATAACACACACAAACACACACACACACACACACACACACACACACACACACACACACACATATATATATATATATATATATATATATATCTAAGGTCTTCCTCAACCAATGTCGCTGGTTGCCATATATAAACTCTCTATGTTAAATACGCCATTTGTAAAACATTACAGATGATATATAACTATGACTGCTAATTTAATAAGTTCACTCGTAGGCTCAAACCCACGACCTAGACGTTGAGGCGTTTATGGTGTCTTTAAAAAACGATATACACTACACTGTCCTGCAATCAGCTAAAAAGACATAAAAATATAAGTAAACGTAGTGGCAAATAGTCACTGGTAATTGCCCAGCTCCGATATGTATTCCCTCCTATAAGAATGTTTTAAATCACTAAATGTGTCTTCAGTTCGCCTGGTTTTCAATATAGCATCCAGAAATAAAATTACTCTGACAATGAGGCAAGATTGTAGATGGTGAATTAGATTACATTCCAATTTGGCATCTCAGTGACGCGATTATCGTCGTCATGAACGGCAGCAACAAGTAAGCAGGCCATTCTACAGGACATATTGTGATACGTAATTACGTCATTCAAACACTATCGGTTCAAATCAAAGAAAGGTACTGTTTTGTTGGGTATAAACGGTCATACAGCACAATTTCAGATGAAACTCGTTGCATGTACAAATATAACTCGACGGTACTCCACAATTTTATTTTTCATTAAAAAGACAGAATTCTTAAACACGGATTGAAATGGCAATACCGCGTTAAACATGAAATTAATCTAAATAACTTACTGTGATAATATAAATATATTTAAATGATTTATTATATATCTACAAAATGCATATCATTCTATTTAAATGTGTATTCAATCATGTTGATATATGTAAATGTCCCTGACTATAACCGTCTTTGACAGTCTTAGAATCCGTCACATCCGTGACTCATTAAAATTTGAAAGAAAAAGTGTTTGAAGATTCGTTTATTGTATCCCAGTCCCGGATGACTCCCTATTCATGTCTGTTAAATCCCAATAATAAAGCAGGCGAATCTATGCCTGTTTCAAAACTTATATTAACGCTTTCCAAACTGTGACGTCACTCAACGTTCACTGAAATGATTCGGAAGACATAAAAGCTAAACTAGGTAGAGGGCGCTTAAGTGTTACATAAGGGACATACATGGTGTAACATTTACACTTTTTACCACGTTCAAACTTAATAAAACCTGTCATTTACGGTTATGGGTTGACTTCTGTGCTCCTGAATAATTATAGTTATAGGATCTTTTCAAACGCTAATACGATAACAGTTCGCGTTGCAGGTCATAACAACGTTTAAAATGTCATAAAAGTACATTTTTTTGTATAATATCCAAAAACGGTTAATTGCTTTTTTCCAAAACCGTTTTCCCAGGGAATGACTGCTGGGTTCATACAGGCCATTAAATATCTGTTTCGTGTCACAATAATAATTCATTTTGAAGACAAATCAAAACCAATGACGAATGTGTGTATTGGTTTTTGGTTTGTCATATTTTTTGTTAAAAGTGAACAAAACTTATGCCTTAATATCTGAAATATTTTCAAAATATTTTAGATATTCGATTTTATGAATAAATTAACGACAAAAGATAAACTTGGAACACATAACGGCAAATGAGACAAATTACAACTGAATTATTGACGTCAACAAATTGATTTCAGACTAAGGGTGTCAAGTACTTCTCCTCTTTATCCTTACTTCCACTTCTTTCTCTTACTACTTTCCTTTATATACTGTCTACATATATCAACTTATTTTCAACTAATAAATAGAGTTATGTAATATTGATCCAACACATTATGACAACACTTAATTATAAAAAAGACAGTTACTCTGTTTTACTCTATATACCGCTAAAATTTATATCCTGAATATTCTTGTTAATATAACAAATATTTATCTTAACATGCTAATATAACATCCACACTAAACTTCCTTATAAATGCAAACTTTATTTATATATTTTGATCCCTTTTAAAAATACTATTGATTGAGGTTTTTTTTCACAAGAAAATACAGGGAAATATAACATAAAAGTTTATGAAATATAAAATAACACTTTGATTTTACGCCAGTTTCTCCGTGTTTAGAATTCAAATGATTGACATATCTGCGACACGAAACACAATTTAGTCTGGAGTTTTACACGTCTTTATATATCGCTATTGCATGTTTATTTCGATTAAATTCAAATAACTATATATTTAATAATTTTGATGAAACTGTTTCTATGGTAACAGTGGTAATACTTGGCGATGGCAAACTTTAAATTGTATTTCCCAAGTAATCGTCTCACTTGGTGATAGTAACGTTTCAAATTGCAGGATATTGGTTTTTCATTTGCATTAATTTCCTCATTAGAAGATATTTCCGAAATATTTACCTAGAATGAAGCTTATGTGCACTTGTTAATTATAGTCAGAGCAATCTTCAAATGTTCAAAAACTACATCAATTACTACGACTAGATTGCCTGTGTGCACAACATTATATTCTTTAATATCAGGGCTGCGTTTCACAAAATAACTTAATCGACGTAAGTCAATTTGACAATTTCTCCGTTGTGTGTTTAAATTTTTAATGACATTTAAAATGATTGTATTTTCAGAAAATATATAACGTTTTGCATGATATGAGCCAATTTGGCTTCATTTCGATAAAAATTAAACATATTGTGAATAATTGTTGGTTTACGTTTACGACGATATTTGTCGTAAGTTTTTTGTGTGAAACGTAGCCCAGGTATCACACATCTGAGCACTAGCTAAAGAAACATACCATATGTGAAAATGTAAAAAGTATTGTCAACGAACCTATATTCTTAAAGACCGCAGCGTGGTCTAGTGGTAGAGCGTCCGCCTCTCATATGGAAGGTCGTGGGTTCGATCCCCGGCCGGGTTATACCAAAAACTTTAAAAGTGGTACTAGAAGCTTCCTTGCTTGACACTCAGCATTTAGAGGAGAGTTCTAAGTCTGGTCGGCCCGGTGTCAGTATAATGTGTGTGGATGGGGTACCATACCATGTGTCTGCGGCATGATACTCCAGTGTGACTGTCTCAAGTAGACACAGTTGCGATATGACTGAAAAATTGTTGAAAGCGACGATGAACAACACCATATATTCTAAAATATGTATCAAAGAACTCATGACACAGAAATAAAAAATATTCATTTTTTTTATTTAAATGAGTACTTTACAGCTTCTCAGAAAATGGTGCTAAAGGGCGTGACAGGTGTTACATATTCCATTATATCAGTTGAACAGACAAAACAGAACAGGCAAGTGTCTTCTGTTGGTTGCGCTCGGTGTTTCCAAATGACCTCAATATCCGATAATATCCATTACCACAACAGAAGCGTCGTCATTACTTCAAGTTTCTTGAACACACGGAACTGTTTCAGTGTTGCTTTAAGATAGAATATAGCTTAAACCCCTTAACGCACAGTGCTATTGAGTGTGAGGGGTGTAGTGTTCTTTATTACCTCTCAATGAAATACTTGAATACAAGTATGACGAATAGAATACTAATGATATGTTTGGAAAGAGCGCAGTTGTGTGCACAATTATGTAAACCAGGTTTAAGATCCTTCTTTGTGTTTGTATTACTCACTTTTACAAAGCGGTGGCCCCTGTTATTGTTCACTCTGTATGTGCATGCTGTTCTTATTATGGTTATTCTATATAGTGATCATGTTTTGTGTTGTTGTCATGGTAACAGTGTTCTTTGACTGCCTTGTCTTCTGTTAGACGTAAATGTTCTTAATTTTTATGTGATTGTGGTGCACCTGTTTATTACGAAAGAATCATTTATCTGACTATATAGTTTGGCAAACATTCTCTTGGCGGTATTCTTTGATAATATAGATTTTATTAAAAAGTTTTAATTAATCACGGTTAATTCGCTAAACACGTTTCTAAATGCCATATTTAAATAGATGCATCAAAACGAATGTTCATCTCCTATAATGAATATTAAACTTCTTTTATTTTTGTTGATTTTAATTTCATCAAATTTAAAATTTTGAAACGTAATTTTGAAAATGTTATAACATTTAATATTTTTAATAACTATACATGTATTGTTATTAGATGGATGTGTTGGTCTAAAGGCCAGATAAATCTTAACACCATTTCGGGTATATACATGTGTAGCCATACAGTAAGGTACGTATATTTAGTCGCTCCTATACACAACTAGGTCATATACATGATCATAAGACCAGTGCTTAGAGTAGAAATAGTCTATATGCTTGAGTCTAATTAATTAATATGATTTAGCTAACCAAATGTCTATCTCAAAATACGAACTGGCACTATAATAGCTAAAGCAGATATAAAATTAATACAGAACTGGCAATATGACATACAGACTGGCATAGCCACCTGAAGTAAACAGACTGGCATAGTCACCGCAGGTATACAGACTGACATAATCACCGCAGGTATATAGACTGACATAAACATCGCAGGTACACAGACTGACATAGCCAGCGCAGGTATACAGACTGACCTAGCCACCTGATGTATACAGACTGGCAAAGCCAGCGCAGGTATACAGACTGACATAGCCACCTGATGAATATAAACTGACGTAGCCACCGCAGGTATACAGACTGGCATAGCCACCGCAGGTATACAGACTGACATAGCCACCTAATGTATACAGACTGACATAACCATCGCAGGTACACAGACTGACATAGCCACCGCAGGTATACAGACTGACATAGCCACCTGTTGTATACAGACTGGCAAAGTCACCGCAGGTATACAGACTGACAAAGCCACCTGATGAATATAGACTGACATAGCCACCGCAGGTAAACAGGCTGGCATAGCCACCTGGTGTATACAGACTGGCAAAGCCAGCGCAGGTATACAGACTGGTATAGCCACCGCAGATATATATACTGGCATTGCTACCGCAGGTATACAGACTGACATAGCCACCGCAGGTATACAGACTTGCATAGCCATTGCAGGTACGTAGACTGACATAGCCACCGCAGGTATACAGACTGACATAGCCATCTGATGTATACAGACTGGCAAAGGCATTGCAGGTATACAGGCTGACATAGCCACCTGATGAATACAGACTGACATAGCCACCGCAGGTATACAGACTGACATAGCCACCTGATGTATATAGACTGGCATAGCCACCGCAGGTATACAGACTGGTAAAGCCACAGCAGGTATATAGACTGACATAACCACCGCAGGTATACAGATTGGCAAAGCCACCGCAGGTACATTGTATACAGACTGGCATAGCCACTGCAGGTATACAGACTGGCAAATCTACCACAGGTATACAGACCGGCATAGCAACCGCAGGTATACAGACTGACATAGCCACTTGATGTATACAGACTGGCATAGCTACCGCAGTTATACAGACTGACATAGCCACCGCAGGTATACAGACTGGCATAGCAACCGCAGGTATACAGACTGACATAGTCACCTGATGTATACAGACTGGCATAGCCACCGCAGGTATACAGACTGACATAGCCACTGCAGATATACAGACTTGCATAGCCACTGCAGGTATACAGACTGATATAACCACCGCAGAGATAAAAACTGACATAGCCACCGCGGGCATACAGACTGACATAGCCACTGCAGGTATACAGACTGACATAGCCACCGCAGAAATACAGACTGACATAGCCACCGCAGGTACATTGTATTCACACTGGCTTAGCCACCGCAGGTATACAGACTTGCATAGCCACATTAAGTATAGATATACACACGAACATAACCATATTATAAACTTTGTTAGTAAAAATACTTTGGTAAATTACTTTTTGCATGTTGCAAATATTTATCTTTCAACATATGCAACTTATTTATGAGCTTTTGACATATAATAAACTATCTGCAGCTTTATCTAATGTGACATGTCAGTATTAAAAATGGAAATGTGGATACTCATAAACACTTTGGTAATTAGCTTTCGACACGCATCAGCAAAGTCAAGTAAAGTCATAAAATCAAGTAAATGCAGAAATCGACCGAATATCACAATCACAAAGTTAGAATGAAAGTCAGCAAACAAATTGGCTTTGCTTGCTGTAAAGTTAGCAATCATAAAATCTTCCAATACTGCTGGCTACACACACAATTCAAAATTCCTACAACACCAGGGTGTATCTATCTATAGTGAAAAGATTTGCAAAATATTCTCTGCACTTTATTTTCAACAGCAAAAGCAAAGATTTTAGATTATGTCCTTTTGAAACTCATATCCATGCATCATTGCTTAATGAAATACTATCTTGTTGAGTTTCTTAAAGAAATAAATATGAACAATTAACTGTTCCTTTTATAACAAGATACGGGTGTTATATTCGTGTTTGTTATTGTTAACACTTTAAGTGTTTGTTTTCTACAAGATATCTGTGGCAGCTAACCTTAAATAACTCTGAAATAGGGACGGTGAATGTCAATGTTAACGGCATTAAGTATTTTTATGAATGCTTTGATAAAAAAATAACACAGTTATGACTCTATTATAATTTATCTACATCATCCCCCTCAAAGTGATAGAAACATGTAATGGAAATAATCAAATATAATACATAATATATATCATTCGTACTTTATCATAAATTTTCCTGTTCTTCTCCATTCTACATACGTTTATATTTTTAGAATGTTCTCAAATCATAAACAAATGCATGTCAACTTATCAATCAAGTCAATTAAATTTTATTGGCAATTTCGTCACACATTTACCTTTGACCATTTACAATGTTTTTCAATAAATATGGCCAAGACACAATACACAACACAATAATTAATATCATACACATACAAGTTATTTACTAAGCTATACACGTATTGAGTATAAGAAACAGTTACATATTTCATATTACTAAGCTCGTAACTTGAGTCACATTATACAGCAATTTCATCTTTGATATTATTTACATGTTCTAGTGTTAGTTTTCTTCAGATACATATTTTCAATTTTAAAAATATTTTTTATTAAGCATGCATGGATACATTTACTCTTAGTACTGAGAAACGAGTAGATTATAATATATTGTTTAATTTAAAATGTATTCATTATGTTTGATATTATCAATATGTAAAATACATGTGTTTTACCTCAAATCAAATTAATACTTTGTGTTCGTCGTTTAATGGCATGAATAAACAATACGTGATTTGAAGTCAATACAATCTTGTAGCAAAATAACTATTTTAGAATAAGTGTACGTGAACTATTTATAAATTAATTGACATTAGCTTTTTGTATACTTGGTAGTTTAAAGTAACAGTTTAATGTAATTCTTGGAGGGAAGTGAAAACGTATATTATGGAAAACGTCGGGCGTGCACATAACTGACAGCTAACTGCAAAATACTTTAAAATGTAAATAAACGGATAAAGGTTTTATGATATTTATATTTTAGGGAGAACTGAAATATTTGTAATTTCTGATTGTAGACTCTGATTTATGTTATGACAATTACAGACGAAAATGATAGGATATGATATTCTACATGCATACCTCAACAATCTTTATATTATAATTTAATTACCAAATTGTATACTGAATGGAACAGGTAACCCGCCACTTGGCATTTTATGTACCTGATAATTTATGCATTTTCTCAAAATGTATTAATGCAATATCCTTGAAATTTGACCTCGAATAGAAAAGAACATTTATCGATTTAAAATAAAAAAATAATAATATTTTTGATGTCGTATACACACATTTAATTAACACTATTCAAAATTTGTAATACAAAAGTGGCGGGTTAGCTGTTCTGTTCAGTATATTTTTCAACCATTTTACAAACCACACGGACACACAAACATATCATCATAACTTCTGTTGATAAACGTTCAAAGATATATTCGTATAAGAAATGAAATATAACAAATTTCACTATAACAAGAAACATTAAATGTAAAGCAAATTTCATAATGTGCTGTTCATTTAATTATATTTGTGATCAAAAGATCTGACTGTTTTAATTTAAGATAATAAAAATTAATATGGTTGTAATTTAGCGTGCAGTTTATCCTTGTGCGTCCAATTAAATGAAACAATGCCGTTATAGTAGCGTGAGTAAAAATCCTGAGATATTTTAGACGCAATTAGCCTCGCAACTGTTTTCGAATCAGAAAAAAACTCTCTGAATACAAATATCAAGGGAAATGGACCACTGAGTGTTGAGAATAAAGTATCGAAACTACAGAATAAAACTCACACAATTGAAAAGCAGATATTTAAAATAAAAAACAACAACAGTTGTTCTTCTTTTATTTCCCAGAATGGCAACCAAAGCAATTTACAAAAGCGATCTCGGACATACCATTTTTTGCGTCTATATTGTTGATAGGTTAAAAGAACATGATTGTCGCTAGACACAATAATTGGTATATTTATACCGAGAGTGGATCACACATGGAATGCTTTATAATATGAGAGAGACAAATCTCACATTTCTCAGTCACCATCTGCCGCTTTTAAAGCGAATGTCGTGTATATTGATAATGCATGTCATCTCTGTATGATGATATAATATATGTGTTGAGGGTAATTAGGTAAGTCCTGATAGATACTGGTTCAGAAATCCGAAGTGTTATATATATTAAGATACTTGTGTGAGACCTTAAGAACAACAGCTTCAGTCAGTGACCTCTTCTGAATTCTATTTTTAGAGAATACTTTCTGTTACATTGATATGTATTAATGATTATTAAAGTATCAGTTGTGCATTAAAATACATCTAGTAATGTTGATCATCCGTCACAAGATATAACAGGAAGTAAGTGGTAACAGCTGTGTTCGTGCATATACATGTATGATGGTTGGTCAGTTATGAAAAATGCTTTGACAGAGCAACATGTAAAACTATTATTGGTACATTCATTTTATAAAAAAAAAACAGAAAAAAAACAACAGCTAACCAAAGAACGACAATTTAGGAACATTCCCCACATACGAGATGTCGTCGACTTCAGATAAGATTGTTGTACTGGTAAAATAACTGATTGACATAAACAGACGTTTAACAGTGAAAGAAATTTATTCCACATTGAATCAATGTTCAACTGAATATGACGATGAGAAGTGTATCAATCATAATAGAGAATATTTTGAGAAAAACTGACATTATGTAATTATTTTTTCACCGAAACTGAACGATAGACATGCTATTGCAGTACAGATGAAATTAACGAGAAATAAACTAAAATTGACGCTGATCTGCCTTCTGGTGACACGGGTATCTAAATTATTGATAATGTATTTACTGAATTATGCTTACTAATTGCTAAATATTTTGCACATACACTCCGGAACGATCCTACTATATACAAATAAAATGTTATATGCATACCATGTGTACTACAAATTATATTCGGTTTCCCGTTATTTTGTCTCAACCTTCGTATAACAGAAATGTTCTTGGAGAAGTCCGACTATTATCATACTTTCACAGCAATGCTTGACAATGCACGTGTATCTGTTCTATAAGGTTATAAGTAAAAGGAACCAATTAAAGACAAACACTCACTTATCATCATTACTTTAATAGTGCTGAACATGTTGGAACACCAAATGATATGTAAACCATGTGCACACTTTATGTTGTTTATGTTGTCTATATCCGTGGCATGAAAATTATAGAAGATTATAGATTATTGCATGGCAATATTCATTATATGCATGACGTCAAGTATATAAAAGAGTTTTGTGATATTTCAGGACAGGTATGATTATATCAACTAATTGTAAACATCATATAATAGTGTTTCATGGTATTCGATTATAATATTATAACGCATTTTGAGATTGATATTATAGAACTTGTATTTTATATTTGAAAAAAATATTGTGTTACTTAATATCATTGTGTAAATGTTAAATTTTGTTAGTTTAAAATTTAATAAAGAATACGAATTTTGAAATTTAGTGAAATGCAAATATTTCAATGTAATAAAGAATGTTATATAATATCTTATTTTAATGATATACTAATAAAATGACTGTACTATTTAGATTCAATGTAAAACACTTTATTAAATATATTTTAAATATTTTATTTACTTTTATTAAAATTGTTAAAATTTTCTCTAATATATAAAACAATTATATAATACAAAGCGGTTATTATTATTTTGTAGCCTAGTGGCCTCAGGCACCGTCTCAGGATTATTTACGTCCCATTGCTAAGGTAGTAGGATCTAGTTCAGATTCATTCTGAGGCCTTCCTCCATCAATAAAACTGGAATGCCATAGGCTATATAACCTGAAACGTGTTGGAAATGGCGCTTAGCCTTATTACATTTTTTTTGGTGTACTTAATTTAATTCAATTATTCAATTTCAATAAAGATGCAGAGTTCCATTTTCACATTATCTCAACAAATCAACTATACAATATATCATATACAGTATTTAAATACAACCAAATTAACCGATCCCCTCGTGTTTTGATTTTTGTATCTCACTGCCTGCCTCTCAAGCACTTACATTTATATTGCCATGTAGGGTACTCTTTATACAAATATAAACGCAATAAATGCTAACCTTGAATTTTATTTCAATTTAATATATTTAAAGTCTAGACGCTTTCCGAAAGATTTAGTATAAATGTTTTGGGGATGGAAAATACGTGTTACAAATTAATATAATGTGTATGTTTGTCAATATAAATGATAAATATAAACGTCAGGGATCTTGTAATATATGCTATAAATATTTATTTTATGAATTTAATATCGTTGAGAAATTCATATTATGCCCAATAATTCTGTAATACTATACAATATATAAGCATTTCATATAAGGATTATTTTCTTCATATTTTGTTATTTTGCCAAATGATGATATACACTATTTATTGTTTGATACACGAAGCCGTATATGAGAACCTCGGATGAATAACTGGTCTCACGCAATGGAAAGGTGTATTATTTTCAAAATAAATGGACAGCAACAATTGTTATTTGCAAAAGAAAGGTCGCATATCGACATTTTTGAAAATTTTTGGTGATCTTTTGTTAATACGTTTGACGCCTATTATAACAATATTTCGGATATATAATGGCGAGTAGTCACCTAACCATGCAACAGATGACTAACCAGTACTAAATACACAATATCTTTGCAAGTCACTAATTCCCTATATGTTCAGAGACGTTTGGCTTTATTAAAGAACATTTACTCCTCGATACTATTTGATTTCTCAATAGTTATCATAAATGTATCTAAAAAACAACAATACAACTACAAATAACTGCCAGCGCATACATATAAAGACCACATACGATACTACCAGAAGTTTTATTACTTGATGTAGCTTTTGAGACTCTCGCGTATTTATATTTTGGTACATTCACATCACGTTTTATATTTTTTATATGTTCCATGGATATAAAATTGGAATATATCAGGATTGTTCAAAATTTTAAAATTGGTTAAAAATATTTTCGTATAATATACCATGTCTATATATATTCACTGACTCCGAATTGCCAAAAATATATTTAAACATACCAAAAACATTTATTGAAAAGGGCTTTCCTTACTGAGCTACGCGCCTATATTAGACTTAAAATAGATTTACCGCTTAAAATGACAACAATTTTGTGACGTATTCAATGAGTTACGTGACTTTATTTAAATTTCAATTTGTTACAAGTTTAAACGTAGTAAAACATATTTTAACTTCCAAGATCGTCGAACATTATTAAAATGCTGTATATTTTAAGAATGGGGATTTTGTTTTAAATTTACCACCTCAAATTTACATATCGATTTTGTCACGTCTTCGACGATTTGACAAACTATTCGGTTTATATATATTTATGATAAGGAGATGGTTTATATCCATTTAGAAAATTATTTTTCTTTTTAAGATATTAACAACATTTTATCCTGATTCACCTCTATGATCATGTGAATACAGCTACATGATCCCCGTAGTCAATTAAAGTAGTTTCGGTACATATGTTGGTAATAACAATGTATGATATAGTGGCCATATGATCGAAACTAGTAGAGAAATCATTTAGACGGTTTGATGTTCCTGGCTTAGAGTTCTCAGTTGAATGCCTCAATTTTTTACTCTGATACATATCTTTTAAAAGTGAAAACAGTGACCAGCTTGAAGATTCACTGCATCTTAAAATAAGTAGATTTTCAAAAAAATATTTTTTTCTTAATTTATCAATTAGCATTCATTATATTATAAATTTTCATATAAATGCATAATTATATAATTGCTTGCTTATTTGGAAACACAGATATCAGTTTTATCTAGTTTCTTTATAAGTTTATTTTCAGTGTTTTTTTTAAGATGGAACAGGGAAGTAGTTTTTGAGATGCCATCAATCTTCGAAGTTGCTTCACAAAGCCATTGCGTGCATTTTAGTTTCTTATATTTATATGTTATTGTTGTTTCAATAGCAGTTTTCTTTATTAAACTATCACATATTAAATACACATATCCTTTAATTTTAAATAAAAATTTTGAGTAAAATTCAAAGCAAGTCATTTTAAAAAACAATTAGACTAAAACCAATGTTTGTGTGAAACTTAGAGTCAGCAAAAAAGTTAATATACACACATCAATTCGTTTTCTACATGTCGGTGATAAGCGCATGCGTAAACGAAATAAATCCATACATGTGACGGGAACACGTCATGATGGGCATTACTTACGTTATTGTTATTTATATGAGCATATGTGTCTTATAGAATTGCATCTTATTGGAGAATCACTTTATGTAATGAAAGTCGGTAGTATGCCAACGACCAAATAACCGTGACTGGCATTGTTTGATTGATGAAATTCAATAAGAGTAGAATTTTTCTAAAATAAATATACTTAACATGAAACAAACACAAATACCCTCTTCGGGTACAGAAATGGAAACATGAAATAACTTATTATTAAAAATATCAAGATATTTGTTGTATAATCTCTACAATCGCCATCATAACTGTATAATATAATTTCCCAACAGATATGTTTCACATACCCATTTAGCATATTCCTGTATTAACAAAATATATCCACTTGTGATTTCTTGTTTCAGATGAATAGAGTAAGTTGGCATAGCATATACTGCAATAAGACAACACTGGTATTAAAAACGTGAGTTTTATAGGATTTCAACATAATATTATGCATATATTTATGAGCATTTAAGGACTTCTTTTTTAAAAAACTATCAGGGTGTCACTGCACCCTCTTTAAAAATAACAAGCTGGTCAACCTACCAGTTATTGTGCATTTTATAAGTATTTATATTCCTGCTATGAAAACAAAAATACTTAAAAAAATTCTATGTGAAATTCTTTTTTTACCATGGAAATCCTAGACCTAATTTTATATAGAACAAGGATCAAAATTCAACTGTGTAGTGAGACCTTAAAGACGCTTAAAGCAATAATACGGATATCAACAAAAATTGAGAATGATTGAACATAAAATATAAGCTTAACTTTATACTAAAGTTTAGACGATTTGTTAATACAATAACCGATCAGATAAATCATCTATCTAATAAGTTAAATCTCGATGTCAATATACATTCATTTTTTTTTTATAAAGAACATATATTTCAACAATTTTAGATCATTGGGTACGGACTTGGCCCACTGATGAGATTTTGTGATGCATATATTCGAGTACTCGGAAGAAGACATAACATAGAACATAAAATTCCATCAGAAAACAACGTACTTGAACGCAATCACAGCAGCAGAAATAAACCAGTCTATATAATTAATATAACCATAATACGTACAATGCAAATATTCAGGATAGATACTACCAAATTTTATTATATTCATAAATATTAACATAACCAAAGCCTTGTAAATTTATCAGAACGTAGACAAAATACTTCTTGAAGGTCCAGTATAGGTTCCTCTAGGATATGGTGATCTGAGGTGCTATCACAATGTCTTTATTCTCTCATCGCAGAGTTTGTAGTCTCGAGCCAACCTCTTGTCAAAAGTTCATCCACCATAAAGTTGCTTAATATTTATGATGCAATGTTTCGAAAATTATATTATATCACATTATTAAGGTTCGTTTTATCTTCATTGCTGAGATCTTATTAGATCACTTTATACAATCCAATATTTAGTCAGTTACATATTAAACTGATTACTTAAAGGCCATTGTATCGCAAACGAAGTTTCATTAATAACAGTTTTTAATAAACTATTATTATCTAATGCGCTAAATTAAATATATCCAATAATATAATTGAGAACGGTTCTGCCTTGTTCCTATACTCATATTTCCTCTCCAGGTCACTGGTGCATTTTGTCTAAACAGCGTTTAAGTTGGATAGATATTTCAGGTGCTTAGGTAATGCCTAACGTGATTGATATTGTATGTCATGTGATTTTGCGTTTTATTACGATTCGGTAATCAGTGTCATATTTCAACGGTGAATTGAAAACCAATTTGATATTAAAGATAATGTGTATTATTTATCTTGTCATTATTATACCAATAAATATAAAGTCCTTGCCAAACCTTAATCTAGAGATGTGTAAATGGTAAATTAATTACTATTAAATATTAGTATAAAAACTTTCAAGATGATGTGGTATGTCTCTCCTCGCCGTTTACAGTCCTTGTAATTTAAATATATAAAAACAGAACAACTTAGATTGCTTCATCTAATTGTGTACGATGGTATAAGGAAATATGTTTCACTTATATTGGCCGGAGAGATGGTCGTTCTCGTATCAGTTCATTTATAGCAAATAATATAGCGATTATGCTACAAATTATAACAACTGAATGCGCACAAAATATTCATTTTATAAGTTGTGTACATGGTAACACAATTTACCTTCACGAAAACTATTTAATCGATTTTGTTGAATCTTCACACAATGACAGAGGACATTGATCAGAATGGCGGTGTACAAGAACCATAACTCTACCTTGTTTACTTTTGAATTGTCTCTTTTTATTAATATACACTTTTGTTCGAAATATAACTTCAAAACTGTTCAAGTGATTTTGTTGAATCTTCACACAATGACTGAGAACATTGAGAGAAAGTGCAGTGTATAAAATCCATAACTGTACCATGCTTACTTTTTTTTAATGAATTATCATCCTTTATTTTATTTAAACTTTTGTGGGGAGCGTAACTCCAAAACTATTCAAGGGATTTTAGTGAATCTTCACACAATGACTTAGGACATTGAGAGAAAATGTAGTGTACAAGAATTATAACTCTACATTGCTTTCTTTTGAATAATCTCTCTTTATTAAATTTACTTGTCCTGGAAAAACCCTAAAAGTGCTGAATGGAATTTATTCAAACTATATACAAAGACAGGGGACATTAAGGGAAAAAGGCAGTGTCTAACGTTCATAACTCTATCTTGCCTCACGTTTCAATTATCCCATTTATCAGCTTTAGTATACTTGACAAAGTTGTCATAAAGATTCCTTAAGAGCTATTCAAGGAATTTGGTTCATATTTCACACAATGATAGAGGACATTGAGATGAAGTGCATTGTCAAAGAACTATAGTTCTTACTTACCCATTTCTGAATTATCTCCTTTTGTTATATTTTATCATGCTTGTCCAGAACATAACTTAAGGAGTGGTCAAAGGATTTAGTTGATATTTCTCACAATTATAGAGGACATCGAGAGTAAGTGCAGTGTGCAAGAACCATAACTCTTACTTCTGTCTTTACATAATTTTCTCCTTTGTTATCATATTTTATTATGCTAGTCTGGAACATAACTCAAAAAGTGTTCAAGGGATTTAGTTGATATTTTATACAATGATAGAGGACATTGAGAGGAAGCGCAGTGTGCAGGAAGCATAACTCTTTACTTTGTCTTCGCAGAATTATTCCCCATCGTTATTTACCCTTGTTTTGGAGCATACCTTGAACATTTTTGAGTGAATTAAACTGCACAACGATGGCGAGCATTGACAGGAAGTGAACAGTACAATAATTTGCTTCAATGTGGGACGGGGTATTGGCCATGTATCACATGGCTTTTATTAAATATAAGTATACACGACTATTTCACACCTTGAACTTAAATATTACATTTTTTATAATTTCTTCTTTTTATTTAATTTATCAAGCTTATAATTCAACGTTATTATTTCAACTTTTCCATCAATTACTTTGAAAGGATACATGGTTATAATAACACAATGATAAGTCACATGTATGGCAACGAAAACAAAGGTCATCAATTAGGCACTACTCTTATATTTTAACCCTGTTCGAATAGGCTGTCACATATATAAATCTTTTTATTTTACTAAACAAAATTGCCAATTGAAGCTGCCACTCTCTATCAAAATCCTTGGAATCACTATTGTTCGAAAATGAAGTGCTGTATCAAGCCTCATAACCAATATTTATGTATTTTTAAATCAACAAAACAGCTGGTATTATTGTAATATTTAGTAAAAATTGCTACTACCTGAATCATGCCTGGTACAAAATACCGTTGTTATCGTCAAAACATGTATTTAAACTGACTTTTATCAACGATATTTTAATAAGACTAATGTTAGACTGATATGTGTAATATTGTACTAATGATTGTGTAGCTTTAACCACCAATTAATTCCGGCTGAGCGGTTAAGTTTCAATTTAGATTTATGCCGCCATTCTTGCTATATATTCCATAATAACATAGTGGTTATGTCTGCGGGTGGTTGCTCGGTCGGTCCGAGTTTGAATCCCGTAACAATAATTTTTTTTTTTCATTTCCCTAGCAAAATTATTGATTCATAAAGTGCTCCATAAAGCGATTCTAAAATAAAAACAAATTTAGGTTCCAACAAATGTGAAAAAAGAGGTCTTTATATGCATTTATGTCTTTGCTTTGCACATATCGAGGGACAGTTCTAATACTAGTATAAACATGTACGATTGAATAAAAAAATAGTTTGTTTATAACGATAATTTCCCTCAGTAAAGCAGCTAATTTGCATAGAAGAACTAATAATTAAATGTATATACAAAACACGATTCATTCTCGTTAAAGTGAGATACCGGCTGTAACAAATGCATCGAATACCATAAGAATTCACGAAACTATTTTTCATTTATAAACAAATTGTTGTTTTTTTCTTCATCAAAGAAATATATTCAGATACTGGTTACGCCATTTTAAACCAGTGCTAATGATGTGAGGAGTGTTGCATATTTCCCCACCCCTCATGAATATATTCCATTAAACCGAATCGTCTGTTATTTTCTTGTTTTTTGACTCGTTATTAGCCTTCAAAATGGATTATTTCATTACACACAAGATCATCTGATATGTTTAAAACAGGAAACTGAATGACGTAATAATACTTTTTAATGGGGTTTAGCGCATTTTCAACACATTTCAGAATATATATGGCATATCCAGTTTTCTAGTAACTGGCAAACTTTCTCACATAAAGCTTCTGGAGGGAGCGAGACTCGAACCTACGACCTTAGCTGTGAGAGGTAAGTGATCTTGAGAAAGCGCCTTAGACCACTCGAATTAAGTGGAGAATGCGATGAAAATCGGAGCGTACATAAATGATTTCGATAAACATTTTAGTTTTCAAGTTATCAATTACCACACGACAAGCCAGACTTGGTTAGCGTAGTCGGTAAGATTGGTCGTAAGTTTAAGGTCTCGTCCTGTCACAGTCTGCGTGATGACATTGCGTCTATTTGTCATCCGTCACTTCAAGTGGTAAAAATATCAGTTACTAGCGGAGAAAGGTGGGTTCAGTTACTAAGTATGCTAGTCCTCGATGGCCTATGCATGAAACTAAATATTCAAACAACAAACATCTAAATGGTAAGCTTTATATTTATATCCTTTGCCAGCCAACATATCAGTTGTACGTATTTGTTCCTGTATTTGATATATATTTTGCAGTAAACGTAAATTGTTTAAAGAGAGCTTTGGGACATATCTGTCGGTAGACTATGTATTTACTGGGGGGTTTTAACTGCGTTTTGCATATTATTGCCTAGCATGTTACACATTTGTCTTTCAAAATTACGAAAGACTTAACTATGAGCTTCTATAACATAATAAAATATTTACAGCTTTACCTAAAATATGGCAAAGAGACATTGTTAATAAAATTCTGGATATATATTTTGGCAATTAGTTGCCAATAAACGTCAGAAACATAATAATTATAATGTCAATTAAATATGGCTGTTGCGAACCACAAAGAAAAGTACTAAAAAGCTGTAAACAAATTGGATATTGTTTTAAGTTTTAAAACAACAACAAAGGCTGGATACATACACAATATAAAATGGATAAAAACAGTTGTGTATTTAGTTATTGTAGACAAAATGAAAGAACTGTCTTCAAAGTAATGGAAATACATGTCAACAAAACAATAGTGGATTGAAATATTTTTATCATATTTAATAAATAAATATGAAAGCAAATGACTTCTATCACGAGCTGTTTTTATAGTATCATATTTGTGCTAAAAAGCATTTACTCTTGCTATCTTAAGCAACCATTACTTACCAAAAAACTGCTAAAGCATAATTCTTAAAAATGTTTGAACAAATAAATTATTAAGGATGTATTGATTACTTCAACATAATGTTCAATAATTTGAAATTGTATCTTTGCCTTATTGATTTGATAAGAAATGTTTTTAACAACAGTATATGAAACATTTTGGCATCTTCAAATTCAGGTCTGTTACACCGTAATGTAAAAGCATGGAATTCCTTACCTGTCCCACAATTCACATCACTATAATATGATTACCAAAGAGTAACGTCCTTTAACTTCCGTGGATTTAACTTTCCAACCAGTGTGCTCGTATATCACTCCTATTTAACAGTCTCTAACGGGAAAAAAACAAAGCTAATTCTAGAACCGACAGTAACATTTAACTATTTGAATACTAAACCAATAAAAAAGGTACAATTGTGTTTTTTTCTTTAAATATTTGGTTATTTGAATATGGAATGTGACGGTTATGTATAATATTTATATTTTCACAAATACTCGTGGTTATTACTTATTGTGGTAACCTGATAATAATCTAAGGCGAGATTATTCCTTTTATGTTATCATATGTGTGTGACTATTCTTCATAGATATCCTTCTGGAAATAATTGAAATACACTTGCAAAACTTGTCAATATAGTTAGTATTATACAATATCTCTCCTTTGAAAAAAAAAATCATATTTTTAGCAAGTTAATATACCTACACATATATTTACATTGCAATATGGTATTGTAGTATCATGTCGCAGAAACATGGTATTATACCCAAACCAGTCATATTATACTGACATCGGACCGACCAGACCTTGAACTTTCCTCTTAATTCTGAGCTTCAAGCGAGGAAGCTTCTAGTATCATTTTTCAATCATTGGCATGACCCGGCCGGGGATCGAACCCATAACCTTCCACATTCGAAGCGGACGTTTAATCGTAAGACTACCGCAGCGGTGCATTGAAACAAAGTGTTCACAGCACTCTAATTTGCATTCGAAATAGTCATTTAATTTCCGCTGATATAACTACCTAAGCCGTGTACCCGTACTCTGGACAAATAAACTATTTCTCAGGTAGCGTTGTGGTAACTTTGCAGACTTACACAGTAAAACTCTATAGTGCTATAGAGTTATATTCTAGCGTAGGATACAACGCTATAGCGCATCTAAAGTTTAACCGAGTATATTTAAACATTTACTAATAAGAAGCAAAGACCACTGCCATTTACCGTAGAAGTATTTCATTTAATCAAATGGAAAATGAAAATCAATGGTATTAACTCTCATATATGTGTGGTAGAACAGCGATTTCATCGTCGAAGGGTCGTTGGTTCGATCCTCTGCCACGGCTATGTGTGGTGTCCTTGAGCAAGAAATTTTTTCCGCATGTGTTTAGTTATGATTCTACCCAGGAGGACTTCGAGCGTGATTTGTATTAGCTGTAAGAACCTGTTTCAAAATCGAAGTTAAATGAATACGTTTAAACTAATATATATAAATAGAAATTATTTGAGAAGAGACGTTAAAATACATAAACTAAAATGTTTTTCCATAAAGTACCACTCTTTATTTGAAAATTATATATTACCAAGCAATTAACACTTTACAATAACAAACTGCAAGCCAATATATTATCACAAATATTGTTATTTTTGTACAAAAATATATCAATCATTTATTATATTTTGATCACTGCATAGACATATAATTAAAACATCTTAATTCGAAACAATGGATCTAAAATTAATTTATATTTGTGTTTTTATTGTTGTTTGATTGTATTTCATTTTATTTAAATATACATCTATCATGTATGATTCAATTAGAGCAATACAAATGCACCATGCTGTAATTGAGAGTGCAGTTTTATCCCGGTGCAGCCAATTAAACTAAACAATACCACCAAAGTAGCGTGAGTAAAAATCCTGAGACATCTTAGACCTGATTATACTGCAAGTGCTTTGGAATCAGCACAACGTAATCTCTCTCATAATACAAATATCAAGGGACCCGGATCAGTGAGTGTTGGGAATCAAGTATTGAAAATAGAGAACTAAACTGCGGAAATTGATAATTAGACATCTAAAAAACGGAGAATCAATCCTAACATCGGACATTGTTCTCACGTGTTTTTGTCTTTAATTTCCCAGAATGGCAACCAAAGCAATTTACCAACACGATCTCGGACATACAATATTTACATTTACATTATTTGTTTGGTCAGAAGCACATGGGTGTCTGGACACAGTAATTGATATATTAACACCAAGAGTGGATCACACATGAAACTCTTTATAACACCGGTGAGACTATCGTCTGCTTCCTTTTCATCATCTGCAGTTATTATGGCAAATTTGTTGTATATTAGCTATACATGTAACATCGGTCTTGTAGTCATAAAGCACATGGTTTCAGTTCTGAAAATAGATCAATAAGCGAAAGTATGTGCACTTGTATCAGTTGATTTTGTTGATGTATGATATGCTGGAACATATTAAATGTGAAATAAGCACCGTGCTATTATAAAGCAATAGTTTCAGTATATTCCCGAAATATGACAAATGTTTTATAAATCCCGTATTGGCATTGCGTTCAGGCCAATCCACGTGTCACTCATACGTCATGCTATAACTATGTGTGCAGTATGCACATGTGTATGATGTATATAATATTATCAATATCATTATTATTATTATTTTCATTATTATCATTAATTTATCATAATATTCATTACTATCATTTCTATAATTAATGTTGTTATTTCTTTTATTATTTTAATTATTATTATTAGTTTTATTATCATTACTATTACCATAAGTATTATCATTACTATTTTTAATTTTATTATTTATAATATTATTGTTGTTATCGTTATAACTATTATTATTATTATAATTAGTATTATATTTTTTATTATAATTTATTTATTTAGACTATGGCAACGTTTCCTGCCGGTTACATATACTCTTATTTTTGTAAACCGATATTGTTCATAATATCGCCCTAACTGTTAATAAACAAGAAATGTCACTGTTAAGTGTCACATGCCCCCCAACATGTCATGATGTTATGTTGATCATTTGTAGCAAGTATCATTAAAATTCATCTATGCAAGACAAAGTTACAGGCCAGAAACGAAATCTCACATAAACTCAAAGTGTTGTCAAACAAACTCAAATTGTGACCTTGACCTTTGAGGTACGGGTGTGGGTTTACTCGCGACACGTCGTCATGTTCTGTTGATCATTTGTTGCAAGTAACAAAATCCATCTATGCATGACAAAGTTACAGGCCGGAAACAAAATACCGGACGGAAGGACGGACGGACGTTCTTACAAATGGGTATTTAAGTGGCTTCTTTGCGTCAAGCTTATTACTTGTGTGGTTAAATTTTACTAAATTTTAGCTACATAAAAGAAAAAAAGCCACATAAAAGCTGTTTTTAAGTGTCTAGAAACAGCCACGTAATTATTTTTCAACAGCTTTTAAACTGTCCATAAAAATTACTAACCCTAAACCCTAGACACTTTACTACCCATTCGTTTGCCCGGAAGGACGGACGGAAGGACGGACGGACGCTGCAATTACTATATGCCACCCAAAATATTTTGGGGGGGGGCATAAAAAAGTTATTTCGAATTAGAATAAAATGCAAACATTAATATGTAATTTAATATGGTAATGACCGCATTACCAAACAACAGATCTGTCTTGAACAGTTTTTAATAATGAGTTTAATGAAGCGTTTATAAAAGTGTGTGCTTTATATTAAATGTTTATTTTTTTTAATTTAAAAAATTATAAATATACATCAATCATTCATATATCATATTTTTGTCAATAAAGTCCAGATAAAGCAGTGGGTATACATTTTGTATATATGCTATCAAATTCTGAATATACATATTTATATATGGAGATATTTATATGCGAATAACCAGACAAAAATATACAGACTAAACTACGGCGATCGCGCCTAGCTACAATGCAAACCGTAGATACAATATCAAGGCCTCTGCTAAACCATATATGATATTTAAAATTAAAAGTGTATCTATGTGTTCTGCTTTAGTTATTTAACGCCATGCTCTCATCCAGACAACATTACTCTTACACTTATATTGCTACTCAGAGTATAGTTACTGTATACAAATCTAAGTACAATGATGCAAACCTTTGATTTAAATTCAGTTTAATATGTTCAAAGTATAGACGTCTTCTGTAGGTTTCAGTATAAATATATAGGAGATTAAAATACGAATATAAAGCATATATTTGAGAAACAATAAATAAATAGGAAATCTGTGGTATAGTCTATAAATATTTATTTTCTGTAGTTATTGTTCGATTTATTATATTATGCATAGGAGAGTAATTCTATGTATTGTTTCTAACTAGTATTTAAGCATTTTACATAAATGAATATTTCATTCATAGTGTATTATTTGGCCATAATCTGTTTTTAAAGGCAAAAACTGCCACACTGTATATTTGTTTAAATAGTCAAAACCTGTATCACAATCCGTAATTAACTAAAACATCTCACGCAATGTTTTAGTTTCAAAACGCAAAACAACCTCATCAGATGCCTGCAACCGAAAGGTCACATTTGACTTTTCTAAAAGTGTTCCTTACACTAAATATAAATATTATAGTAACAGCGTCAGTAATAGTTCTCTTTAATTTAATATGATATCAATTTAACAACAAACATATCGCAACAATTTTAAAATTCAAAGACTCTCACATCTACAGAATGGCATATAACAAAGAATAGTTCATCTGACTTAAAGAAACAATAACTAACTGACAGCGAAAATACTACTACATACGAATGCATGACAGCGCGACATCTACCAGCGTTTTCCAGCTACATTCCGTCTTCAGTAATAGAAATCTGTAACGTTTATATATATTTTAGTATAATTACAGTATGTTCTATACATGTTCTTTGCTATAAAGATAAAATGCTGCTGATAATGACATATTAACAAAACCGCTCGAAAAATTCATAATGGTCATGCCAAAATCCATGCACATATTCAACATAGATGGTTTTAAACTCAACAATCTATAATCTGGCTTATCAATTTGAATAACAAGAATATCCCGCCCGTCTGGGTGAAACGTTTTTTTCTATGATATTGATTAACAAAACATTATTTGTTATGTAATATATATAATACAGACAATCATTTTTTTCTTAAACATAGTAAATATAGCATGACGTAACGTTATTTTCGATTTGTTGTTCACGACCCACCACCAAAAATAATATTAAATCCTACTTCTTTTTTTTGTGCAAAATTATATATTTTAATAATATTCTATTCTTTAAATATTTTAAATTGATATTTTTTTCAATTTGACGCTTTTTTGCTTAATATATTATCATCAAAGTGTAATTGTATAGCAGAAATATGCAATTTTCCAACATTTAAACCTGTTTAAGGTAAATTTATAAAAGATTTACTAGTGAAAACACTCTTGCTACCAGACAATATTTACACATATAACTGAAATGTACCAGACAATAATCCGAATGAATATCAAAATATTATTAAAATGCCAAAAACAAAAGGGAAAAAATGGAGGAAATAGAGCATTTCCTTGTACAACCTCTGGGGTCGTTCTATTAATACAAATACTGAAAATAAAATAATAAAGTATGCATATTTTTAAGAATAAAATATAGTTGATATAAAATTTGCAGAAAAATAAGTGTTTTAAAGCAATGCATTTCACAGTGCCAATATAGGGGCTTTGCGAACATGTCCTTTAGTGCAATACATGCCGCAGGTAAAGACGGTCAAGTCTAAAGTGCTTTGGCAAATTTAACCTTAGT
Organism: Panopea generosa; assembly: GCA_029582155.1. NCBI lineage: Eukaryota > Metazoa > Mollusca > Bivalvia > Adapedonta > Hiatellidae > Panopea > Panopea generosa. The sequence continues at coordinate 59,575,430 of CM055906.1, read as the reverse complement.
ATTAATAAATAATAGATAATCCATTTTAGTGGTGACTTTCATGTTTTATTTTTATGCAATGATAATATTAATAAATAATATAACTATATAAAATAATATCTGTTGCATCCCTGCATCCCTTCTACTGGTTGAAAAATAATAAAATAGTTTCCTTTCACACAAAATGCATTGCAGTTGGTACGTTGGTCATTTTATTTTTAGTATATACTATACAGTGTAATTACAAGCGCCCATTATTAAGATATTAAGGGCGATAAACAAAAGTACAGGGAAACCATTACAATTGGTCACATGTCGCGCTATATGCCATAAGTATAATACTCTTCTGTCAACAGCTGATTTCGTATGTTATGTTAGTTGTCATTGATTGTTTGTATATATTTAAATTTGTTAAATAATTTTGACATATGTGCGTAGTTGATTTTATCTTTCCTACATTCAATATGCCATTGCATATGTAATACCATCGTAAAAGCCCAAACTTACATCATCATTTATTCTGTTCGCAAACTCTGTTATAAGACCTAACCAATAGATGTTATTTTTTTTAAAAACACACAGATTGTATCATTTATGAATACATGGTAAAATAATAGTAGGTATAAATTAATATTCTTACAGCAAGATTGGATATTGGTACAGTGGTGGAGAGTTTGTTTTGTTATATTTGAAATATACATATATAGAAGGGCAAGCAGTTTAGAGTGGACAGCGCTTTTATGCTTTAACGCTTTTGTGTGAAATAATATACACACGTGAATATGATGATAAACATGTACAGTGTAGTTAATAATTGTAAAACATTAAAACAGTTGTTTCAGTTAAATGTGTAATTTTTATTTCATCGAGTTGATATGATCATGATTGGCAAAATAACTTGCTTACCACGTTGCACGTTTATACACATGTTACTGGACATATAAGGGTGTTATGTTGAAAGTCAGTGCTTGTTCTTTTTTTTTGTATACAAACAGTCATGTGACATATATTAAATAGTATGCTGTAGCTATAGTTGGTGTAAAGACTGTGGTTGTAATTAGTTTTTTAATGGACTTTAACACTATTATCAACACATTTCAGGTTGTATATGGCATGGTTAATTTTATAAGTGGAGGAAAGCATCTATGTTTATCTGAGTAGAACCGCCGTTATTCCGTAAGTAAATGGCAAACTTTCTCATATAATGTTTTTTTGGACCAAGCGGGCCTCGAACCTACGACCACAGCGGTGAGAACTAAGTGATGTTGAGACGGTGTCTTAAACTTCTTGTATGCAAACGGTCATGTGACATATTTTAATGGTATGCTGTAGCTATAGCTGATATAAATATGGTGTAAGTGATTCGTTAAAATACTTTGTGATATAGGGCAAATGTATCTACATTTGATTGTCATTTTTATGTCAATTTTAAAGTTAGCCACTACTTAAATGTATAACAATTAAGGATATTGTAACACATTTAGACAGTTAATTGAAATTCAGAATTTGAGTGGACCTTAAAATCCCAACTGCAATATAAAAGCCGCTAGATGGCTCTTTGGCAGGTTTTATATAATTCTTTACATCATTCAAGTCATAGAAGCTTTTTTCAAATTTCACCACTGCATTGTTTTTTGTTTTAATTTGGCATACTATTAGATTATTGTTAATACATTGGCAAACTTATATTTCCAAACAAGTGTGTATAATATGCAGTTGAAAAAAGAGTAAAACTTCAACTGCCAAAATAATGATAGAAAAGAACTTGTGCGGTAATGCACTCTTAACTGTAAACAAATGCACATGGATCTATGTTTGAATATAATATAAGTTCAGCAGTGTAGTAATGGTGTATTTTAGAACTGAAAGTTAAACCAAACTAGCAACTACTAAATAAATCAAAAAAGAGCGTTAACAAACAGAAATACAAAAACTATTTATTGAAATTTATGAGCTATATGGTGATATGATTTTTTTTATTTTAACGGCCGTAAAAAGGAATTTCGACCATTTAAAACCTCATATGCGATCGTTTCAAAATTACGGTATACATTACCCTATTCTAACGCACTCATATGTTTTATCAATAAAATTGGCTCGCTGAAATATGTTACTCCAGCGACTAGTGTTCAAACTGAAATTACAGTTTAACCGAATGACACATATCAGCAAAGGATGCGCTATAAAAGTAGTTTCTGGTAAATATCAAACTTAACCGCAAAACTGTTCAAAATATTTAAAACATTTTATTGTTTAACATTTTACAAATAAATAGTAATGTAAATTGACAAACACGTTTTAACATCTGTATACACTATTTTTAATATCGTTGTAAACAAATGGCGTAGTAATATATAGAACGCAAAAACATGGTGTTTTACCGATAGTTTATGCAGTGTTTAATACCTTGAAATCTTAGAAAATCAACCGATGAAATCACAGAATATATCTGTCTTTTACAGTTTCAGTGCTATGCACTTATATGAGGGGAAAGGTAGTGCAACACACATGACGTTTTATAAACTGATGTAGTACTAGCAAATTATGCAGTTGCATTAAACGACAATAGCGATTAGAAGGTCGGTGTTACATTGTGGTCCATACGAGGCACACTCTGCAATTAGTAACAGCCGATTTGCGTCACAAAAGTGTTTTCTGGAAATGTAAGATTACGGCAAATATATTTTTATTTTATATTTTATTACGCTAGGACTTATTGAAGACGCCACTAGAACAAATATAGACTCAGTGGTTTTAAATAGCAAGTTAATGTTCTTTAGCGGCTGTCTGGAGAAAGCGAAAATGTTAACTCTTGATTTCTTACGAGTATGTGTCTCTCATGGGTAGGTGACAACAGGTCATAAATAAATCAGCCACAACTTGGGAAATATTTAGAAATTAGATAATTAAATATGTGGTTAGTGTACTGGATGTGTTATGTGTCTATTAAAGGAGGTTTATTCATTTTGTAATATTGTTAGTTTACATTATACGAACAGAAACTCAATCTTAACCATAGCTAAGGTAATTCTATTCTAGAAACGTGTAATTATATAATACATTTAAAGCAATCGGTTCGTTCTGCATTCACAGAGAGTAAAATATTCAATGAACTTCTATGTTAATATGTGATTAAGATGCCCTCTCTCGGATGAACTTATTTTGCAATCAGGTATTTAGTGAAATGTATTTGCCAACTGTAGCATATTCAATCATGTGATTATATAGTAACAGTAAATTAGCAATATGTCATGGAAACCGAAATAAATTCTAACTGTTTCTTTTTGACTGACGAAATCAAATTCGTTTATTTTATCTATATTTTATTTAGAAAATGAACTTTAAATACAAAACATGAATGAAATCAAAACCATCGACTGTTACCGTAGAAAAGATGTATAACATAACAGTTCTTTAAAAAAACAACAACAAAAAAACACGAACAGATTCAGGATATTTTTGTTTAGGTTCCGATAAGAGTAATAATTATTTTAACGATATCATAAAAATAAATCTGTAAACAATGAAGAACACAAGAGCGGTTATTATGCCAAGGTTAACTGATATTTGTGGTTTTGTGCGAATGTCATGTATACGTAGAATAGCTTGAAATCCAAATAAATACTACATCTTACAAACTATTCATAACTTAAAAAGGACATTACTATTTTAGAAAATAGGAATAGGGGATACCGGGGCTAGTTGGTATATGTTATAATCTTTCATTCATTTACCTCCACTTTTTATATTAAGCAAAAACGGAGTTATATATGTGACAACAGGCATATGCTTTATTACCACGAATACTACTTTGGAACCTCGAACATAAATGTTTTTTATGTTGATTTTAGTATATCAATACGCCCCGTGCAAGGGCATATTTGCTGTTGACTTTCTGTAGTTGTTATTTTTCTTTTCCTTCCATTTCCAGTGTATCGGTCAGTTTCGCACACTTTCGCTTTTTGCGGCCTTTTGTCTGTAGGGATCTTGGTTATGCTTTTTGAAAAGGTCTGACTATAATACGTCTGGGCATTTTGGTAGACGAGTTAAAAGTGTAATTTTCCTTGCTGCAGATGATTCACTATCGCAGTTACACTGAAGCTGTTGCATAGCATACCACGCCTGACATCTCAGAATTGAAGTATTGATGTTCTATATAATTGTGTATGTCAGTCTTTAGATGCCTCCCTTCTGGCAAGAATATCTGGTAATTCTCGAAATGTGTCTCTGCTTCGTCGAAGAGTTTTAGGCAAGCTTTTTCAAGCGCCATTTCTCAAATTTCATATTGCACACTTTCAAAAATGCATTTAGCAAACAATGCCCATCCCCTGTAAGCCCCCTGTTGCGGAACTCCGTATTGATTGTCGTCCATGCATCGATTGTCTCAGTTATTTGAATGTTTTCAACTGAAACGGAATTGTCCAAAAACGGTGGCTCTATACTTGTTTCATTACATAATACACTAGGTTTGTCATGTGGAGGTTCCTCGGTGTCTATTTGTGGATTGTCTGTCACGAACGAAAGAGCGAATTCGTCATCTTAAAATATCTGATGGTTGAATGGGTAAATTCCTGATTTTTCAAAACCTTTGATGGTATTTGATGATATTGTTGCTTTCCCTCACAACTGAAGGAATATTGTAAATTTATGAAGCATTTGTTTTCGCAACTCATGACACAATATATGCAAAAATTAACGTACTTGAAAATCGTAAATGTGGGCATACATTAAATATTTTCGTAATAGGCTTTAATCCTACGTCTCAAAATGTGTACGTCACGAGGATGTTTATATCAAAATATTTATATGACGTCATGTAATTCACCAGCAAGCGTGTAATAACATCAGTAGTCACAAAAACGTTTTGTGTGTTTAAAGTATTTGGAATTTAACTATCATTGTCTTCATTGGACAAAAAATAAATTAAAGTAGTATTGGTATTTGTATCTAAAAGTTGAATTTCAGTTTCATTATTCAATCTTTTAAGTTTTGTTATGATAAATGTGAATTTATTATCTTAAATACGATAAAGTATTTTTCAATCCGACTCCTTAATATTACACAGGCTATTATACAGGCTTATAAACCGTTATATAACGTAGAATATATATATATTAATCAAAGTAATGGTTTGAATAATCCCATCAAATGGAACATACCATCTAACCGATTAAAACCCTGTCTAGACCAAATGCACCAGAGACTTGAAGGGAAAGATATGGCAAGGTGTACCATGCAGACAAACTCGTTTGTTTTTTTTTTTATTTCCCATAGAGTTTTAAATCTCTTAATATACCGGCACTACGGTCATACGTACGAAGATTGTTAATTTTAGTCCTTTTTTTAATATATTCTTCTGCATGTCAACGATTGAAATGATCAGCTGAGTCGCGTGGAGATCGGGGCTACTTGATACACGGGGAAAGATGTAACCATTGAGCATGCTATATATTCAGTGATGTTTCTGTTCCAGTAATTAATACCTCGATAGTCACTTATTAATAATTTACACATTTCGTCAATATTGAACGACTGTGTATGAAATTTAAACAATTTATCGAGCGTAATATGTCTTTTATCTTATACTTATCTGAAGTATAGATCGTATACAACAATACATACAGATACAAACACACATCTTTAATACACCAGCTAAATAAGATTTATTGTACACCCATGGAGAGTTGTCTTCCCTGAATGCGCGTGAATATAACTTCGGTTATCAAGCTGTCACTAGTTCAATATTCGTTCTAGCTAGAATGTTTTCAATATAAGAAGAATGTTGAGTATCTATTTTATTAAATGACTTGAAACATTTATTAATACTAAATGAGATTAGTCTTTACAAAACTTAATACACACACATAACATGAAAATAACACATACAGAATGCATTTTACGTCTCACTACACAGTAACGCCCCCTTTATCCCCACGGTAACATGATTCCTGCGCTTACAAAAAAGGCCTATGTAATTTGGTTTTGAAATATTTTCAAAATGATTCATAGTGGTTGTGATTTCTTGCTGCAGATAAGTAGAGCATAAGTTGGCATAGCATATACTACAATAAGACATCACTGGTGTTAAAAAGGTGACTTTTATAGGATTTCAACATATGCATGTATTTATGAGCATTTGAGGACTTCTTTTTTAAAAATATCTCATGGTGTCACTGTACCCTCTTTAAAAAACAACTTGGTCAACCTACCAGTTATTGTGCATTTTTTGTGTGGGTATACATTGCAGCTATGAAAAAAATGCTTAAAAAAATTCTATGTGGAATTCTTTTTTTACCATGGAAATCCTAGATCTAATTCTATATAGAACAAACAACAAAATTCAACTGTGTTATGAGACCTTTAGATATTGTAGTTAACGTTGTGAATTTAAAAAAAAACGTGTTGTAACTGAGATCAAAAATGCAGATGTCATGGGCAAAAGCTTTTGTTAAGTTAATGTTCCCTCATATTTGATTTAAACACAAATACTAATGTTTGACACACACATTTCACATAATCATATAAAATAACATTACGTAGGTGAAATTTCAGATAAAAGAAATCAATATGGAAGAAAACAAATGCAAAATTTAATATTGATACAATTAATTGTACTTCATGTTAACCTGTATTCCACTAATGCATGCACTTTTAAACTCGAGCTCCTTCGTTAATGTGATACATGTACTTCACTTTTTTGAGAAAGCTTCAGTAGAAGAGAACATAATGTGTCGGCTGTAATTGTACAAAAAAAACCATATCGTCCTTTTTTTATGTCAAACTTCTTTAGTCTGTCTTGTCTTTAGTAATAAGAAAAATCATTTGGACTGATACTATATATATCACTGATTGTCCAAAAAGCATTAACAATTACAAAACTCATATGGGATTACAGAATAACATGCTGAGAAATTGATACAAATTTACGGAAACACTTAAAATAATTGTATTTTTCATCCAAATAGAACAAAATGCAATTATGCATAAACAGAACAATGTTATATTTTCAAAAAGCATCAATAGACAATTAATAACCAGAAACAATTAAGTGCTTAACATATATTGAAATGCATCATATTACAGATTAAATGAAATAAAAAGGATCTGAAAGACAAATGTGAGCGTTATCGTGATATCGAGGAACAATAATCAATTAAAAACACAGTAAAATATAAAGGTTTCAAAGATTCACTAATCAAAATGTAATTTCAAACTGGCTCCAATATTATACAATAATGTAATGCAAGCTTAAAAGTGACGCATACTATGGTGTATTAGTATGTCCAAAATATAAGCATAGTATCTACCTAAAAAGTGGCATTTTCTGCAGTTGGATGTTTTCTTTGTTTAATTATGAAATTACATTTAATGCCATCTAAAGTTAAGAGACGATCAGTTAACAACGCTTTACTGTGATCCTGAAACAACCTTCCCGGTATGTAACTGATAACTTTAATCAGTGGTGAGATATGACAAAAAGACGTAATGTCTTATATCAAGCATCATTTTAAGATGTATCAACTGCAAGCTGTACTGCTAGATTATTAAATAGGCCTTTATATACAATTTATATTCTGCTCTGTCTATTCATCTTTCAAAGAGAGATTTATGCATATTTCCTCTAGGAATACTTGCATACAAGGTAGTAAATTATTAGACGCCTACTTAAATAAATAACTTAATTATACTTTTTGACAAGTAACATATTTTTTAAGACATTTATGATAAGAAAAGACATCTAAAACAGAGATACATGTAATACCCATCTTTAACAAAATATTGAGTGATTTACATCGTTCTAGAGTCTACTTCCTGGAAAGAAACAATGTTGTCTTTTTTAGGCATCGGCACGAGCTGTGGATTGAACCTGCAACCTCTAACGCAAGCGGCCAACACTCCGTTACACTTCCGCCCTTCTTAAATTGCATGTGTGAAAACCAATGAAGTCTTAAAAAGGCATGACACATATTTATTGCATGCTAAAATTAAACCATTATCAAAATCCATCTATTTTTTCTGCAAGCGACACATTTGGGGAAATTTCTTAATTATCCATTCTGAATAAGTGCAGACAAGAGAGCAATGCTTGCTAGGGTTACCTAGTTCTCCAATGATGAATCATCGATTGGTGGTTAGGTGGGTGTGCATTATTCTTCGAAACACAGTCAGCAATTAGTAACTTCACACGTGCGTTACCAGACTGTTTTCCTGGAAAAGGAAGATAATGATAAACATATTTCATATAATTGTACTAAGGTAGCCTTTCGGTCCGGTGTACTTTATGTAAATTTAGAAACAATTACTAGATAGCAAATCAAGATTTGTTATTCAGACATGAACCGTTTTTTTTTAAAAAAAAAGAACTGGTACATTGTATAGCAAACATAAACTAGAACATTTACATGCAATGGTCTAATGCATATCCTACATCTAAAGATGCCATTCTGTCAGTTCTCTTTTGTAATTGAAGTGTTGATGAGAAGGATAGTATGCTGCAACACCAGTATCTCCCCACCAAAACAATATGCCATATAAAATAACTTTATCGACCATGAATGCACAGAGACTTCTGATTTCTGAAATATAAGACTGAATCAATATATTTTTATAGGATACTTACTTTACTGAAAAACACGAGAACATTGAGCGGTGATCTGAATGTTTCTTATGAAACTACTCTAGGCATAGGCAATGAGTCCCCATTTATTTGAAAAACAATTTTGATTTAAAATTACACTTTTATATAATCTCTAAAATATTACACTTAACACTGACTCTAATTACAATACATTCATATTTCACTGTACAGTTAAACAATTTCACTTATATACGTCTTAATAAAGAACATCCATCTTTTTTTATAAACGTTAAGAATTATGTTAATTTAATGAAACCTAAAGTAAGGGAAGTTGTTCTAGAAATGATCATTGATTTTTATCTGGAAAGCAGCTGGATGATATAGAATCAAGAAAAGAGAAAGGACACATAGTGTCGTAAGAATACTGATAAGAAAGCAATATAAGACTTCTTTCTAATTTCCCAGCAAGAAGTTACTGATAAAGTTGAGGTCAAAACCATTCATAAACTATTTTGAAATTAAATTTTATTAAATGCAGCTCGTACTGTATAATGACTTATTATCTGTTAAAAGACTTTTACTATGTAAGTATTATCATTGAACGGGTTAAATTATAATAAATAAGCAAATTCAGTGATTTTATGTCCCCCGTTGTTTTCAAAAAAATTGATCCAGGCATTCTTAAGTTATTGCACGAAAACCCCCAAAACCCAAAAAAATACGACTTTTGACAAATTAAAGGAGCATAACTGTTGAACGACAAATGCCACAACCCTTAAAATCGAAGTTATCCTGTATTTTGTCACTATAAACATTATATCAAAATTGCAAACAATTTAATTTAGGTATTCTTAAATTATTGCACGGAAACCCCGCAACAAACGATTTTTCACAAATTTAAAGGGGTATAACTGCAAAATGACAAATGCCACAACCCCTAAAATCAAACTTAGCCTGTGTTTTGTCATCATAAAAAAATTCAAAAGATTTAATTCAGGCAAGTTATTGCACGGAAACCAAAGTGTGATGAACGGACGGACGGACCCAAATTAGTGTCTCCTGCTTTTCGCAAAGCGGGGAGCAATTAAACATCAATTTTTAATTGAAATATAAATGACGTTGAAAATGCCATGCTTCAATTAAATACTGACGAACACTTATTGGTTAAAAATTTCATTTCGAAATAAGAGGTTTGTTCGACAATTAAATAGTTCTCATTCCTTTTAAAAGCAAAATAAAATCAAAGAAGATGTACTACATTAAGAGATTGAAATACTTATCAAGTACTATATTTTTACAATTATGTTGCAATGTGAATGAACGTCTTTCAGAATGATTTTTTCTATAAAGAACATGTTACAAAGAAGATCCAATGTCGTCATATATATGCCCTTGTCAGTAACAGTCCTGGTGTTACGTGATTAACTAACTATATAGTCTACATATTATATCATTTCTCAATTGCTGATGACACAACTTTAATATAAGATGGTTCCGAAAAATCTCTGAGAAAGACATTATAAGTGTTAAAAGTGTATGCCAAAGTTTCTGGTCTTAATATTAACATTGATACAACTTTAGTTGTATGGATAAAAACAAAAATCTGCAGTGATCTAAAATTAAACCAGGATAATAAATGTACTGTGTTGAGAATACATCTTGATTCAACGGTCAAGCTTGATTATAACAATAAATTTCGAAAACTATTTTATCTCCTGAAACATTTAACGTGGTTATTAGAGCTTTGACTAAAAATCATTCAGCTTATTTCTGCCTCACTTAGCCAAGACGCAGACACAATAAAAAAACAATAAAAAAACAACAAAACGACAAGATGCATATACATCTATGATAGGATTAAATTTAAACTTGAAATCCCAGTGGCATCCGCAATATGAGCAAATGATCTTGCTCATGAATGGAGAGCCAATCGTAACTAAACTCTTTTAAATGTAGTCATGACTTTAATGGTTTCAATGCAGAATAATATCAACAAATATTAGGGACAAACCATCTTTTAGAAAAATGAATATTATTAAGTCAAATCTCTGTTCATCTTGCAAAAAATTAGACGGAGACAATAAAACTTCTATTCTGTGAATGCAGGGTGACATAAACAATCTGGAGCAATCCTAAAAACTTCTTTAATGTAAAATTTAAAACAAAAGAAATAAAGTGGCAAGATATTGATTTAATTTATGGCAACAATAAATTTGATGATATGCTGTTTTCAACAAAAACTACTTTTCAAACAAAGATTAAAAGAGATAACACAGTTCCAAAAAAAATTAGGTTGAAATACACCATAGGAAAATGTATGGTTCAGAAAAACTTGAAAATTCAGAAATATGAAGGAAAAAATAGACTCCTTATAAGAGCATTTTGGATTTATTTATTTAAACATATTCACCAAACCATGGCATAAATGTATATATATTTATAATACTAAAGTTTCATGTTCCGTTGTAAATGTTAAGATTATATTAAAACCATGAGTAGAAATTTTCAACTTGATCTTAAAAATCCCATAAATTTATATCTAAAATTAAAAGAATACACTAACTGAAGTAAAAACTAGTAAACCCAATTCTTGAACGAAGCATAGCATTAAAGTCATTAATAGTATTGATTTTCAATTTGGGAGAAACACATGCTATATATACAAAGGTAAATTTATACGCGTACAGAGACACTTTTCAATAATCGATTAAGTGTGCCAGGCCCAGTTGTCCGAGTCGGTTACGGTTAAGAGACACTTAATTAATATATAACTGTGTTTGTTAAAATATTATTTTTTTACATAAAACCAATATGGTTCATATTATTTAGCGAGTTCAAACATTATTGCTTTATTATATGTCATTCCTCATAGGGAAAAAAATGTAATCCTAGAGATATTTATATAATTATCATTTTGAAAAATAGCACTTGTGATAAATGCTTTACATGTTTTATAAATTGTAATTGTAATATTGTAATGTATTGAATAACGAAAATATAAAAATACAAATATAACTTTGTGATGTATGTTTCATTTTACAACACACACATATATTCATGTATAAACATGTCGTTATAATCATGCAAAATGAGGAAAAAACAAAAATGGATTGGACTACAAATTATTCCAAGGTTAGTTGTGGTCGTTCCCGCAGCATCACATATTAGGTTTATTAAAACTAACTGGTGGGTTAACATATAAATAACTGTATCAAAGTAAAGAAAGCAAAACAGAAAAAAAGAAATTCGAGAATTATATTAAAAAAGATTGTATACATATATAAAGAGAAATTAATCGAGGGCGGTTCAATGAGTAAGACAACTAGGCTAGATTACAATATGGATGTAAAGGAATTATCATAAACACACTTACTAGACCAGATTTCAAAATGAATGTAAGGGAGGTTCCATAAATAAGTTAACCATACAAGATTTCAATATGGATGTAAAAGAGGTTTGATAAATTGGCCAACAAGACTAGTTTTTTTACTTAGTACTGTAAGAATTCATTTAGTGGCGCAGTAATCCAAAACCAATACCATGATACTAGACATTTTCGATTTCCGTTCACGAATAGATAAAAAAAGATCGATGTGCTTCGAATCAACTTATTTGTCAGACAGTATTGAACAATTTCTGAAGTACTTTATAATTCAATTGTTCTTATCAACTTTAATTGTAAAATCGAAATGTTTTACTGTATCAAATTGATGCACTTTCCTGAATGTGTCAGTAACTTGATCAGTCTCCTGTTGGTCATAAATTGTGCAAAATATGATACTCACTTAGTTAATTCGTTAACTTTACCCGACAATATATGGGGAGTGAGAAAAAAGAAAACAAATATGTCTGCATTGTTACTTCAGATTGTAAATATAAAAATATGGACCATGTCTCTGGTGAATATGGTCTAGACAGCGGTTAAGTCGAACTTGTGTTACGTTACCGTGGATTGGCGGCTTCGATTTTCGGATTGGTGTTACGCTACCGTTGATTGGCTGATTCGATTTTCAGATAGGTATTACGCTACCGCTGATTGGCTGTTTCGATTTTCGGACTGGTGTTACGCTACCGTTGATTGGATGCTTCTCACCACGTCCTTCATTAATATTCAACAAAATGTTCTATTTTGTTACGGTTTAAGTAATTAGGGTCAAATTTCAGTATGGTGTGAAAATATTGATATTCGAGATTTGGCATCGACGTTTATATCCATTCCGCCTTCGTATGTGAGAAGTCGATGTCTGGTTAAACTGAACAGACACATGATTTAACTTGCAAAGGGAGAATATATCATAAATAACATAAATGTTCCATTTCATAAGCAATTGATACAACAACAGCATCATATAAATATAATCAGATGAAGAGAGGACAAAATTTCTATTTTAAACAATAGCTATCTTAATATCGTCAGAACGAAATACTGCGACAATAGTTACAATAAATTATATTTCATACTGATCAAGTTTTATCACACTCCGCTGAATAAATTGGTAGTGGTATGCACAAGTTTTCCAGTTTACATAATTTAAGGACTCCATTAAAAATCATTAGACATCAGACCGCAATATAACTTGACTGCATAATGATATAAATTTCCTATATGGTTTCATCAAATTCTGATCGCAACGGTTGAGGAAATGAAGTATGGATAACAATTGCATTTGAGGAACATTCAAAAGACCATTACCCTCTTATGAAGCATATATAGCAGCTCAGTCTGCTGTAAACAGTCATTGATAAATTCAATTAAGTGTATTAAGTGTCATCTTAGTTCTGTCTGCATCGAAACCTTTACGCAACTTAAAATTGTGTACCGTATTTTAAATTAGTTGGTTATGAAAGTTATGTTTACAGCAAATAAGAAACATTCTAATACTTTTGGCGTTCTCTTACATTCTAATTGTTTCATTAAGATTAGCATTCACAAACTTCTAAACAATGTACATTTAAATTTGTAAAATCCACACATATATCTAGGACATAGATACGTCGATGTCAAAATTATGTTTTACATTTACAATAAATAATGTAATGTTTATATAATGTTTATCAATGTAAATATTTCTTTATACGCCTGATCTTTGAACGTTTTTGATTTTCGGAGAAACTAGAAGCAGTACATCGAGAACGCTAGCATTTCTAAAAGAGTTTAAGTCATTACAAAATTCCATTCCTTTTTCAATGACGATTAAAAACGATTTGTTTAATTATGTTTGTAATATTTTGAAAATGGTTGATTGAGATAAAGACTTCGTAGTAGGCCATCCAAACATAGGGAAAACAATGATGACAAATATTAGTAAAGCATCCATGCTTTATGTTTTCCTTGGTGTGCATACACACCTGTGAGGGTGGATGTCAATCATGAAATTACCTCATAATCTCAAAATATAGTCAAAGGACAACTGGGTGCAGTAATGGATATGTATATCTAGAATTAAGAACACTGTTTTGTTAAAAAAAAATAATTATTGAACTGAAAACTAAAACAATATAGTCGAAAGTATACAAAAATTGATGAATTTTTAATTTTTGTAAAATGTAAGCTTCCAATACATAAAACAGACATTTTTACTTAAATGGAATTAATACATAAACAACCCTAATGAGAAATACAGCATATAAAAATTTAAAGAACTAGCTTTTTGAGGTCACAATGGAGGTCGAACAAAGTTAATAGCGATATAGAAAATAGTTAATACTCTCTAATATTGCTCAAAGAAATAGTACGCATTCTGAAAACCTGAATCTTAACGTGACAATCAATGATTATGTTCCATTGCAGTGAAGAATTAGGAAGGTCATCAAGTTAAAATCAATTTTCAAGACATTCAACAATTCAGTCTTTGCGGTAGAGTTCCTATATCTTACAACCCTAACAAGTGACAGAGGTACCAGGGACAACTCGTGCACAAAACCAATTTCTACATTTCTGTTAGCATTTGCAGCTGTCAAAATATGTTTAAACCAAAGATCTATGTAATAGTTTTCTGTCACCTTTAACAACGTGCACTTTTTGCTTGTTTGAAACCCGTACGCCATACACCAAGGCAAAAGTTTTGGATGTGTTTTACTTCAAAGGGTCATATTTAAAAAAATGTCAAAAGTGTCAAAGCAAGCATGAGACTCACCAAGATCAATTCATAAAGGTAGATAATCATAGCTAGTATAGGTGAAGCCCTCCTCTGCATCACTTTCTCTTTATAGTGACGTCTCTGATTGTCACAGGATGGCAGGGAAGGGTGTAGATTGACAATACAATTATATCGTATGTGAGCTTTTACACATTTTGATATACATAAAATTAAGTCATAAGCATATGTAGTCAAAATGACAATTCAATATATTAAGTTAAGTAATACCAAAAGTTATGTCATATTCTCGAGGATGTGAAATTTCAATAATAAATAACTATCACAACTGAATGTTCAAAGTTCAGTAGCATAGCCTGCGTCTCGTTCTCATGTATGATGAATAGTATCGACATTAATTATCACGACTAAACGTTTTGCATCATATCACACGTTACACATATCGTCTCACTAACCGAACACGCATATAAATAGCTTGCATATTGTTCTCCGGTATGATGAACAATATTAACATTAGTTATTACATCTAAAGGTTCTGCATTATATTACACGTTACACATCTCGTCTTACTAAATGAACACTCATATGAAATTTTTTAAAGCCTTTTCTTCATATGAATCTTTTCTCAATACACGACTTTGTTAAAACTTAAAATTAAGGATTTTTATACTCCTCCGTCGATGAATAGTATCTGCCACGACCTCTTGGTATCTAGCAACACCTAATGGAGGGTGGCAAGTCCCCAAGACGTCGTTCCACCATTGGAAGTACACTACAGCATAAGTGTTCTGTATATATCCCTACTTACACGTGTCTTCCCTCAATAGTTTCGAACCTTAACTCCCTGACCTCACCTAATAATTATGTATAGAACAAGCGTGAAAATAACATGATCATTTCTATTCTTGAAAATTGACACACAGTCATTTAAATTTAATTCTTATACACAGCTAGAATTAAATAATACTCCATTTATGTACCTAACATAAATAATTAAGGATTTGCCTTTGTAACACCGAACATTAACACACAGTTAATGAACCATCATTTGTACACCAAGTAACAAATGCACTCCTTTTATGTATATTCACCATAACCCACCGAGCATTGACACACAGTCAACGTCTACTATGTCGTATACTCAGAAATACTCCATTCATGTAAACTTAACATAAATCATAGAAATGACACATATTATCTACCATACTATACATAATTGTTCACTCGCTTTATCAAATGGCATGTCCAATATAACCAAACGTTCAATAAGAAAAAGTTTAAATGTCCAGCGGTAGAAAAACCAATTGTTACCAGGTTTTAATATTTCAACAGAAAGTGCCATTTTCCCTTTGATTTGACTAATTTTGTTATGGGAAGTGAATGTACATTAGCCAGGTTTATGCCATAAAATGTTTTAATATCACCAAGTGTCACTATCAAAACTGTCATATATATATATAATCTGTAACAATTATTTCTACAGGAATCTCCTTTATGATAAAATGTACACCAGTGTATTATCGTTTTGTGTAGAACATACGTACGTTAAAGTGTACTCACAACTTATTTTAATTAGAGATAACTAGTATTGTATCTGCAAAGATTGTTATAACATTTATAACATTTATTAACAAACCGTATTTTTGCACATAAAACAACAAATACTGAAATTGTCCGCATTTTAAATACACTTATTGAAATCTTAGCTCGTATAAATACAAACAGAAAGACAGACATGCTTCATTGTCACTTATATAGATGCTTCGTTGTCCTTTAAAATGTTTCATTAGACTGTTTCTAACATGTAATATAAGAAAAAATATAAAGCAAACATAATTGTAATATTAATAACAATAACTTATATACTGTCTTGTTCATTTCTGTACCTCATTGACCTCTGACCTCAACTGTGACCTTAAAAGGCAATTTCATGAGTGGCATCCATCATCTCACGATGCTTTACATATTGGGAAATGATGTTTAAGTTATTGTAACAATTCTACTAAAGTTGCCAACAAAAGTTAAAATAAGGGTCATTTTAATTTTGAAATACCTACTATTTTGCTGCAAATTAGTCTAGCAAAGGCTTATATAAGACATCGTTAAAAAAGTAACATTAAATTTTATTGAAATTTACAATTTTTATCCATGTGTAGAGATGCATTTCAATTATGGAATAAAATACTTGAAAACATGTATGAAAACAACAATCAGGATGGACAAGTCAGACTTTATAACTACATATTGTGTAACCTAAAGGGGAAGTGATACACTCCTTATTTACAATATATATATTAATTTCGAGGATGGTCCATAGCTTAATGTAGCTATACAAGTAATAATTGATTAATAATTTGAAATGATATAACTATGTTTTATTTTCAAGATGCAGGAGTGTTTAACTATAATTATTTAGATTTAATTTATTTTGTAGCATTCTCATTTTCCATGCTGTCTCGCCATGTTTAATCTTACGTGATGGGATGGCTTGCAATATTGACAGTCTAAAAGTAATAATAGCTAGCGACCGATTAAACAGTGAGCACAAATTTTGTCAGGAAATAATCCTTAGCTAAAACAAGTGGACATTAATGGACATGAAAGTTATTTTATTAATAAAACTATGGTGAATTTGAATTATATTTGAACATTCGGTTTTTGATAACAATACGGAAGTGAAATCTTCGACGAGATTTCATTATAGATTGTATAAGAAGAGATTGCGAATCAAAGCAATTTCTTCTGGTAAAAACGAATATAAAGAATAAAGAGTATCATCAAATAGACACACCGGCCGAACCCAACATCATAAAGAGAAACGTTAAAGTATAAAGAAGAAATTACAAAACGCCTCTTTGGAGATTAAACTTCCTGGTTTAATTTATGGGTGCACCCAATCTTCCCTCCTCCGTCATCACATCATAAACGTGAAACAGTTAAAAGGGTAGCCCCAACAGACTATAACGTAGGAGGTCCAAATATGTGAAATATACAATATCTTTATTCTGATATTTACGCTTAGTGTGGTTTTACCGCCTAAAGTGGTAAACACAAGCAATAATGAATTATATTACTTCTTCTTTGGAGTCCAAATTCTCCGTGGCCGATTTGTCAAGTCAAGGACGCCATAGTCTCATCGCTTTGGTCAATCCGCTCGGTCAAAAACTTGTATGTTTAAAGGTTTGCAAGAACGGTGGATTTATTTAGATTTATTCAGACAACGTCCTACTTTTATAAAAGTGGATATGCCATTTCTAACATGTCGTGAGTTGAAAATAGCGTTAAATCCATTCTTTATAGTCCTTTCTTAGTCCTAAAGGCTTAAAATGTGCTCATAAATTATGCAATGCTGTTAACAATTATATACATTCCCTATATGAGACAGAAATAGTCTAACGGATTTGTCTTAGATTGAATCAAAATGCTATGTATACTCACCCAGCGGTTCAAAAATGCATTTCTTAATAAAAATTACGGTTTGTTTTTATCAATTGTATAAAGAAATAATTCATGCATCCTTATACGTATGGACCCGATAGAGGATAGTTCAAAATCCAGTCGGCCCAGTGTCTGTATAATTTGACTTTGTGGGGTATCATACCATTTGCTGGCGGCATGATACTTCAGTGTGGCAACGATAAGAATAATGTCACAAGTAGACGATATAACTAAATATTTGTTGAAAATGACGCTAAACACCATATAACAACAGTATAAACATAATGTCTGTGTTGTGATTACCATTAATTTTGTTCACAGTTTGTATTCAACTTCCATATAGAGAAATAACATGTTTCATTTATTGACTGATATTTAATCTATATATATTGACGGGTGAATGAGCGAGGTTAAGATCACGTGGTTTACGCTCTCAAGTGTCAAGGTCATTGGCCGTTCTGTTGTTACTGACAACACTGATAGCGGCTGTCTCTTCTGTTTGTATTTATTTTACTTATTATGATGATTTATATGTAAATAAAAACTTTATTAAATTGAAATGTACATTGATAAAACAATAGAAAGCATATACACCATAAATGAAAATGAAGCACCCGGACTGTAGGGCTTGTAATTCACTGTTGTGAAAACAATAGGATATAAACTGTTATACCGAAATTTAAAATCAAATATTTAAACAAAATTGCTATAGTTTATATAAATCTGCTTTACATATTGTTTGTAAGGATTGACCTGACACTCATGAATATTCCGTGTATATCCATAAATTCAGTTTCAGTGTCCGAACGTATATAGAGATATTACTATAATTGCTAAACCGATATCAATACAGTATCAACTCGGCATCATATCGCATTCGCGAGTAGCTTCACGGAGAAGGCGTTTCGAGAAGGCGTTTAAACGCCCAAACATACTACAGATGATTAATAAGTGCAAGGTAAAAACTTGCGGACAATAACTGTTATTGGTTTTGTTATTGTTATAAGTTAATACATAATGATGAATATGAATAGTGTATAATATATACACCATACATTGTGAAAATGCATCTGAAAAGATCCCATAAATGGAAATTCCGTTGATGTGATTTCAAGTATCTCCTTTTATATAAACATATTTGCTTAATCTTTAAATATTCGGTAGGAAGTACGAGAGTTACATTATAAGCTAATGTACTCGTGTATTTCTATTTAAGTATTGTAAATAGTTTTATTATACGATTTGTTCACCTGTTCAAGTTTTTATTATCTTCATCAAATAATATATATTTAAAGTCGAACAAAGCAAGAAAGAACTCCAATCTGTATATAATATCATAGAATTTAGTGCTTATTGTTACCTTGTGTCATTATGTTATATGTATTGCCATACTTGTTACCATATATATGTGAATGTTCTCAAACCTTCTGGATATAATGGACATATACTTGTCAAACTTGTCAAACTATCCGCTATTTGTTCTAAATTCTTGTATATCACACGATAATGTATACCAGTTTGTGCTTAAAAGAGACTGGCGGAGATGATGTATGCTTGTTCTTAACTCCGCGCTGCTATCGTACCTATCGTAAATATTATTCCTTTGCTGCTCTAGCTTCTACGAGTTCATTGAGTGCATCTGCGTGAAGCATCATTTATTAAGTTTTTACTGAATCTATTTGAGCATTTATCTGTTTTGTGCCGGAATCATCTGAATAATATAGCGGCCTCCTATTTTCATTGTTTCGTTTCGTTTTTGATGAGAACAGCTCGAGGATGACTACACGTATTAAAGTGTGTAACGTTCCTAAGTGACGTTCTTTACTGAAAGAGTCTCTTCTGTATGTATATACATGTTTGTAATATTGATGTATGTACTGGAATTATTTGATTAGATTTTGTTTTATTTTACAAATGTGTTCTTTGAATGTTTTATCTCTTTTAAGACGCATATCTTTTAAAGATAAATAATGTATATGGGCTCAACATACAAATGCAAATCATATAAACTGAACTAAATACCGTTTACAAATATACATTTTTCCATTTCTCCTATCAGTTTACAGAGGATAAAAATTAAATGACAGTATGCTTCAAACCACATCACTACTGGGCCAAACTTATATACAGCAATGTTTAACGAATAACATATTTATTAAAACGCGTAATAAGCTTGAAATAATGCTTTCTATGCAGGTGACATGTCTTAATCGTGAATACAATGCCTAGTCTTTATGAGGGGATTTAAACCAACGATTCGCCAAATTTGGATCTGATGTTGTTCAACTCTTTTAATGCGTTCCAATACATTGTACGGGCACCGTCCTGGTACACCTTAATGTGCATTCATATCGAAAATGACCACTTGTACACTGCTTTGGAAAAGGATACACCTCTTCCATCACATATTCGTCTCCTAGCACCAGATTAAGCAGTAATACCGATTCATATGAAATGCGTTCCATAATCACAATGGACCAATGATAATAATTACACTGAGTAAAACACTTTTACGCCATTTTCTCTCCGAATACACAGGCAGATATAATCAAAGTGTTTAATTATTCATCGAGATATCTCGACGATAAACGTGATATCGATATTTCATTTTTCGTTCAAACGCTAACAAACTATCAAGTCAAGTAACACAGTTTACGGCTGCCTATCGTGATTGTCCATCTTTTTAGTGGCTAATAACATTTTAACCAAAATTGTATAAAGATGAGAAAATTGATGTCCATTAAAAGAACATCAGCGCATTGAACTATAGGTAGCAAAACCTCCCTTGAGGATCTTAAACTTGATTGAGAATCTACCTGAACACGTCATATCCCGTTGACACATCATAGAACGAGACAATGTTAATAAAAAATTGTCATCAATATTGATTTTTATTTCGATATGGATAATGGATGAGGATGAGCCCCGAGCTGAACAGTACGAGGCTTATATTTATTTTTAATTCGATGTAAACAACGCTGTTGTCAATGACCTAGGCATGTTTATTACTCAAAACTCTTAAAACCGAGACAAATACGATACTATAGCTATCATCAAATATGATTTGTTAACATTTTGCTAAATGGTTTATTTTGATGTTGATGTGGTACACATTTACAAACTTATAAAATATAATAGCCAATTATGGGCTTTATACTTTATTCTGTCGCGTCTCGGTTAGTGCATGACGGACTGTCGTTGCGATATGACGATATTATAAGCGAATCTGATATCTCCAGAATCAATTATATTAACCCCCAATGGAAAAGCAAGGAATTCTATGCCTGTCCCACAATTCATAACAATTTAACGGTTACTAAACTGTGACGTCATTCAAACTTTCAGTTGAAGCAACTGACCGATCAATGTGCTCAAATGTGGTTTCCCAACAATTCTATTTAACGGACCCAATCGGGAGAGCTGGGTCCGTTCTACAGACTGTGATATTATGAACTACACGGATATTTATAAATCGTATCCTTAATAATATCTTGCATGTTCCATGTCATCTTCTCCAAATTGCATTTATGTATAAAGAGTAGTTAAGCTTTTTGATTTAAACGGCTAAAATTGTTATATTGCGTATAATATTTTAATTGGAAACTATGAATAATATTGTGTTTATAGCAATAATATCACTCACACGTGACGACTGTCATTCGTACACGTTTGACGAGCATTATCGTCTGCTAAAATCATACAGGCAATGACGCCAAAAGTATTAATACATAATGCAATATGTACAATGTAATGCCTCTAATATTAACATTTGGACCGTACATTATTTGGCTTAGAATAAAAAAGGTCAGCCAACGATTATATTTGATAACGGCGTAAGTGTAGAGTAGCACTTGATAATTTCATTTTATGGTTTACCAATAATTCTGGTGATGCTACAGCCCCGTTATTCTATACGGTATGTAACACATGGTGTTTGTGTTTGTTTGATGCACGGTGTTGTTCAGCAGTCGCATCGTAGAAAACGGTATTTTATCGGAGATTAGTGATCGCCATTGTATTACACTAGATTGGCTTTAAGTTGTAAAGTAAGAATTTGTAATAAAGAAATATTGAAAGGAGATATTGCATAAAAACGCGCGTAGAGCAGTTTGTAGTCTGAAGCTGGTGTGCGCGTGGATATTATTAAATGGAACAGAACAGAGAACAGAATAAATATAGTTTGGCAAATTGAAACATGATGTGATCTCTTAAAGGGGCTCATCTTCTTGTCATGTGTTGCACAGAGCAAGGATTTTAACTCATTCGTGATATATGAATACATAATCTAAGGTGAGTTATGCACACATCATTGTGACAAAATATGTCAACATTTTGATTATGTAGAGTTTATAACTAATTATACATTTACATGTAAAGAATGTTTATAACTTATTATACATTTGCTTGAATAAAATGTTTATAACAAATTATACATTGACTTGTAAAGAATATTAATAACAAATTATACATTTACATGTAAAGAATGTTTATAACAAATTATACATTTACTTATAATGAATGTTTTTAACAAATTATACATTTTCTTGTAAAGAATGTTTATAACAAAGTATATATTTACATGTAAAGTATGGTTTAATAATAATAATGTTAATTGAAGTTAATTATGCAAATTGCTAGAGTTGATTAAATAATTTATGCGAATACAGTCACCTCTCTTAATCTCAAACTATATTATCTCAAACTATATTATCTCAAACTTCATTATATTTCAAAGTGAACATGTGGTCCCTTTGTTTGTTTTATTATAGAAATTACACTATCTATCCCAAATTACTTTCTTTCAAGTATTTTCCTTGTCCTTAAACTTTATGATAACCAGCGTAATCTGTATTTACACTTCCGGTATAGGATATATGTGCTGTTAATGCAATAAGTACCAATACTTATTATAATTCCAGTACAGTGAACATGTATGTGTGGTTTAATACAATAAATAATAATATTGATAGTAATCAAGTGATATTATAATGGTCCATTTATTGATCCAAGGAGTGTCATATTGGCCGAGTAATTGATCCAAGGATTGTCATATTGACCCAAAAATCACCTGCTTTATACATTGATGCATGTAACAATTTCATTTATCAACTGCTTATTATTTTATTTAGTTTTTATGTTAATGAAATAAAAGTAGACTAGATAAGTGTGTTTGTTTTTTTATTGCATATGTTATATATAAAACTTGTTTCTAGGCTTGTTATAAAGGCAGCATGTATACACATTTAAAATTTGAAACTATATAACCAATAGTGTCAATCTTAACATCAGAATCATTCTTTTCATCACGAGTTGATTAACGAATGCAGTTAGGTTCAAATAACCGTAAGTAGTATTGGCCTAGTCTTGGCTCAGGTCTAAGAATATCACCCCAATTACTAGAATTTTACATAAATAGTATTATATGAATTTGGTACATACATGTAATACAGTTCAATATACGTGTACCGAAAATATATATAAATTGTCTACGGTTATGATAAGAAAAACTGTTTTAGTTGACTGAGGATTGAAATTACCGGCAGATAAAATAACAGTCTCGGAATGTACCGTTTATATGTCATAATCATGTGTTTTGAATATTCGAAACATTTTAAAATCATGGACATTTTCCTTTTATATCTTGAACGACTACAGAGTTTCTATACATGTACATGTTATACGCATGGGTTTATTTTTGCTCGATTGCGGAGTAGCTTAAAACTTGTGTAGATTGCTTTCGAATTATTTGGGTTGATCCAGTCCTGTATGCTCTCTCTAAGAAGCATCCAGGCGGAGCGTCCAACACCTAACATCCATTGGATCATTGAGATACTGTCATTGATTTATATTGACATGGGTGTTTACAAGAATACATTCGGTATCCCTCGGGTTAATGATATATACACACCAATATACTCATATTTTATTACATTAATTTATACTATTGTGTGTACTTCCCTGCTTCGAATAAATTGTCGCTCACAATCATTCCTATTGATGTTTGGAGAATTTTATGGTCTTCTTTAATGATTTTGCTCTTGCTTTTCCGCCCTTTTCTAATTTTCCGTCTTTTTATTTGTATCGTCGATGATAAAAAAGATAACGATATGGATTTGTCTGGTGCAGCACTTGAGAGCAAAAAAGCATCAATATATCGGATAACAAATACAATTGGTTTGGAAAAAAACAGATCTGACGAGAGTGTACTTACATTCGATTAAATCAATTGGATACCTTCAAAACATCAACCTGGTTCGGAATTAAGCACTAATACATGATCGTATAACAAATAAAATAAGTTTGGAAAATAAGAGATCTGAAGAGAGTGTATTTGCATTCGCGTAAGTCAATCGACCTCTTTTAAAACTTGAATATTTGGTACGGACTGAAAATGTTCAATAGGTTAATGCATGGAGAATAAATGAATATGTGAATAGTTATATGTCATCCATTGACATGTTTAAGTAATTTATTCAAATGAATGTATGAATAGTCAGAAAACTGTCAGTAATTGTTGTATACTATATTTAGATAAATGATGTGAATATATTTTCGATATACAACTTAATTTAAATTAAAACAGACTTGGATATTTACGCAAACATGCAAGTATGGGCTTCTTAATAACGTTTTACTAAAATTTAATTTTAAGAAGTCAAACTAACCAAACACTGTACAACAATTTAAGATGATAACCAATAATTCATGACCGAAGAAGTCAAAATCGCAACTAAAATTGTTAGCACAACACTGGATAACATGTTTTAGTCGAACTGGTGTTTATTTGTAATACAGACCAAATCCGATGGATGATATGGTTATATATATATATATATATATATATATATATATATATATGGAAATACTTATTTATGAATAACCAAGACATAAATGTACAGACCAGACTATGGCAAGTGCGCCTAGCTACAATGCAAACCATAGATACAATATCAAGGCCTCTGCCAAACCAAATAAATTTGGTGTCGACCGTGACTTATATACTATGGAATTACATGCAACACATCTGGACAGGGTTGACAAATTTACATATATGAACTGATAGCTTTATATGAGTAGGATCCAGTTAAGGACTCATGACTACTCACGTGCTATATGAAAGACATATTTATAAACCCGTTGGATCATATAGATACAGTAAATTAATATATATTTAATTTCATAAAGGGAGATAATTAAATTCACAACAACGGAATTTACAAATTTTGGGATCTTTTCAGATGCTCATTCACAATGCATGATGTATATATTGAGATAATTATTTGTGAATAACCAAGACATAAATGTACAGACCAGACTACGGCGAGTGCGCCTAGCTACAATGCAAACCATTAATATAATATCTAGGCCTCAGCCAAACCAAATGAATTTGGTGTCGAGCACGACTTAAATACTATGGAATTACATGCAACACATCTGGACAGGGTGGACAAATGTACATACATGAACTGATAGCTTTATATGAGTAGGATCCAGTTAATGATTAATGACTACTCACATACTATATAAAGAACAGATTTATATTTTCGTGTACTTACAAAACGTTCTGTGTAATTTGGTTTGAAATATTTTCAAAAATGTTCAAAGTGGCTGTGATTTCCTGCAGCAAATGAGTAAAGCAAAAGCTGGCATAGCATAGACTGAATTAAGACATCACTGGGGTTAAAATATGTTTTATATAATTCTAAAAATTGCATGTATTTATGAAAGTTTTAGGACGATTTTTTTAAAAAAAACAACATCTTAGGGTGTTACTACACTGTCTTTAAAAAAACAAGCTTGACTACCTACAAATTATTCTGCATTTTTATGTGCGAATACAGTCCTGCTATGAAAAAAGATTCTATGTGGAGCATATATTTTTACTTTTGAAAATCTTAGACCTTATCTATATAGAATAAAAACAAAATTCAACTGCGTATTAAGAATAAAAAGACATTCAAACCATTGACATATGGCCCGATACTCTGCCGATTCACAACACACACCGTATATATAAAATATTGCGATCAACAAAAAGTGCGTCCTCTGCAAGTAAATCTAACGAATACCCTTAGTGATTATCAACACTTAGATACGATCAATATTGTTAAGTAAATATAAATACAAATCTTTGCTCAGCAATGATGGGGACATCTAGAATCAAAACTTCACGATAATACACAAAGTGCTGTTGGTTCTGATAATATTACTCAGTATGCTTTAATTACATGTATTTTTTTTTATATTTAGCTGCCTTGATTTAATCATTATTAAAATACTTTATCAGTATATAATTAAGATTCTATATGTTATATTTTTTATGCAGTCGTGATCAGACGTTTTAGTATTGATATCTAATAAACGATCAAGTTCGTCGTTTTCCCCCATGTGGTGTATTTACTTGAGCCATCCCATACACCTCTTAGTAATTAACCCGCCTTTCAGTTGATTGAGCACGGGTCGCTAATAACTGGATGCATCCTAGAAATTACAATACTTTTTTAATTGACAAATGCGATTTCAATTGATCCATTGCCACTGGGATCGTTATACAATGTCGTTACAGTATGATAGATTAGTCGGGTGTCGCGTGCACTTCAATGCGGCTCCATGTGTTACATCTTCATCAATTGCGTAGCTTAGATTACCAATTGGTTTAAATTACATGTCGAACCTGTGTTGACAAAGGAGTGAATGGCTTTTCGTCTAAAAGGCTGCTTTTAAACCTATTGATTCTTTAGAAAATAATTATAAAAAACAAGGTAATGACACGATAATATATGATACTGAATAGTATAGATTAGTGTCGTTTAAAGCGACGAAACAACCACTTAAGAGAAGACATATGTCGTTTTAATCGTCATTGAAAGATCGTTGGCTCCAAGGTGACGCTCTTCATATAGTGAACGGAGCAGCTAACCCGCCCCCTTACATTTTATGTACCTGATTTTTATGGATTTTCTCAAAGAAAGTATCAAAGCAAATTCCTTGAATTTGGATTTGAATAAGAAAGAACATTTTGGCTATGTAAATCACTTAATTGACAATGTGCGATAAGGTCATACACTGTGTAATAGCGCTACTTCATATTTTATGTAAATCACTTAATTGACAATGTGCGATAATGTCATAAACACTCTGTAATAGCGCTACTTCATATGTCATGTAAATCACTTAATTGACAATGTGCGATAATGTCATATACACTCTGTAATAGCGTTTATATTTTGTTTTCATTTCTGATTTAACAATAAGAAATGATGGTGTAAAACACAATGTAAATGTTCTTTACAACTACCGGCATTGTAAATATATATAATCCATTATTCTTTGTGATGAATATATTTTATTCCATAAAATACATAATACAATTGTATACAAAAACTGTTAAGGTATAAATACAAGCTGTATCATATTAAAACTGAACACATTAACGGATCATTTATACAATGTTATATGTAAAGGTGAATATTAAAAAAAATAAAAAATAAAAAATAATTACAGCGAGTAAAGAAGGAGCAAAGATAAGAGAAATAAAAATTTACAGACCAAAAGCTGTATGCAGTATATGTTTTGTAAGTTTAGTTTAAATGTTTCCCCATTTAATTTCCAAGTTTGCTTTTGTTTATTGCCATAAGTATTTCTATTTGCTTGCTTTTTTGTAAGTATGGTATGAATGCTGTAATGCTGTGCACTGTTTACAACGAATTGTAAAATGAGCTAGATATAAAAGTGCATTCTATATTAATTTTTCAAACTACAATATTACATACTACAGTATCATAATCCGGAACTCTTGTTTTCATATTTGGTCAGTTGTACAATATTACATTGTGCTTATGAGAACTGACTGTCGAAAAGTAAAAATAAGTTTATACTTATACAAATCCCACTCAAAATCTTCCTGGGTAAAACCACTACTAAGCTTGTGCGCAAAAGGTGCCTTGTCCAAGCACATAACACAGAGCTGCGGTTTGTGTGGGGGTGGGGGAATCGAACCCAGCCAGGACCCTCCAACCCTGGGTTCGGTGCTCTACCACTGGACCACGCATGGTCAAAATTAAAAAAACAAAATTGATGTATGAATTATATATGTTTTCAGACTTTTGTCGTTTTCAGTTACATTAAACGTGTATAAGATTGTGAAAATAAAACAATAACAAAGCATGTGTAGTAATGTCATAAGCTAATAGGAATAATGTGTAGAAGAGACAACAAGGAAATACATAACAAACTAAAGACATATCATAAAAGCACACATCTATCACAAAAACATGATTAATACTATTAGTGCATTTACATAGAATAAAAATGATAGTACAGCTGTATTCTTTTAATCCGTCAATTATAATTGCATGTTACTAAACTAAAGCATTAGGATGCTCCAGTGAATGTATATAGGTTATGATTAATGTATTCATTCTGTTTACAACATGGCTACATATGTTCCTCTATAAATTTCTATAAAATTTCAAATTTCTGACAGTTAGAGTTTGCAAATATATTTCTAATAGATGATTTAACATTATTATGGATGTTTACAAACTTGCACTGAACAAAAATAATATATTGTGACAATCGAATTTAGAAAAATAGTTCTCAACCAAGTTTGTTTTTTCAGACGTCAAACATTTAAAATGTTAAACAAGCATGCTGTATATAGTTTAGATATTAATATATCATTATTAATTACAATGACCAATTCTATCACTGCCAGACCGCAGCGTTATCTAGTGGTAGAACGCCAGTCTCGCTAGCGAAAGATTGTGAGTTCGATCACCGACAATGTCATACCTTGAACAATAGTACTAGAAGCTTTTCGCTTGACACTCAGCATTAAAAGGAAAGCTCTGGTTGGCCCGGTGTAAGTATAATGTGACTGGTGGTGTACAATCGTACTTCAGTGCAGGAGCGCTCAGATCACTTTCTCATGTAGAACATCTGCTGGGTGCACCGTTATTGTAGTATCTGCTGGTACCGCACGTTTGATCATTGATAGGAAAATGGCGTGTTTGGAAGTAATTCAGTACCGGATATATATCAATTGTTTACTGATAAAGATATATAAACCTTTCACTATATCGTCAGCTAATAAATATAATTGTAAATAATGTATTACTGTGATAAAAAACACTAAGTTCATGTAAACATTTGGCTGAAAAATGGCAATTAGACGGAGATAAAACAAGCAAAATTAATTCATTTTAAGTGACTATTTTCAAACATTTTTGATAACTGTTTACAAATGAATTGGAATTGTTTTCTTCATGTCCATTTATGCTTAGATTAGACGAAGCTGTTCTAATTCTTAAATGAAAAATTTTAATAATATTGTTACATTATTAACCATTACCATTTAGATTTCCTCATGAACGCATTTCCATGAACGGTCAGTTTTTATGTTCCGAGTACAGAATCATTGCAAAAACAATATCTTCGAGATGTAATATTACAACATGTATGTAAATTCTAGATATGCTCTATGCACACCCCTGAATATTCTTTCTATGTTCATGAATGTGTGTTTTGTCTATTACTCGTGACCTTTTGTCTCAAGTCAATTTCTTTCTTTTTTTATAACATAGGTGTTTTTTAGAGTACATGTCGCCAAAACATGAAGATCAGTGCCAAATACTGTCTTATTTTGTTTACAGCTTACATATTTTTGCCCTGATTGAAAGGACGATATGCAGTTTTGCTATCCTCTGTGCCATTGCCAATACTTACACTTATGGCTATTAACAGACAAACAGTAGTATATTACATAAATCACTCTTAGATTACATGCGATGTTTCCTAGATTGATCGAAGCAGACGATTTGCTTTGTCACAAACTTTTAATGTCAAATCAACCGTTTGATAATAAAATTACACTGTCGAATAGACGGTGCCTGAAATAAATGAGATAATGGCAAACAAGTATAACGACTTGTATATACATTAGTATAGAAACAATATATCGAGATGAGTTATACTATTTATAGCCAATCCTATACAATACATTCAAATATCGTATACAAGAAAGAGTATAATATAGGTTAAGCAATCTAAATAATCTTGGCTGGACCGCTATAACTTCTCTAATACAGACATACAAACGCAGTAACTATAACAATAGCAGTGATGAATATATATATAAATTAGTTATAATATTTATATTCAATAATTTACAATAAATTCAAATAATACATTGTATACCCGCAAAAGAGTAAAATACAAGTTCAGCAATCATAGTAACATTGTTTGGACCGCTACAACATCGTTAATACAGGTAAGCAGTAACTATAACAATAGCAGAGACAAATATATAGAAATGAGTTATACTTTTTAAAGCCAATCATATACAATAAATTCAAATACTATATCCGCAAAAGAGTAGAATATAAGTTAAGCAATCAGAGTAGTTCTAGGTGGACTGTAATAACTAAATACATACACTACGTACCGATAAGCCGTATCAGTTATTATTGCAACATTAGCAAACCTAAATACCTAGAGAGGCATATACGTGTACCATATAATAGTCATTCCTTCGAGTACAATCTTAAGTAATCATCTAACTATGACTAGTAGCAGACGACAATGCCTCGAGAGGCATATACGTGTACCATACAACCATATCATAGTCATTCCTTCGAGTACAAACTTTAGTAATCATCTAACTATGACTAGTAGAAGACGACAATGCCTAGAGAGGCATATACGTGTACGATATAACCATATCATAGTCATTCCTTCGAGTACAAACTTAAGTGATCATCTAACAATGACTAGTAGCAGACGACAATACCTACAGAGGCATATACGTGTACCATATAACCATATAATAGTCATTCCTTCGAGTACAAACTTAAGTAATCATCTAACTATAACTAGTAGCAGACGACAATACCTAGAGAAGCATATACGTATACCATACAACCATAAAATAGTCATTCCTTCGAGTACAAACTTAAGTAATCATCTTACTATAACTAGTAGCAGACGGCAATACCTAGAGAGGCATATACGTGTACCATACAACCATATAAAAGTCATTCCTTCGAGTACAAACTTAAGTAATCATCTTACTATAACTAGTAGCAGACGACAATACCTAAAGAGGCATATACGTGTACTATACAACCATATAATAGTCATTCCTTCGAGTATAAACTTAAGTAATCATCTAACAATGACTAGTAGCATACGACAATACCTAAAGAGGCATATACGTGTACCATATAACTATATAATAATCATTCCTTCGAGTACAAACTTAAGTAATCATCTAACAATGACTAGTAGCAGACGACAATACCTAAAGAGGCATATACGTGTACCATATAACCATATAATAGTCATTCCTTCGGGTACAATCTTAAGTAATCATCTTACTATAACTAGTAGCAGACGACAATACCTAGAGAGACATAACCGTATACCATACAACCATATAAAAGTCATTCCTTCGAGTACAAACTTAAGTAATCATCTTACTATAACTAGTAGCAGACGACAATACCTAGAGAGGCATATACATGTACCATACAACCATATAATAGTCATTCCTTCGAGTACAAACTTAAGTAATCATTTTACTATGATTAGTAGCAGACGACAATACCTAGAGAGGCATATACGTGTACCATACAACCATATAATAGTCATTCCTTCGAGTACAAACTTAAGTAATCATTTTACTATGACAATAGTAGCAGACGTAGATATATAGAGAGAGAGGTATATTGATATAATGTACAAAATACAAACATAATGTACGCGCACAAGAATAGAAAGTAAATTAAGTCTCTGACCACCATCTCCTCTTCGCCGCCTGGCTTGTAATGAAATACATTCAGATATGGAGTTTGGTAGATTTATGGCTATAAGTCTATATTTTTAATGCAGGGACGGCTGATTGCTTACTTAACACTTCTTATGCCATACGAGCTATTTGTTTTTAATTATTATTTGTTTTATGAAGACCGCGGCGTGGTCTAGTGGTAGAGCGTCCCCCTCGCATGCAGAAGGTCGTGAGTACAATCCCCGGCCGGGTCATACCAAAGACTTTAAAAATGGTACTAGAAGCATCCTCGCTTGACGCTCAGCATTTAGAGGAGAGTTCTAGGTCTGGTCGGCCCGGTGTCAGTATAATGTGACTGGGTGGGGTATCATACCATGTGTCTGTGGCATGATACTGCAGTGTGACAGCGCTTAGAATACTGTCTCAAGTAGACACCGTCGCGATATGGCTGAAAATTTGTTGAAAGCGACGCTAAACACCATACAACAACAACATTGTTTTTTGAATTTTCAATATCTGTTTAATGTCCACGGTGTAGGCGGAGAGTTGCCCAACTTTTGATGTGGAAATGTTCGATTTAATTACAGAAATGTATTATTGACATTTTCTAACTTGTCATGTTTTGTAAGAATGTTAGTTTAATAGTCATGTATATATCTACGCACATTATAATATAATATAATCAATTATATATTACATTGTAGTCATTTTATAGTACAATAAAATGACAAGTTTGCATAACATGGTATTTTTGTATCTTTTGATTCCAATTTGCAAAACAAGCTGCTTATTGATGTGGTTGGATACTTAAGAGAGCTGCATTAAGCAAGCACAACGTAGATTAAGTCTCTGATAGCTTAAACCTGGTTTGCTGGAAAGCAAACCGCGCTTTTCACACGTCGCCACATTATATAAATAAATGTTGACCAACTAGACCAATCTCTTACCAATGCGTTACATATGCGCGGTGTGAAATACTGAAATACTCGAGTAATTAAACCATATATCAGTAAATTAGGTTTACACTAGAGACAGACAATTGCTAAAATGGCTTAATATGCAAGTTTTAATAATATAGTCCACCATACAAATGACACAATATTAATTACAAACATATTGGGCCGTGCAATATCTCAATGTTCGCCCTGTGCAAGCACAATATATATGATGCTGTCTTACAACAGCTGCACTATTAAGATAAATAATATATGAAGGAAAGGAAATGGTCCAGACATATTTTCTTTTAAACCTACCATTGTCAACAGCCTTTAACCGTGATGAATACACTGGATGACCGACGGGGGACGTTAAAATCTATTGAAACAGTATACGTGTCAATACAAACGACAACACTACCTTTATCACAGACACAATCAATTGCACATTAAATAAACGAAGCAAACCATTTCTGATAAATTCTGTGAATTTCTCTTTATCATTTATGCATAATTCAATTTATATAGCAACATATTTTTCATATTGTTGGAGACCTGAAGCATTCAAAACAAACAGACTTGAACAAAAAAATCAATACGACTTGGCTTAAAGTATGTTATTGTTTGGAGGTTAAACCAATTTCTTTACATCAAAACATGACATCTTAACGAGCGGCGTTGTACTTCTACAACTAGACAGAAACTTTTTTGCGATGAACCCACTTTTGCTAACGATATGAGAAAATTTGCAAACTAAGTTTTTTTAAATAACAATATATCGAAAGGGGTATATCTGGTGAAAATGCTAATCTTTAAATGTTTTTTCTTACTCTTGATTGAATTGGATATAAATGAATCAGGTTAAAAAATGCATGTCATTTTTTATACCTCTCCTGTCCCTGTATTGGTATTTGTAACATAAACGGCTTGTATGTTATTTATCTTTGTTTTATATAATATCATTTATTGTTACTTCTAAACAGTTATAATTTACATGTCATTATTCTATTGTATTTGTTTGTTTTTTTGTTCCTTGTATTATTATGTAAATATGTTTTAAGATGGCCCAAAGGGAGATAGGATTTGCAAAAAGGACTACTATCTAAAATAATTTAAAAGTATTTACTTACTTACTTATTAACTAAATTACTTGCATTGCTTAGATAATTATTGTTATATTAATGCTTTAGCGTCTTCAAAAATATAAAGTACATTTCTTTATTATCCTCATGAAACAGCTATTCCATGAGGTTTGGGCATTTCTACCACGTTGGTGTACATAAGTAAACAGGTTTGTACGCTTTAAGTCGGAAGCGTCCCGAAAATCTAAATATTGTTTATATAAATTGAATAACAACAAAAAAATAAAGTATACATTATTCCAAACGATATAATTAGAATATATATTTATTTTCTCTTTATATAATAAATAAAAATCACTTATAAATAGCTGTTACAATGGAATTATAATAAAATTGATATAATAACAATTAATAATAATACACAGTGAAACCACACCGATATAATTGCAAATACTAAGTATTTGTTTTTCATTTCCACTTCACAAATGTCAACTGTTTGAAATAAATATATAAATATTTTAGTTGTAATGAATAACCAAAATGTAATGACAATCAAAACATAAAAACAGTATAATTCATTTGGAATCTATCAGATCGAGCCCAGCATTGTATAGCAGTAGTATTCTTTAACTAATAAAAAAAAAGGAACCAAAATGAATGCAACGTAGAAATGATGCTTAAAGAGTAGTAAAGAGTAGTAAAACGAGTCAATGAAGAGGAGAGAGCCATAAATGACAACGTGTAAGTGACAAATCAAGACAGAGACGGCGATAATATTGTAAATCTCACAATAAATCATGATACCTGATCTCGTAAAATTACGGAAAAGCTTAAATCTGCCTAGCAATGAAGCATGGTGGATATTATGAGGAACGTGGATTATTTCAATACCAGCGTTCCCTCAGATAAACGTGATACAATTTACTTATGAAAAGAATACCAATTATCAACTATCAGATGAGGCTTAGAAAAAAGCAGGACGATGCTTAGTATCAAACTTTAGTTACAGCTTGTAGAGAGTTTGTCCAGGTCAAAATGTATAATCATACATAATGACGTCATGTGCCTGCTGTAGAATTGCATTGACGTGATACACCTGTTTAAAATAATTATCAGGCAGGCGGTTTGTCAACAGCAATTAATGCACTGACATGATCAAATGTAATATGTCTTAATTTGCCAATTTACTGTCGCAAAATATTTTTACGTAACATATTTTGTTATGGTACATTATGTTTAGTCCGTTGTTCTGTTCAGTAGCTAGCAATGACTGAAAGCATGTGTTAAATTAAAAAAAACAACAGAAAAGTTTCAATTATATATTGGAATGATGGTCAAATTATTTCTTAAATTGAATACGACGTAGTAGGTTTGTATGTGGGGATTTTACTGTACATTTTGCCTAATTGTGCTCACGCATGTCGGCAGCTTTCTTATTTGATTTGCACATGGCATCTGTTTTACACAAATGAGACACTATATGATGTTGCCACCTCCCGTACCGTTTTGAAACTATAATCACGTGTTTTGTTCACATAATTATACAGTTGCACGGCATATTTTGTAAATTACCACAATATTACATTATTTGTTGATTCAAGAGTATTGGGATTTGTTTTGAAATCATCAGGAACGAAATGTCCTCCAAAGTTTGACGACTGCATTATATTTTGTAATCCGTGTGTGATGATTTTTAATAGAGATCGCTGTTTAAAATTCGTTCAAAATTATATTTAATGATTAAAAGCCGAACTTTGAGTTTTCATCCGGAGACGAAAAACATTAGCCAGTTTAATAAATCCTGAAGCCCGAAGGGATCTCGACAACATTTAACTAGTCTAATGTTTTTCATCACCCGATGAAAACTCAAAATTTGGCTTATTATCCGTACATTTTACCTCATTTTTTCCAACCATTTAAGTTAAAACAATTACGTTGTTTTTGCCATACACATATTTAAAAAGAAAATTATACGCATTGAACCGCAAAACCAATGTCATAAATGTAACGGCGACGTTGTCAACATACTGAATAAGAGCACACATATGGCAAACGTCACTTGAACCTAACGGCAACGTAACGTCTCATCAGCAAAAGAAAAATCATGCAACAAATGAAATGCAATATGGTCCTTTTAAGCACCGCCCAACTGCAAATGATTTTCATTGGGAAAAGGAATTCAGTTGTTCTGTATAGTTCATTTAGGCTGATTGCAGTAAAAACTATTACAAGATGTACGTATATATTAGCTGTCGTTGATACAGTATAAGACATATATTTTCATACTTGAAACTATTGGACTTACTTAATAATTTAATAAATAAATGCATTTTATATTTGTAAATATTTGGTAATATTTTGTATAGTCTCGTCGTTTTTTTCAACGGATTATTTGTTTGTGCTATTTCATATATGTTCATACCTTCAAATATTGTCAAAATACTGTTTCTATGTAGAAGGAACAGCAAACCGCTTAAATATCTTTGATTATTCATCATAGTTGCTGTATTTATAACAATCTTTCAACGTTTTTTTTATCTAAAAACTAAAAGAAATGCAACAGATAATGATGATAATTATATTTATCGTCACCACCGGTTATGAGTACGAGCATTAGTAATTTTAGTTATTTTGGAGGATAGTGCAGAGATACAGAATACCATTTTGTAGTGTCCCTGGTTCTTTGACATGCCCGATGTAAAGCACCGATACATCTGATCTCGGTTTTTGTTAAAGCCTCTTCCCGAAGACTGATACGTGTTTTTATTTGGAGGAGTGCAAGATTGAACTTTGGCTTAAATTAATCAACTATTTCAGTCTGAGAATATCTGGTTTCGAAGTCCAGGGCCTCAACTAATCCGCTCGGATGTGAGTTTAGTACTCGTAATCAGTTATCTCATACTCCGCTGCTCTCGGTGAACTGTTGTTGTTTAACTGTTTCTTCAATATCTCAACAAACACGGATATAATTGTGAACTACAAGAAGAATTAAGGTATTTAATTATCGCAGCGGATGTGCAAGGATTATCATAAAACAGTTACTCATTTTGAAAACTTCACTCATCATTTTAAATCGTCAAACTCAATAGTCAGATCATTTACGGAAAGTCTGCACACGTTTTTATATGTATTTTAAACCAGCCGGATTGTTTACAGGTACACGTATATATAAATTACCCTCACGCTTGACCTTTGGCAATAAAGTGAATTTGTAATCGCGGAAATGACATCATATATCATTGACATCAGTTATTAGCAAGACAGACAATTGCATCCATGACATTGGCAAACTTTAATAGCAAAGTCCGTCATAAAATAACACCAGAAGACGAAATATTCATTACTTACATATTAAGCTTCAAATTGTCTAAATACTTACCCATGACAATGACAGGAGTTACCAGACATATTACATCGTTGACCATCTGCTTAACTTTTTAACAAAATAATATAAATAGAGTCCAGAAATATTCATATTTTGTACCACCTTGCTAACAGTCTATGTCCTTGGGCAATAGACTAATTTAGCGGATAGTGCTCTTTCAAATCGGTTATGGGTAAAGCATCAGACATTGCTCCTGAACGTAGACAACTCAATTTCAATTAATACATAAAACGAACGAACCAGGACGTTTCGAACAATCGGAAGTTTCAAGTTAATATGAAAACATAATTCCATGTACATAAAACCGACTACCAAAACATTAAGTTTCATATATTTCCATCGTGTTGGACATCTGAAGCATCAAAAATAAACAGACTCGAACCAGTAAATCAATAACGGCATGCCTATGTTATTGTTTTGGTGTTAAAGCAATTTCTCTACATCAAAACATGACATCTTAACGGGCGGCGTTGTACTGGAACTAGACAGGAAACTTGACGCATTATTGTTTGCAATGAATTTACACTAACTTATTATATGAAGAACTTCTGAAACTTTTTTTTATTATAATTTTGATATATCGAGATCGGTATATCCGTGTATGTCATTGGAATTGCACGATCGCAATGTTCTTTTATGTTAAACAAACTCAGACGAATGGACGAAACTTACTTCGATTTATTCATGTTTTTGTGGTGCCTATTGCTTGTTAACCTTGTCAACCTGTCATGTAACCATCTGACAGAGATAGTTTTGTTGTTCAGTTTTACACATTTCTAAAGATAGCTGGAGCTGAAAGAATGTTGATGGGTAACTATAGAGCTCATTTAGTGTAACAAATGCTAGGTAAAAACATATCGCTCATTTAGTGTAACAGTTGATTGGTAATGAAATGTCGCTCATATAGTTCAAAGTTGCTTGGTAATAAAATATCGATCATTTAGTGTAAATGTTGCTTTAGAAAAAAACATATCGCTCATTTAATGTACCAGTTGCTTGGCTTGGAGTTAGCCTACTGCTGAAGCCTGACCTACAGCAGTCCTATTTGGTATATCTATCATTGTCTGACACGTTGTAACAAATGCATGTATTTGCTTTCTACTGAAGGCGAAATGCCATACCTATATATAAATTCGTAATCATAAGAGGCCTATAGTCAATAAAATACAAGCTGTCGCATCCCTTTACGGTGCTCTTGCTTAACTTTATATTGTCTATAAATATATTCTGTTAAAAGGAATTATTGTGATATTTTTTAACCTCTCGCTTTTCGAAGAAATTTGGATGGCGTCATTCCATCTGTCATGTTTTTGACCAACAATCTTACAATTCATCCCGATTTTTAGAAAGTATTGAACATATGTCTGTGGTTTGGCGTTTGAGTTTTAAGCCGATGTAAATGAAACTTACTGTACAGCAAGTACATGGTAATATTATTGACTGACATATGACCCTTTGATATCTTTACTGAAATAACATTCATTTAATAATTTGCATTGCAGGTTGCCTAAACTATTGAATAAATACACGTTTACTATTGAGTAAATACACCATAACTATTGGGTAAATACACCTTAACTATTGGGTAAATACATCTTAACTATTGAGTAAATACATCTTAACTAATGGGCAAATACACCTTAACTATTGGGTAAATACACCTTAACTATGGAGTAAATACATCTTAACTATTGGGTAAAATCACCAAAAATATTGGGTAAATACACCTTAACTATTGAGTAAATACACCATAACTATTGGGTAAATATACCTTAACTATTGGATAAATACACCTTAACTATTGGGTAAATACACCTTAACCCTTTACTTTATAGATACGTGTTTTACCGCACCAATCATGAAGCCCTTTGAAAACGGTGCAGAAAGAGTTCAGATTGCTCGTAGCAAGCAATCTAAACACTTCCTGCACTGTTTTCCACTCTGTCAGTTAATATCAACATAATTCACCCAATAATTCAAAAACCTTCTATATAAGGTGTCCAAAGGCGTCTATATAAGAGGTGTCCAAATGCGTCTATATGAAGTAAAGGGTTAACTATTGAGTAAATACACCTTAACTATTGAGTAAATACACCATAACTATTGAGTAAATACACCTTAACTATTGGGTAAATACACCTTAACTATTGAGTAAATACACCTTAACTATTGAATAAATACACCATAACTATTGGGTAAATACACCTTAACTATTGGGTAAATACACCTTAACTATTGAGTAAATACACCATAACTATTGGGTAAATACACCTTAACTATTGAATAAATACACCATAACTATTGGGTAAATACACCTTAACTATTGGGTAAATACACCTTAACTATTGAGTAAATACACCATAACTATTGAGTAAATACACCTTAACTTTTGGGTTAATACACCTTAACTTTGAGTAAATACACCTTAACTATTGAGTAAATACACCTTAACTATTGGGTAAATACACCTTAACTATTGAGAAAAAAAACACCTTAACTATTGGGTAAATACACCTTATCTATTGAGTAAATACACCTTAACTATTGAATAAATACACCTTAACTATTGGGTAAATACACCTAACTATTGAGTAAATACACCTTAACTATTGGGCAAATACACCTTAACTATTGAGTAAATACACCTTAACTATTGAGTAAATACACCATAACTTTTGGGTAAATACACCTTAACTATTGGGTAAATACTCTTTAACTATTGAGTAAATGCACCTTAACTATTGAGTAAATACACATTAACTATTGAATAAATACACCTTAACTATTGAGTAAAAACACCTTAACTATTGATTAAAGACACCAAAACTATTGATTAAATGCATCTATATGGAGGACGTTCAGGACAGAACACGATGATCTTTATTTGATGAGTACCAGTTACTTAAAAGGTCAAGTCTAATTGGGGCCAAACCCCTAAAACACGCACAGTTTTGTACTTTTAACTTGTAATTTTTATTTTCAAACATGCCATCTCAACCTCCGATGTTCAGTTACTATATTCTTTATAAAGGATATTTTTAACATTCTTTTCAAATAATGGCATTGTTACCTTTGTTCAAAATAAATAAGACTGATGACAATACAAATTAAGTCTGTATTTAACGTTTATTGTGAATATATGTAGTTTATGTCACATTCGCGAGTAAATATTCAAACATTTATTAATATAAGATTTAATAGATCCCTGGATATAGAGAATTGATTGCGATATGAAATCAACGATGATTGATTAAATCTGTGTACTTTTGTTCAAACAGTGTATCCTGGTAAGTTATTATCTGGCAATAGTAAACTAATTGAACACGGCTTAGAAATACATAGCGGGTTAAATACGTCAAATTGTAAGCAAAATTAAGTATTCAAAGTCTTAACAAAGGATTCAAAAGGGGAAAAGGTAAGTAATACATCATGCTGTCTTCTCTGGCCTAGTGGTAAGGGCGTCCGCCTCGGAAGCGGGAGGTCGAAACTTCCAATCCCGGTGAAAGCATTTGGATTTTTTTTTCTGATGCGGCCGGTTGCTCTCCCAGCAGCTAGTTAAATTGAGAGGTATCGACGCCTGGCAATGAATGTGGCTGGCCCTTTCAATAGGGTGACACTATAATAAACAAAACAATTTACTTACTTTTTACATCATGTACAATAAATATATTATGGGCAAGACTCCAGGGAAATCGTCAAAACCGACAAAAAACGTTGCTTTTTCTAGTGTTTAGATCTCTGTGGGAAAGACTATATCAATAAATATCAATGGCATTGTTAAAACATTTTAGTTCACATAATTACATTAAACGAGAAGATAATTAAATATAATACAAAGGTTTGTTCTCAAAGTAACGTGTTAGAGTTGTCTAAAGTATTTACAGAGTAGAGAGTGAAACACACACACATAGAGAGAGAGAAAGACAGAGAGAGAGAGAGAGAGAGAGAGAGAGAGAGAGAGAGAGAGAGAAACTTATTATCACAGAAGCGTTAACATGGGACCGTTTATGCCGTTGCAGAACTAGAGCGTAAATAAACAATTTGACACGGTACCTGGATCTCAGCTCACAATATCTATTGCCGCAGTACTTAAGTGCATTTGAAAGTCAGATCTCAACGCTTGACTTAGTTTAATAGTGTGTTAGCGAAACACTTCATAAATACATGTTGATACAATAAAACTGTTTACACATTACAATCCCTTACTAAACAAATGCAACAAAAACTGCAAGAACGATTTCGTGAAGCAACGAACGTATAAATCAAGATATTATTTCAGGTTAACAAATGTCATCAACGATATAAAAATAACGTTTGGTAAACATATATTCATTCTAAAAACACGTTTTGCTATATTTTTCTTTTAGTAAACAATTGTTTTAGGAAATTAGATATACTGATGAGCAAAATACTCAGAAGTAGAAATATCTAATAAATATCTCAATTATTTTGTACATAGGACAGCCTTTCAATGTCATTGCATTACAAATGTTTAAGTGCAGTATTTTTATAACCAAGGTTGCAAGACTAGATTGACAGTTTTGATTTAAATAAAATCATCTCTAACTCGAATTGTAGTTACGTTTGCATGTCGGTGGCAAATGAAATGCTGTATTTATGTTATTTCTTCTTTCTTTTGCCACTCTTTCTCTGTTAGCAGTAATTGAAATGCTGCCTGTAAGCACTGATAAGCAGAACGTTGTTTGTAACATTATGTACCTTTAGTAGCAATACATTAATGCCCCTGCCTTTTCGACCTGCTTTGCGGCTATTCAAATTGTGGATGATAAACTGCTTGTGATAAATCAGACAACCAGCTTTCAAGTTTCATTGCAACCAATATCGACTATAACCATAACGTTTTTTGGTCCTAATGCTATATTCTAGTATTAGCCTTTTCAGCATGCTTTTCAATTATTCAATCTTCCTTCCTCTTAATTGTATCGACAGCCGGTATAAATGTATGAAGTTTATGACTAGCCTACGAATTAAGGTTAATACACGAAACATTACAGATTTTTTCAATTCATCTTGGGATTTAATTCAAACCATCATTGTTTGAATAGGCCTGTCTGTCGGCCATTGTTCAGTACTCTGTTACATGTAGATTACTATTCACATGTGTAAAGTGAATGAACAGTTTATCATTTTATCAGAATTTAAATTCGTCAACTTATAAATTGAACACGTATTCTGAATCTACTACGTAAAAGGCACCGGAAAGATAATCATAAAAGATAATAAGTTAATGGACCCCTCGAATATTGTTGCCAACGACTCGTGTCCATCTTCCGTGACAAATGAAAACAATTGCAACAGTAAAATATATATAGGGAACGCGAAGTATTCTTTCCTTTTAACATTTTAATCTTCAATAGGACTTGCATTACACTTCCGTACCGATAATCAGAAAAAATTAATTCAAAATATATTTCGACTTAGATTTTTCAAAATTTAATGTACTTTTTCAGTTGGGAACTTAACCAGATTTGCGACTATCCCACGTATCGCTTTCCTAACATGATTATGATAGTTTTGATTCTTTCACATGATGTGTCATTTATCAAAATAATTGTAGTTTATGGCCTCTGCACGGTTGTTCTCGTGACTTATGGACAGTTAATTTGATGGATGAATGTATGGGTATTTTTAACGTCTTTGAGATACACCGGGGAAAACTATATGTCTTATTTTAAATTAAACGGCTCATAAACAAATTGAACCAGACACAGGTCTGCACTGCATTGCTATATTTTGTAATAATGGAAATATCCAGTAATATATAGAGAATATTAAGCAACATGACAATTTCGATCTGCACATTAAAAGTTACAATGCAGTTTAGGTATTTACTACCATGGTAATAAAGCTATCGGAAGATTGCTAAATCTTTTCACACCAATGTTTCTGGACTTTGAGCATAAAAGTTAACGTTAGCATGCGCCATTTCGTTGACATCTTTACAGCACTTTTAAATGACATATTACCTATAATGCAAATGATTAGATTGTTTGTGTGAAGTTTTTAAAATGCGAACTATGTTGTATTATGGGTAGGCAGCCTAAATTATGACAAGTAATATAAACATCTTGATATGTGTCTGAATCTTTTACATCGGTTCTTAAGACTGTTATAAACCAAAAAAAAAACACAACGATAAAGGACACGTGTCTGATTAAATATTGATAGTCAACAGAACGGCGTTGTTGCAACGTGGCAGAGTAACGGCGTGTGGATGGAAATCTCTCCCCCGAGATCCTGCAGTATTAGACAACTCCAGACAAATGTATTTTAAATTGATCTACCATTCTCCGTGTTCAGTTTTCTCAAGCACTTATGCGCAATCCTTTTTAAATTATAGCAGACCGAGAAGAAGAAAAACATGGATATGGATATCGCGTACTCATATTTTCTTCCCCTTGAGGATTGCTTTATTTATTTTTTTCCCAAAAAATCGTTACATGATGGTAAACAACGACGGGTTCAAGATTATATATTACATGAGGGTAGAATTTTTACAATATTTATGCTTTTCAGAGCGAATATATAACACTATTTAATGGGGGCGTAACAGGTTTTTTTGGCCGCCTTAAGGTGATATTACACGGTTCTAGCGCTAGATTTTCAGTCGATTTAAATATGTTTGCAAACTTTTAGGTATGTGTTAGACGCCTCTGGATTCGTTAGTATAGTCAGTGGTTTAACTTGACTTTACAGATTTGTGTTTCATTGTATATGTGTATGTTACATATTTTGTAACAGCAAAGTGAGGTTATTTTGATTTATACCGAGGAGTTTTATAAAATATCGACCGGGGCTTGCTTCATTTAGTTTGTTTTGTATTTGCTACGATCGTTCTATGTACTGTGTTGTGTTCAACTTGTCTTTTTAATGCTTACTCTCCCGATGAGTACACATATATTTTATGACTTTAGTATTTAACTGTGGTGTTCAAAGAGCGAGGTTCACGAATGCCTCAAGATGACCCTATAGTGCAATAAAATTAAACATTTTTTTAGTGTGTGCAAAAATTGATGTTATTTAATAAAAAAAATATTATTTTAAAATTTTGTTTTCAATTATTTAATTTTCTCTTATTAAAATACCTTAAAAGCGCGCATAAACAGTGAAAATGTGCAATCAATCTTCCTACATTGAATACCTTTTTAAGTAAATACAACATGGTTTTAACAGTGAAAACACTCTTGCCACAATGCAATATTTTACACGTATTACTTCTAGTGTAACAGACAGTTATCAGAACAGCTATTTATGTGTGGCAAGAATGCCTTCATTTTAAAAATAACAAACAAAAAAAATACATATTTTTAAAAAAACAAAGAATATTTATACAAATACGTGTCGGTTTGCTGAACAATAATTATCTCAAAGAAATGCATTTTAAAAGGTCGATATTTGGTCATGTACCTGGTCCTTTGCACGTCTAACAAGACAAAACTATCACCAAAAAAAACATGCAATTCATATAATATAAGATGAAGTAAACTGCTATGAATAATTTGTG
Organism: Panopea generosa; assembly: GCA_029582155.1. Lineage (NCBI taxonomy): Eukaryota > Metazoa > Mollusca > Bivalvia > Adapedonta > Hiatellidae > Panopea > Panopea generosa. The sequence goes on along the minus strand of CM055906.1, from coordinate 59,530,624 downwards.
CATTTGTGTTATGGTCATTCAAACGTTACACTTTTTACATTTATCAGTTTTAAACATTGCTTTATTTAATTGCATTTTAAATTCATATCATCAGACAAATGTTTTTTATATAGTTTTGTTCACTTTCATGTAAATACACAAAGGAACAGATAAAATGATAAAAGAGAACTTGAACGTAAAATCCTATGAGATAGATATGCTATAAATCATTATCAAATCAATACAATCTTTCAATTGGAAAATTTTAAATTATGATTTACATCTAAAGTGTGACGAGAAATGCTCTATAATTTATAGGAATATTTGTGTTTTGTCAAACTGTTTCGTGATTGTATTAGAAAATTCATTGATCGTGTTAATTTGCAAGCATTGATGAGTACTTTTTACACGACATTTCAGTATTTGTATATAACAGCTTACTTTGATGTTTTTTTCTATATTTTTAATAATCATGTTTAGTAATTTTCATTATGCTTTGACATTCCTTTAGAATTAACCATTTGTTGATTTGGGATAATACATCTTGTTAAGCATTTACATGTCAGTGGTAGACAGAACTATGTATATAATGATATAATTAAATATGCATTCCATAACATGCAGCTTCATTTGTTAAGCATTAACACGTCAGTGATATACAGAAAAATGTATATAATGATATTATTAAGTATGCATTCCATAGCATGCAGCTACATTAGTTAAGCATAAACACGTCAGTGATATACAGAATGATGTATATAATGATATAATTAAGTATGCAGTCTATAACATGCAGGTACATTAGTCAAGCATTAACACGTCAGTGGTATACAGAATGATGTGTATAATGATACAGTTAAGTATGCATTCCATAACATGCAGCTAAATTAGTTAAGCATTAACACGTCAGTGGTAGACAGAATGATGTATATAATGATATAAGTAAGTATGCATTCCATAACATGCAGTTACATTAGTTAAGCATTAACACGTCAGTTATATACAGAATAATGTATACAATGATATAATTAAGTATGTAGTCTATAACATGCAGCTACATTAGTTAAGCATTAACACGTCAATGATATACAGAATGATGTATATAATGATATTATTAAGTATGTATTCCATTACATGCAGCTTCATTAGTATTCACGCGTTTTCTATAAAAATAATTTTGTTGAACACGTTTAAACTTATATCATTTATTTTACTTCGAATGTGAAACAAGGTCTTTCAACTTCGGCATATCACGCTCGAAGTCTTCCCAGTAATAAGCATATGCAAATAAAGTGTCATGTTCAGGAAAACCGTACATAGTCATGGCGGAGGATCGAACCAAGGTCATCTGATCCTGAGTCCGATGCTTTACCACTGGACCACGCACTCCACTGTCGTTGAATATTGAGCTGGATATAAACCCGCAACCTCCGGCGTGAGAGGCCAACACTTTACCCACCCACTCAATTACTGCATCCTTTTTTATTTAATACCTTTAATGTAAAGTTGAACGATTAAATTTTTACATCATCTATTCGTATAAACACAAACTATTTAACATACACTGTTAGTAGAGCTGAGAGCCGAATCTAAGTTAAAGAACAAGAGCTTGTGACCAACTCAATGTCAAAATATATGAAAGAAAATATATCTTTCTGTAAATATAAACACAAAACACAACATGATATTTAAGTAGAATCACCGGGCGCACCACATACACTGTGACAACCACGCGATGTTATCAAACAAACACAATTTCTCAATACCAATTAGCGATATTAATGATACACTCTGCCCACCTCTCCTACATCTCCTACCTGCCATTCCTTAACGAATGTTAAAGTTCCTCTTCACTTGTTATTTCTCAGTTATGACGTAAACGTCATTATTGATAGGTAATCATTAATATATACAGTTGTGACGGTTTCTGAGTAGTGTATGCGTTCAGTCTATCCATAATTAATACACACCTCATAACAACTGTTTGGTTTATTTGATTTATTCTGTTTGCATCTCAATAATTACTATTGTTATTTCTATTTTTTCCAGATACCTATCAAACAGGAAATACAGATATAAGTACATTACAAGGACTGGCATCGCATAATTGACAGATGGTTTGGAAATTGTTGACAAAGTGTTCATAATGACGGAAACCAATATTCAGATAGAGATTGTTTAGCAATAAGTCATAGTTAATATCATTTTTATAGATAAAACAAGTTTTAATTGCATTTGTTTACGAATGTTATAATAGTGAAAGTGTTATAGTTTACAACATAACAGAAATGGATATATTAGAAGGTGTCATATTCATATCGACTCTTGTAATGGTGTTTAAAACAGGTAAGAGCTGTTTTACTTTATTTATTGTATATTATGTTATGTTAGCAGTTGTTATTTATTGGACAATTTAGGCTTCTTTAATTGATGAGTAAGCCCACTGTTGACTTTTGTTCTTTGTTCTATAGTAAACAAATGTTTACATGCTTGTCATTCATAGAAATATCCGAATGAAAAAGATACAACATTACAATTTAGTGCTTACAGACTTTAGCATTATCAAAATATGATGGACATAGGAGATCCTGTTTTATCAAATATATTTTACGTTCCTGTCCATGTGCACACCGTTGACTAAATATATTAGTAGATTAGTAAGAAAGACCATAACATATGCGAAATTGCATTTTTAAAGAAAATGAAAGTAGAAATATTTTGGCAGCAATTATACAACCCGACAGAAGAACTTCACGTTTGCAATGGGTGTGTTATGCCTAGATGTGTGGGAGTCAGTGAGAAGTTTCAAACTTTAAAATAACTGACGGTTTTGCAGTTAACTAAAATCTGATGCTATAGATAAATGTTTGTATACATTGTATAATTTATAAATATATATGTATTATTTCATAGGAACTTGTGTCGATGTGTCGTAAAACACCATTCATTCATTCGTAGAAACATTTTATTTTATTAATTGAAGACTAATTCCCGGTAATATTACAATGACAATTCTTAATTAAGCATTCTAGGCCCCTGGCCTATAATACAAAATATGAAGCAAATACGACATATAGAAGATATAACACAATAAGAGTTATACAGTATAATTAAGGTCAGAATAAACATGTTATTATTGATCAAGAAGTGTCCATTGTGATTTAAAATCATATGATATAACAAAATGATATGATGTTTTTAAAATACATACGAAGAATGTTGACATTGACATATACATCACATAATTTTGACTGCTAACTATACGTGTTAAACTTAAATGCAAAGTATATAAACACTTATAATCACGGAACTCGTCTATTTTGCTCGAAAATGTAATATCGACATAGACATAGACACAGACATAGTTTATTCAGTAATTAAGTCATCCGGTCCAAAATACAGCAATATCTACACACATTTTACAGAGTAGCATTATACACTTAGTTACATATCGTTAGTTCTGTTATTTTATTTTTGTACATTGTTTACACCAGAAGTCATAACTTTGATTTAATTTATTCATTTCTTTGATAGAAACTTTGATACAATAAGTTTTTACATACTTTCATTTTAATTAATTATACATTTACAAACTGTCATTGCATGTTCTCATTCTAATTCATTTACATTATTAAAATTATGTAGTAAAAATGTGGTTCCTAAATATTGCAGAATTATTTACATTATTAATTTCCAAAACTTTTTTTCTTCATTTAAATGCATGCAACAAATATTTTGCTATTTATATACATTGTTACTACCTGTCAAAGACATTATAATAAAAAAATTATAGAAAATGTTCAGTAATAAAAAATTATAGAACATGTTAAGTGATCCGTTCTTCAACCAGTTATCTTTGAAGTAAGTTTGTTTGAGTGTTTCATATTCTTGACATTCAAAGGGGAGACGGTATTTTTCTTCCGCAACTGTTATTTTATTGTGCAAGCAGAATCTTAGATTGCAGTATGTCTTCCTTTTTCAATCATTAATTCATGACTTGAGTACCGAGCATTTGACAATGTTTTTTTCTTAAAATATATGACATATCAACATAAAGATAATATTCCGTATTAACTAATGATTAATTTATTTTTAAAATGAAGTGCTTTAGATGAACTTTTTACATCACCATAACACTTTTACGTGTAACAATCTTTAATACGTGTTTTGAACAATTGTACAAGATTTGTCTCATTTCCAATATCTCGCTAACTAGATAGCCAGTATCGGGCGGGAGACAAAATGTATTACATCTAATTAGCAATGTATATCAACTGAATCTAATATTTTCCTTTCTTAGCTGCGCTCTGTGATTCTAAGTGGTCCTTTCATAAAAAAAGTGTTATGGTTGTTAAATGTTAAAAGTGTTATGATGATAGCGATGCATTATAAATAACTCCAAATACGCACTCGCCTTTGCTACGTGTACAATGTTGACATGACGTAAGTTGAACTTAGCTACAAAGGATAACATATTAGTACAAGGCAGACATCGTTTGAAAGTCGTGTGATCATCCACTGTAAAGAACCAGACATGGCGCCAATGCAGCCAAGTGGTCTCTAATACATAATAGTGTAAAATGAACACCAACGTCTCACTACACATTCGCGTCCCTTTTTAATGGCGGTTACACGATTCTTTTTTAAAAAGTTCTTTGTAAATTGGTTTTAATATTTTCAAAACTGTTCATAGAAACTGTGGTATCTTGCTGCTGATAAGCAAATCAAACGATGGCATAGCATATACTGCAATAAGACATCACTGGTGTTTTGTATTGGATTTTAATAGGCGGTTGTATTTTACAGCTTTTAATAGGTTCTTTTATGTAAAAAAAAACTTAGTGTGTCACTGCACTGATCAACCCATCATTTATTGTGCAGTTTCATGGGCAGATACAATTCTGCTATAGAAAAACACTTTTAAAGAAATTCCATATGAAACTTTGTTTTTACAATAGAAATCCTACACCTTAATTTATACAGAATAAAGAGAAAAACTCAACTGTGTGGTGATCACTGTATACGAGGTAAATAAGCTCGTAAAAGGATCAAACGACGATTCTTCATCGAATAAAGGTGCCAGACTAATTTTAACTATAGCGTAGATATTTACATTGATGAATAGTTTCTGTAATTGTCTGCTTGGTATTAAACGCAACATAACTTTTAACATTATCGGCCAAATTAAGTATATTTCCAAACATGCTAAAAGTCAATTGATATTTAATATCTATAGTAGTTATGAATTTTTCTCGCCTGTTCAATTCGTGAGAATAGATAAACACGTTATCAGCTCGGTCATCATTCACTAAACTATTCAATGAACATTTTGAACGATCGATGGTGTCACATTTAAATTTCCTTTACTTTCCACTTTCTATCTACTAATATCTAGATTCCTATGACATATAGCTACATACTGATTATTCAAAAAGTTCAACAAAAGTTGATACTTCTCCGATAAGAAGTACCTGTATAATAAATTTCCTTGCCAGTTTTAATTTACCAGAGTGATGTTGAGTATCTGCTTGAGAGAATATGTAAGCTCAGGCGTATGTACAGTATATGGCGTATGTACAGTATATGGCTTATGTAGGCCTAACCGTATCAAATTGGCTATATACATTTTCAAGTTCAAATATAAATTCTATCACAGTCCTAAATTTTGAGCATATTCAAATATGTGATACATGATGTTTATTACATTTACATTAAGAATAGGCGATTATAACTTATATTCCAGTTGTTTCTATTCTCGACCAAAACTCTTCCATTTTTAAAACCCCGCCCAGATTATATGCCGGGATACCATCACACTCTTAATGGAGAACGCAATGCCAGGCAGGTAATTTGTTTGGTTTTCTGCGAATTGTCTAAGTGTCTCCAGTCTCTAAGTTATAAGCATAAGTCTTAGAAAACATATCAGGATGTTTCAAACATTTAAAATTGACTGAAAACACTTTTTTCTCATAAATCATGTCTTTTCATGTAACTGATCTCGTATTGCCATAAAGGTATCAAAATATATTTAAAAGAGGATTTCCTTAATCGGCGCACGCACCTATGTTAGACGTATTTATTGAGCCACGTAATGTTATTTTTTTATTTACTTAACGTTAATAAAATTTAAGCACCAAAATTATTCACCAACTACCGCTATTTTAAATCGAGTCTTTTTCGGTATTTTCTTGGAGTAGAAAATATATAACAAACTCTGCAGTCAATGGAGAAATGGGTATTTATCTGCATTAGTAAATGAGTATATTAATAGATGTTTGACAGACTCTTCAATGAGTTGTTTTGGAATTAGCAAATAAATGCACAATAGGCAAATAATATAGCAAACCGTTCTTGTAAAAGTTGGTTTTGTAATGTTAAAAAGAAACCATTTCTTTCTTTATTTGAATATGCTATAATTGATTTCATCGGAAATATTGCTTATCATTTTTTTCTCTGATTCAAGGAACTTTATTTATACATAGGCTATTGTATAGTATTATTTCTTATTCTTCACTTGGTTCATTGCAGTTCTTTATAATAAGTAATTAGCAGTATTTGACATAGCTTACCATGTCAGTAATTGTGCTTTGTATCGATATGTACATTTAAAGAGTCTTTTATAATTCTTTTAGAATGTTTATGTGCAAGTTTAAACGTAACTGTATTTACTTTATTAAATGATATGTATAAGATAAACAAAACAAAAATAAACTATGCAAATGAATTATAAATAATTATTAGTCTTGGATATTATTTACTTCAATTTGCGTTTATTATAACTATTTTTCATAGACGTTTGATGTTAAAATACAATTGACTTAGAAATTTATACCTGCTACAGTTTCAAAATGCCAGCTGTTTTGTTTTATTAAATGTAAATCAATTTAATTTTTTGATTAATATGAAATTAATTCTCTCTTTTCACATCATTTAACGACATGGATGACATTATTTAATAATTATAAAAAGACAATTTAGGCGAAATGCGGCGGACCGATAAAGTAATACATGTAATTACGAGTCTCAGCTGTGACTGTTAATCGCTCGTAGATTAGTTTTATGATCCTTGATAATTATTCAATAATTATGTCTTGCTTGAAGACTTTTGCAAACTCTCGCTTTTTTGTAAGTTTTGGAATAACTGTAAGTTTATTATGTAGTTGTTTAATTTTGTGCACGGTATGTAATATTTAGGGGTCCTACGTGGCCGACTGGTCTAAGGCGCCGTCTCAAGACCACTTACCGCTAGGTTCGAGTCCCGCTCGCTCCAAAAACTTTATGTGAGAAAGTTTCAAGTTACTCTTTAATGTGTTACGATAATTTACTCTCTCTCTTTCTTTCTCTCTCTCTCTCTCTCTCTCTCTTCTCTCTCTCTCTCTCTCTCAGTTTCTGAAATGATTGTTTTAACATTACTTATAATATCATTGGACATAACCTATCAGTTCTCTATATGTTGCTAGTGCATGATGTTTATTTTGTTAAAGCGCTAAATAACCACAACAAAATAGCAACTGCTTCATTGTGCATGAACAATCGCCAGATAGATCAGCGTCCTATAATGAAAATTGCCTATAAATAAAATAGACCACAACAACAATATACTCATTATCTGAAGGAAGCAGAAGTCTCAGACGGTGGCAATTATGTGCAATGCGCAGCTGCTGGTTCCATCGTTATATAGAAGATAATAAACTGTCTTGCAATGATAGGGAAAACCCGCACTAAGCAGACTACGCCATGCTAGAAATCCTATTTGTGCCATTCAAACGACCATGGTTTACTGTCAGAGAGTTAATTTTGATATTATCGATAATCTCGTTTACTTTTATGGCTGTTGTTTCTTTTGTATTTCCAACCGTATGCGAAGTCTGTAGAACGGACCCAGTTCTCGCGATTGGGTCCGTTAAATAGCGAAATGAATTTCGGGGAAAGCCATTTTTGAGCACGTTGATTAGTCAGTTGCTTCAACTGAATGTTTTAATGACCTCACTGTTTATTAAGCGTTTAACTGCTATGAATTGTTGGACAGGCATATAATTCAATGATTTTTCATTCGGGTTAATGTATTTGGTTCGGGGGATATCAGGTTCTGGGATGGACTAACCATATATTTAAAGCAGAAGAGTGATGTACAGTGAATATAGTTTAGTCTGTAGAGCAAATCTATCTCTCCCGATTGGGTCTTTTGACTAGCAATTGTTAGGAGCACGCTGATTGGTCAGTTGCTTCAGGGAACGTTTGAATGACGTCATAGTTTAGTAAGCATTCAATTGCTATGAATTGTGGGACAGGCATAGAATTCCCTGCTCTTTCCATTGGTGGTTAATATACCTGATTCGGGAAGTATCAGGTTCGGGATAGACTAGAACATACATGTAGTTAGCTTCCAATCTCGATCCGATCATCTCTTAATGCAACACCCAGTATTGATTCCATACATTTACACAGGGAACGGACTCGAGATCGATTCATACATCAATCTAAAATAAAACGGTATGAACCATATTTATATCAGAAATCAATATGAAGTATAAAAACTATATTTCCATTCGGTGCTGCTTTGTTAAGCTATCAGTTTAAAATAAAATATTGCATAAGCCTTTGCTGAGTGTACTGTAGTAAGTTATATGGAAGACCTGTGGGGACTTTTTTATCCGTTATTCTGAGCTTTGACTTGGAAGGTACGACTTACACCTTGTGGCTTCTGTATTGCGACTTTAGTATTCGTGCTACAACATATTTAGAAGTTCATATTCAAGATTTTAAAAAAGTCATACATTTTGGTCGAAAGTCGTTATTCCTTATTTAGTAAAACGCCAAATGTCATCAACCTTAGTTAAAAGGTAGTTCATTTTAAGTATATGGAAACCCGAAAGGAAAGAACTTTTTACATTGGTAATTGAAGGTTATGAATTAAGACCTATGACTTACGACTTACGACTAACAACCTGTGACTGAGCATTTATATCACCCGAATCCATTGCGTTTTCACCATTTGCATATGCCTTCTTGGAGCCAACTAATGTATCTGCACGAATACATATGTTGCATTTACAGAAGTCACTAGCATAAGTCATAATTTCCTAGTCATAACTGACAACAACAAAGACAAACTTTCCCTCATGTGTTTCCTTTGTTTCAAGTTTCAAAAGAAAATATGCACTTTTAAATTATTTTTGGTTCTATTCTATCTATAGCACATGTATACATTTTTCTGACATCTAAGGATCTTTTTTGGTAAATACTAAAAGCAAATGAAATCGCAAAATTGACAAAAGAATGATGAAACGCTTGATGCTATACATAAAATATATTTTAGTATAATTCAATCATTCCTTAATACACACTTGCTCTTATAATTGAGTATATATGTATTTTGTTTTATATTTTGTATTATTCCTACTTTTGTTTTAGTTCAGATAATACTAAATCATTGTAGCTCGATTGCGATAAAATATCAGAACTTATATGAGTCCGCATCCTGTGTCAGTATTGTTTTATGAGTGGCATCGGATCGAACCCTCAACCTCTGGCGTGAGCTGCCAGCACTCTTTTCCTTTTTTGGACGCGTTCCTTGCTTCTGGAAGGTCATGTATTTGTTTTGTCTTTCCAATGTAATGTGTATTCTAAGTTAATTTGTAATCTGTGGCTCTCATTCATTTTTGCTTATGTCATTTTTTTCTTTTGTCCAATATGCTATAGGCAATATGTAAGATAGCATTGCGTGTTCCCATAGCATCATGTAATATCTCCACTGTGAAAGACAATTAGGAATTGCAATAAAAGACAGCGTTATTTTACATTTAAAACTGTTGAGTTAGTTATGTTATGTGCACCATTGCACACTTTATATGATATTTTCGAACTTCATTTATAATGTTTATCTTCTGATGACTGGATTGATGGTTTTCAATTCCAGGAAAGTATGATTTATTGTTCGGATGGCACTGTGGATACAAATGTATTCATTCCAATTATTCAGCTAATGCTGGTGTTTCAAACAATGTTTTTTCGTAGGCGTTTTTTTTTCTTCAAAATTGTACCGTATACCAAGGAATTTTATAGAAGAGAGAACACAACTAATCGATGTGTTATGAAAGCGTGTGTAGTTTCGCAATTTATCGTTTTCAATTATCTTAACTTTGCAGAAAAATATTTGCAACAAAGCTGCAACAAAGCTGCAACAAAGCCAGATAATTTCCATCATTATATATTTATAATGTTAAAGTTCATTGATTGATTACAAAATCCTTATACTGCTACTCAAAAGCAATATAAAACTAATATAACTTCTTGAACCTTTACTTCAAACTGCCATATGTTTGATTCAGTGTCGTTTTGCATGATCAAAACATTATAAAATATAAAAGGTTAAATACAATTTACATTGCAAGTACAAAAAACCAGTTGACTGTAAAATAGGGACGGTTAATTTTCCAGCTTATTAATCCTTCGGGTGCTATTTCATCAATTATTAGTCAAAAGATGTAAGATTTTTATATTTCCTTTAAGAATTTGTCCTTGTGTTTAACAATTTTTTCTAATCGCTAATGTTGAAACTTCTTTTTCTTCTTTACTAACAAATTTTAATCATCTATGCTTAAAGATGAGTAATAGGCAGGTCTTTAACTTACGTATTGCTAAACTCACTATACAGCGGATGTTAATTATAACTTACATTGAAAAACTTTTTCAGAATTATCAAATTTCTAAAAACAATCACACATTATCTTTTTGATTAATTTAAAAAATTTGTCAACATGACACGCATATCATATCACGTGCAGGACACAATCATCACAACAGCACAATCTAATGAATTATTTACTGTAGTCGGCAAAAAAAGGTTCTGCACATTTGAGGTATTTGGGTTAAAAAATGAAAACTGTATTTTCATACGGATATGTTTTATATAATAAACATTCATTTAAATTTATAAAAAAATGTAATCCCAGGAAAATTTCTGACTTGCTCTCTGGTGATGAAACTTTGGTTTATTATTTTGAGCTCCAACGGCGCATCAATAACAAACAATGCTTGGTAAAACTCAGGCTAGGACGGTCATAGCAAAGAGGACAAGAAGCGCCAAGAGGGTTTTATATGCCAATTTTTTTAATTCTAATGGTCATGTTGTACAAATTCCACACAAAGAGGGACGAACAATTACAGACACGTTTTACAAAGATAAAGTATTTAAATCTGTCAAAAAGTTAAAGAAAAGGTTTGGAAAGCATACAGCTTATTCATGACAATGGTTCTGCCCAGGATGAACGACCCCTTATTACCCTGACTCAAGCCAATGTGACTTTTTACTATTTCCCATGCTAAAAATGCTCGCAGGTAAAGGCTATGCTACTAGAAGCACTTTTTTGGCCTGCAATTTTACAGTGTCTGAACAGTTAATCAAGGGGATACTATTTTGCGGCAGTTAAGTCGTGGACAGCAAGTGTGTATTTGTGCATGGGGGGATGCTTTGAAGGGTTGGCCTGAAAAAAAATCCCGTTCCTGTGAAAACTTAAATATCCGAAGACCTGCGACAGAATATATTGAATGCTCCTCGTACCTTTTAAAAGCGATGGTAGTTTAAAAGGATGTATTTAATCTGCATATATCTGTCATCTCAGACAGGTTTAATTTGCTCTTAGGTCATCTGCTGAAATTAGCATATCTGTAAAGCTATTCTTATCTTACTTGATGTTGTCTATCAACAATGACACAAACAATTGAGAATTCAGCACACTATTCTCCGAAGACTCATTAATGCAGGAGAGATGTAAACACGGTTGAGTTTTAAGTGCATTGCAATTATCGAATGTACATTTTTATTGCCCGTGTCCCGAATATTAGCTTTAGTGATTAAAAACACCCCGGATTTATTACTTAGAGAACTGATGTTTTAATGGAATAGAATAACATTAATTGTGATTTAAGAGTGTTAGCTGAGACTAGTTTACGTCAACATTTTAGTTATATGCATGGCGTTAGATAAACTCTTCAATAAACAGAAAAGAAATCAATTAAATGTTAATTGTGCGTTAAACATTTCTGATGATTATTAATAACCTCACGAATCAATGGAAATAAAGAATCGGTTTATGATACATTGTATCGACAAGGCATCGTGTGTACTCAAATGTTATCATCAGCGATGAATATTAAAGAATATAATGACTAAATATATTCTGACAGGGTTGTAAAGCACATTAGACAAAACGTGACTACTACGTCAGAGCACGGGTTACAATTACTTCACCAATGCATTTTATGGACACTGAAAATAATTTGGATTCCAAAACAAGATATTTAAACTGATATTGTACCATTGTTTCATGGTTCACGCTAGACCAATATATCTAAACTGATATTGTACCATTGGTCCATGGCTCACGCCAGACCATGTAATTTAAACTGAGTATTATGTTATATTGTTTCATGGCTCAAGCCAGGTCAGGTTGTTTATGTTAATATTATGAAATAGGTGATTGGATTACGCCAGACTAAGGTCATTACATTAACATGGTATAACTACTGCATTGGTTACACCTGACAAAGAGATTTACAATAATATCGTATTATTGATTTATGAATCATGCCATTTCAAGATGTTCATCACATTAATATTGCTAATTAACCAAACCTTAAATATAACACGACATCATGGTGTTATAAGAAATAACTGTCTGCCACCGGTTGTTTGATAAAATCGATTGTTAATATTAAAAAAGCGATAATAAAAAAAGCGAACAAAGGTGTTTATTGCAAACAGCTCTTCTTATCGAGACGGATGATTGACATAATACTGACAAGTCACGAAGACAGAATTGCACAATACGCGTCATGCAGAGATTCGTCATGAGCGACTGCGGATACACTGTGGCGGTATGAATGGAAAACAGCGAAATCATATTCAGAAAAAAGTCATGAAGCAAAAGAATATAATTTTTTTGAGAAACATTTCGGAAAATAAAAGGACATTACAGTTCGTATAAACTTGAGAATAGAGTGTCATGAGTGAAAATATTCTAGAAAAAACGTAAAACAACGCCTAGCAACACACAAAAACAGTGAAATTAGCATAACACGTGGTATAAAAACAAATTGTCCTATTGGTTAACTCTTTAATCGTTTAGTTGTAATTCGATTTATTGCTAAAGAAACTCGCGTAAACAAGTAATACAATATCTATCGATCGATTAATTCACATATTCACATATGTGAAAATGTCAAACTAAAAGGCATACCTTTCTCAATCATTGTGAGAGAACATCGAACACGTTGAAATGTTGTTCTTGCAGTAAAGGAATGAATTAACTTACTTTTTTAAATCTTCAAATTCCAACATTAAACAGAGAGGGGCAGTAGTTTAATGAAAAGGTGTTGGCAGCTAACGCCATAGGTTGCGGGTTCGATACCAAGGTTGACTCGATGCCTCTCATAAGAACTGGTTCTACCCAGGAAGAGGACTCGAGACCGGTTCTTTAAGCTATGTGCTTTTGTCGTTATTGAACTAAAATAAATTAGAATAAAATAAAACTAAACAAATTCTCTGGAAGATGTCAAGTTGTCGAATTTTCAATTGTTAGTTAATTTCATTTTTTTTCTATATTATCATTCTATGGTTATTGAAAATTGTGACAAAACAAAGAGCACAGAATTCAAATTTAGTAGTTCCCGATGATTGAGCTTATTCTCTTATAAGAAGATAATACTAATAACTTGCTAATGTACACAGAAATACGACGGCGAAAAGACAAACCAACGATGGTGAAAAGTCGAAATAATGTCGACTTTTCACCATTGAAGTTTCGTTGTTTTAACTTTTCACCATCGTTGTTTTGACTTTTCACCAACGTTAACGTTGTTTCGACTTTTCACCAACGTTAACGTTGTTTCGACTTTTCACAACCGTTAACGTTGTTTTGACTTTTCACTACCGTTAACGTTGTTTCGACTTTTCACCATCGTTGTTTTGACTTTTCACCTACGTTAACGTTGTTTCGACTTTTCACCATCGTTATTTTGACTTTTCACCACCGTAAACGTTGGTTTGACTTTTCACCACCGTTAAGGTTGTTTTGACTCTTCACCATCGTTAACGTTGTTTCGATTTTTCACCACTGTTAACGTTGTTTTGACTTTTCACCATCGTTAACGTTGTTTCGACTTTTCACCGTCGTTGTTTTGACTTTTCACCGCCGTTAACGTTGGTTTGACTTTTCACCACCGTTAACGTTATTTTGACTTTTCACCACCGTTAACGTTGTTTCGACTTTTCACATTCGTTGTTTTGACTTTTCACCACCTTTGACGTTGTTTTGACTTTTCACCACCGTTAACGTCGTTTCGACTTTTCATCATCGTTGTTTCGGCTTTTCCCCATAGTTGTTACGACTTTTCACCAAGTATGATAGTGAGAACTACTTGCATTTTCAAAAGGTTTTGTTAATTCGCAAGCATGCCTATATTTGTGGTACTTTTATGTCTATAAAATATATTTCTTCCCTTTTTTCTGTTGTTAAACAATATCATAATACCATTTCCACTAAATACTTACGATGAATAACAAATGCACTCAATCGAAGACAATTCATTTAAAACCTCAACTTAACTTCATACTGTTAGAATATATTTGAACTTTTCTGTCTGACATAATGGAAGTCTTTAAACTTGATGTTTATATAAAACATTATAACATACCATTATATTGGGCTCTTGCCTTGTTTATGTCATCCTTATTGTTTCAAATTATATCAAATGTTTTAATTTATTGACTTCGTGAATAAAATAACAAGGGAAATGCATATAGAATTCATAAATTTACCTTTTTTTGGCAATAAAGTAACGTCTATTACGTAAAGCAAAAACACATACTTCGCCGATGTAGCCCATAAAATGTCACCAAGAATATTGTAAATCATTGTTTATTGTAGAAAGTAATTACTCTTAGTTCCTACGTAAACAGTTTCTAGCTATTTGCAATAGCCTTTTGCAGCACGAGTATAATTATGTCAACCGATTTGCAATAACCCCAGCCAACTAGAACACCCACGGCAATCACTAATACTCGTTGAAGTCAAAAATGTCTGTGACTATAAATGTCTAATAGGTGAAACTGTTAAAATGTTAAAATGAAGACGCATTGCAAAGTGCGACAGGGCGTTAAATGCCATTCAAATGAATATAACGCACCTAAAATCACATACGGCTTATTTGCTTTATACCAGAGTTATTATTTAAATTGCATGTAGGTTAAAACATATACATCATGTCTATGTTTTCGATTTTATAAGTAAGAAAATATCCGTACTTAGTATAGAGAAAAACTGAAGTATTGCTATTGGTTGATGCTTGTAATTACGTTTTTGTATAATTTTAAAGAAGGCTTGTATCCACATATAGATTACGGTGTAAAACACAGATAAAAAAATTATTATTATCAACAGTTATTCTTCAAACTGACGTACGGGCAATAGCCAGGTTTTATTAATTAGCATGTTTAGTATCTTTCTAGATCATCTAGATTCATCAATACATTACATAGATTGTTGTTGTTGTTATATGGTGTTTAGCGTCGCTTTCAACAATTTTTCAGTCATATCGCGACGGTGTCTACTTGAGACAGTATTCTAAGCGCTGTCACACTGGAATATCATGCCGCAGACACATGGTATGATACCCCACCAAGTCACATTATACTGATACCGGGCCGACCAGACCTAGAACTTTCCTCTAAATGCTGAGCGTCAAGCGAGGTAGCTTCTAGTACCATTTTTAAAGTCTTTGGTACGACCGGCCGGGGATCGAACCCACGACCTTCCGCATGCGAGGCGGACGCTCTACCACTAGACCAAGACGCGGTCTCCATTACATAGATAATTGGTCATACATATACTTTAGATATATACCCATCAATTATTGTTTCATCGATATATAGGTTATTACAGTTACTGTGGAAAAGGTTAGTTTATACAGTTACTACAGTTACATTGACAAGGTTTGTTTATGCGATAGACATGTAAATCGATATGCGCTTTAATTACATCCATGCATAATGCAGGGTCAATTTGGATTTTTGTTAAGATTGTATTTGATTAAAAAATTGAACGATAATTGAACAAATGATACATACGGATGTTGATTATTACATTTTTTATGAAATGTTTACTGTTTCTGCCACTGTTTTAAAGTTATGATTAATGAGTGGTCGCTTACTTTAAACTTTAAACAGATTTTATTGCTTTTTGTATACATGACATAGCAAAAGGTTTTGGTCACAAGTTATCCGACATTTAATCGGCCCTTCCCAATAACAAATTATTTACATAAAACAATCCAGATGGCAATATAAAGTATTCATCATTGAAGAAAGAAACAAATAAAATAGGGTACATTGTTTAAATATAAACCTTAAATAGACCTTAGATAAAAGGCTCAACTATGACGTTAATACTAAAACTTAATAAGACTTATTTATTGTTAATTAAAACGTTTAATGTCTTTAATATAAGTTTTGACATTGTTAAATGTAAACATCTTTTCATCTACTGAAATATCGGTTCGGATAGCACAAAAACGACAAAGCAATGTTGTAAAGGTATGCCATCTACCTTTCGCCATGTAAAATTGCCTAACCATTAAACCGTATCGAAGGGCGGGCGGTAGTGTTATAGATAAAGTGTTGGCAGCTGTCACCAGAGGTTGCGGATTCGACCCCAGTTCGACACAATGCATCTCAAAAACAAAACTCAGTACTGGTTCTACCCAGGATTCGAGAACGTTTCATAATCGCAATCGAGCTGAGATGAATAAGTTAAATCTAAACCATATATTATTAAACTTGACTTAAAAGTCCCTCACATCTGTGTGTTTCGCTCGCGCGATAACGCCAGTGTTGAATGTTTATGGTGCATATGAACATTCTATAATCTAAATACAGTCATGCTTCAATTAAAAGATGACGTTATTAAATGTGTGTTTTATAATTTATATATCATCCTGCGTCCACAACAGTACATTCACTGTTGAACCAGGTTTGCATTCCCAGGCTCTTGAGGGCCTTTAAATTATGTTCTAACATCTTTGATCAAGGTAAATTGAAACTAATAAATTGCACGACGTGTCCCCTACATCAAACAGAAATGTAGATGTTAGATAGACTCTATGCATTAATATTTATAACATGTAACTTTATATAAATATCTAATCATGAGTCTGGAGTTCATATATTATATATTACATGTCAGTTTAACATAAAGGATATTTTGATTTAATCGATGTATACGAAGAATTGTGTCTTCACAAGACTTACGTTTACAAGCTTAAAACGATTATGAGCTGTCAAAAGTAATGAATTCTGTTAGTGTGTGTTTTATATATTGTATGTTACCAAATTAGCTAAATCAATGGTACATAGCTCTGAAAATGAAATATTGAATAACATATTATACTTTACATGTCGTTTTTCTCATCGACAGGTATATTTTCATCGCATGAATTATGATTTGTTTGCCTGAATATGTAGCGTTATTTTAATGCAATTGGAGGCTTCCATTTAACAACTCTTTCCTGGGATCCTGGAAGGTTAACCAGTACTAAAACACATCAATTTCTTCCAGTAACTGATAACTTTCCCACTTGAATCAGCGATGAGAGGCTAAAGGCTATGAGACGCAATGTCGTATATGACTCATCACTGAAAAATTGTCTGGGCGGGAAACTCACGAACCTTTGATTGATAGTCAGGCGCGTTACCGATTGGGCAAACCTGACCAGTTTTGTCGCATATGTAGTCTATAAATAATTTTCGATACAAAGTTTATTGCGTACCATCTAAAAAAGAAAGAATTCAACTTATTTTCTTACCGTCAAAGTTTACAACTTGTTTATTTAGATTAAAATCACACGCTGACGTTGACACTTTTTAAATGATCATAAAAAACTGGTAGTTTTAGATTATTAATTGATAAGATTGAAATTAAAATTTGTTTGAAAATGAGGCAGTAAAAATATTTTCATCTCTAAAATCAATAGTTCTAAAATACCTTGTAAATGGCCACCATGTAGCGTTGACATTGTACGTTTATTCAATGCCCTGCATTTATTAATTAAGCATAGTGTTTGTAACTTAAAAAGATATATTTTATATACTCGGTCATGATATATACTCGTGAATGAGCAATTACGCTAGAACCAATACATAATGACGTAATTCATTTAAAATTATTTTTTTATGTCCCCTCTGAAATATAATATTGTAATTCTAAGCATAATATGTTAAATCTTGATTCAATTTTTAAAAGCTTTCACAGCAAACGTTATGCCCTTGTCCATTAACAATCATATTGCAAAGTCATGACAATTACATATATATAATGTAGTATACATTAATATAGATGGAAAGCAGTTAATAAATATGTTACATTTTATTGAAAAACATAAGAAGAGATGTTGTTGATGATATTAATTCTACTCGTATGAAGAGAGTCAATGATGTTGGAAATTCCTAAAGATATTAAGGATGACAATGCGGACGATGAAAGCAGCGGGACACGGCAGTATCAGATCATTCCCATTAAAGAAAGGCGTGTGATAACTCATGAATATTTGATATACATCCTGAGTAAAACTTGCTTTGCGGGATACTTTTCTAAATTCTGCTGATTAGACGGATCAATTAATTACTTCTTATTTAAGATAAAAACATAAATTACAGTTAATGCCTTAGAAAAAAAATGGTGCATTCTCAAAGTTTTATAACATGATGCTTCTTTAAGTTGAAAACTCCTTAAGACGGGTAACATATATCTTTACATTGTGCATCTAGATGTTTCTTTTAATAAGCTTTATGAATAGATGGGTCATTTTTTTTACTTTACTATTTATTCTAATTTAGAAATGAATCACAATTAATTCTTTAGTAAAAATGTGATATGTTTCAAGAATAACATTCTCAGGCTTTAGTATTTGCTGACCGAAGACAGCTTAAGATTAGACAATTTCGCTATTTGCTGGGATATCGGTTAGGATCAGTTTGTACGCATAGTCTGAGCCAATATTCCAGTATATAGTGAATATTAACGTTTTACTTTCCTGTGTATAAGATATGGATTTATTACAGTATTATTAATCTTTTGCACTTATGCAAGTCAAAACGAACTGAAAATTAATGTCTTCGTGATTTTAATATCATACATGTAATATGACAATATATGTTTTGCAAAATATACTGTTTTTGTGCGGTTTGCAGCAGGATGACCCTGACCCCTGCAGACCCATTGCGGGGTAATAAAAACAAATCAGCCGATCAAATAAAAAAATAAATACCTGTAATTAAGGAAACAAAATCTCGATTAATTATTTGTAACAAAAAGTTTTATGCTCAAAGAATAAATTTGGTATAAATAATGTCCGCCTATTTGTTTGTAGTAAAACGTTAAAGACACCACCTGTCCTTATGCATTAGAGTTGTGCCAATGCATCAACAGACACGTATTGCTTCAAGATGATTCTTAATATAATTTTACGAAAAGTAAAACACATTACTGACATGTTCACATAACAGGAGTACATTTTATGAATATAAATATTTCATTACATTTACAATAAACTAATTTACATTAAATAGTTGAAGACATTTAACGATTTCAACGGTTTCCGAGTGCATATGTTAAAAATATAAATGCGTGTTCGATTGAAAATTTTGGTTAGGTTTGCATTTTATTTTGCGTCCGAAACTTCTCATTGAAATTATCGAATAAGTGCCATTAGGATTTTGTTTATCGTACTTTATGGTGTCTAGCATCGTTTCCAGATGTCAATCAGTCATACATGATACCATAATGGTGTCTGCATGAGACAGGTAATTCAATACTGCAACACCTTAATAAGACACTACAGTCATATACGATAAACTCCCTCAGCGACATTATCGTGACATCGAACCGACCAGACACAATCTCTCGGTTGTCCACGCAAGACGAGGAAACTTGGGTGAACGTCGGTGGTTATAGTCACATTCTCTAGGTTGTCCACACAAGACGAGGAAACTTGGGTGAACGTCGGTGGTTATAGTCCACATTCTCTAGGTTGTCCACACAAGACGAGGAAACTTGGGTGAACGTCGGTGGTTATATCCACATTCTCTAGGTTGTCCACACAAGACGAGGAAACTTGGGTGAACGTCGGTGGTTATAGTCACATTCTCTAGGTTGTCCACACAAGACGAGGAAACTTGGGTGAACGTCGGTGGTTATAGTCACATTCTCTAGGTCGTCCACGCAAGACAAGGAAACTTGGGTAAACGTTCATAAGATGTCGGGGAATAAACCTAAATTCCTTTCCCATATGACGTTCTACCGCTTGAACTACGCTGCCGTTAGAATTGAAATGTTCATTAATCAGTGTAATATGGACATTGTATACAATCTTATTTAATGTATGACAAAAAAATGAACAAATGTCCTGTGCCGACAGGAATAAAAATGACAGTGTTGAATTGTTTTATAAAAAGCTAAAACACTTAAGTATTTAATTTTACGCTCTAGTAAAAATACAATATAGTATATTAATGTTTTTCAAAGCCGTTTTGATTTTAAGTATTCCATGTTGTTGTATACATTTTAACCAAAGGTCGCCGTTAATTTTATATTTGAGAGTGCTGTCTACATGAATTAGTAAATACAACATATTAATGACCGTAACTAGGAACACTTGAAAATGGAATTGCCGACTCTCAATCCCAAACACTGTGCCATTTGATGTTTCCTTTCTAACTTTATTTTCAAGAAAGCTTACATTCTAATCTCATTAACAATGGTGTACTACTTGTTAAGATTTGAAAATATTTCTGACGGGCATGACAAACGCTGTAGTTACCGCTTTTCTTTCTTATTATAAACGATCGTATTTGAATCCATAAAAACGCCTGTTTAAACTGACTGTATCAGTGGGCAATATCTTCATTTACAAAACCAATTATAGCGACTCTCGTTTATGAATAGAGCAAATTAGAACAAATATTCTGCTTTTTTGCATGACCTGCTAAGGAAATACAATTTTATTAACCCGCAGGTCTGATTGATTATTTCTAAATTTCTCCAGACATCCAGACTACGAACGACACGTGTTTTGCTGTATACTGGTGACATTGTACATGGCTATTGCATGACCATCCTCATCCAAGTTGAGGTAGCAGTCGTTTGCCAATATATTGCGGGAAAGATTGTGAGATAGTAGGTGGTTTAACAGCAGTCTTGGGGATTAGTCAGTGATGATTTGCACGTGTGTTTCGTGACCCGGGGAATGTCTGCTTCCGTTGTATATAAGGCGGTACAACATTGACAGTCACTGATCTTTGATTTAATACTAAAATGTTATCAGTTTAAAGGGAATTTATCATAATTTTTCAAACTTTTTAAATTGGCTAAAATATATTTTCCCAATATATAATGCATTTATATTATCATTGACCCCGTATTGCCAAATATATATATATTAAAACCTGTCAAAATAATGGATTTAAAAGGGATTTCCTAACTTGGGGTAGGTTAGATTAAAATAAAATTACAACATATTTTGTGACGTATCAAATGAGTCACGTGATTTCATTTTGATTTCAAATGGATTTGTTTTACACAGGGGTGGATCCAGGATTCCAGTTTAGATGGGCCGTAACACATAATCTGAACGGGCAAACACGTTTTCAGTTGAAATATAATGCATTATAATGACATATTGGAGTTTAGTGGGAGGGGGGCGTACACCGGTTTTTTAAAGAGTACATCCGCCATTGATACATGTTAACACGTAGAAAAAATGTTTCATCTTAGAAGAGTCCGAATGACGTCAAGAAGTAGTTACGTGCTGTCTATTTTTAGGATGGGATTTTTAGGTTTACCACTCCGAATCTAAATATCGATCACGTTTTGATGGATTTGCCATCCAAATTCATTCGGATTTGATTTATTAATGATATTGAGATGCTTTTTATCCATTTTAATATTTATTCTATTTTTAAGACATTTCTAGCATTTTATCCTGATACACTGCCTTAAATCAAACCTTGAATATGATTTAATATTTTCGTGGAACTCTCCCAACAAAATTGACGTATATAGCTTATTTAACATGTATTCCTGATATATACTCCCTTTAAGGAATTATGAAAATGTCGTTAAGTAATAACACATCAATTAAAACATCTATTTTATGTATTGTGTGTACCATTGAGTATTGCTCATTTTGTAAATACTAATTTAAAAGTTGATTGGGTATAAACATTAAGTCAGACGTTTAGACGTCTAGCTTATCACGGTCTTTATTAAAAACAAAATACTAGGCAATTATTTATTAAGTGTTTAACTTGAGACTATTGTTTTATAGTTATTTTGTTGAATATGTTCGTTGTTTAATTGGTTTCGTTTTTTTCTTTTCTGCACACTATATTAGGTACATGTATGTAAGAATAGGTGTCGTGATTTCATGAGTTGTAAATTAAACCTTTTACGTTTGGTAATTTAAACTGAATTATGAATGTGCCTTAACAATAATATAATTATTCTATTGACATGTATATTCAAATTTGGATTATATAATTGTCAATAAAGACAAATTAAGTACACGGTAAGATGTAACATTCAAAGTAAAGCACAACTACTCACAAAGTAGGAAAAGATCGATCAAAGCATTGAGACGACTCAAGGTGTTTCAGCTTTATAACATTCAGTAGGAAAAACCGCCACTGTGGGACTTAAACCTGGCTTATTAAATGTGTATAGTCGATGCATTATAAAGAGTTATATTTGTAAATATGCAGAAATAAAAAAGTATATACTTATTAAAAGGCATAGCATTCAATGGAAACATCATTAACACAGTCGAAATACAAAACCTATCACAATAAACACAATACATTTATACAAACAATATTATATGGGTAACTGCCATACCATGACAACCTGCAAGATCGTAACTGGAGACCTTATAGTTGATGAAAGAGCGCAGCTAACATCGCTCTTCCCAAGTCCTCACATCATTAACATGAACCATGAACCATGAAAAGGAAACTCACATTCACTTTTCTACAATAGACATGTGTATAATATATGGTATATAATGTGTTCGCTGTTACATATTAATAAAGGTTTATCGATAAAGGTTATGTTAATAAACGAACGCTTAAAAGTAATTGAAACAATTTGTAGTTTATCTTATCTAATCGAACAAGTCTAAACAGACTGGTTAATCAAGAATGACTTCTCCATACACTCACTGTGTTGTTATTACACGACGAAGAACGGTGTTACACTGTACGGTTCACGATAGCTGATGAATAGGCCCCAATACTTCTTTTGACCATCTGATGTCATTTTGTACGGAATGTGTATTGAACCATTGTGATTCCGTGAAGCCGACGTAATGAGGAGAGAGTTATAAATGGCATATTTGATAGACAACAAAAAAATCTCATTTATCACTCCAGTGGCCATTGGCCAGCAAACTCTCCAACATCGTTGCCAATATAGTTATGGTATAGAATGACTTTGATGTTGTGGTCTTGTAACGGAAACCAATGTTCGGTGACTCAGATATTGTGACTTTAATTGATGGCCGTCAATAAGATCTGGTGAATGGATTAGAGAGCAACATAGAAAAGAAAATGAGTAAACTCGGTTGATCTGTTCATGAGAAATGATACATTCTTGCACACCGGATAAGGATACAATCAAATATTTATATGCAAATACCTAAACTGCCATACGATTTTTAAAAAAATGCCGTATTTATTTCTATTCTTAATGTGTATTCTCCTACATAAGAGTTAATGTAATACGTATTTAAACGAGATAGCAATGCATGAAACACTGTTTAAATCTGCAGGCTTAGTCGGAATGCAAACTGCTCGTAAACTTTTTTCATTCAAATTCACCCTGTGAACTTATACTTATAAAATCGACACATGTAACTGAACATAATACAAGTAAATAGAACCTTGAAAAGGATGATTTAGTTTTATTAAATTGTTTCGGCTAAATATTTATTTCGCACATTGTGGTCTAGGGTTAACACTTTAAATTTATACTTACTAGTATTCATTTCACATCGACTATGAAACAAATACGTGCGTCTAGTACAGAGATCTTAATTGCTAGAACCAGATTTAAACATGTGCATAACTGACATATTAGTATATCTTCCCCGGTTAAAGTGTTAAAACTACAAACAAATGCCAGTCCCCATTATGACAATGACTTTGACAGGTTTTTCAAACAAAAAACATTATAGATGTTTATGGGAACATTTAGATGTCTATGACAATCAGTTGTGTTTTATTTAGGCATTTGTTTTTCAAATGCAATATGTAAAATGTATAGAGTTTGATATATCGAAGAAAAAAACAGCAAATTAATTTATATATTCTAATGATTTAATACATTAATAGATTATATGGTGGTACATACTCTGAGGATGCAGTCAGTCAAACGGAAGTATATAGCTATTGATTCATTATATATAGACAATTTTATAGGATTGGCCATATTAATTATTCACGTGCTGAAAGCCATGTTTTTTTTCTTTTCAAAAGAATATATCAATCAAATAAATGTATATCGATACTTTGAACATGCAAAATTAAAGGCCTTCTATAAGGAGGGTTAATGTATATAAATATTTGAAACAAACAAACAAACAAAGATTTTTCTTTTGTAATAACAGCTTAATGTATATTAATATTTTAAACATACAAAGTGCTTTTTTTAAAAATAAATTAAAGTAAAGGTACACAAATTAATTAAACATACAAACAAAGAGTTTATTTGAGACTAAGTTAATGTTATAGTTGCTTCTGGTTAGCCAATGGAGACCAATGAATAATAAATGTATATTTTAACTTTAAGCATACAAACAACGACTTTCTTAAAGGAACAAGTCAATGTATATTAATGCTTTCTGTAAGCATACGGTTACTTTATACTGATACTTTGAACATATAATATGGACTCTCTGTGAGGAACAAATGTATGTATGACGATAGACGATCAGTTAACCTAACTATTTGCCTGGGATTCTGGAAAGTTGCCCATACTCGAGCACATCCATCTCCGCAAGAAACTGATAACTTTCCCGGCGAAGAGACGAATGGCAATAAGACGAAAAGTCGTATTATCAGTCATCACGGAGACTGTAACCGGGCAGGGATTCGATGCGCTACCGACTGAGTTAACCTTGCCCGGCGTCGTCTCCTGACAATGGCATCATGACTGTCATAACAGCATGAACATGAGAGCATGGATTTTACATCGCTCCTGAAGCGAGATGGTAATATATCACACCGAAAAATGACAGTGTCCTTATCCGGTATGCTAAACTAGTATTGTAATCACGAATGTGAAATACAATTCGGTTGATGGGCTCATTAATAGACAGCATTTATGTTTATACGTGTATCACTTACGATATTTACAGTGCATGGCTAAGAGCTAATGGTATTCAGTTATAACAACAGATTCAGTTCAAATGATAAAAATGAATTAATTTTCAGCTTAATATCGTCAAATGATAGCATCAGCTCCAGGCTGCTTGCGTGAAAATCTTACATAATATTAACACTGCATTCTATATTAATAGGAATATGTAAAAAAGCAATATTTAAATAATCAGATAATATCTGGATAACAAGTTCTTCCAGATTGTGTTATCATTGTATTTCAATCTATAAACTTGGCATTCACTGAGAAATACTACTTAGCTCATTTTCAGATTAAAAGCTTGGCAAAATTCTGATATAAAATGATATTTAATTAGCGATAAAAATCAGTTCAATAGAATGGGTATCATAGATGCAATGTGTAGTAAATACGTTAGAAGTAACTTGGCAACTGATTAATCTTTTTATTGTATAATATTAAAATCAATCTCATTTTCTGTCTAATACCAATGATACGAACTATCTGTGTATGATAAGTTATAATATATATTTAGTTGAATATCTTATAATATAATTGTTGATATTAATTGAAAATTAATCAGATAATATGTGTCCAAGAGGAGACGTAACGTGCAAAAGTGACACTCACTGCAACGCCAATATCTACATAATAATCATAATGACACACACACACACACACACACACACACACACACACACATGAAAACATGCATGCCGGCACACACGCCAGCACGCGCACACACACGCGCACACACACACACGAACACAAGCGCGCACTTATTCATACACATACACGCACACATACGAACACATGCACGTAGGCACTCACGCAAGCACAAAAGCGAACACATACACGCACACATACGAACACACGCACGTAAGCACGCAAGCAAACATACAAGCGAACACATACACGCGCACATAAAAACACACGCACCTAAGCACGCACGCAAGCACACAAACAAACACAAATACATGCGCAGATACATGCACTACTAGCGTTAAGCTGGTTCACCTCGCTCTTCCCCATCGTCACATCACAATAATGAGACAGTGTAAATAATAAAAGTCCCTGCAAGCCTTTTCACTTACAATTGCTACAAATAACACATGTCCATGGCGTTAAACGCAAGCATACTTAACACGAACATGTACTATACATCCATGTAGAAACGAACTTTTATAGTCATGAGCTGTACAGAAATATTTTGTCAGTCGACAAATGCTTTGATACAATATTTGTTGTTCGACAACTATGAGTTCCGAATCAAATTTTGTTTAATAAGTTTCTTAAAAAATTGTCACAGTAAAATAATCCTAAATAATATTAATATGCAAATTAAACAAGACGAGGGAATTTCTTAAAATGAAATGAATGTGTTTGTTTCATAGTGGATTTCTTAGATCTGGTACACTAAATCAAACAGTTGAAAATGTCAACTAGAGATGACATTCAATGCTAACACTCTTGTAATGATGCCCCCACCATCAACCCCTGCCCCACTCCCCTCACACACATGCCCAATATTTATATATAAGAAGACTAAGTAATTAAATCGTGTATCTCAGACCTATATAAAATTACGAGGTATCCTGCTACTTAATTCACTGTATCTGACAGCTCACAAATTAGTTTGATCAGTTGATGGCGCGTTTGAAGGCTTGATATTGCAGAAGCCCAGTTAACTAGTCTAATGTATAGTAGAGTACTTCTCTTTGACGAATTTGGCAGATTGCAACGAAATCCAATTAATCAAACTGACAGCGAGATGGATCATCTTTCTTTCTCTAAAGCAAATCTTCATTGTAACAATGTTTGTATACTGTGTTTATTAGCATATTATGACCTTATCTGTACATGTCTCGTCATTTACTTTTAATTCTTTCTTGTAAATTGTTGTAACTTATTTATGTTACATCGAATGTGAAACAAGTTCTTACGACCAACGCAGATCGTCAGAAGTTTTTTAGGGTAAAAAAAATACTAAGCATATAGGTACCCGATAAAGCGTCTTGCTCAAGGTCACTACACATAGCCTTGGCGGAGGATCGAATCGACGATACCCCCATCCCCGATCCTTGGTCAACTGAGCCACGAACTCCACTACATGTCCACAATTTAATCGGGTTTAACAACATGTTATATTTACAGGTCAATCAGAATTTATGGGAACAAAACCACCATTCTCCCACAGGTAACTAATAAGCTTTTTATGTGGTGCATGATGGATAGTTTAAATTTGATTACGTGATGATCATAAATTGCAATCGACAATGCTTTAGGGATATTTAAAAGCTCTGTTAACGTGCATAATGATAAAAAAATAAATGGTGATAAAATCAAACTGACATCAAAAAATATAGCTCTTTACCAATTGAATAGCTGTAAAAGGTAACTTGTGTTTTGAGTAGTCCTTACAAGCGCGCAGGGGTGCTTTTAGTTTATACCTGTGACTTCACACAGCAAATCTGTCACTATATTTTGGAGTATTTACAATTAAATGTGCAATTTGAAACAGAAGTGTTATTTATAACAACCTTGTACTTTGACGGTAGATTAAATATATACGTTGATTAAACGTCTGTGTTGTCTTAAACATCGGTCTTAATTTGAGTTCCAATATGGCATTGCGCAATTATTTCATTAGGTGTAAAAATGGTTACAAGGAAGTACTTATGGTCATAGAAACGTTCATATACTGCTTCTCATTACCCCATATGTTGAACGATGTATGATCGATGATAGCCAATTACAAAAAACAATAATTGTGGCAATCCAATTTACGCAGATCTTACTTCTCCGGCGAAAGAAAGGGGATTAGAGATCCTGCGGGAGTCAAGGCTGGTTTGTTTAAGTTGTACGTTTGTTATCCTCTATAAGCAGTACATTGTTATTCCGTTATTGATTTAGAAAGAAACCTATGCTTTAACACACACACACACACACACACACACACACACACACACAATATATATATACTTTATATCATTTGAAAATAGAACATTCTACATATAGCAAAGTGAAGTAAAGTAAAGTGTTTGCTTATTACAGTGTCACCCCTATTAAAAGGGACAAGCCACACTGGGCTTATGAAACACCTTTATGTTGTACACAGTTATTTCCGGAATATTTCTTGTCAGATTGATAGACATTTGGTACCCCTTCATTTGACTAGCTGCTGGGTGAGCAACCGGTCGCATAAAAAAATAATCTAGTGTTTTCACAAGGATTCGAACCTTCGATCTTTCTTGTTCGAGGCTAACGCCTTTACCACTGGCCATGGAAGACGGTTATTTATATACTTATGTGAAAACAATAAAATATAAAATCTCGGAACATAAATTGAGTTTCGTTCTCGTTCAACACGTTTACGTTTTATTTAAATTCAATATCGAAGTTAAACTATTCTATATTTTTAAAATGCGATTCAAGGTTAATTTCCCCCCAAAACAATAACAATGGAAAAATAAAAGAATCAACGAAGTGTAGATAAACGTCTCAATGTTATAATACATTAGCGAAGGAACGAAGAAAATAGTGTGCATCATTTTTAGTTATTTAAATATTTAGATAAAAATCAAAGATGAATTACTCACAACAGCATATTATAATGAAAGGAAAGAACACGACAAACGCGAGATGTAATATTAGCTTGATTTCCCATTTTCATGTCTTATAAGACGATGTCTGTTTTATTCAACTCAATGTATACTGATGCAACGTTCACAAATGCAATACTAGTTACATTGATTATTCATATAGCAAGCGCTGGTACACTCAGTTGCAAGCAAAGGCAGAACGATATAGCATAATTTTTATTATATCTACTATCTGATATGTATTAATGTTTCTCCATGAGATCGATTTATTATGGTAGTATAAGCGTTATATAATGTCACATTCTCACAAGGGTAAAGCATTGTATGTTTTGAATAGGGTTTATTTAAAAAAAATGAAATAAAACAACGAGAAATGTATTTAAAATCAAACATACGTAGATTAAATGCTGTGTATATGTTTTTTCCCAATTTAAAATTTCTGTAATTTGCTTAGATTGCATCAATTGATTTAACTTATAAATATAATGTATATCACCTCTCACACTCCCTGACAATCATTTCAGCAGTATTCTATTTAAAAACAATACTCAATGAGCTGAAATATGTCAACGAATTATAAAGTATTCGCGTGAATAAGACGCATTAACAAAAACACATATGAGCCAAAGTACGGGGCTATTTCGTTAATCTGGGGTCCTATTCACCAACCATTCTTCGGAATATTCTTAGACTTAAGCTAGTAAATTTATATTTCAACTCTAGATATCTAGTGTACCATGACAGATAGAATTATTGTGAGAATGTACTTGATTATATAGCAGGTGTTCCTACATGCTTGCAAATTTTGCCCTTAAATAATTATCTCTATTTTTTTCGAAATTGGTTCTTGAGTTCAAGTCAAAGAATATTCTTGAGAATTGTTGGTGAATACCACCCCGCATGTTAGTTATAAAGCTTTAATTACCAGACCTACGTATTATTAAACAAGCATATGTTTTTTATAGTTTGATTTCGTGACGAAACCAGAAACTTGACACGTGTCACTCATATTAAGTATATATATATCAATAATATGAAAGCTGTGAAATAAACCAAGGATATCAATTCTCACATTACCATAAAACCAATGTGTCATTTATGGTTCCTATTTTTTTAGTCTGAAATGAATGTCCTGTGAGTATATCGATGCGCATAATGACAAAGCACATTGCCCTTTGTTTGTAGTTACGGCTTGAAGGACATAAACTAGTGTTGTCATTATGTTTTATTGTCGGTGCATATTATGCCTTATCATTTGAGCTTTTTGCATTCGTGTCAACGCTGCAAATTTATATGGTCACATAGAGAAGAAGGTAACTGAAGTTTTTCATTTCGGAACTTAGTCGGTGACTCACTTTACAATTAAGACCCACTGATCAGTTGCCATTATTAACAACGGCAGCAGGTTCCTGTGCATTTCAATCACTTATTCCTAGACGTGTATTTGTGTAAGGATTGTTAACAACTGCGCATTTTCAAGTTTATATCAGAACACTGAACTTTGATTATATTTTAGAAAAAAGGGTATCGGTAATGTTAAATATAATAAGTAAAGATCAAAAACGCCAAATGCCGTTGTAACATTCAATTTTTACACGGGTCATATTTCAACATTTAATTCTGATCAAAACAGTCGTTGTTAAATTATGATCAGACAAAGGGTCCTTTTATAACGGTTTGTTAAATATAAGCAAAACATCACATGACTGATGTCGCATGTTGCAACAATGGAAACATAAGCTATGGTAAGCTTTCAATCGGTATTAATTACACAACACCCATTTATTATTCATTTATTACACACAAAAATGCCAGAAACTATTTTTAATTCAGTAAATAATATTTCCTTTTAAAAGAAACGGCTTGCTTTTTTTTTTAGTAACTTAACGTAATTATAAGTATTTTGTAGGTAAACGATACTTTAATAAGCCTAAGAGTACTTCAATAATGAGGAGAGGCAGTCTGGGGGTAGGGTCTTGGAAGGGTGTCCCACTCCCACAGGTGGCGATAACACCACTCTACTCACGCTATATTGGATACGGGGAATCGCACAGAAACTTGAATGTTTGATATCTTAAACACTTAACGGCTGAATTCTACTCATTTCTTAGAAAATATGGTTGTTATCTACGTCAATATTTTTTTACTTTTAAGCGTTATTGTTTAAACGCACGCACGCACGCACGCACGCACGCACGCACGCACGCACGCACGCACGCACGCACGCTTTGATGTATTCAAAAGCAAATGTCCAACGAGACGCAAACCCAGTACACTGCATGTCAAGACGTAAAGGATCAAATCATGCATTCTAGTAAGTTTTACGGGGGAGGGGTATGATTATTATTTACTTCAATAGTTTTTACTTTAAAACGCTATCATTAAGGAAACACAAACACACAGACACGCAAGAAACTTAAGATTAAACTATGTAACAAAAGATGTATTAAAATAAAAATTTTAATCGTGTTTTACGTCCAGTACTACGAGCCAGAGTGTCCCTCTACACTCCTGCGAATTTGGGTAGGTAGTGTGTGTATGACAGTGGCCTAACTTGGTCAAGGTAAACTGCAGGTCTAGAAATTTGATAAGAGCTCTGAGGTATTCTGCCATTTCTTTAAAAAATCTCGCAGCTATACCGTTTAGGATAATCCCTACGATATTGCAGGGAACAAAGCAAATTGCAAATCAGATGCATCCTACTGTTTTCAATCCAAATGTGAAGAGAAAGACTGAACACTGACTGTAATCCCATTTTCTTAAACTACATCAAACTGTGTAGTAAATGTTTTATCCTTGGATAACGTACTTAGTATATTACCAGCTACAGTAACTATTTGAATATACAAACCTAACAAAGTATATTCATTAAAGTAAAGTTATTCAACAAAAAACATGCTTATATCTGACAATTCTTTGTAACCGGATTCTGTATAACCTTATTTTTATATAGAACGGCAAATATCAGGGATTTGACTTTGTTGACTATGTTTTTTTTTGTTTGTAATAAACAAAAATGAGTCTCTGAAGTAACAGAAATGTATATGTATATATTAAACCAGCTCTATCAACAACTTGATAAAAATATCAATAGATCGATGCTCAAGGTCACATTTACAAGTTGATTGAGTGTGATGGGTTTAACGCCATTTCAACAGTTTACAGTTATATAATGGCGGTCAGGAGTCCTAACGGTTTTCCAGGAATTCAGTACTAACCGATCTTTGCAAGTAACTGACATCTTACTCACTTAAAACAGAGGCGGAGAACATTTTGTCACAAAGAACGTGCCCGTCGGGAATCGAACCTGGGACCTCCGAATTAACAAGCATGTACGTTACCATTACGCTACCAAGGCGGGTTCGCATTTACAGTTAGAAGTACCAGTCAGAAATAGGTACAATGCACTTTATTTCCACCGACTGTATAACTACGGAATTGTTTGGACTTCAGCAGCCAATTGTATAATCGTTGGTTTAATTTTAACTCTTTGTTAATTTTATCCTAAGTCTTAAAATAACTAAAATTTAAGAACCAGATATCATTTATATAAGTGTTTTAACCTTTGGTTAAAGATAACCCAGGCCTTATTAAAATGTAATCAACATTGATACAAGTTGTTATTTCTCTCTTAAACTTTGTAAGATTGTAGGTTTTTTGACCAGAGAAAAAGGCTTAAATTCAAATTCTCTTCCCCATCCACACCTGTCCGAAACCCTTGAGAAGTCAATAACACCTATAAATAAAAGAAATGTGCCCGGCCTTCCTTAGTTATTTTCTTCAGAAAATCTTGATAGGAATCTAAACTTTTTGTAATAGTGCATTGCATCTGCAGTGTTCGATGTAGATTTTAATGGTTAAATATCTAGTTTGTGGTGATTTTGACTTTAAACAAGAGGTTCATGTTGGCCAAAGGTCGCTTAATTGATTATATATAGATCCATGGTTGTTACAATCGGTTGCTATGATAACAAAGAGTTGCTATATCAGTTAGTGATAAAAACAAAAATAAAACAATTCCTTTTCAAACTCGTATTGACAAAATCCATGCGAAAAATATAAATTAATCATATCATTATATAATCCAAGGCAACTCTCTTTAACAGCGATGTGCACCCTGCATTCTCGTTTATGTTTATGCTGTTAAAATATATTTACATATTACAAAGTTATTGACTTGCATCGAAAATAGGACGGTATTGGTAGAAAAACAAGACATGTCCGTAAGACAGGGCGCTGGACTATTCGCATTGCTTTGTCAATTGATACTAAAGACCTGGCAAAGTTATATTAATTGTAACACACATGCACTTTTCACACACAAAGTAGTGTTATAAAGTTTTGGGTTCAGTATCTGTTTCTGAGTTATTAAACGCTTTAAGCGAGGAAAGAAGTTTAAGCAAGAGGTTTGTTTGTGGTTGAAACATATTTAATGTCTATTTATAATATAGAAATTGAGTTGGGCCACAAATTATTTCAACATTAAATTCGGCCCTCTCCGTGGGCCAGATGAGTGTTAAATATGAAAACTATACAAATGCAGAAAATGGGATAGCTGGTGTCGAAATCTGGGACATAGCTTGGAGACTATGTTTGACAACACGAGGGCGTTTGTTTAGTTTTAAATCAATCGCTGATGTAGGAATGCTTCATCACATTCTTTACTTGTGAAACAACAACCACACTAACGAAAAGCAATTCCAACAAACACCATTCCGTATCACCAATAAAACAACGTCTATAGTATACTGCCCTATCGTATACCAACATTTCCCAGTTATAATTCACACTTTTAATCCAAGAGAACATCCACATTAATAATATAAGTTTTCAGTATTGAAATGTGGTCCGGCCGACCATTCGGTCAGTTTCCAACTGTTGGTGATCAGATTTTAACGAGGATCAATTTTACACGTGTGGGTAGGTCATTAAATAACGACCAGGGTCAGTTTTCAATGTTGAAAATTGATCACTAATCCGTTGAAAAGTGACCCATGGGGTCATTTTTAATGGGGTTAAAATTTAATGTTACACCGTCCCTGCAGACAGACGAGATGGTTACACGCATGTTTGACGCCTTTTAAGTTAATCAATAAGCCAGTAAACACTAAGCCACGCTTTATTTGGTATTTGCAATTGACTTAAGCCTATCGCAGTTTGTATGTGATAACTGTTACATAAGCCTTTCGCAGTTTGTATGTGATAACTATTACATAAGCCTATCACAGTTTGTATGTGATTATTGTAATAGAAAGAGTGTACATTTACTGGAATGAGGTGTTGACAAGCCAATTAAAGTTCATGTATTTTAAATCAAACCCTACGTTCTAATTTTAAAGATATATCTACAGTACGTCTCCCCCACGGATATGTTGCATAATAATGAAGCCGAAATTATCTGTGAACAATCCATTTTAATAGCTGATCTAAAATTGAAATAGAGTACCTTAAATCAGTTTTCGTTTCAGTTCGTAAGTCTAAAATAAAAATGAATTTACAGCTTACATTAAAATCAATTATGAAAGAAATTAACAACATTGTCTTGAATAAGCAATAACACTTAATAAACCTTCTGAAATATCACGTGTAAAATACACAAAAAGGCACACAATAAGTTGCAATTAGAAATTTAGTTATGGCTCGTAGTCAGAAATCATTAGGCCTTCCTCTAACAATACATTGCCAATATTTATTGTTACAATAAATTTTCAAGATATTCCGTAACAATATATTGCCAATATTTATCACAACAATACTTTGCTAAGATTTACCTGAACAATACATTAACAAGAATTATCTTAACAATAAACTGCCAAGATTTATCTTAACAATAAATAGTCAATATTTACCTTAACGATATATTATCAAGGTTTCTCATACGTTAACAATACATATTGTCAAAAATTACCTTCGCAATTAATTGCCAAGATTTACCTTAATTGTCAATTTTCAAGATTTACCATAACAATTCATTGCCAACATTTGTCTTAACAATAAATTGTCAAGATTTACCTTAACAATAAATTGCCAAGATTTACCTTAACAATACATTGCCAATATTCATTGTTACGTGAACAATACATTGTAAATATCTACCTGGACAATACATTGTTAATATGTACCTGGACAATACATTGTTTATATATACCTGGACAATCCAGTGTTAATATTTACTCGAACAATACATTGTCAAGATTTACCGTCAAAATATATTTTAATAACAATATATGAATAAGGAAAAGGACACGTAATCTGAAAAAGTATCCTCATAAAAAGAGTTCTAAAGAAGCCACCAAAACCACTAATAAACTCATATAATATTTCATATCTTCCAAGAGTCATGCTTTCTTCCGGAAGGGAATATCTTTCAAAAATATCCCTCTACTAGAAGGAATAAAAATTTATTTGGAACATTCGAATATTTGAGTACTATCTGATGATAAAACATGCTTGGTGTTATTTTGATAGATCTTTAAATTTAAATGAATATTCCATTAATTTACATTCGTTCTTTTTCGTTCACCTTTGACATTTCAGTTAAATGCGCGCAATGTTTTGTAATCGTCTACGGTTCTGCAGATACGAATGGCGTTTCATAAGTTACCGCGTGATTACAAGTTTTCAATCAAACATTTCATGCAAAAGTTACTATCAAATGGCAAACACGACAGGTGCCAAAATCAAATTTCCGGTTTTTAATACAAGGTTAAATGTCATGACATTTGTAAATGACGGTTCTAAAGATATTGCCTTTTCCAAAAAATTGTAAAGCATACAATTGTAAAGCATAAACATGCGAATAGAAAATAATATGATTTCTGTAAACAGTTATACCAGTCAAGCCATTCAAATTTGTTACACCATGGAAAAGTTTCCATTATGATTCTGTTTATTTTCAACCAAGAATTATTTCATTGACACAAGCTGCTGTTATAATGTTAACTGCCTAAAGCCTTAAACAGCGGACCAAGGCGCTAGGTACTTGTCGTTATTCCCGTCTTGTACGCACTGCTATGTTTTGAAATGTAATCTACACCGACTCGTTTTTTTATATGGAGGCGTGGCGGATAAAGCGAGGTTACATGCACCCAGAAACCATATCTAAAGTTACACGTTTTGACTATTCCAATGGGTTAACTGCTGTTTTCACGACTTCTGCATGTTTATATTATACTTATAATGTATATTCTATATAAGGCTGTGTTTATGCTGTTTCACTTGGTTTGTTCTTTTAAACGTTTTGCTCTGATATTATCTACGCTTTTCATAATACTATGCATGCTTTAATGATGACACTGTTATCTCTCTTCCTTCTGTTACACATATATTAATAATTCAACTTTTACATGCAATGTCCAAATATCTTTCAGTTGTCATGTGTTGCCTGGCGGAAGCACGCACAATAGTCATTATGTATAATACAACTGCGCAGACACATCCATCGGCTGAAGTAGCTCTGGTTCACAATTTGTCAAGATCTTTTAACCGGACATGGAGCAGACGAAAGTATATATTTGCTGCTGTGTCCGGAAATAAAATACATGAATCAGGGTTTTATACACCTCAGTGGTTTACAACTTGATTCGTGGATAATAACATGAAATATTATTCAGTTTTATATGATTCTCTTTTGTTGCATATCTAGCAAGTAGCTTGATATGCGGATGTAAGGTGAAGGTCGTATGATTTAAGATTAACTCATCTATATACTGAGTTACAAGTTGATGGACAAACTAATGTATAGATACTACAATATTTTATAAGAATATATATAACTGTTGATGTAATTGTTTTATATTTTATTAAAACATTCACGTATTAAGATTTATACTCGTTTTAATCGTAGTCATACTATAGTTATTTTATTATAAGATTAAATACCTTTTTCTGCTTTTATGCATGAGTCAAGAATGTCGAACCCAGCACAAACTTAATAAATATGTAAAATTTGTGCCAGATTCGACATTGTTTACACATTTATATAAAAAAAAACATTCCTTATAATTCCTATCTTGACGATAAAAATATGTTTAAAATTTGAGACGCTCTTCAAGTAAAGTAAAATTTAACAACCTTCTGCATAGAAAAACGCGAAGGAACGAAAAAAGTAGTCAGGCTAAAGGGGTTTTATTGAAAAATAAAAGTCTTGAAATAAATTGCATTATCCAATGGAAATGCTTCAAATGTAATATGAAGTTTGTTTGTAATTATATTGATTTAACACATGCTCATAATCGTCATCCCTAAATATTATATCATTATCATCAGCAGAAGTATCAATGTCGCCATCACCATTATAACCAACACTAGCGACGCCGCCATCACCTTCGTCCGTAACCATTTTGCTTCAACCAAATGCATGGAGCCATATAAAAATTTTATTTTGATAATTGTGAGGCTGCTTCTAAATGTCTCTATTTACGACAATTTACTAACACGGCTTCCTCAAGCACACAATATTTTGCGTATTGCTAACCTAAAGCTAGAAACACATAATGAGTATATAGAATGTAATTTACATAACACACTAACGTTTACACTTCCTGTTTGCAATTTGTCAAGATTTAAGAACCGGAAATGTTGCAGGCGAGAGTGCATATTCTCTTCTGTCTCCAGGAGAAACATACATAATTCAGTATTTGAGACAGTTCCATTACTTGCTGCTATTGTATTCATTGGCAATGAAGTCGACAAAAACGATCAATTTCTCGAGTATTTGCGTGAGTTCTGTGCTGTTTTATATCATACATCGGGGAACGAACTTATCAATTTTAGTGACGTGTTATATTGTTTCTTTTGCAATAAATGAACACTAGATGCCACTGTACGTTTGGAAGTGTACATTACTTGGAATGCTACGTTATAACAATAATTTGACTTATCAACAGGCAGCAGGTAAAGTTTCTTAAATAATAACCATGGGTATTTGTATCTGAATATATCTAATGGAAACAAAGAGCATAACCAAAACAAGAAAAAAACAGACTCGATTTTATTAAGTCTGTTCATGCGGTAATGAAACGAACAATGCTCTTTAAACCCACTGGCACCATTTTAAGCAGAATAGTATTTTTAATGAGTCCCTATTATCAAAGGAAACAGCAATAAAAGCAACACTGAGCCAGAGTACGCGGCGAACTCTTACGGCAGCCACAAAGCACGTGGGACTGATGCAGTGATAACGATTACCATCTGATAAAAGATGTTGTTTGAATTTCAAAAGCAGAAATTAAATTGTGCCGAAATTGCATTATATGGGGCACACAATTACCAATAACCGTCTGTAAACGTTAAGTACGATAATAACAACAGTCGAACTCAATTAAAATAAATTTTCGTAAAGATACCGCAATGATCACGTGTTTCAGACGAAAATGCAAATGTTACGCGTCGTTCTAAATTTCGATAACATAATAAATAAAACAAATAAAAAGTACATTTGTTAATTCTTATTCAAGAGGACCTTTGGTATTTTATATCATTTACTTGACTATGATATTAAATATTTAAAGCGAAACTTAGTAACCTAGTGCACTCAGAGTATTTAGTAATGAATAAGCATTGCGCGATAATATTAGGTTATTTTACAATGTTTTGTACAATATGGGAATATATTGTACGAGTATGTACTGTGGTGAAAAACATATTGAACAAGACACCGTAGGCTCCGAGTGTTTTAACTACAATACGTACGAGTACAATATATTCCCATTTAGTACAAAACATTGTACAATGATATTTTTATTCTATATCTCATTCTGAAAGCAATATATCAAAAAAGTAAAGAAAAATCAAGTAAATAAACCGTGAGTTAAAAGTGGCAGACGAAGGAAGTTGCAGTGACATATATTCGGATTTTCCCAACGTCATCGTCATGCGAAACATTTTGTCGGTTGTTTGGTTTTATCGTTGAAATTTCTATTAAATTTATTTCCCTTTTTAAGTCGTCATCTTGATTTTTTACCTGTACAATATAAAAGTTATTGGATCCAATAAACTTCTACATATTGTACGGCCACGTGGTAACATCGGGGATAGGTGATTGACTATACACTTACAGATATAGAATAAAGAGACTATATTCACTTCACAAACAAACTCAATAAACATAGGTCTGCTTCGTTTCTATTTCTAGACACAGATTAACTCAAACAAAAAATAGCGTACTAAGTCATCTTTGATACAGTGATTTACAATCTGAATTTGCACGATGGAAATGTGACAAACTGGGCAGAAATGTTGCATTATAATGAACCAAAAATCAATATATGGGCGATACGAATATTATAGAGCCAACAATGTATGTCTTTTCACACAGCAACACAACACAGTCCTGTAACTCAGGGCATACCAACACTTCATCCTCCGGTCTGTATTTACCCCGGAATAATATGCCTAATATATTAATCCATATTCATCCTGGAACTGCCAGTAGTTTGTAGAACGGACCCAGCTCATCAGCTTTGGTCCTTAACAGAGCAATAATATTTTACCAGATGCCTCGTAGGGCTGGGGAGTTGAAAGACGTCATATTTTGGTAAGAGTTTTATAGATATGAATTGTGAGACAGGCATAGGGATAAAATTTCCTGCTTTTTCACTGCTGAATTAACCTGATTCGGGGACTAACAACGAGCGTGATATGATAGTTTTACTCATTAATAAAGAACCCACGAAGCTTCCGATGTCGGGAAACACGATCGACTGTGATATGAAATAATCATTCCATGCCATTATGCCCGGCTTAACATCAATATACAAGCTCATAATGTGATAGTGTTTGCAGCATTCAAACGGAAATCAGTTTACACCATTGCCCTTTAAACTTGATCAAAGTAGGGGGAAATACTCGCTTTTTATCCCAAATGGCATTTCGATTTGTACAATGACATTTCATTTACGCTGCTGCCATTTGATAAGGGCAGTTTTATGAATTATCGATAAGTCAACCGTTTCATTATGAGTGACTAAATGCGGAAAACATATTTGAATGTTGCAAAGAATATCTAAATTAAAAAAAACTAAAATGAACATTCTGGAATTTCCGGAATTTATATAAAAAAATGTAATGCTATTGCATTTTAATTAATTTGGTTTTCAATATGATATCCAAATGTCAAAGGGTATTGCATTGTTTCTTATTTCTGGCATTTGATATGTTTTTGTTGGTGTTGTTTTTCAATGATCAGAAGTTAATATATATAATCTGTGATATTTTGAGAAAATCTAGCATATTGATGAGTGATGTGCCAATAATCGATTATAATGGATAAATGATCTAGAATACAGGCTTAATTAGAAGACCTATAACTAAAGACACGTATTATTTATTTTACTTCGATTGTGAAACAAGTTATTGAAACAAATCACGCTCCAAGTCTTCCTGGGTAGAATCAGTACTATGCATATGCAGAAAAAGTGTCTTGCTCAAGAAAACACCACACATAGCCATAGAGGAGGATCGAACCCACGACCCTCCTATCATGGGTTCAATTCTCTGGACCATGCGCCCCACATGAAACTGCATGAAATTTGAGCATAGATAAAGACTTATCAAAATACATATAAAAAACAACATGAATTATGAGCATAAGTAAGACTTTAAAGTATATAAATACATAAATAGACCTGCAAAAAAAGGAAGTGTAATGTTTAATAAAAAATAATGGCTTTTCAACCGATCATACAATCTACGGTGTTCCATTGGGACCATCGCGGCATATTTTTTTAAATAAAGTCTAGCCGAAAAAACAATACTACGATGGTGAAAAGTCGAAGCTACGATAGGGGAAAAGTCAAAAATTCGAAACTATGATGGTGAAAAGTTTCATCATCATAGTTTCGTTGTTTCAACTTGACTTAATTTTAAAAAAAAATATGCCGCGATGGCCTCATCGGGAAACCGTAGTGAATGTCCTATACGTTGATACTTTATTTAAACTTGTTAAATCGCTGTTCTCCAAACATGGCTAACATTAGGTTTCAAGGTAAAAGGGAGCGTTTCTTGCAAACAAATTAACACATACTATTATTGTAGGACTTGGAATAGAAACGCCTACCAGTTAATAATTTATAGGATATGGAATGTTTTATATCTCCTAGGGAAATCGGGCATTTAAATTATATTGTGTTGTCGGTGTGTTTTTCTTTTATTTAATTTTGAAACCATTTCATAAATATTGTGTCTATTTGAAACTGTTAACATAGTTACAGGCACGGCCATAATTTGAACAACTCGGTTCTTCATTCATACCCAAGGGCGTATTAACAATTTCCTCAAACAAAAAGTGACTCATAAATTAAGAAAGACGTTATTCCAAAATCAAAAAATGTGATAGGTTATACCAGTGATTTATCTATCCAATTAATTATTATTTTTACAAGTTATAGTTCTCATGTTGTTGTTGTTGTTGTTGTTGTTGTTGTCGTTGTTATTGTTTAATGAGGCTTAACTCCATTTTCGACACATTTCAGGTTATAGTTTAATTTTTGGAGGATGACTTTAAAATTAATTTGAGTGGAACAGCCGACCTTCTGCAAGTAACTGGCAAACTTTCTCACATGAATATTTTGGAGCGAGCGGCACTCGGACCTCCGACCTTAGCGGTAACAGGTTAGTGATCTTGAGACGATGCATTAAACAATTCGGCCTCAGCGAGCGGCACTCAAACCTACGATCTTAGCGGTGAGATGGAAGTAAACTAGCTTGAGACGGTGCCTTAGACCATTCAGTCACAAAGGTGCCTTTCTCTACGTTAGGCGGGGACAATATTTGTATTATCAATAACTATCATTAATAGACAATATTTGTTTTTTAAAGTATGTGGTAAATATTTAATTCAATCTAAAATAAACAACAAGAAGACTTCAAAGCCAATGCTGCTTTTGTATGGAATAAGTTGATGGGATTATTTTATCCATCCTATCGAACATAATAAATGGGTGACATGACAGAATGAATTAATGTTTGTTGGCCGGTAGCGACATAAACTTTCACTAGGCATATTTGGATTTGTACCTTCAGATGGGTGTCCAATATATTACGATTTTAACCTAAACTTCTATGTACGGTAATATGAATGTCAGTGAAGTTGGTTAAAAAAAGATTTCCAGAATACTGCCTTGTCCTACAAAGCTTATTAGGTTCCACACGAAAATGCAACACCCGACAACGCCTCGCCTTGAAGCATTGCTTAGCCTAACAAGCTTGATAGGTAAGCTGCTAACCTAGTATTCTTAACTTATACTGCCCTGTTTTTATGATGCAAGGGAAGAGAGAGGTTGGAAGCCCCAGCAAAGACAGGTTTGCCAATTACTGTTCCAAGGCGATGGACTATGTTGTCACGTTTTCTATATGAATGTACAGTTCTTGTTAGACTTATTGTATTTATTGATTATACTTATACCGCTGTGGAGACTACGTTACAAAATCGCATGTCTATTATTTGTAATTTTAATACTCTGTTCGATCTGTGTACTCACATACCTGACCAGGATATAAAACTGTTCCAATTCCATGTCCGATCTGCGAGCTCACAAACCTGACCTGGATATACAACTGATTCGATTCCCTGTCCGATCTGCGTGTTCACAAACCTGACCTGGATATAGAACTGTTCCGATTCCCTGTCCGATCTGCGTGCTCACAAACCTGACCTGGATATAGAACTCCGATTCCCTGTCCGATCTGCGTGTTCACAAACCTGACCTGGATATAGAACTCCGATTCCCTGTCCGATCTGCGTGCTCACAAACCTGACCTGGATATAGAACTGTTCAAATTCCCTGTCCGATCTGCGTGCTCACAAACCTGACCTGGATATAGAACTCCGATTCCCTGTCCGATCTGCGTGCTCACAAACCTGACCTGGATATAGAACTGTTCCGATTCCCTGTCCGATCTGCGTGCTCACAAACCTGACCTGGATATAGAACTGTTCCGATTCCCTGTCCGATCTGCGTGCTCACAAACCT
Organism: Panopea generosa; assembly: GCA_029582155.1. NCBI lineage: Eukaryota > Metazoa > Mollusca > Bivalvia > Adapedonta > Hiatellidae > Panopea > Panopea generosa. The sequence goes on along the minus strand of CM055906.1, from coordinate 59,487,625 downwards.
GACCTGGATATAGAACTGTTCAAATTCCCTGTCCGATCTGCGTGCTCACAAACCTGACCTGGATATAGAACTCCGATTCCCTGTCCGATCTGCGTGCTCACAAACCTGACCTGGATATAGAACTGTTCAAATTCCCTGTCCGATCTGCGTGCTCACAAACCTGACCTGGATATAGAACTGTTCTAATTCCCTGTCCGATCTGCGTGCTCACAAACCTGACCTGGATATAGAACTGTTCAAATTCCCTGTCCGATCTGCGTGCTCACAAACCTGACCTGGATATAGAACTGTTCAAATTCCCTGTCCGATCTGCGTGCTCACAAACCTGACCTGGATATAGAACTGTTCAAATTCCCTGTCCGATCTGCGTGCTCACAAACCTGACCTGGATATAGAACTGTTCAAATTCCCTGTCCGATCTGCGTGCTCACAAACCTGACCTGGATATAGAACTGTTCTAATTCCCTGTCCGATCTGCGTGCTCACAAACCTGACCTGGATATAGAACTGTTCAAATTCCCTGTCCGATCTGCGTGCTCACAAACCTGACCTGGATATAGAACTGTTCAAATTCCCTGTCCGATCTGCGTGCTCACAAACCTGACCTGGATATAGAACTGTTCCGATTCCCTGTCCGATCTGCGTGCTCACAAACCTGACCTGGATATAGAACTGTTCTAATTCTCTCATGTGTATTACACAACTAGACCATACCGTGTATAATGGCGTTAAAGCTATCATGGAACAGAATGTCACTTCTATTAATTGACGGGAGAAACATTAATGTTCTTAACAATTGACTTATAAAATGTCAGATAACCCATTTTCGACACCAAATTCATTATAACGTTCATGATACTTGTGTATGAATGCATTCAGTATGACCCTAACCAGAGAGTACAGGATTTTTCATGAAATAAAACTGCGTCTGTTACATACTATACAATATGTACATGACAATAAGGGCGATAGAAATGTATATCTAAAGATTAAACATGTAATAAGCCAGTCTTCAATTATTTACAATAATGTATTCGTTAATACAATTTATACTGACGCTTTGTGCTACTTATATTTACACTATATCGTTTCACGGCGTGGAAACGTAGGATAAGCGAGGACGGATGCACCCACAACCCAGCTTTTACGTTTACAGTAAAATAACAAACAAGATTACCAAAAAGATGACCAAATTCATTCGGGACAATCGCTGTATACAAAGATTAATTTTACATTATACATAGTGTTGTAGTATTTTACTAATACATTTGGTTCATTTTCCTTGCGAGTTAATTGTAAATATTAATGCTGATGCTTGAACGTGAAAACCGAAGTATGATACATTACTGTTTCGATTTTATTTAATTATTTCTTTGGTAAAAACCTGCCATTGTTCATTTTTATGCAGTGACTATGGAAAAAAATCCATCGGCATGTAATCAAACACCAAGTATTAACATTTTTTGAAAATTATTCCTCAATGTAGAACACGTGCCGCATTTAATTAAAATATTTGTGTATAACATCCAATTGTGTGAATATATACTTTCTACCCATTACTAGGAACTGTTACAAATGCATTCCTCTACAAATAAGATATAAGCATTTTCTCAAAGAAATGTCAATACTAAAAGTGAGACATAATCACAAAGATATATTCATTTGGGACATTTGTTTCTAGCCATTTGTCACAAGCAATAAACAACGGTTCTATCTAACACCTTCATCTTCTGCGTAATAATAGAAACACGTTTGCGAGTCAAAGTGCGTAAGAACACCATGAGCTATTTGGTGTGAAAGGTTCAAGGGTAAGACGTCTATGTGTTTTTGATGAGGACGTGTAGAAGTTCAAAGTTTAGAAACAAATATGATATTGCCGTCAAGAAGAACAAACGTATTTACTAGTATAATTTGAGTGTAATAGTAATACAGTATTCAATCTTTCTAGATATCAAATTGTTAAAATATATAATTGACATGTACAATCTCAAAGTTTGAAACAAATACGATATTAAAGTCAAAAGGAACAAACGTATGTATTGGTTTAAATTGAGTGTATCAGTAAAACAGTATTAAAACATAACAAATGTCAAATTGTTAAAATATAAAATGGGCATATACGGTATTGACTCAAAATGAACAAACGTATTTATTGGTATACTTTGAGTGGTTATAGTAATACAGTATTCAGGTCTTCCTAATATCAAATAGTTTAAACATAAAATGGATATGTCCATGTTCAAAGCTCGGAATAATACGATGTTGACACCCAGAGTAAGAAATATATTTACTTGGTTGATTTGAGATTTAAAAAAAACATTCAAAGCTTTTCCAAATATCAAAAGGTATATCTAATGTATTTGAATGATTAAAGTAGATTCAGTATGAAGAAAATTTCCTTATCCATTGCAATGATGTGAATGCATCTGTGACATTCCTATTTAATCTAGTACACAAGTATATACAAACTGATCAATTTAATCTTGTTTCAAATTTGCTGATTGAAAAAAATCTAAAAAAATTACTTCGTTTGTGAAACTTTAACTTTTCCTTCTGAAAAGGTTTAGTCGAGACGAGTGCATAACGAAAATCAATTTTGTATTTCACTGGAATACCTTCTTATACTAGGCATGCTTTACTGTTGATGTTAATTAAACGGAATATCACGCCATACCTGAATCAATTGGGGTACCACCGGATGGGTAAATGTCTTATTTTAATTAGATTCTCATTAATAAAACAACACTTGATAGTTGCATACCTTGCACTTGTCACGTGATGACCTAATTCGAAAGCAATCCAATTCCAATGATAATCAAAGGTTGATCTTTGTCTCGCGTTATCGAAGAGCTTACATCTAGTTGCAATCAATCTGCGCTGTTTCATTTTGAAGTAGAAAGCAACCATGGTGCAATTTTGAAACGGTTTGTAATTATTCAAGCGGTACGGTCTTATATCTCCGTGTTCTTATTTCGAAAAATAACAGTGGAATTAACATTTTAATACACTGTGTAGTATTTAATGGTTGTAAGGTAGATCAGCGTATCTGCTAAGCGCGTTATATGTCTTTATTTTAGAAAAAAACATTTCATTTCAAAAATAGAAAAAAATTAATTTCAATGACGTGCGGATAACATGCACACGGTTTAACTTTCCTCCAGTTACACAGGCATAACGATATATATTTTTTTCTTTTTAAAATGTTTACTTTATCCATAATGAAATTTGCTATATATTAAAATTTATTGTTATGAATATATATATATATGATATAACACTATTATTGCAAAGTTTTGCTAAATTGTAAATAAGTTAACAACAAAACGATGTTTCAAGTTAAAACCAGATCAGGCATAATGTTTTTTATGGGTTTTTTTCTGTAAATATTTCTATTTCAATTTAGTTGTCAATTTGTTAGTTATCGCTTCTAAGACATTGAGTATTGCATATAGTTGTCAAATAGGAGCCAGTAGCATTCAAAAGGAACAACTACCACAAGAGTGCAGACACACGTTTACACATAGAATATTGACATTACGTATAAAACATACATACAATACAGAATAAACGAGTCAGTTAGTTCAGTCGGAAGCGCGTCTGACTATCATTACAGGTATCGTGAGTTCAATTCCCAGCCCGACCAGTCTCTGTGATGATCATTGTATCATTGTCATTCGTATCTCATCGTTGACCAAATAGGGAAATATTAATGGTTGCGGAGACGGGGTGTGGTCCAATATTAATTAACCTTCAATGATAACAGGAAAAATATAACTGATCGCCTATTAGTCATCGATGGAATAACATTGACGCTAAATATTCAACAATATTCAAACGTAAGAGGTGATAACAGTAGCAATCGTCTGGTCACATTCTGTAATAAAAGCAAGAAGACCATGGGCCTTAACGGCCACCTGATTATACTTGATGACATAAAGATATATATGAATCTATCTTCCAAATTTTGTCAATAAAACATAAGTATTAATCGTCATGTCAGCAACAACGAATAACAACGAAAACAATTCAAATGAGTCTATTATGTCATCAGAAATTATGTTTTATGTAATTTTCTCTTATATAAATTTAGTAAAGTAGGCCCTATCCCAAGGGTCAAAACGTAAGACCCAGGGACATGTGATTCTCAATTTTTATATAGAACCCCTATACGTTCATAATCATGTTTTCCAATGCTTTCTGTAGTAATAAGAAGATTTTCGAAGTTTACGTTAAATTTGACTGTTTTACGGTTTTTGAGAAGATGTCGAAAATGTCAATTGTTAACGGACTCACGACGGGCGACGCATGATGCAAGATGCACGACGGACGTCGCACGACGACAGACAAAAGGCAATCGCAAAACGTCACTTGAGATAAAGTCTCGGGTGACCTTAAAACGTCATATAACCTGAGTTAAGGTTGCACCTAGGTTCGCGTTTTTCTCTCAACCCCCACTCCCGTAGTCCTGTTATAAAAGAAACTGTATAAGAATAGTTATCCCGCAGCAAGACACGTGTATAGCACAAATATATTCAGGTTAAAAACACGAGAAATTTGTGTAAGTAATTGATAAAGCTCAAGACAAAAGTTGGCACCTATTCTATTCATTTTATTGCTTCTGTGGGATGGTTCAAGCTTAAGATACTTAAATTGTGCCAAAATGCACCAATGATGAGATATGAATTAAAATTTTCTGTTGTTGTTTTTGTATCTCAATTTAGTATCCTGCTAAAATCTCCCTCAGGAGCTGTACTTTACACCGTCTTTGGGGCGTTTGCACATATTTAATCTGTGAAATCCCATACATCACTACACAATCGGTATTTAAATTGTTTTCTTTACACTTTGAATTGCAAGCGTCGAGATTATGTACAGAAATAAGACGTTATTAATGCCTTTTTGAATAATTAACCATTAGTAAAATTAGTTGAACCGAGTTGTATTAAAACGAACGAGATTGTCAAACAATTTACATTGATCAGGTGCCACTCGCAGAATTGTTACAAATGCATTATTCTGAAATCTAAATCACAAAAATATTGTCTTCAGTGAATATTAAATTCTCTGAAATGAAAACGATGGCTTGTGAGTCTCTTTTTACATTCTAGAGATGCACAAATACATTAACTCATACTAAAGAAACGAACACGTTAAATGCAAATATTAAATGGTCCGATCAATATAGATCAAGACTGCTGCTTTATAAAGACATTAAGACATTAAAGTAGAAACATGCATATCATGAATAAGAGTCATTTCACAAAAATAAAAAGTATGTCCAGCAGGATTTTAAAATGCACGGGTCTGACCTTAGTTTACGACAATAGGGTGTTCGCCTTGATTTAAATATTTTTCTGACGTCTAATAAAAATGATACAACTATACAATAACAACGCTAACATGTTAAACCTAAACAATAAAAGTGTATGGTTTGAAAAGGTAAACTTTCACTCAAAACGTCACTCCATTATTAGATTTGCAAAATGTCTAATTGCTATTACAGCTTCTTTAACTGAGTCAAGTGCTTCTCGTATATCACCGTCACTCGTTTTTGTTTATACAGTACTTAATACAACTGTAAATATGAATAAAAAAAACAAAATAAAAACGAATAACATCCAATATGAATCTCATTTCTATGATAAAAAAAATTATGTTCGACACGTGCAAGCTTGTGAATAATGGTATCATAATGGCACACAATGTTTTTTGATACTTGGGTATAATGACATTATAATGATTCTATTATGTGAATTATATTCTGCTTAAAAAGAAATAAAATGAGATTATTGATTCTGTATGCAATGAGTTTTATCATTGATACGTATAAATAACCTCGTGTAGGTGATATAGATAAAAAAAAATACTAGTTAATAAGTGTCTCAGGAAATCGGTCGTTTTTTTAAAAAAATAAAGGTTCTCAATATATTTGTAATTATGCACGCGTTACAAGCGAGTATCTTTTTCATAATTGTATAAGTTTTACGGAGATAATGAAATGAAATATTATGAAGAAATATTCTCAATTCGTATGTTTGAAAAAGTATTTACAAATTTATAAATTTGTTTTCAATATTCGCCCTTAATTTATATTCATACATACATATAATATACATATACCATTATTTCTGATTTAATGTTTACAACGTGTTAAAATCTAAATGTGTCATATGTGTAATAAACCTAATAATCTTCAATGCGTTATAGGTGTAATAAACCTACTAATCTTCAATGTGTAATATGTGTAATAAACCTACTTATCTTCGTCACGATAAACACGTTTATAAATACTTATTATTATATAAATTATAATAGGTGCCATCTTTTAATTTGAGCTTTATCAATTATTTACACAAATTTCTCCTGTTTTTTACCCGAGATTATTTGGGCTATGCACATGTCAGGCTGCTGTAGTTGTAAAAGATTAAAAGAACAGACTGGTAGAGGGATATTTATACAGTCTCGTTTATCGCGAGACTAAGAGAGGGAGAAAGAGTAAGGTTGGTGCAACCTTAATACAGGTTTAATTATATTTTTATTAGGGACTGTTTCAGGAGTATAACTTCTGTTATTATCTCTTCTCTTTGAATATGGTTGAATATTTAGAGTCATGTTAATGCAACCGACGGCTATCATACCATCAATGAACTTAAGCACTCTTTCCTGGGATCCCGGAAGGTTAATCAGTACTCGAGTACACCCTCCCCATGTATAAATACTTGGGAAACGAATGATAATGAGACGCATTGTCGTCCATTTATCTAAATCATCACGTAGACTTTGACCGGACTGGGAATTGAACTCACAATGCCTGTTTTGATAGTCAGACGCGCTACCGACTGATCAAACCGGCTCGTTTGTTCTGTATTGTTTGTATGAATTGTGCGTATTATAAATGTTCTAGGTACACACTTTTGTCTACTTTGTTATGGTTGTGGTATCCTTTGAATGCTACTGGCTCCTATTGGACATTTGATGTTTTGATCAAAAATTGCATATAAACTGAACTGCAAAATAATTTTAAACAAAATTCATAACTAATTTAATGACGTATATATATCCGTAGGGGTAGGGGATGAGGTATGAGGTACTTTAATCATTGTCCAATGTGATCTTCAAATGCAAAAGTGATGTTAAAATATGCATTCTCAATCTTCTTAAATCACTAGCAATAGGAGCATAAAAATATTTGTAAACATTTACATCTTGTTGATATCATAGGAGTTCCCAACTAATACATGTAGGAGAATTTCAGTAAGTGTTTTTACCATTTTCATTAAAAAGGGTATCATTCTTAACTAATAGACAAATTCAGAGCCTCCGTCACCCCCTGCATCCTTGAGTTCTAAATCCGCAAAATATCTAAATATGTTACTACCTTAATTAGGAGTGATTGCAATGTTTCACTATAAGGTTTATAGTTAACTTCTTTTAAATGGCACCAAATGATAGTGTTTTTCTTTAGTCTCCGATATTTTGTTTCCGAAAGAAGTAGTTGTATTCTCATTTTGGAATGCATTGCAGACTTCTCTCTTAGTTTATACTGTGGATCATTAAAGTTACTAGTATGCTGTGTACCTAGCTGTATTTTGATGGTTCATCTGTCTAAATTGGTGGAATGCTTTGTGGCATTAAAGCAAACTAACTTACATAGCCAGGGGTAAGTCAGGCTAGCACCGATGGTAGTTTGTACACTTTATTTATTTTCTCCTACTGATGGTTTGTATCCATTATCTATTTAGGTTGGTATTTATTATCCATTTACTCCTACTGAAGGTTTGTATTCATTATTTATTAAGGTTGGTATTTATTATCTATTTACTCCTACTGAAGGTGAGTACCCATTATCTATTTAGGTTGGTATTTATTATCTATTTACTCCTACTGAAGGTGAGTATCAATTATCTATTTAGGTTGGTATCTATTATCTATTTACTCATACTGAAGGTGTGTACCCATTATCTATTTAGGTACGTATTTATTATCTATTTACTTCTGCTGAAGGTTTGTATTCATTATCTATTAAGGTTGGTATTTATTATCCATTGACTCCTGCTGAAAGTTAGTATTCATTATCTATTTAGGTTGGTATTTATTATCTATTGACTCCTGCTGAAAGTTTGTATTCATTATCTATTTAGGTTAGTATTTATTATCTATTGACTCCTGCTGAAAGTTTGTATTCATTATCTATTCAGGTTGGTATTTATTATCTATTTACTCCTACTGAAGGTTTGTATTTATTATGTATTGACTCCTACTGCATGTGGTCTTATCGATATTTGGCGAGGTATAAGATTACATGTTTGCCCTTATCATGTTTGAGACTATCTACGGTTGCTAGTTTTACACCCCTCGGTGGTATTTCTGCATTTCTTCCAAGAGTGAATTGATTCTCGCTAGGGTATTTAAAGAACAGTTTATTGATCGGCCGACGAATATGTTATCAAATAAACGGTGACATGACATGAATGAAATAATGTTGAAAACAAGAAAATCAATGTCCAAGATAAGACGCTGAGTTTAAAGCCAACCAAACAACACCAACAAAACAACTGTGTGGAATAATGATTATAAGAAACACAATACTTGCCTATAGAAGACGTTGATAAGCAAGTCACCTTCTTGGAATTGCCAGTAGCAAAACCCGCCTATTAACAGCATAAATCTGGTTTCTCCAACCTCGATCTTTCCCTGTCATCACATGATAAATAAAACGAAAGTTTGCCACACCGAACTATCAAATTATAAATGCAGAGCACATATAAGTTCAAATCAATATGACTATGCTGAGCGGCATTTAATAAGATAAATCTTAACTTACTTGTGTCTTGCACGCAATTTTCTCAGATGAATATACATCTATATATTATTCGTTGATATAACTGTAAAATAACAACCCAAACGCCATGATAGTCAAACCGGAAGTACTACATTTATTATGCTTTTCACATACAAGAGTTTCAAGATAGACAACTCTATATTAACACATTTACAACTATGTTACAATAATGGATGACTTTACAACTATGGTATATTGCGATATTATACAAATTGCTTTTGTATGACCTCCGCAAAATTATAACTGTCAAATAAGCTAATCGGGTGTCTCGCACAGGTATCCGTACTTAAATATTTTAATGTTGTATATGTTTTTTATTATTTAGATAAGTTCGAACGGATTGTCATATCACATCCTAGCGAGATATGAATGATTTTAACAAAACGACAATACCACCTCGTACATTGGAGTATCAAATGATTAAAGTGACACACAAATGCATTTTTTTTTATTAGACTTAGTTAACAAAGTAACCTCACAGCTGACATGAAACATTTACGAGGCTATATCCTGCGTAGACCCGGTACTAAGTGTTACTGTGGTAGGTTAAAGGTTCAAACCTGGGATCGAACCAACTTTCTCTGAAATGAGTGACCAACACTCTAATCATTGTACCACCCCTGAATTTGGCCAAATTTGTTTGATGAATCAACAAGCCATTTGCCTACTGATGATTCATAATTTATAATCAGCGATACATTGTGTTCGTATATATATATACATTTAATATGATTATTTAGGAATTTGGATACGCATGCAATGGTAAAGATATATTCAAATTTATATCGTTTCATTAAATCCGCAATCGTTCTAATTTCAGAACTGTGTCAAAAATAACGAAGGAGTCCTGTGACGTAATATCTAAAAATAGCACAATCATATAACTAAAGTAATCAACTTACTCAGTGACAATGTTCACACCTCATTTTAAAGTGCGTTGTCTTTGTCAAGAATGAACATATATTGATGATCTATCTAAACTTATATTTTAACATCTAAACTATAACCCTTCTCTTCTTACGTATGAAATATTGCTATAACTTAATGGATAGTTAATGTTTTCAATTATTTATTGGGTTTTAACCGTGATAAATAACTGGTACATTCTGTAACGGTTTTTAAACTGTCAACTACTTTACATAAAGTGCTCGTAGTTTCAATAAATTTTTCTTTTGAAACGATGGCAACAGTTTTTCTGTGGAATTATGTCCAATTGTATGCAGCATGACAGGTGGCAGCAGCTTGCACGTAGTATCAAGTTTAGCAGATGTACAAGTATACCAAATGGCAGTAGCGCTGTATGTATAAAGGAACAAATTACTCATACTTACAATCAAAACAACAAAATCAACATAATTCAATTAAATTATGTTTAGATATGTTAGACCATGACACAAATTTATACAATTATATTAAAAGCGTTTTACCTCTAGTCAAAACAAAATGTTCATTACTCGTAGTAATTACACTTTTTTAATTATAAACGAGCATTTCCAGGAGGCAACATATTGCTTACAAATGTTAATTACCTGTTGTTAATACAATATTACAATGACAAATCTTCATTCCAAATGCATGCTCCAGGCGTTTTTGATTCAAGAGTTCTGTTATTCTTGTTTTCTTTTCTTTTCACTTATGTGATTAAATATAACAATACGATTGGATCAATCAATAACAATGTTGCACCAAAAGAAACAGTAAAATTGCTATGTTAATTTAACTTCGTGTATTTTTTGTCAAAAAATATGTTGGATAAACTACTAAACATTAAATATACGTGTGCAGTCAATTATCATCACAGAGTCGTTTTCTAATTCTTCTTGGAATGTGAAATGTAACATATGCTTAGATCAACAAAACTTCTCATGATTTTCTGTATGTATAGTGTTCTTTAAGGGGAGTATGATCAGATTTTTTCAAAATTTTAGAATTACCAAAAATCGTTTTTCCCCAATTTATCAAACATGTATGTACTCACCGAACCATTGTTGTTATAAGACTGCTTTTGTAAACTTTAAGCGCGATATTTCTTTACATCCTACCAATATCGACGATATCACATATGACATCGAAACATGTAAATACTACATTCATATATCACTTGTGTTACCCAGTATATTTACTATAGTCAATGCAGCATCATTTACAATTATATTATTTTTCTATTTCGTTTTAAATCACGCATGTCTTGTCGATATTGGGAACTAAAGTATTAGCTATGTTTCATATTTTCATAATAATTAAAGCATTATTTGGTATTATCGTATCATTAATTTTCTATAAAGTCACAACAACGTTAAGCGACTGTTTTAACACCTGTATCAGTGTTAAAACATTTCCTCTCTATAGCAAACTGTGCTGTGAATGGCTTGATTTTAATTTATTTTAAATCATTTTAATTTGTAGTTTGGCCACTATATGGGTATACATATTTAGATTATACTTATTTATTTTATTTTTCTTCGATTGTGAAAAATTATGCAGAAAAAGCGTCTTGCTCAAAAATATCACACATAGCCATGGCAGCGGATCGAAACTATGACCTTCCGATCCTGGTTGTGATGCTCTTCCACTGGACCAAGTGTTCCACACTTGGTATACATATAATTAGGGTGTGAACAGAACATATATAATAACATGACTACGTACTTGGATACAGTCAGGTTACCAAACGGTAATAAAATGAAACTAAAATAATGAAACGTGACGTTTCTGCGATTCCGAGAGTAATATTTTCATTATAATCGTGGATATTACTTGAAGCAAACATTGCACTGCTCATGTGACCTGCTATTCATTTAATTTATTAACATTCCTGTCTAAAACGAATAATCAGCCATGCCAATGCCTGACACACTTCCGCATCGAAGCCATTACTATCAACAAGTAATAAAAACACATCCCATCTTATGTTTTTTCTCCAATTTTCAGCCTTAAGTTATGGCCTAATAGCATGATATCACCTCGAATTACATTATGTATTGTCTTTTGACTTGCTAGATACTGTATCAGCAAGTTCATTAACAACATCACACGCGTTCATTTTACGCACTTAAGTTACCAATTAGATCAAAATTAGTTTTCAGGCAAAAACGAATATCTCTCCCGATATCCACCGGGGTTATTAAGTTGTAACAAAATCATGCTTTCTTAATGGAAAAACAAAATAATAACAACGTTCATAAAAATCACTGAACATTTGACAGTTATATATATATATATTCGGATACTAACATATAAGCAAGCTTTGTTGCATGCATAGAAAGGTCATTTTAAAAGCTATATATAGAACACAGCATTGCTTTATGTATATTTCTGAGCATTATTTACATTTATTATTATTTAGTATATGTATTTTCGGTATACATCTTAGCTGAGACTATCCCTTAATCTTTAGACTAAATTTTATATGAAAATCAAATTTATATATACATATGTTTATATGTGTGTGTACTCGTTAACCTTAGTTGTATATGTAATTCAAATATATAAATTATCTATAATATATATATACATATGTATATATGTATTAAAATGTTAAACTAAAGTGTATATAATTATATATCAAATATACATCCTTCGGATATGAGTACGTGATTAAACAAACACTATTGTAAAGATATGTATAAACAGTCATATTACACATGTTATTCCTGTAATGAATAGCTCTGAGGTAATACGTGGTAAATACCATCTAATCTTCCCTTAAAAACGGCCTAGATCAGAATTGCCTCTTTACGGTACATTTCGTGCCGTAATGCCAATTTTGATTGTTATCATTAGCACTAATTTCTTCTTCATCAATAAAACAACATCAAATAACAATCCGTATCCCAAGAGTCGTGTGCACGAGGCCGAGTTAGAGAACAATCCAATTAATTTCTATCAAAAGCACAACCTAGAGCATGACAAACATTGGCAGTTGCGGAATTGGCATCTGCCTTATCTCAAACTTGGTGTATTTGGCCAAACTAAAGAATTAGGTATATAAGTATATGTATATATATGATAGGGAGACTCATACTTCTAACAAAACACCTTTCAGGAGCACCGGATCCGCGAAAGGATACATAATTGATAGAAATAGTATATACAGTAGAGAGAATTATCATTTTACAGTGCCTAAAATAGAATATTTCGGTGTATGTTTAGCAGTGTAAAATGGTAAATTTTCTCTACTGTATAAGTCTATAAATATATATAAATAATTATAACCATTACAAGTCTATACATTAGTTTAATCATATTAAACGTTTACAACATATACATATAACCATTCATACAATTACAAACATAACGTAAGCACATGGGTTGGGCTACGAGTTATTACAACATTAGTTACAGGCCTCCCCTTACATTACCGGTATATGTCCAGCTGGAAATAGATCATATTTAAAACGTACGACCAAAACAACAGCACAACAATACAGTCAATGCACTGGTACATATAAGAACACTACAAACATATAATCTGTCGTCACGTCTAGATCTAACCTTAACCATAACTTTGGCCCAAACTAAGGTTTCTCCCGTCTTAGCGATGCAGCGTTCTAAAACATACATGTAGAACAACATTTCGTCATTTGATCTAATAACACATTTAACATAAATGTAGTACTAACATATTCGCGCTGTTTCATGTTTGTGTTTGCTATTTTGCTTTGTTTTCAATACACTAGGTTTTCTATAATACTATTTTCTAACATATAATTTACGAATATGTTCATACATTGGATAAATCAGAATAAAATTCATCTTCAATATCTCTTGAATTACAATTTGTACAACATCTTTGATTTCTTACAAATCTATTCTGAGCGTATCTCCCAGTTTCAATTCTGAGTGTATGTGCTGATCTTCACGTGTTGCTCTGTGCTCTGAACTATGTGCGTTTTACTTTGCTCTGTTTTCACGTGTATTTATGTTACGATGTGTTCTCTGTTTTTACGTATGAGTGTGCTACTATGCATTTGCGTCTCTCCTCCCCCCCCCCCCCCCCCCCCCCCCCTCGGATTTCGTGAATAATAAATAAGGAAACACATTCAGTGAAAGCAGTGAATAACATATACATGAATATCCCTGGTTAATGTACTTATACAACCATACAATAAACTCATGCCTTTGAAATCGAAACTGTCCTTGGGCCCTAATTTTGTTTTTATTTACCAGCCTTTAAGGACATAAATACAATGGCAATGCTATTTCATGCATAACCATGTTTTTCGAGCTGATCTGTGTTGCAAGATTAACTTAAGATCTGTCAGCATTGATAAGTGTTTTTTTATATTCAATACGACTCCCACAAAGATTTCTTGATTAACATGTTAGAATAATTAAATTGTAAAAAGTGTCCATTCTCCAATGAATAACTAATTAAACATGCAGGTTTGAAATCATGCACGTACAAAAAAGACATCAATCAAATGATTTGAATCCATCCTTTGAAAACTAAGTGCCCTTATACGAGTACAAAATGCTGAGAAGTTTAATACACAATCGCAAATCACTTTTTTTCTTAAAAACGTAAATAGAAGTATCAATCTAAACGTTTTGCCAATAAGTTATGTCCATAAATATTGTTTCAGCAGGTGTCAATCTTAATCAATAATTAATGGATGTTTTTCAAACAATGTACGTATGCTTATTTTCTAATATTAAAAGAGACATGTTTCCTTTATTCTATTACATATCTGGGAAAATGTAGTAAACTCGGTTTTATCGCCTCAATTCATGAGATGAAATTCAATATGCAAATCCACTTGTATAGACATAAACGGTTTTCCATTTTCGATCAATTCTGAATGAACTCCTTTGCACAAGAGACCAAAAATAACGATAGCACTGACCTGTTAGCTTAACACCACGTGAGCTATGTTTTCGATTAATGATATTGGAATATTGATACATTCAATGTATAAATCAACTGGCATGAGCAACAAAATATCATTTTACTTTAAAAACACATTGTACTTGGTATGAAACATTTGAATTTTAAAGATACATGCTCCAGTTTCACTAAACATCTCAATTTGAGATTTTCAAATTTGAAATGCTATTACATCATTTTCGTTAATCATTTTGCATGTTATCCCTTTCCGATGGGTAAAGATGTGTTCTGACTTTAATTTGTGTGGTCATTTAATGTGTAGAGAGTTTGGGTAATGATTCAAATGACCACCTGAGAATTGTGGGTTGAGATAAATCTCAGCTTGGGATGTTAAGTGAAACCGGTCCTAGAACAGATAAGACTTCACCTGATGGGCGGAGCATACAGAGTTTTGAAAAACTCATCCACGGTCAATTAATAGTTTGTTATACTGATGTTAACAAGCATTGTTTAACACATCTGTTAGTACATTTGTACCCTGCTGTACATACATCGATCGTGTGTTGACACAACACGCCAGGCACCAACTCGTTTTTATCTACGCCTAGTTATAGCATACTTCATTCAGAAACACATGCAATGAAAGAGAATGTTTAATACAGGGTTGAATAACGTCTCATTTTCATGAAATCGGCGTAATTGTACGACATTCCAACATGAAACCATGAGACGTATGGCAGCAGTCAGACAACTGAAGTCAGTATAGCATTTGCCTTGTAAGCGAAATGTCCCGGTTTCTATTCCCGAAATAAGTGCATATTTTCTCGTCCTGTTAAGTCAGAGTTCAACGGACTAGAATCCGAGATTTCATTCTGAGACATCTGAAAATAAGGTAAAAAAGCTGTTATATTAACTATCTAGTTGGGTTTTCACATATCAAGCATATATTTGTATATTTGCTTCTGTTTGGTAAACAATTTAAGACGTATAATAAAGTTTTATAACTTAATTTGCATTTAATTCGGTTCCTGGTTTCTAAAGCGTTTACACAGATAGAGCCAATGACCATAATTCAGCCAGGGTTTCTTACAAATATTCGTTACAGACATGCAAAGATAGGATTAATGTAAGAGAGAATGCCTGTATCAATTGATACTAATTACCTCTATAGTCAATAAAGGCTACGTGGAATTTTAATTGTGATTTACAGCGCATATTCAAAATTAAATTTCTTTATCTGGAGGGAAATTCAATTATTATTTGAGAACCTTTTAAATCGAATTTTGAGAAGAGCATTATTTATAGTTCTATTACACGTTCGGATGATGCGAGCTGCTATATGTGAAACGCACTTGTTCCGGAATAGCGCCAAACGTTTTGTAATCCAAAATCTTGACAATAGTGTATCAGCGTTTAGATCACGAATAATATTATTGTTTCGTTCAATTTCAGATTCATATTGAAAGTATTTAAATGAAAAATGAAAATAATACAATTCA
This sequence comes from Panopea generosa, assembly GCA_029582155.1. NCBI lineage: Eukaryota > Metazoa > Mollusca > Bivalvia > Adapedonta > Hiatellidae > Panopea > Panopea generosa. The sequence goes on along the minus strand of CM055906.1, from coordinate 59,471,457 downwards.
TATGAAATCAAAGTTCGATATGATAATGGTATATGACATATGATTATAAATAATAATGCAAATTGCATACTGTCATGAAAAACATCGGTTATAATATAACCGGGATTCAAATAAAAATATATACAATAAAGAAAGAAATATGGAAAAAAAACGTAAAATTAGTTTTGTTAAATACAATATTATGCTACGTAGATATTGCTAGGTCAGTCGGCTAGCGCGTCTGACTGTCAAACTTGGGTCGTGAGTTCGAATCTGCGTCCTGTCGCAGTCTCTGTGATGACAGGAGTCGTCCGCTGACTATTGAAGAAAATGTTCTAAAACAGCCCTGTATAAGAGTTCCTTTACTTTTTTGATGATCAATTTTGTATCGATATTTTGCATATAAAAAATAAAACGTTTGACTTTAACTGGCTTACTTCAAAGAAATGTGCTCTTGTAACAGTTCTTTAAACGTAAAATCCAACTTGATTTAGTGTATTGAGATTAAATTCAGACAAACTAATACATTTATTAAAAACTATTAGTTTATCCTACATTTTCACATAACAATTTTGAAGAGGGTCCAATTAGAATTTTCATTCCATTGTGTTTTTATACCAATTTAATCAGAAACGAATGTATTTTTGTATTGAATTACACTTTCTAATGTAATCACATATGAAATGTTTTTAGAAAAGAATTTTAAAAAAGTTTTTAAAACTATTACATTCAATTAAAGAAATAAAAAGGGCAAACACACTAATTTCTTTTAACGGCACCCAGTTAAAATTATTGATTACGTTGAGTATTTTTTTAACTTTAAAAACATTTGTTGCGTGAGTGTGTGATTGAGAGCATTTATGTCCGTTGAAGGACTATTTAGATAATGACAATGTAAAATATTAGACTCTATTTCACCATTGTCACCGATTTCTACGAGTTATTATGCTATCACGTTCATATCTTATCCCATTCCTGACATCTCATTTGAATAATTTTTCGCTCACATCTTTGTCGTACGTTTATTGTAACCCAGCCACAAGCCACATAATAGTCCGTGAAATTTATTAGATATTTACATATTGAGACTAGTCGGTAAACTAACTCAGCTGTCTCGATTGGGTCCGTTACATTTGAGCACATGTTAACATGCTGATTGGTCAGTTAATACAATGAAAGTTTGAATGACGTCACAGTCTAGTTAGCGTTTAATAGCTATGAATTGTGGGACAGGCATGGAATTCCCTGATTTTTCATTGGGTGTATATAGCTGATACAAATTATATATACGCATCCGCTTACATTCTTAATGATTTGAATGATTATCCAATTCTGTCTGTCTGTCTGTCTGTCTGTCTGTCTGTCTGTCTGTCTGTCTCTTTTACGTCATAATTCTAGTTTTTATAATTACCCATCTAGACAATGACACTACACAATTAATTGCCCGTTTACATTATTCCCTTTAAATAATCTACGGTTTACATTATAGCCGATTACATATTTTTACACGAACATGATAAGAATGTATGTCTGACTTCGTTTTCTCACATGTGTACACGTAGATAACATTACCAGTACATGATCAATGTTTAAAAACATCGTTATTAAGATTATTATTTTTATTTTTTTTTTTAGAATTTTCAATTCTTTAAGGTTGTTTTTTTTTTTTTATATTAGTTTACATATATACTAGAGTAGACTGTTTACCTTTGGGATAATTGTTTTTTAAAATAAAGCTACCAGAAGTATATTTTTCTCGATTCCTATGTTTTTTTATAGGTTCTTTATTAACACGTCATTTATTTAGTTTATGTTATTTTTAATCTAATTTATTTGAGTTCGTTTACGCGGAAATCCAAAAGCTTGTATGGATTTTTTATGGGTTTTGAGAAAGACTGCCGAGCTGGAGATCAAACCTTTAACCTATGGTTTGATCGGTCAACACTTTATCCACTACACTACAACCCCGCTTTTCCCGTCACGAGAACTGAACAAGCATTGTGAAATATACGCAAAAACAAAATCATTACAAAAAGAAGCAGATAAATGAAAATACTGAAAAACAAAAAGTTTATACTGCAAAAAAAATTATTTTGTACATCACCATTTTTAGTATTGCGTCTACGCGTGAACGACACCGAAGCAAACATTTTACGACACCACGGCTGATGGTTCTGACATTAAAACAATTCTTGTGTGACTGTTGAAGCGCCACCTAGGGGAACATAAATATCATTTTTCATTTCAATAATTCAGCATCAACACCGATATATAATTAATTGCTTTTGTGGGAAATCATAAAAATTATAAAATGTACTTCCAAATATGGCGTTGATAATGGTTGATAATAGTTTCCATGGAAACAAAATCATGCAATGTAATGTAGAGAGTGTGTGCTCTCATATATAAGTAAACAGAGAATGTGTATGTTTGTTTCTAGAGCACGTGAAAAGTAAAGACTTAGTTATTAGTATTATTACATTCCTGTTACTTAGTAAAACGGGATTTTATTGGATAATATCATACAAGTTACACGTTGGATGAACAAAGTGTGGACGTGACTGGGATAAAAACATACTATGCAATGAACTGTCGATAATGAAATAGCATGTTGAAAACGAAACAAACTTCGCAATTATATTGATTTTAATTATAACTATTATTATTTTTATAATAGTTTAGGTGACTTATAGGTCCACTGGGCCGGGTGCTTGTTTTTGTTTTTTTGTTTTTTTTGTATATAACTATTTGTAATATATATTGTATGCACATGTCACTATAATAAAATATTAACTTACTTATTATTGTTGTTATTATAATTATTATTATTATCACTACTACTACTAAATCTGCTACTATTACTGCTACTAACACCACCACTACTACTACTACTACTACTACTGATACTACTGCTACTTCCACTACTACTACCACTACTACTACTACTACTGCTATTACTGCTACTACCACTATTACCACTACCACTACTACTACTACTACTACTACTACTGATATTACTGCTACTACCACTATTACCATTACCACTACTACTACCACTACTACTACTACTACTTTTACTACTGCTATTACTGCTACTACAACTTCTACCACTACTACCAACACCACTACTACTACTACTGCTACTACCAGTATTACCACTACCACAACTACTACTTTTACTGCTATTACTGCCACTACAACTTCTACCACTACTACCACTACTACTACTACTACTGCTATTACTGCTACTACCACTATTGCCACTACCACTACTACTACTACTGCTACTACTACTATTATCATTTCCACTACCACTACCACTCCCACCACTACTACTTAGACTACGACAACGTTTACCACTACCACCACCACCAATATTACTCCTACTACTATAACTACTACTACAGCTACCACTACCTACTACTTCTACTGCTGCTGCTACTACTACTACTACCACTACTACTACTACTACTACTACTTCTACTACTACTACTACTACTGCTGCTGCTGCTACTACTACTACTACTATTACTACTGCTACTACTAATACTACTACTACTACTACTACTACTACTACTACTACTACTACTACTACTACTACTACCACCACCAATACCACCACCACCACTACTATTGCTTTTATTTTAGGACACTAGGTGTTCGACCATTTTCCTTTAATATTAAAATAAAAGTGGATATCGTTTCTTCTTTATTTTTGCTTTGCCGAATGAATAACACCATGGGTTATTACTGGAATTCATTATGTTTATATAATATACCCTTTTACATACATTTACACTGCATTTTCATAGTGCAGTTCTTTTTGCTCTAAGCTTACCCGATATCTAAATATATATAAATATATCGCAATATGAATGAGCGCCAGTTTTGGTGTAATTTTTTTGTGACTGAACCCTCTATTTACTATAACTTTATGGACATGTCTTAATGGAATATTTACTGAAAACACTTAAAAAATTGTAATATACCTGACACTGAAAACTCGCAAATAGCTATAGAACATAACACTTAAAACTCGCAAAATAGCTATAGTACATCACTGATGTCAGTAAGTTATAATTGAATTGTTAATTTCTGAAAGATAACACATATAAACACTCGTCAGTCTTAATGCCAGGATTAACGTCGTTATTAAAAGTCGTTGAGATGTATATTTAATTGACGGCAATAACGTAGTGTTATTGGGGGAAATAGTTGATATAACATATAACATACTTAAATTGATCGTCACGTTTACTTTCGGATTAAACACTATTGCATTGTTTGCCTTTTTAATCTAATAATTAGTTTCTCTTTATATGCACTTGGTTTACAAGTTTGAAAAAGCAATATAACATAAAAGATGCTCTTACGCGTTGTTCTCATCTCAATATAAACGTTCGAATTCAGTATAAAGCACCTCAGTGTTGGTCTAGGGGTAGAACAACAGTTACGCATGCAAAGGTCGACTGGTTCGATCCCCGGCCAGGTCATACCGCTAAAAATACTGTCTCAAGTACCATTGCAATATAACAGAAGAATTGTGAAGACGCAAAACACCATACAACAACAATCATTGCCTTTGTTGTGAAGTATTTCGTTGGGAAAGTCGTGTATATTTTGTGACTTCATTACATTGGACAACTATAAAATTTAATTCAACTGCTGTTTAAAATCTTGTGGATTTTTAATGTATTTTTAGGTCTAAAATGTCAAAGCTAAGTTACAAGCTCCACATCCAGTGAAACAAAACAAAACCTTATATGACATAAATATTCCGGTTTAAGTATTTCATTTTCAATATGTATAAATGTGCTTTACGTTTAAAGTTCTTGTTTTGTCTGAGCCAATATTTCAATATAAAGTGCAAGATTTAATATATAGTTTTACAATCTGGACAAGCAAACATAACATGATAAGACTTCGTTATTAATATATATTACTATTAATTATATGTGGAAACATATGGGAAAATAGGCCTCAGAATACAGATATGAAAGTTTGATATATTTAAGTTATTATATGACATGCTCTTCTCATTATATAATCGTCAGAACTGTTAAGGCGAAGAATTTTGTACGATGTTTTATGCTGAATAAGAAAATCGTACTGATTTGTATTGAATATAAAGTAGTCATATTTATGTATATAAACTTGTTTTTACTTTATTTTAATATGTTGATATAGTGTTTATTTATGTAGATATATTGACTTTTTCATTTCTTTCATTGTAATATGATATCCTCTCCTGAAAATTGGAGGAAATAATATTATCAACCTTGCTAGCAATAATATTTACAAAAATATAAGATATAATATATTGTTAATCAAGAAATACATGTCACTTGTTCAAGTTGTAACACACATATACATTATGTTATCAAACATTAGATTGACAAACTGTCACTATATGCTGGTACCACGAGACAGTCATAATGAGTATAAAGTGTAGAGTGCTTCTCATCATAAAAATTAAAATCCCTGATAATTTGTTTAAACACATAGCATGGTGCTATTGCATTATCACCAACATCATGAGATATTCACACATTTCCAATGTCGTACTTAGAAAACATATTTAACGTTCTATTTCAGTGCTGACGGAACCTTTACCGCTGCCCAAGAGGAAGAAACTGACACCGAAGTTTCTCCCCACGCCAACCAACATTACTGTGCACAGAGGAGAACTCGTTGTCCTGCGATGTAACATAGAGGATCTGGGACCAAAAGTCGTAAGTGAATTTGTAATGTAAGACTGTAAACTCTAGTCTTTAGCCACACGCTGTATGGGTATTCATTCTAATTATTAACTAAAATATAAGACTTTTCAATTAAAATTGATTGTTATATCAATTATAAACAACATAGGTATTGATTGTAGAACCTATTCCTCTTTTCAATTACATGCTTGTAACTTCTAACTGTGATGTTTCAAAAGTCGCGGATTTGATTCGACTTTGATCGAAATACTATTAGTGAGAAACTGGGCCAGTTACAAACGGACTTATCAAGACCCCTGCTCATGCCAGAGGTTGCGGGTTCGATCCACCGCTCGACCCAATGCCTTTCATAAAACAACAATATGTATTGGTTCTACTCAGGAGACGGACTCGAGAGCAGTTCATATAAGGTCGGAGCTTTTATCGCATAAATGAGTATAAACTTAACAAAGTGTTAACTGGATCAATAACCTGTATCTTACAACAAAGCTGTACACCATACAATGTTATCCACATCCATGTGTGTGCTGTATCAATTCGTGGCAAGAACCTTTTATTGTAAAATATGGCTTATATTCTTGTTTTGGTAAGTTAAGAATGCTCACGAAATGCAGTGACTATAAACCAATTGCACGGAAACAGCACTGGATACATCCATGATCAAATATTCTTTTGTTCAAGTTTGTTAAGTTTAGTAGCAAGGTATTAACGTGTATATAAACATCTTTGTAAACGTAAAGTGATTTAAGATATGAACGACAGAGGCTGGATATGCCGAGAGTAAATCCAATCGGCTTTCACAAAGTAATTTTCCTGATAAACTGCTTACTCTTGACGCCTCTGATTATCAAGTACTTTGTTAATCTATTATACTAGAGCAATCTCCGGAATCTGGTAAGAGAGAGATATATGCTATTGTTGAGAAACTTCACAGAGATTCATTTATGTTTTCTGGTTTTGCGGTTATGTTTACACTCAATTGGAGCTTGAACGAAAAGCATTGCTTTCGGTTTCAAAAGCTAATCCAACTTTGTAAATGGGGCATACGTGATTTATGAAAGAATATTTCATCTATACAATATAACGGTTCATTTGGAATTCTTGAGATATCGTGTCTTCCTGAGCAAAAAAATCCTATACATCAGTATCACATAGCATTTTGTCTGGGGATAATGGCATTAAATGTATAAATTTCAACGACATTAGTTGGTGATAGAGAGAGTACTTTTGTATAATGAAACAAACTTTTGGAATTTGCCATTTTTGGAAATTAGAAAAAAAAATGATGCAGAGAATGAAAACTAAAATTAGAAAGCGTGCATATTTCTGTAAGAAAATCCTTAGTATTTGAGATATATCCGTTTGATTTTATCGGACCGGTTTAGAACTGTTTAGAAGTTTATAAAGCATCAATGATGAGCTCTGCTGAGACAAAGAGTTAATCGTTGTTAGAGTATGCTATCACTTTTGTTTGTCTTGTTGGGATTCTCGAAGCACTGAGCCTCTTTTGATTATATTTGACTATTGTCTTAAAAATTCTACTATATTTCTGAATATTGCGGTATAGATTAATACTTACATAAATGTTAAAATATACTTGGCTGGAACAACCCTTGACTCGATTAATATTGTCCACTCCCGTCGTGATCGAGCCATCGACGTCCGACATGCATGTTTCTATATGAACATTAACGTAATACAAACACATACATGTAAACGACAAAGGCGAAGTTTTAAACTGTGCTATTATCGTTAACTTCACATGAATTAGTTTAAACAATGTTTTATTTACACTAAGTACATGTATTTAGCATACATTTAACAATGAAGCAATAAAGGCATACATCTAACACATTATATGGAAAAGGTGACAAAAGCTTTTGAAGCTTGTGTAAATTTGCTTCCGTAAAAGTTATTTTTCTTTCTGTTATATACTTTATTATATTGTTCCGCACTAATTTCAATTTCGCAAAATATGCATAAAATAAGGAAAAATGAGACAAAAGTTTATTTAGAAAAGTTCAAGTATTAAAAAATATTTATGGCAGAGAATGGGAGAAAGAGATCACTGATGTTTTCCTTTACAGGTTCATTCTGATACAGGGGATAGGTGTTTTGCATGTTCGTGTTTATTTATACAAAACATTCAATAGTAATTATTTTAGCTTTCTATGATCATTAAAAAGACGCGACTGCTTCATATTTGTGTATATCAAATGAAATGCATTTTTTAAGTCAGAATCTCTTAGTTCTAACCAATCATTAGTGTTTGCTTGTTTAGTGTCATGGCTTGTAATTGTTTAATCACAACAATTTTCAGATTTTTAACCGCATTCCATTCAAAGACATAATGACATGCGCGCTAGTTATAGTATGTGCTGAGCACGTAAAAGTCAGTTTACGTCGTGTGTCTGGCAGCACAGATGTGACAGCGGAACACTTGCCATCATTATTGGAGTTGATAACGAAAATGAAAGAAGTTTTAACCCAATCATTGTCACATTTTTATACCATTTAAACTACAAATATTTCAATCTGACACGGCCTGTTGTGATTATAACTTGACACGGAAAATTCAGTTGCGACTAACAAAAAAAATATATTAGTGGCAGCAATTATTATTATTGTTGTTTTTGTTGTTGTTGTTTATGTTGTTGATGATTTGATGTGTTGTTTTTTATACAAAAGTTGTACTCTACTTTAATGGAAGACAATACATGTTACAAATATGTTTTACTGATTTAACAGCTCTTGGCATCTGTGTGTGTTCATATAAAAGTGAACGTGCAATATATATCTGATATATAATTCCCTATTCCACATCAAATCATCTTTTTGTAAAACAGTTAAACACTTATACATCTATGGATTTTTTTTTTCATTGATTGGTTTTGTCCAATAGATCAGATAAATCAAATGACGTATTGACTTTCAGCGACTTCTATTGCTGAATGGTCTACCTTGTCATTTCAAGGTCATTGACCTCTTGACCGCTTATAGTGGATGCTAAAGGTCAGTTCCCACCTGTTGTTTTTTTTATCATTTCAGCCATTTTACTTTCATTTGTATAAATACTTAGGACGGATTCAATACTTTTTAAGACAATGAATGTATATTTACAAATATGTTTCGGTGGTACATGTAATGTATGTATTTATACAACAATAAGCTTTCCGAGCAAAGTGAATGAACTCCATGATTCAAAACCAAACCCAGAAATAATAACAAAACTGAGTCAAAGTACGGAGCGAGCGACACTAACATCTGTACGCAAAATAGGCAATAGTAGTTGATAAAATGCATATATAAACTAAGAACAAATAGAAGACTCGGTTTTATTGATTCTGTTCATGAAGTCTGGTAAAATATGGAACACCCACCACACCACGTGATATAATCCAGGTTTAATATAATTATAGTTGTTTGAATATTATAAACACACTACATTTTTTATTTATAAATTCTATTATTAAGATACATTTAAGCAATTCAGCAAATGTAAAACGTAAGGTATGTGTGAAACTTTCATACAGCAGAACTTTGTGACCTTTGTTTTATGGTTGTGCATCTATTACACTGAGGTTGTAATTATTGCATACTGCTAAATGACTACCTTAAAGAAAACAAATTCATTACTTTTCAGACGTCTTATGCAAGTAATAGATACGGAAGACGGCATTGTATCATTTTTAACTGTAATTATGCACGTAATCAATGCGAAGTATGTTTGATGCGTCTGGTTCGTCTGCTCGCTTGATTATGTGTTCTGTCAACCACAATGTCGTCTGCAGTGTAATAACGAGTTAACATACTACATTTGAAACAGGCAACTTTTACTGATTACCAGAAGGTGTGTTATCACTTTTCAGTTGAATGTATGTACATTCAACCGCATCAATAATGAAAGCATACTGGTTCCTTTATTCAAGCACCGGAAAAGGGTATTTGACATTCAACTGTTAATAGATATTTCTATCTGACCTTAAGGACGAGATAAATTTCACACTTTCATGAAGTGTATGATTTAGTATGACGTTAAGGTGACGTGAAGAAAAGTATCACTGCGTTTTTATTCTAAACAGAAACAGAAATTCACTATCTTACTTTCACTTTCATGTTTTTTTTTTATTATAAGGAATCTGGTACAACATATTATACACTAGGAAACACGGTTATGTTCATTACTTTGAGCAAGACGTTTCAATTTGAAACACGTAAGGTAAGCAATCAACACTAGAGTCAAACATGTCGTAGGCAGCGACTAAACGGAAAGAACAAACATGGTCCCTTAAGGCAGGTGGCTGCTCAATACAGGGTGATTATAACTATAATTATAATAATAAATTATATAAAAAGAAAATGTAGTTATTTAATATAAGTGGTTGCTAAATAGAGGTGATCACTAACACACGTTTTATTGTATTTGGAGTGGTCTAAGGCGTCGTCTCAAGGGCACTAACCTCTTATCGCTAATTTCATAGGATCGAGTTCCGCTCGCTCAAAAAACATTATGTTAGAAATTTTGTCAGTAGCTTGTAGAAGGACGGTGGTTTTATTCCGATCAATTATGTGGCCATTCTCCATCATCAGAATCTGAATATGTCATATATAACCTGAAATGTGTTGAAAATGAAGGTTAACGCCGTTTAAAAAAATTACAATATTTGCACCCGCTTATCAAAAGAAGAGACATTTTTTACATTACATTGGCGTATTTTCTGTATAACCAATTCGGGTGGCGTCGGTTTATAGTCACCACATACTTGACTTAGTGTTGTTTTTGTGATTGCTTGGAACGCATCAATTTTGTACTGTTCTACATATAGAGACATACACTTCTCGAACACTGAAAGTGTCTAGTTTCCATACATTGTACTATGCTACTCCAAATATGCAGGAAAAAACATTTGGTTGACCAGATTGAATTTTCATGATTTTGATGGTTTGATAACATCACTTTATTTTTTTAATGCAGTGTATCACTACGAATCTTCATCAAACAGTAACCAATGTTATCCAAACTTGGCAGAACTCATGACAATGTTCCAATTTTCTCATTTACACAAAGAAATATGATAATTTATAAGCATTGATTTCTCAACAAAAATAGTACCCAACCAATTTACACAGCTCTAATTTCTTGGGCATAATAATCTATCGTCACTAAGGAGAGGTACTTGAATCATAATAAAAGCTTGTTTATAGCTGGATAAACGGTGTTTCATTTTTAGTTTTAGAGAGCTAGGTTTCTGCTTTGGTTTGTTTTGCACGGAAGTGTACAGAAGTAATCAGTCATAAAAAACATTAAAGTACAAATGTAGACTTGATTCAAACAAAATATCTATGTAGGTAAAGGACGTCATGTTTTTATATTGTTCAATGTAGGAGTGGTCATGAGTAGTTTTGATATAGCTTGAATCTAAACAAAACCTTAGATAATGGCTGTGGTGAATGTTGCGTATCGCATGGAATCCTAGGAGAGATTGATAAACGCCGTGCCTCGTTTTAAAGTACACATATAACCATGAATCATGGACAGCAAGACGCTTTGTTCTGATTTAGCATTTTTATCAAGACATTTATATTAAGTATTGATTGATGTGCTCGTCTTTTTGTGAGTTTCTGTTTATCATTTTGCTGTTCTTGATTACATGAGTAGAAATGTGTGGTATGCAAATACGAGGTTTAGCGTTTGTACTATAAACATACTCACTCGTGTGTGGTATCTGTTTCATTGTAAGGAGATAATGTGTATCATAGCTATGTAACAGCTCATGAAGCTTCCTTCAAGTAGTTGTTACATCTGTACGTAACTCTATCTGATAAAGGATGCCTTGGAAGCATAAATTACGTTCAACAACAGAAAATAACTGACTCGATTTTATTGAGTTTGTTCATGAGAGGTAATAAACTGTGTAACTCTCCTTATGCAACCTAACCGCGTTTTTAAACAATTTGAATTTTAAATAAGTTCCTTGATTATAATAAATCCAAAATACTGAGTAATATATAAAGTAATCTTGAGAAATCATCGACATTGATTTAAAAAAAATAGTTCTTTCATTTATTTGAAAGCCTTTGCTATAGCTTGTGTAAAATTAACTTGAAAATAACGTTAAAACTGTTTGAAACATATATGGGAAGCTCAACATGTAATATTCTAGTATCTGCTTTTTTTTTTAATTATATGTTTTACGTACATTTACTATATAGATACTATGAAACCTATTTTACACTTAATGTTGCTATTAAACCTTTTACTGCCAGGGAAGTAGATATTTGTAAGAGGAGACTATCAAACTACAACGCTACACTAGGCTATATGCTGATGGTGAATTAACACAACTTCTTGTGAATAGAGTGCAACTTCCTTGAATTTTACATTTTGGCAGTTTGAGTTAAACTTTTGATTCAAATTACATATAACTAACACTTTTTGGCAATTATTGATTTGAAAATTAAATATATTAGTTTATACTAATTTATTTTAGCTCGATTGCGATGAAAGCTTAGAGCTTATATGAACCGCTCTCGAGTCCGCTTCCTAGGTAGACCCAGTACTGAGTGTTGTTTTTTTATGAGAGGCATCGGGTCGAGTCGGAAATCGAACTCATAACCTCTTGCGTGAGCGGTCAACACTCTATCCATTAGACTATCGCCCCGCTTTGAAAATATATTAACATTAATTTGGTAGTATGTTCGAGTAGTATGGTTCGAGGAACAACAACAACAACAACAACATTGCATTGATGATGAAAACCTGCCCCAGAGCCATCTTGTGGCTTTTATAAGACAGTTCGGGCTTTGAATGATGAGAATTTTGCTAGTTTTCTCCTATATTTTTTTCAAAATTATAGTGGTTATGTGATTATGGTTTACAATCTAAAACTTGGAAATATCTATATTTATTATATTTATCAAATATTCATTTCTTTTTGAATGTTTATATAGTTTGAAACCACATATTTTAGATGTTTTCACTCACATCTAACGATTTTAACCGCAATATATTACATAAATATTACATAAATTGCTAAAAGAATTGTTTTTAATAGTTTAGTTACGAACTTCAGCAAGTAAACTATTGACATTCCAATTGCTATTGACTTGATATACTCGTTCCGTGTATATGTGACTGACAGTTTTCATTAAGTTTTGATGTTTTCTCATAAGAGTTGACATAGAATATAACGATATCACCGTATGGGAAGATGACACATTGTGTGTTTAGGTATGAAGTTACCGTTCGAGTCACATTAAGATGTAACCAAAACTATATACGTGTAGTTTATTTTTCAAAATGCAATCAAAACACCATGATTGTTGCATTGTGTAATTTGTAAAACGCCAGCTATTTAAACAATCGATGTTAATAACTAAAAAATAACCTTGTTTCGCTGCGATGAGAGGCCGGTTGGTAATATCATGTTTACGTCAATAATCATTTACAATTAATATCGATGCTTTAAAAATGTATATTAATTGATATAGTAAATTTTATCTTATTAAAGGGGCATTTCATAAAAATGTAAAGGTCCAAAAATAAAATAAAAAAAACCTCTGTGTTCATCAATGTTCCTCATGAAAGAATTAAGAGAGAATAATCTATGATGTTAGAATCTTCTTTCGGTTTGTGACCATGAAAACATAATAAAATATCATCACTCAAAAAGAAATCCTTTTGAACAACTAAGCATCGTTTAATCCCCCCTTTGGTTCGAGGAATAAAAATAAATCACAGGAATGATACATCGGCGTTAATGGTACGATGTTATTTGACTACCTGCAGATGTAGGGAGCAAACTGTCCAACAAAGATACAACTTCAGGTTAATAAGACATTTCGTTAGAATACTAATTACATTTGTGATGTACATAGAACCTATAATAGCGTTTATTTTCCCATGACTGCATATCTTTGAACGTTCGAGCTTCGCACATACTTTTGATTATGCGATTGGTTATGTTATCTTTATCGGTTTAGACATCATTAGGCATCACGTAATGTACAAAAGAAGATAGTTTATCAACTAAACCATAATTATCTAACATTATTTACTGGTATATCGGTGCTAGACCTAGTTCATTGTTGCAAAAATCCGGTAACGCACTGGATAAAAATGACATTTTACTTTGTATTTCATTTTTAACACTTATGGCATGAATTTAAAGTATGCATAACAAACTATTTAATTTCATACCATTTTATCATACATATTTCATAAACTCAATTAAATAATTTAATAGAAATGTTAGAAGCTATTCATCAAATAAAGCGCATAAGAGGAGAAAATATAAAAGACGTGACAGTGTGATGTAAATCGAGTGCAATGATATAGGTTACTGCTGAACGTGAATAGTGATATATTAGATCGGACGATTTGTTTTGGCTGGAGGAATACGAGATTGAAAACTAATATTTTTCCACACACGTTCAGTAATCTTTTTATTTCATACTTTCAAATTAATTATGTCAAACAACATCAAAAACAGTAATTTCCGAAGCAGCGTTCCTTGACAAGATGGAAGTACACGTTAATACCATCGATATAACTAATTAAAATTTATCTGTTGAATATTCATGAGACATGCATTTACATGTAACAAACAAAGATTAATTGAGCCATTGCGAGATGAATTTACATGGACTTTGCACGTGGCATTTGTTAGTTTATATCTCTTGAACGTCCAATTCATTCCTTAAATATGGCATTTCAAATAGCTTGATAATAATGAATCTACATTTAATTTTATTTACAAAACAATCAATTAGAGACTGTTATTTTACATGAATACGGCTACATATCTAATATTATTATCGCTTGAAACTCATAATATGGATATAAATATAAAACTACATACCATGTAAGATATATTTCAATACTGTAAGGAGGGGAATACTACTAGGCGAGGGGGACACCTAAATCAACTATTCAATTGCATCTTTAAATAATTATTCCTAAAAGAAAATTACGTAAAGGACAACCTTTAAACAAGTGTAGAGCGTTTCATATGTGAATATATAGTAATGATATTGATATAAATCTAACTACTTTAATGATAAATAGTATGAATTAATAACGCGCTATGCAAAATTCTGATAATGGGATCACATGGAAGAAAACAAAAAAAGTCATAAAAAAGAAAATGGCAGAATAAAGTATTATTAGTACAATATACAATTGTGAATGCTGATGACAGTTTCCATGATATAAAACATTCCTTACGTCCTTCATTGCTGATTAAAATCAGGTAAGCTTTTGAGGTCTGGTCGACATTGCCATTTCTCATAAAATATATTTATAAAACAAATGTCGTCAGTTACACAGCAAAACTCTAGTCAGTCAGAAGGTTAACCGTAGAGACTTTCAATAACTTACTATTTGCGATATAGACATTGAAATAGCTCTGACAGATTTGTTAGGACGTGTAAAGTAAATTGCGCTTCTCGGTAAGCGTATAGAATGATTACTTTCGTGCGGTCGTAAGGCAGACATGTTAACAACTACCAATCAATCGTAAAGAAACATTTTCTACGATTTCTGGGGAAGATATTACAAGTGTCAGTCTAAAGATGTAAGGGATATAGAAACTAACATGGATTTTAGTTTTGTTACCAACCAATATTTACATTTCTGCTGCAAAACGGTCTAACTTGACTTTACAGATTATCCCAGTGAACCACATTTGCAGCTTGGCGGACCGTTTTGCAATTCATTTGTTGTACACTTTTGTTTTGTTGTTGTCCTGAATTTCATGTGGCGTTTGCCGCACGTTCTTATAAAAATGCGTGCACTTATTCACTGTGTTAGCAACGTCACTGTTCCAGTCATAACATTGTATTTGCGGTTTAATGCGTACAATTAGGCCCCAGTTTTACGTTAATACTAGAAGTCCAGTACTTTACTTTAACTCATACTGTGTGTGTGCTCAATGTTAGTATAAAATTAACAGACTTAAGGATTTTTCTCAAACCGGGGTCTGGTTTTAAAAAAAAACAGTTAGAAAATATGTTAGGTTATGAAATATAAGTATTATAAGCACACTTTTGAAGTTTTTATGCCTGTAACATTAAACAGTTATACGCTATTTAGTTCTGCACAGATTTTAAGCTGCATAATATTCGTACTCAGGCGGCTATCATCGTAAAAAAAAAATTGACACGCATTGCTAGAGGAAAGAATAAATAACGTCTTTAACCTAAAAAAAAAAACCCTTTTCAATTAAGAACGAATGTCTGGCACAGCAAGTTAAATGATTGATTGTAGAGCTGTTTGCGTGTTAAATAATGTGTCTCTTTAGCATGTTAACGTATAGAAATGCATTTACTGAAATTTGATACAAACTATATCGCCTTTGAAAGCAAAACACACAAGAGATAGTTTCAAAAACAACTAGAGCTAACATTAAACACACGTCAGTCCCGTGTGTTTTTGCAAGTTTTGCATCGTTATTAATACACTGCTGTATCAGTGTCTGTTCGGTTATTTATTGTTTACAATGTCGAACTCTTAGCATAATGCGAAACGTTACAAATAAAGAGCTGTTCAAACAGCTTTTTGATTAATCATTTCTCTAAAAGCTTCTTAAGTATCGAATGTTTTGTGTGAGGGTTTTTTGCAAACAGTGTATCATGTTAAGACTGTCGCATAATTAGATTAGTAAATGTTCAGAAATTATGCGATTTTATAGGAGTTAAGTTTAGATTAATGAGAAAATATGCACTCAATGAGAAATCTAAATTCTTTGTATAAATGTAGAAATAATATTATACAAAACTCTCAGTATGTAATTATATTCATAGAATGTAATTTATTTTTTTATTTTCATTTTTTTATTTGACAAAAGTAAGGCTAGCGGGTACTAAATTGAAATGTTGATTCTCAACAAGCAGGTATTGCGATGTTCAATTGACGGTTTTACCTTATTTATGCATTATTGTAACAAACTAAATACAAACAGTTCTGTTTTATGTTTCCGCTGTCACATTTTATGGGGGACGACAGGAGTAGAGTCAGTATCATTTGGTTTATAACTATTTTTAAAGTGCAGGAATGTAATAAACACATGATATATTTTCCGACTTGCCCGGACATATAAATGACGTCACTTTGAGACGTTACATCATACGGTGACTGACGGAAACTAAAACGCGTTTCTTCGTTTATTATAGAGTAAATCTAAAAATAAATGGTAAATAAACCATTTTCCTGAGTGACAAGTATGTAATGAAATAATATTTTTGCAATAGTAAAGAATCTAAATTAACGAATTGTTAGACAAACAAAATAAACACAAAACATGCAATACATCGATGGTTTATTTATTAATCTATAATCGGTATTAATTATTTCAAATTTATTTTGTTTGTTTTTTAATTCCTTTTTCTCCATTCATTTAGTGTTTTTTAAACATTAATACATCTCGCTTTTTCAAAGTGAGACTGTTTTAAGCACGCTAATGACAGACCAAGTATTATCTTAGTAAAGCATCTGAATTGATATGTAATGATTTAAAACTTAAAAATACACTCGTGATGGAATTTTAAGGCCATTTAATTTACTTTACAAACGCGGTGCCTGTATGTTTATCTCTTTGCCAAATTAATTTAACACGACAATTGTTTGATTTGAGTTTTAACACACAAGCACTGATATTAAAACAGAATAATGGCGCCTGAATGTTTCATTCAACGGAACATCATTAGATTTTCTCCTCTGTGTAATTCTTGGGTTAGTGGTTGAATTGTGAAATTGTATATTTAATATATTTATTAGAAATTCAAGAAAAATACAGGAACACGTTGATTCGTGTCTGTAATACCAGTATTAGATGTTGATTAAGAGACGAATCTTTGTTATTCTGCTTCTCTGACTTCTTTCAAGTTATCAAATAAATTTGCAATTAATATTACTTGTTTTTTAGGTAGTTGTACATTGCGGAAAGTAGTGGTTAGTTTCTAGTGCCAATGCATTGCTTATATTTTTTTCTGTTGTGAGATGAAAGTGTCAATGCATTGTTTATAATTCTACTTTTGTGGCATTGCAGTGTCAATTCATTGTTTGTAATTCTACTGTTGTTGGATGACAGTGTCAATTCATTGTATATAATTCTACTGTTGTGGGATGGCAGTGTCAAGGTATTGTATATAATTCTACTGTTATGGGATGGCAGTGTCAATTCATTGTATATAATTCTACTGTTGTGGGATGGCAGTGTCAATATATTGTATCTTATTCTTCTGTTGTGGGATGGCAGTGTCAAGTCATTGTATATAATTCTACTGTTGTGGGATGGCGGTGTCAATTCATTGTATATAATTCTACTGTTGTAGGATGACATTGTCAAGTCATTGTATATAATTCTACTGTTGTGGGATGGCAGTGTCAAGTCATTGTATATAATTCTACTGTTGTGGGGTGGCAGCGTCAAGTCATTGTATATAATTCTTCTGTTGTGGGATGACAGTGTCAAGTCATTATATATAATTCTACTTTTGTGGGATGGCAGCGTCAAGTAATTGTATATAATTTTACTGTTGTGGGATGTAAGTGTCAAGTCATTGTATATAATTCTACTGTTGTGGGATGGCAGTGTCAATGCATTGTGTATAATTCTACTGTTGTGGGATTGCAGCGTCAAGTCATTGTATATAATTCTACTGTTGTGATATGGCAGTGTCAATGCATTATATATAATTCTACTGTTGTGGGATGGCAATGTCAAGTCATTGTATATAATTCTACTGTTGTGGGATGGCAGTGTCAAGTCATTGTATATAATTCTACTGTTGTGGGATGGCAGTGTCAATGCATTGTATATACTTCTACTGTTGTGGGATTGCAGCGTCAAGTCATTGTATATAATTTTACTGTTGTGGGATGGCAGTGTCAATGCATTATATATAATTCTACTGTTGTGGGATGGCAGTGTCAATGCATTCTATATAATTCTACTGTTGTTAGATGGCAGTGTCAAGGCATTGTATATAGTTCTACTGTTGTGGGATGACAGTGTTAGTATATTTGTTTATAATTCTACTGTTGCGGTATGGCAGTGTCACGGCATTGTTTATATTTCTACTATTGTGGGATGTCAGTGTCAATGCATTGTATATAATTCTACTGTTGTGGGATGACAGTGTCAATGCATTGTATATAATTCTACTGTTGTGGGATTGCAGCATCAATGCATTATATATAATTCTACTGTTGTGGGATTGCAGCGTCAAGGCATTGTATATAATTCTACTGTTCTGGGATGGCAGTGTCAATGCATTGTATATAATTCTACTGTTGTCGGATGGCAGTGTCAAGGCATTATATATAATTCTACTGTTGTGGGATGGCAGTGTCAATACATTCGTTTATAAGTCTACTGTTGTGGGATGGCAGTGTCAAGGCATTGTTTATAATTCTATGGTTGTGGGATGGCAGTGTAAATACATTTTATATAATTCTACAGTTGTGCGTTGGCAGTGTCAAGGTATTGTTTATAATTCTACGGTAGTGGGATGGCAGTGTCAATGCATTGTCAAGGCATTGTTCATAAGTCTATATTTGTGGGATGACAGTGTCAATATATTGTTTATAATTCTACTGTTGTGGGATGGCAGTGTCAAGTCATTGTTTACAATTCTACTGTTGTGGGATGGCAGTGTCAAAGCATCGCTCATAATTCTACTGTTGTGAAATGGAAGTGTCAATATATTGTTTATAATTCTACTGTTGTGGGATGGTAGTGTCAATGCATTGTATATAATTCTACTGTTGTGGGATGGCAGTGTCAAGGCATTGTAAATAATTCTACTGTTGTGGGATGGCAGTGTCAATGCATTGTATATAATTCTACTATTGTGGGATGGCAGTGTCAATACATTGCTTATAATTCTACTGTTGTGAGATGGCAGTGTCAAGGCATTGATTGTAATTCTACTGTTGTGGGATGGCAGTGTCAATTCATTGTATACAATTCTATTGTTGTGTCATGGCAGTGTCAATACATTGTTAATAATTTTACTGTTGTAGGATGGCAGTGACAATGCATTGTTTATAACTCTATAGTTGTGGAATGGCAGTGTCATGGCATTGTCTATAATTCTACTGTTGTGAGATGGCAGTGTCAATGCATCTGTTTATTATTCTACTGTTATCGATTGGCAGTGTCAATGCATTGATTATAATTGTACTGTTGAGGTATGGCAGTGCCAAGGTATTTGTTTGTAATTCTATTGTTGTGGTATGGCAGTGTCTAGGCATTTCTTTATGATTCTGTTGTTGTGGTATGGCAGTGTCAAGGCATTGTTTATAATTCTACTGTTGTGGTATGGCAGTATCAAACCATTCGTTTATAATTCTACTGTTGTGGTATGGCAGTGTCAAGGCATTCGTTATTATTCTACTGTTGTGATATGGCAGTGTCAAGGCATTCGTTTATAATTATATTTTTGTTGGTTCGCAGTGTCAATTTATTGTATATAATTCTACTGTTGTGGGATGGCAGTGTAAATGCATTTTTTTTATAATTCTACTGTTGTGGGATGGCAGTGTTAATACATTGTATATAATTCTATATTTGTGGGATGACAGTGTCAATATATTGTTCATAATTCGACTGTTGTGAGATGGTAGTGTCAATATATTGTTTATAATTCTACTGTTGTGGGATGGCAGTGTCAAAGCATTGTTTATAGTTCTACTGTTTTGGGATGGCAGTGTCAAGGCATAGTTTTTAATACTATTGTTTTGGCATGGCAGTGTGAAACCATTCGTTTATAATTCTATTGTTGTGGGATGGCAGTGACAAGGCATTGTTTATTTTTCTCCTGTTCTGGGATGGCAGTGTCAAGGCATTTAAAAATTCTATTGTTGTGGGATGGCAGTGTCAAGGTATTCGTTTATAATTCTGCTGTTGTGGTATAGCAGTGTCAAGGCATTCGTTTATAATTCTACTGTTGTGGGATGGCAGTGTCAAGACATTCGTTATTATTCTACTGTTGTGATATGGCAGTGTCAAGGCATTCGTTTACAATTATATTGTTGTTGGTTGGTAGTGTCAAGGCTTTCTTTATTATTCTACTGTTGTGGGATGACAGTGTCAAGGCATTCGTTATAATTCTACTGTTGTTGGATTGCAGTGTCAAGGCATTCGTTAGTATTCTACCGTTGAGGGATGGCAGTGTCAAGGCATTCGTTATTATTCTACTGTTGTGGGATGGCATTGTCAACGCATTCGTTTATAATTATATTGTTGTTGGGAGGCAGTGTCAAGGCATTCGTTATAATTCTACTGTTGTGGGATGGCAGTATCAAGGCATTCGTTATAATTATACTATTGTTGGATGGCAGTTTTTAGGCATCGTTTATAATTCTATTGTTGGATGGCAGTGCCAACGCAATATTTATAATTCTTCTGTTGTTGGATGGCAGTGCAAAGGCATTTTTGGTAGTTCTACAGTTTTAGAACGGCTGTCCATTGTACTGTTTTAAGATGGCTGTGTCAAGAAATTGTTTAATTGTACTGTTGTGGGACGGCTGTGTTAAGGAATTGTTGGTCATTTTACTGTTATGGGACGGCTGTTTTAATGTGTTATGTGTAATTGTACTGTTGAGGGACGGCTGTGTAAAGGAATTGTTGGTAATTGTACTGCTGTTGGACGGCTGTGTTGAGGAATTGTTGGTAATTATTCTGTTGTGGGACGGCTGTGTTAAGGAATTGTTGGTAATTATACTGTTATGGGACGGCTGTGTTAAGGAATTGTTTGTAATTGTACTGTTTTGGGACGGCTGTGTCATGGAATTGTTTGTAATTGTGCTGTTAGAATGAAGGTTAACTCTATATATAAATCAATTCTGTTTAAATGTGGCTTGTCGGGCCGTTAGGATATTTTCAAGGTTAAAGTACGCCAACATATAAATTTAAAGGCAAGCTAAACCATTCGCCCTTACCGACTTAACATCCAAATATACACATCCCTACCGTACCATCACCGTTATATATACATGTAATCTACTACAAAGACGATGTATGCTGTACCAGATTGAACAACCCATATTGTTCTCTATAGAAAAAATAAATGGAATATTTGCAAACTAAATAAATTGTTTGATTTATGACTCAGTACGTAGCCACCAGTACGTTAACAATTTTAAACGTGTTTTTTTGTATTTCTCTAAATGTTTAATAATTCATGGCCTTGTGCAAAAAGCTTTTACACGTAGCATTTCTGACTGATTGGTTCGCATATCTTGCGTTTTCTTGTTTTTAACTATACGAGTAAATACATTTGGCCTATGTAATTTTACCGTCGTCGAGAGTGCGTTCATAAATAATTCGTCTTGTTAATCCAATAAAGAAAATACATTTTTTAGATTTTAATCAAACTTGGGAATGAATAATATAACCATTAGACCTCGGAAAAGTTTAAATACATGCCAGTAGCAATTTTCATAAATTCGGTTATTGTTAAATCGTCTAAATTCCTAAATAACGATGCTGCCTTGTTAATTCAGTATTTATTGTTTATGAATGACTGTTAAACTTAAATTTGAATATGTTGTGTACACTTATGAGACCGTAGACGAGTTCAAAATCAAATAAA
Source organism: Panopea generosa (assembly GCA_029582155.1). Classification (NCBI taxonomy): domain Eukaryota; kingdom Metazoa; phylum Mollusca; class Bivalvia; order Adapedonta; family Hiatellidae; genus Panopea; species Panopea generosa. The sequence goes on along the minus strand of CM055906.1, from coordinate 59,449,159 downwards.
CTGCCTGAAGTAGCATTCAGAGGACACAATAATCAAAGTAATCACGCTACATGCATACAGAAGAAATGACATCAAGCGTCGCCGCCTTGGATCAGTCGGTAGTAAACCACCACGTGGTAGCTTAAACCTGGTTAACAGGCGCTTTTAAGAGGGTTGTTCAGAAAGAAACCGGAAAACTCATACCTTCTCATTAGTTGATAAAAATAAACTTAAACTCGCTATCAAAAATGAAAGAAAAAAATTCTGATAAGCATTCTACACGATTCGCTGACATCAGTATGCGGTCCTCTAATCATGGTTGCCACAACGTAATTAAAAAGATAGAATAGAAATAACGACAATTATCGTGGACATTAATACTTTAAAAGAGATAAAATTCTGCAAAAGTACCTATACCAGTGATGAATATATATTTATATTTCATAGATTCACCAATTCATTAAAAACATAAACATATAGTTTGACAACAACTTCTCAGATACCCGGCTTGATGCCCCGGAAATATGTCTCTTTCTCTCTTTGCCTTATTTTATTTCTTCTTGTTTCAGTTTTAGCGACTGATATTTGAATATCACAATGGGTATCTCTTAAATACATTGACATTTTAGAAAAAACAATGATGGACACGTGGAAAGTAATACAACTGCTACTTTGGTATAGTGTTCTCATTTTTCTACGAAGTGTATTTAAAATAAAGCAAATGTTCACTTTTGATTTAATTAACCCTCGTCTGTAAAACATTTGATACTGCCCATGGGACCAGTTTTGCATATTCTATATATCACTCTGTATTCCCGGTTATCATACAACCTTAGCTTTTTTTTGAAAATAATGATGTATTCCACTTTCAAATCCCTATGCAATTGAAAATCTTATTCAATTTCGTTTTACGAGGGGCGGCAAGAAAGTATATTGACTTTTCTTGATTATCGCTTACTACGTGTGTTTACCTAACACTTTAAAACATAAGCAGTATCCGTCAATAATTCCATTGAGAGATTTTTAATTAAATTGTTCACAAAAAGTTTTATTCGCCATTTATACATGCCTTGTGTTTTGACAGGCATGGGCTCCCAAGTAAAAGAACAGCATTCGGTTATAAGATTCCTGCTTGCAGAATATGTAAAACTGTGCGATAGTTTTTCAAAGAATCATTGAAAGATTTGGCGATGATTGCATGTCATGTTCAGCATTTTAGAATTGGGCTTCTCAGTTTCGCAACAGTCTAACGAGTGTCTGTGACAAACCTGGGAAGAGGACTCTGAAGTAGTAACCCAAGAATAGGTTAAAATATTTCACATTTTCATAAATGGGCATCTTACAGAATTTTACATTAACAACCTGGACTAAGCGAGGTCAGTGGAAGGAGGGTGCTAAAACAATTGTCTGATGACCAACTGGCTAATAGGAGGACCATATCTAAAGATTATTCAAGACGGTTTGATCGAGAGGAGAATGCGTTTTTGAAACGCATTACTACTGGTGATGAAACGTGGGTGCATTATGCCGAACCAAGACGAAAGCCCAGTCTAAAAAAAATGGCAACGAGCTAGTTTGCCACCCCAATAAAGTTTAAACTGTCCCTTCTTATGGAAAGTTTTTTTTCTGAGATGCACGCGGCAATATACTTACGCATGTTATGCCAAAAGGTAGAACAGAACAGCTAGAAAGGTTATTTCCAAATACCATTCTGAAATAATTCTGACGAAGCAACGTGGCAAAATTCACAAACAGGTACGTCAAAGGCTACCTTATTCTTCATGAAAAAGCAACCACCCCTCTTCCACTTTATCTGCAGAGTTACCAATTTTTAATGGCATAACCTCTATATAGTGTACACCTTGCCATCATTGACTTTTTTTGCTTCTAGAACAGAAGAAAATGCAGACCAAATACAATTCGAAATCAACTTTGATTTCGGATGTCGTCCAGTACCTTAGACATAGGCCTGTTTCATAGTTTGCAAAGGGAATATAAAAGTTTACACGAAGATGGTCAGAAAGAATAGACGTAGGTGGAGAACAGTTTGAAAAATAGTAAAAGAAATTGAAAAATCTACAGTACTTTCCCTGCATGAGCGAGCGTCATACTTGTAATTCTTTCCTTCATGTTACTTTTCAGGAATTTCCAATAACACTGTATTGGTAAAAGGTTTAATTTATACATACATGTCTATAATCCACTTAAACCATCCAATTTTACACATGGTAGTGTTTAGTTTAGAGAAGTTATTCTGACGTCACCGGTTTGTTTTGAAAATTATATTTACGTTTTTGTAATACTTACACTTCGTGCTGACAGAAAATATGTATATTTAAGTCTTTAACTGAGAAAAAATGTTCTGCAGTTTAAACGCCGGATTGGTTTATGTGTGTCATTGTACATATACAAAAATTTCAGAATAGAAAACATGAGTCAGCAGAGTGTTTTTATTGAAGGTTAAAGAATGTAAAAAAAAATATCGTTTTAATGCATATATAATGGCCTAATATTTACTTGTTACGTTAAGTTCAATAGAATTTAAACTGTAATTGTCGATGTAATCTATGATTAAAGACCAGGATTTTCACTATGAGTCATTTTCCAACCATAAGTACAAGTCAAGATATCAAAAGCAAGTATTTCACAAATAATGTGAAAAAAAACGTCGACTTAATTAGTCACTACAACTTCCGTAAATGTTGATATGAAAACGTTAAGAAAATAATTCCCTGTTATTGAAGTTAAAACTTTTGTAAGAGACAACTGAATGCCCTGCATCGGATAATTTTATATGCAACATGAATACTCCCATAAAGCCAGGAATAGCTGTCATTTCTTTAACTCCATAGCTGTTAAATTAGACACTTTAGAGTCATACAATGATTTATGAGAGTATCATTTTTTCCAACAATAATATTATGCATTGGACGAAGAACGAAATTGTGTCTCCACACGCAACTAACCAAGAGATCAATGTTTGCAAAGTTGAATCAAATCAGTCAAACAAACGACGCCGAATGTATCGTAGTTTCCAAATTTGAATGTCCAATTCCAGACATGTGATTTAGATTTACTCACTTTAACTGCTTAGTTTCGAAACACATTTGTATATTCTATTCCTGTATCCAAGTATGTGTCTTGTCGGAAAGATAGAACAAACACGTTTGAGCACATCAGAGTATTTTATACATTTATTTTGATTATATGTGTTGGCGTCTCTGACGTCTCAATAATATGTTTTGCACTGTTCTAATCTAAATTAGAAATCTGTCTGTAGGATACGGATACCCCCGTTATATTTTAAATTAGCAGATTTTAACAATTTAAGGAAATAAAAGGAACTCCTGTAAAATGATACCGACGAGATCAAACATCAAACTTGATCTGTATTTGAGTATATTTATGTATATAGATACACACCAACTACCATCTAAATATTATATGAACCCTTTCATATGGTAATTTATATATATCGAACGAAACCAATTTGACCTAAGACCGACAAACGCACGACAGGCGAACGGACGCACACTAATTGGCCGTTCGCCGTTCTTCGAATGACGAAGCATAAACATTCAATTCAAGAGCATTTTAATAAAACCTCTTGTAGCGAAATGCTTTATGTTTCTGATATAAATCATGTATCGTTCAAATTATTCAGATAAAAGACTAGACCATATTGCTTTTTCATACATTTAAGTTTTATTATACTTTTGTCTTGGTCAATCCTATTCGCTCGCTACGTAGATTTAAGCTGTCATATTTTCACTAATAGGCGCCCATGTTCATCTACAAATAGCAGACTTCATTAGCAGGTTCATAACTTGACACCTATCGATAAACATAAAAGATATGAGTCTGAACCAAATAGGAAAAAAACACCGCTAAACACAGTCCTAGTTCCTCTACTGCAATAATCTTCTAAACAATGTGGAGGTATTTACGTATTGTTGTCCTGGTATCAATAACGCTATCCGGCACATACCCATAAAACATCACTCGTTCCCATTGTATATATTTATCTATTCGCATACCATATATATGGCAAGAATTCATAATACCCGACATGAGTACATTTTGTAACGTATTTATATTTCAAGTCACGATTACAGCGGTTGGGTCCCAGCAACATTGATATGAAATCGATTGGCTAAAGTTGATCTATAAATACATTTATGTTATTTTTTTCGATTTTCACAGTTGCTGTCATATATATCAATAAAACAAATTTTAACAACATAATACCTTTATGTTTACTCATTATTTCCAAAGAAATCTCCTCCATGAATTGTTTATAGTTGGGCATCTTAATGATTCCGTTTTATGAGGGTTAATTTTAATTTACGCATGTAGTAGATGTAAAGTTAAATATTCCAACTTGCACAATGTCAGGTAACAGTATTAAAAGGTGCCGAAAAAAATTATATGAAAAGTATTTTGCAATAGTTACTGAGTTTGTATATTTTCATCCCTTTCATAGGTCCCCTGTGGACGAGTGAGCTAAAGACACTGTCCTGTAAATACAACGTAAATTTCACCTCGTTTTGGTCGTTGGTCAGAGCCAAGCATGGTCCAAAATGTTTATGTGATACAGTTCGCTAATTACTTACGGAATGACGGTGGGTCCACTCAGATTCATTCATCCAATAGTATAACTGGATATGCCATACATAACCGTTTATGTATTGAAAATAGCGTCAAACTCAATTCATAACATTCTTCTATTTTTCACACGATCATCCCAATCGATGTTTAATAACGCACACGGAGCCTGTTTTCAAATGGATGTGTGATGAATTTAATTCATTAAATAAAGTGACAACTCCATAAAACGTTACTTTAGTACTTCAATTTATTGCGCTAAACGTTATTTCCATTTACGTGTTGCGTGATACATAACCATTCAGTGTGCGCGCTGTAATAAAGTTTAGGAGTAAAATAGTGTTAAAGTCAAACACGTGTCATATTTACAACTATGAATGTATTTCCTCAAACTTTAGAGCGGTCAATTATGCACCACTACAAAAGGAAATACACTTCAATAAATAAAGCGATCACATATAGGAGAGTTTATTTTGACCTTCTTTGGGTTTTTTTTTCTTTAAAACAATGTCAAACCGTAAAATGCTCTACCAATACATTTTGGGAAAATATCATCTGACATCTGATTGATATTCCAGTCGTTTACAGAAAAGATCATGTGACTGTCAGGTGAGTGTCACATGGCCTTTCTATAGTACGAACATACAGAAACATAGTAAAGGGATGTTAAAGAGGGTGACAATGACAAAAAACATCAGTATTCTCATAGTGATACTTCACTAAATCATCAAATAAAATCTACATCTCTAAATCAATTCTATGTTAATGACATTTTCAAAATGCCTTGCATGCATGCACATCTAATGCGTATTCATTGTTTTGGTTTTGTTTTTTACTCAGTTCAAAACAATAGAACTAACAATACATTGTTTAGAATTATCTAGGTATTTCAGTACAAAGTTGTAATTTATTTACATATCACAAACAAAAGTTTGCACGATGATCGATCTTTTATTCAAATTGAGAGAAAAAAACTGATAGAATAAAACAGATTGTAACTAACACGATAAAATTTTGAAACCATGCAACAATAATATATCTTATTTTTATAAACCGTGATAATCAGCAAGCCTTATCGGTCTGATTAAGACGTAGTTTCAAATAAATACGGGTCATTTTTTTTCATTTTATCACCTTGCAATAATGTTCAATAACTATGCAGTTATTTTAAACGACACATCAAAATAATTCATAATTACTTGGATAACCCAAAAGGTAGCCGACGGCAATATTATGTGTTATACTTACACACTATGTGTAAAGCAATCACTTTATATAAAAGGGCTGTAACAAACAGTATAATACATAATGTGCATTTTAGTATAATTAAATTTAGATACCCAAATTGCTTTTAACCACAAAGCCTAAAACGGATTAATTTTATTTAAAACCATCATGTGTGCATTGCACAATTGTATTAAAACGGTGCCGTTCCGAAAACTCTATTTGTCAATTTTGATTCCCCCAGACATTATTTTTTATCATTAACTCAAACAACTTCGTGACATAAATACTATAAATTTGAGAATGGTATATTCCATTTAAATACAAACTCTCATTGTTATATGATATACTTTTATATTGATTAGTAAAAGTTTTCGAAATTATGTTGATGATTTATTTTTGTTTAGTGCATGATGTGCTTTGAAGATCTTTTTTTGTGTGTTTTTTTGTTTTTGTTTTTTTTAATGGGTTTAACGCGATTTTCAACACATTTCAGGTTATATATGGCATATCCAGTTTTACTGGTGAAGGAAGACCACAGACTGAGTCAGACTGAGTAGAACCACCGTCCTTCCCTTAGTAACTGGAAACTTTGTCACATAAAGATTTTGGAGCGAGCGAGAACCTATGACCCAAGCGGTGAGAGGTAAGTGATCTTGAGATGGCGCCTTAGACCCCTGCACTTAGAAGTAAAACAGTTTAAAGTTAAAAGTACATGTTTGTTAACCTAGTAATGTCATGCTAGTTTTGTAACTAAGGAAACGTAGTATTTACAAGTTGCAAGTCGTTGTGTTTTTTTATTTCATGTCTTCTTTCCTACGGAATAAAATTGATGGAACATAAGCAGTTTTTCACAGAAAACAACAAATTTGAAAAATATGCTAACAAGAGTTATATCCCTTTTTAAACCAAAAACTTAGGCAAAAAACTGCTTTATATATATATATATATATATTTTGCAATAAGAATTCACAAGGATTTGCTCCTCTTTACTTTTACGTAATAGTGAAAGGCTTATGGACTATTCTTTCTATATCTATTCAACTCTGCTTCTGTAAAGATATTGATCTCTTCGTTGCCTGTTAGGAGGATATTTCAACAACATCGAAAAATGATTCCCATAACTCACAATGTAAATGTTTTCATAGTCTCCTAAAGACTTCACACACGAACATAATAAGCAATAGAGGCGGTCCGACGTAAAATTTATTTAATCAAAATGCACGATTAGTCGATTAAGTATAATACATTGAACGAGAACTCTTGCTAATTGCCCATAATTATCACATTCTTCCGAGTTTTGTAGTTTGGAATTATTCTAATAAGCTGGCTCCTGGTGAAACAGCAACATAAACTTCAATATTTAAAGCTAAGAAAAACAGCTGGATTATCATAATTTTAGACTGGTTTTAATCAAATTGCACATGGCTTCATTGATTTTTATTATATAATACATAAATAATCAGCCAAAACTTAGATATGTTTTAAAATATTTAAAGAAAATGTTGGTGAAACTGGAGACGGAGGTGTGTTATGTTTAAATGTTGTTCTCGGATAGTTTAAGTTATTCAGTACATTATAAAACAAGATAATGTGTTGTTTTCTGATCGAAAAGAAAAATTGATATACAATTACAATTTATTATTATACGTACTTTGAAATCAGTTTGAATAATGAGTTTGTTTGCTAACCTGTGAAAAGTCGAGTTATAAAAAACAATCATTGTTTTTTGACAAAAGACTCGTGTCATGTTTAGACAGTTCCATTACTATACAGAAGGTATTTTATAGCTTAAAGACATTGAACTGCCTGGCCAGACTGTTAATTTGAAATTTAAAGCAAAATGAACGCAGCAAAAACACAAAGATGCATGTTCATATCAGCACTGAATTGTTGTTTTTTTCTCTCTTAAATAAATGATAACAATTGTAGAAATATACCGCTAAATGTTTTCTTTTATTCCATATGGTTTCTTCTATGTACTTCATTAAACAAATAATCCCCAAGCATCTTTAAATATGGTTTCTTCTCACGCAACCAAGTGTTATTAACGTTTATCAAATTCCGATATTTTAGACAAAGCAAGATATCGTGCTGTAATAAAGAAGATATTGCAATGATAAATTTTAACATGGTTAATAAAAAATATTGATTAGCAAGGCTCCGTATTTTTTCTGGAAACAATTCATTATTTGCTTTGATATGTCGTTGATATGACATTTAACATAATTTGACAGAACCTAGCAAATGTTGATTACAGCAAAAGAAGCCATTATTAAGTCACATACAAAAACAATCTATACTTGTATTGCCATCATTCGCGATGCATTGGATATATAACCTAACATTAAAATATTAAATTTGAACGCTTGTTATCGTTAGTTTGTACCAGTTTTTTATTTATCTAAACGCAGATGTAATTGTGCTGGCGCTGTAGAGGACACTTGAGAAAAAGAGCAATATTATTTGCCATTGTGGCATAACGATAATGACATGTTTTAACCTTACTCACTGAGTGCAAAAAGGTTCGCTCAGTGTTATTATTTCTGATTACTAGCTATAATTAAGCTCATTCTGATTTGCACGAAAATAGAGTTCCACTTAGAATGACGTTCAGGGTTTTGCGTATTACTTTCATCAACAGAGTTAGTAAATGCTAGTCTACTGTTAACTTGGCTTGATTGCGTTCTGTACGATCAAATAATCCTTTAATCTGACAATTTGTTTGTTTCATGAGTGTTTCATTCGTAATCGTCTTTATTTACTAGAAATGTTTTTATTGTAGTTATTTATTCTAACTCGAACGCGAAGTACGTGTTGTTTTTGAGAGTGTATCGTGTCAAGAGATTGGACCTGCATTTCTGACGTGAGCGGCCAACACTTTATCTGGTGCATTATCGCCCCGCTTAGCGTCGTTGTTCTCTAGTACACACGTTGGTAGAGCGTATAGATTCGATGGTGCCTTCCCTTGTTGAGCTACTGGTTACTGACTCAGTTCTGGTGTTTACCGATAATACTGTTATGGGAAATAATAAAAAACGATTAATTTAAAATTCAGAAGAAGCAAACGCGTATGATAGATGAAACACTGTTTGTTTGTTGTAACTTTACTGTTTTTCTTGGCATTGTGGCGCCCCTAAGAATATCTCGTTTTATACAATGTTTCTTGTATATTTGCCACTCAAGTTTGTCTCAGTCAGAAGCTTCAATAAAATAGGAATAATGTTGGACCTAAATGCAACGTTGGTTTTTTGTGTGTTTTTCTTTTTTTTGTGATTTTTGTTTATTTGTTGTTTATTTGTTTGTTTTGTTATATTTATTTTCGTTTTTGAAAACAATTTTATTAAATTCAATAAAAAGAATTCAAATGTGTGAATCAATATATTGATAGAACATTAAAATTACATGTGGTTTATCAAAAAAAATAATAATAACTTGACAACAGCAGGAATAAAGAACCTGTTTAACCAACGAGCTGTAAAGTTACATACCATGTTTTGTTTTGTTTTTTATTGTTGTATTTCAGACTGAAAAAGAAAATAAACGCAACATTGACATTTAAATATGTATATGTCAATACTGTATTGTTTTATCTTCTAAATTATGATTATAAAGAAATGTAAGTCTTTACACGCAACCAAGTGTTATTAACGTTTATCAAATTCCGATAATTTAGACACAGCAATATATAGCGCTGTAATACGAGTACAAAAAACATTGCATGTTTTAATAAACACACGATAACTAGACATACTGATAAGCGAGACTTGGTCATTCTTTAGGGAATGTTTATTCCTTACTTTGTTATGAAATTGTATAAAACATTTCACATCATTTTGACCGAATCTAGTACGATGTTTATTTATTCAATACCAATAACAAAAAAAAAACGTTGCTCGTATTGCCGTCATTTATATGCATTGGAATTTGAAACTGAAATCAAGTTGTTTCATTTGAATGCATGATAACGTTGTTTTGTTTGTTATTTTTACGTCTTGGTTACCTAAAGTGCAGAATCGAGGCGTAGTTTTAATTGTGTTGCTAAGGACAATTAACAAAGCGTCACAATACTTTATTCAATAGTTCTAGGTCACATTTATAAAGACAAACTCATGTTTCGGTTGTATGTACGTAATGCATACGTCACCCGGTATTTTGACTTGACCCCATTGTTATTTCTGATTCCTTAAAATTGTGAGATACCATTCAAACTAATGTTTGAGCAGGTTCCAGTAGGGAGGTGTTGGGATACATCGTTACCCAATATGAACGTGATAAATGAAACAACTTTTCTTGGTTTCGTGCAGTACTTCAGAGTGATCCATTTTTTCAGATATATTGATAAACCTCTTGTATGCATTCATGAGTCCTTAAGTTTATTCGTACTCGTCTTTCTTAATCGCCTTTCATTACTGATATTCACACTTAGACAGAGCTTATAAATTTGATGATTTCTTTCTTTACAAAGTAACTTTCTAGATATTGACTCAGCTGTGTTGTGTAAATACACTGTCTCTCCTGCTTATACTGCATTGAGAATAAAAAGACAGATTACCTTAAAAAAACAGAAGAAGCAAACAAGTATGATAGATGAAGTTATGTTGGTTTGTAACAACACACTCTGCTTTTCTTGGCACTGTGGCGCCACGTGAATTCCCTCGCATTATACAATATTCATTAACTTTTGTCACGTGGGTTTATCACATTGGGATGCTGCAATAGAATATGAATTGTGTTTAACGTTTGATAAAAGGTTTTGAAATATGTCGTATTGTTAAATGCAATACGATAAATATATTAAATTGTTACAATTGATATGTTAATAAAATCTAAAAAAAAAAGACCATAAAATAAGTAACCAATATACCAAGGGTTGTATTCACCAACCATTCTTGAGAATATTCTTAAACTTGAGCTTGAAAATCCTAATTTCAACCTTATATATTTAGTTTACCATGATATAAAAAATATTTATTAGAGTTTATCCAATTATTTATTAGATGTCTCTGCATGCTTGAAATTTTTTGCTACAAAAATGGTCTTTAATGTGTTTTTCAAAATTCATTCTTGAGTTCAAGTCTAAGAATATTCATGAAAATGGTTTGTGAATACTACCCCAGAATTTATGAATTCGTATACGTAAAACCAGGCAATTCTGACTCAAGTTCATTAAAACATGTGTATAGTATAGGATGGTATTTTGGTAATAGAGTAATTTGATGGACCAAGTGTACTAGTTATTTTCAGGAAAATGGTTATTCCGTTCATGTTAATGTTATGCCATGCGAGTCTGAGAGTGGCATCCAGTGGTATAATGGGTGTAATAAACTAACAAATTGTAGTAAGATATTTAAACCATACAAAATTAAGTTTGTAAATATTGAATTGTAATTACATGTTTGGTGTATGTATAATAATTATTATACCTTAGTTTGACTTTTAGATAAAATAATATTTCATACAGTGTTGAAATCAATATTCCGATACTGATTATCACTAGTGTACAGTTGTGATAGTATGCAGACAGTTTCAGGACAACGGCTTTCGTTTTTTTTCTTCCAGATAGCCATATTTTACTGAAACGAGTGTGTATAAAATTAATGTATTTATAGAGTATGCGATTTTTCTTTTACGTTTACCTATCGTTTAGTGAGCTATTGATAGATTATTTTCGCAATGTATCTGCATTAACAATTCGTCACTTGCATACAATGTATGACGACAAATGAACTTTCGAATGGTATTTTACACACCAAACAATGTAATGGTTTGCTTAGTTGTCTAGTATATCATACTCTTTTACTGTATTGATCCCGATCTTGATTATGTCTTTAACAGGTTGTATGGCGGAAAAAAAATTCAGATATCCCAATAACAATTGGCAGTGACATATACCAACAAGAAGACAACATCGCTATTGAACACGTTAAAATCAGCGAAAAGGTACGTTAGACTACATAATTACTGTTTTTATTTGCGAAAAAGCAATCACGTTTTATTGAATATATTTTGATTGTTTGAATCTTCTCTCTTTAATACAGTACACTTTTTGGTCAATATATTCGTTTCGAGTCGATAGTTCACTCTGTGTCTTTTTGTAGTCTATCCCAAACTCTGATATCTCCCGAATAAGGTCTAATAACCCGCAATGAAAAAAACGGGAATTATATGACAGTCCCACAATTCATAGCGATTGAATGCTTACCAAACTGTGACGTCATTCAAACATTCACTTGAAGTAACTGACCAATCAAAGTGCTCAAATGTGGTTTTTCAAACATTACTATTTAACGGATCCAATCGGAAGAGCTGGGTCCATTCTACAGACTAGTATTTTCGGCACTAGACGTAAAAAAAACTTGCTTATGATTATTTTAGCCTACACATAATTTCGTAGATGGCTTTTATATCAAACATAACTGATATTTACTGCCACTGAGGTTAATAGCTCGCAAAAAGTATTCCTTATTTCAATGTTCTTCAGTGAAAATAAATATTTGTTTGCTATTATTTTAAGTACAGTATTAAAGTAAAATATACTCAGGCAAATTACCCATTTGTGGCTTTCATGAAAAGGAATAAAATGGAGATGGACCACTTACTATTCAGAAAATATAAACTGATGTGTTGGTTTTTTTTTCGACATCACAATTAGTAAATCATAGTTTTAATCTGTGAGAACAGCCAATTGTTTCGTCGAGGTCAGCTAGAATTTGCGTTATAATTTCTCAGTTTTGTAATGTTGTTAAAGAATTTGCGTAATAATTACTGGTAGTATTGCTGAAGAATATTTGTTACAAATACTGGTAATTTTGCTAAAGAATTTGTGTTGTAACCATTGATAGTATTGCTGAAGAATATTTGTTACAAATACTGGTAAATTTGCTAAAGAATTTGTGTTGTAACCATTGGTAGTATTGCTGAAGAATATTTATTACAAATAATGGTAATTTTGCTAAAGAATTTGTGTTGTAATCATTGGTAGTAATGCTGAAGAATATTTGTTACAAATAATGGTAATTTTGCTAAACAATTTGTGTTGTAACCATTGATAGTATTGCTGAAGAATATTTATTACAAATAATGGTAATTTTGCTTGAGAATTTGTGTTGTAACCACTGGTAGTAATGCTGAAGAATATTTGTTACAAATACTGGTAATTTTGCTAAAAAATTTGTGTTGTAACCACTGATAGTATTGCTGAAGAATATTTGTTACAAATAATGGTAATTTTGCTAAAGAATTTGTGTTATAACCATTGGTAGTATTGCTTAAGAATATTTGTTACAAATACTGATAGTTTTGCTAAAGAATTTGTGTTGTAACCATTGGTAGTGTTGCTGAAGAATATTTGTTACAGATACTGGTAGATTTGTTGAAGAATTTGTGTTGTAACCATTGGTAGTATTGTTGAAGAATATTTGTTACAAATATTGGTAGATTTGTTGATGAATTTGTGTTATAACCATTGGTAGTATTGTTGAAGAATATTTGTTACAAATAATGGTAGTTTTGCTCAAGCATTTGTGCTATAACCATTGGTAGTATTGCTGAAGACTATTTGTTACAAGTACTGGTAGATTTGTTGAAGAATTTATGTTGTAATCATTGTAAGTATTGCTGGAGAATATTTGTTACAAATAATGGGAGTTTTGCTAAAGCATTTGTGCTGTAACCATTGGTAGTAATGCTGAAGAATATTTGTTACAAATACTGGTAGATTTGTTGAAGAATTTGGGTTGTAAACATTGTTAGTATTGCTGAAGAATATTTGTTACAAGTACTGGTAGATTGGATGAAGAATTTGTGTTGTAATCATTGGTAGTATTGCTGAAGAATATTTGTTACAAAAAATGGTAGATTTGTTGAAGAATTCGTGTTGTAACCGTTGGTAGTATTGCTGAAGAATATTTGTTACAAATACTGGTAGATTTGTTGAAAAGTTTGTGTTTTAATCATTGGTAGTATTGCTGAAGAATATCTGTTGCAAATAATGGTAGTTTTGGTGAAAATATTGTGCTGTAACCATTGTTAGTATTGCTGAAGATTTTACGTTTTAACTTATTTTAGTGTTGCTGAAGAATTTGCGTTTTAACTTACTTTAGTGCTGCTGAAGAACTTGCGTTTTAATTTATTTTAGTGAACAACTTGCGTTTTAACTTATTTTAGTGTTGCTGAAGAATTTGCGTTTTAAGTTATTTTAGTGTTGTTGAAGATGTTGTGTTTGAACTTATTTTAGTGTTGCTGAAGAATTTGCTTTTTAACTTATTTTAGTGTTGCTGAAGAATGTGTGTTTTGAGTTAACCGGTAAGACGGAATCCTCTTAAGACAAAATATAACAATCTAACATTATGAAATACAGAACCAGTTATCCAACACGATGTAAATTATTACTAATCGTGATGATGATCGACATTTGGAACGAGTCTCTTTCTCCAGTGATTGGTTAATTGAAACTCTGGACCTTATATGACCCTAATATACATATATAATATGGATATAAGATTATTACATTTTATGTCTTGTTATCCGTCCCCCTTCTGTGTTTGATTAATACAGTAATCCACAAGTGTAATTAAGACGTATGATTTGTCTACAAACAGGTAAGTTTCGTTCCGAATTATTAATTGGTTTTGAAATTAATATCTCATTCTTACTGTTAACGTAGCATTAACTGATAGTTTTTTAATTTTATATATTAAGACATGCTGATGTAAATGCAAATATTCATGTATCTATGGATATTTTGAAACACAATAAACATGTTCTCTCTTTTTATCACAACATTCAGGTTTCTCGCTGGGATTTAATCATAAAAGACATCAAGGTTGAACAAGCGGGAACATATATGTGTCAGGTCACGGCATCGAAAATATATAGTCATTACGTGACACTTCAAGTCTTAGGTAAGAAATTAGTGTTACAAACAGGAATTGCGTGACCTTTATTATGTATCTGGCTGGTGTTATCTAATGCATATCAAATATGTATAATTGAAAGAAAGGGGCCATTATTTAATTATCTGAAAAACTCATCTTTCTTTTTGTTGTTTTGATGATGTTTTTGATTTCAACATATCAGTTTGAGATCATTATAACCTTCAATTAGCATGTTTTAAGATGCCATTTTGAATTCGAAATGAGCCCGTAACAGTCTTATAGCGCAGTTTAGTCTAACCACCTTTTCGATTTTATATGCAAAACTATTGTAGTTTAATATATTGATGTAAAGTATACGTAATATATTCATATGGGATATTTTGAGACTCAGTTCTCCAATACATTTGAAGTATTTGCTTTACCTAATATACGTTTCCCAAGTAAATCTACACGGTACTTATTTAATGTTTTGAAATGTGACCTTTGTGATTCCCTTCATTGCTGTTTGTACTTAGTTAAATTGAGCCAGTGTTTTAAATTGGTGCATTACAGCTTCCATGAATTTATAACTCTCTATTTAACTTTCAGATGAACCTATAAAAGTTAAACCAGGTAATTATGAGCATTTACTCTTAAGTAATTGTACGTGTTGTTTGAGTGATTAAATACTATGTCGTATGTTAAGGTATACATACTAAAAAGATTTCATAGCATGGTCAAGTTTCAATAAAAAAAAACAGATGTCCGGAGATTTTAATGGAAAACTGCATTGTCTCAGTCGCTTACTCGTCTTTGAGAAGTGTTCCGTATGGACTTAGCACTTAATGTTGCAATATCATGACCACATGGTCGGAGAGCTCGGTCATTTACTCATTCACTAGTAAACTGCGATGTATATTTTTCTAGCTGTATGCTCAAGGAGGTGTGTACTTGAAACCACGTTTATATATTTTTGGCCTAGAACTGGGCAGTTGTATATGTTGTATTATTTATCTGTATATTTTTAATTATCAGATAGAATCATTTGATTTCGAAATTAACAAATCATGAATCAGCCAGGAAGCTAGAGAAAAATATATATAAATTGTCAGAACAAGATGGTTAAACTTAGCTCCAAGGTAGGCTATTTTACAGTGTATTCCAAAGTTTTTAATGAATATTTAACTATCTGATAAAATAATTCTATATTAGCATAGAATGCAACCAAGGAAAGAACAATAGTTTAAATTAAGTCTCATTATGAGTGGTAATATAAAATAGTAACATCTCCAGACCTCATCCTCCCACACACACCTACACACACCACCACCACCACCACCATCGCCTCAAGCGATATTCCATTTTCAAACGTCCATAAACGAGCCCCAGGATACAAAAGGGAAAGAAACAATAAGAACACTGAGTTGGACTACCTTCGCGATGGGTGACACGTATTCATAATAATGCTTTATGACACGTTTGATATAAAACTGTAAGACAGTAAGATAGGTGTGCTATCAGAGCATAGCTAGCACTGTAAACGTTCCTTACATTGTAAATGTATCTCTTAACCACAAACTTATTCTTTCTCTGTACGTTTTACCATAGGCGAATCAAAGAAATTAGTAATTTAATTAATGAATGAATATATTGTTTTAAAGTTAAGTATTAAATGTTTAATATTATTGTATTTTTTCTTCTCTTATTGCAGACGTACAATTATCTGGGACTGAGTACGTGAATGCATACGAACCAATCAAAATTCGTTGCAATGCTACTGGTGCGACGCGTGCACCGGAAGAAGTCGACTGGTTCTTTCAGGGAAATAGAATTGTAGAGTCGCAAAAACGTTGGTATGATAGAACTGAAATTTTAAACCGAAAAATTGGACGATCTTTTGTGAGTGATTTATTGATAGACAGGAGTACATTGGATGACCAAGGCAACTACGTCTGTCGGAGTTGGGACCTGAAGGATAACACTATTTATGTGCACGTGTTAAATAGTATGTACACTTACATATTTGTGTTTTATATTTATAGTTTAGATACTAAAATGTTACTGATGTTATGTTTTATGAGTGAAGGTATTTGCTATCTAATAACCTATGGTCACATAATCCATAATATGCGGAGGTAAATAGCACGTGTATCCAGTGACAATTTTCACAGTGTGACATAATACACAAAAGTTGTTACCTACATTGTAAATGTTCACTGTATAAATTATTAACGAATACATATAAATAAAAGATGTATATTATAATTAGCAATATTATTATACAGCAGACTAGACAGAAGATTTAAATGGGGGATAACTATGACTGCTAGAAAAATATGCATAACAATGTTCGATCATTTGTTATTTACAATTTAAGAGAACGCTTAAAAACAAACAATTATCAAAGATTTCTAAATTAAACGTGTTCATTTCATTAAGTATCTATGTTTGATACAATTTAATTAATTTAAGAATTGTTATCAAACCGTTTGTATTTACTTTGTAGTTCTATAGGTGTTAAATTTAATATTTGTCTTTGTATGGACTAACACATTGTCATTTTATGCCAGTCACTGGTGTTCAAGAGACGCGATTATAAAACCATGTGACGATTGTTTTTATGTGATCTCCCGAAATATATCTATCGGTCATGAATTATAATTAAGTTATATATTGCATAGCAAATCACCCTTTCAGAAATATCAAGTTAAAGTCCAGCTAACATTTCTATAACGTAGATATTGCTCGGTGTATGATGAGGATTTTTTTTCACTTTCACATTAAGGGTTGACGCACCTAGTGAAGACAAATTAATTGTAAAGACAACAATGAAAATTTACTTACAGCTTTTTATAACAATTATCCATGCACATGACACTTTTATCACGCTGGTTAAAATAATAGACGAGTACCGAGTCGTATTTATCTGTTTATTATAGATGTGCTTGGTGTTTTATCTTGTTTTATAAAAGTTTATAACTTTACATTACCGCACAGCTTCCGTCAAAAATAGATATTTACCGCTGTTTTTTATATCAAAGTATCTATCTAATGGTTAAATAGCAAAACATTATAGTGTTTAGCTGTATGAGTCAATTTTGGTGTTTAAAGGCTTTTTTTATTTACACCATAACACGGCATCAACCTGTCTAAATAACAAGAAGCCTTTCACATATAACCGCATGCAGTGTGCGATGTTCCCGTCTAGTATTTCCTTCAGGCGCCAATATCACTTGCATATCACATATATCACTGGCATATCACATATATCTTTGACATATCACATATATAACTGACGTAAACATGTATCACTGGTTTATCACATATATCACTGACATATCACTTATATCACTGGCATATCACTGGCATATTACATATACATTACTGTCATATCACATCTATTACTGGCATATCACATATAACACTGACATATCACATATAACACCGACGTATCACATATATCACTGGCATATCACATATATATTACTGGAATATCACATGTATCACTTACATATCACATATATCACTGACAATCACATTTAACACTGGCATATCACACATTTCACTGGTATATCACATATATCACTGTCATATTACATATATCACTGGCGTATCACATATATCACTGGCGTAGCACATATATCACTGACGTATCACATATAACACTGGCGTATCACACATGTCACTGGTATATCACTTTATTTTACTTGCATATCACAAATATCACTGGTATATTACATATATCACATATATCACTGGCATATAACAAATATCACTGGCAAATCACAAATATCACTTATACATCACTGGCATTTCACATATATATTACTGGCATATCACATATATCACTGGCATATCGCATGTATCATTGACATATCACATATATCACTGGCATATCACATATATCATTGGCATATCATATGTATTACTTACATTTCACATGTATCACTGGCATATCACATATATTACTGGCATATCACTGACATATCACATATATCACTGATGTATCACATATATCACTGGCATATCACATATATCCCTGGCATTTAACATATCTCACAGGTATATCACATATATCATTGGCATATCATATGTATTACTTACATTTCACATGTATCACTGGCATATCACATATATCACTGGCATATAACATGTATTACTGACATATCATATATATCTCTGGCATATCACATATATATTACTGGCATATCACATATATAACTGGCATATAACAAATATCACTGGCATATAACAAATATCATGGGCATATTGCATATATCACTGACATATGACATATATCACTGGCATATCACATATATATAAATGGCATATCACATATATATTACTGTAATATCACATGTATAATGGAAAAGACATACATGAGCACCCTGATGCCAAGTTGCTATAGCAAACGGTTTGAGTATGTGTATCACTTTTATTTATTCAAGATACCATAAGAGAGGACATGTATATTGTGTGTATGGATGTATCGGTGGTATACTGTTATACCAAATAACAATTCTTAAAAGAAAGTTTCATATTTGGCAATAACTTTGCTAAGACTTGTATGGGCAAAGGAAAAGTTTTGGAAAGTTTATTTAATATTTAGTGAATTTTTTTCACATTGATGTATTGAAAATTTTGTTTTTAAAATTGGTGAAAGTAAATCCTTAAAAGACGATTTGTCAGATGCAGGTCGTCATTTTCACCATTTTAGCAAAACTCTATCTGTATCGTATAAAACAGTAGGACATAGGTTAAATCTAAGCCACACGAAATCAGGAAGTTTCTTGAAAAGTTAAGTTTCAATTTCATTCACTTCGTTTATCTTTTATTTTAACAGAGAAAGGTAAGACACGTACTCTGTTTCCAACGGTCAAACTCACAGGTCAGTGCGCGTCTATTGAATACTTTCTCTTGACATACGTGACTATTTTTCATTTTTGCATGAATCTTTACGTCATCTTTTCGAATATTATCTAAATTATTACTACCTCCAGATCTATGTTCTCTTGTATTTGATAAGTATAAAAGGAAAACAGGAGTGAATGAACGAATTGTCTATATCGTTACGGATAGAATCACCTTAAATAAATGTATTTGTACTGATATAATGATTGCTGAAGAGAATGAAACAGCAGATGATTGTATTACGGTTGTTGTGATGATGGCAATGATAATGGGTGAGGAAAATTCTGATAAAATAGATGGGGAAGATGACTGATTGAGTAATATTGAAAGGATGAAAGTGACGGGAAAAGAGAATGAATGATAGAAGAATAAGTATGGCAAGCACTTAAGACAGTTGGATGATGAACAATCACTATCATACCATACATAAGCAACCTGCGTTATGACATTACCGTTATTGTAACTGTTAGTGTCGCTTATCGTCGTCAGAAAGCATGACATCAGTAGTATCATCAGTATCCTCCCCGTACTTTTCATCGGTTGCAAAGGCTTATTCTATGCATTTGATAATGTTGTAGTTTTGTTCTAGAATTATATGTTAATATAGTAACGAAGCACTTATATTTAATTACAATACACATATTTATGTATTTCTTTTTTCTTCTATTTTAGTAGATAAACCGAAACCAGGCAAAAGAGGTATGTATCGTTTTGTGTTGATATGTGTAGTATCAAAACGTTAAACCATTTAATTTGATTCCTTCAAAATGTTACATTTTGAAACAAAGCAAATCATAATAATTGAAATAAATGTTGTATAGCATGTTTTTTATAACTTTACGCGTACGTTATAGGTGCTGTGTTAGATTTATTTAAAATTTTACCTTCTTTACGTGTTTTTATTTTCACCTGACTGTTACATTTATTGACTTATATATCGCTTAACTCATCTAAAATTACGGCAATATGTAGTCACTATATAGTGTATGTATTTTAGCTTAGTTTTTTATCTTTACATTTAACCATAGTGTATGTTATAATTTAAATAAATGTAACTCGGTGTTCAACCTTATATTCGTCACGTGACGTCCATTAAGCCATTACCTTTCAAAGGTAAAAAAACAACAATACAATTGGCTTTTATAAATGAAATAATTTATGTTTGGAGAAAAATATTTGGTTTAAAAAATATATCCTAATAACCAAACTCTTTTCGAGGCAATTTAATTTTATGAAGCAAATGTTAAGGTTGAACATTTAAAACAAGTATGAATGTTGACATACCAGGCCCCGGTTTCACAAAAATACTTAAATTGAGCACACTTTTTGAGTTTAAGTAAAATAGCAGACTTAAGTATTTTCGAGAAACCGGGCCCAGAACAATTGTGTTGTGTTTATTCATCAATTTGTTTGATGTAAAACTAAAAATGACAATTTCTATTGAAGTACATCGCTATCTGCTTCATAAACGTATTGAGAGAGAGAGAGAGAGAGAGAGAGAGAGAGAGAGAGAGAGAGAGAGAGTTATAAGACTTAAGCCATTATATGACTAAGGCTCAATGTTTGACATGATCGAAGAGTGGCTTTTATTTCTTTATTACCTACTGTAGTTTATTAATCCATTTACCAAAAGCAATTGTACAACAATGACGACCTCGATATAAACTCTAACATAGATAAGCCACTGTACAACAGTGACGACCACGATATAAAGTATAAGATAGACAAGCAACTGTACAACAGTGACGACTCCGAAATAAACTCTAACATAGACAAGCCAATGTACAACAGTGACGGCCAAGACATAAACTCTCACATAAACAAGCCACTGTACAACAGTGACGGCCGTGATATAAACTCTAACATAGACAAGCCACTGTACAACAGTGACGACATCGATATAAACTCTAACATAGACAAGTCATTGTACAACAGTGACGGCTCAGACATAAACTGTAACATATACAAGCCACTGTACAACAGTGACGGCCCCGATATAAACTCTAACATAGACAAGCCACTGTACAACAGTGACGACACCGATAAAAACTCTAACATAGACAAGCCACTGTACAACAGTGACGACACCGATATAAACGCTAACATAAACAAATCACTGTACAACAGTGACGGCCTCAATATAAACTCAAACATAGACAAGCCACTATACAACGATGACGACCTCGATACAAACTCTAACATAGACAAGCCACTGTACAACGGTGACGGCCCCGATATAAACTCTCACATAGACAAGCCACTGTACAACGGTCACGACCCGATATAAACTCTATTATAGACAAGCCACTGTACAACAGTGACGGCCGCGACATAAACTCTAACACAGGCAAGCCGTTGTACAACAGTGACGACCTCGATATGAACTCTAACGTAGACAAGCCACTGTATAACAGTGACGGTCCCGATATAAACTCTAACATAGACAAGCCACTTTACAACAGTGACGACCTCAATATAAACTCTAAAATAGAAAAGCTACTGTATAACAGTAACGACCCCGATAAAAATCCTATCATAGACAAGCCACTGTACAACAGTGACGGCCCCGATATAAACTCTAACATAGACAAGCCACTGTACAATAGTGTCGACCTCGATATAATCCCTACATAGACAAGCCACTGTACAACAGTGAGTACCCCGATATAAACTCTTAAATAGACAAGCCACTGTACATAAGTGACGGCCCCGATATAAACTCTTACATAGACAAGCAGCCACTGTACAATAGTGACGACGACCTCGATATAAACTCTGACAATGACAAGTCATTGTATTTCAGTGACAACCTCGATATATTCTCTAACATAGACAAGCTACTGTACAACAGTGACGATCCCGATATAAACATTAACATAAACAAACCACTGTTCAACAGTGACGACCCCGATATAAACTCTGGACACTGACACGCCACTGTACAACAGTGACGGCCCCGATATAAACCATAACATAGACGAGCCACTGTTCAACAGTAACGGCCCCGATATAAACTCTTACATAGACAAGCCACTGTACAACAGTGACGACGACCTCGATATACACTCTAACATAGACAAGTCATTGTATAACAGTGACAACTTCGATATAAACTCTAACATGGACAAACAGCTGTACAACAATGACAACCTCGTTACAATCTCTAACATAGACAAGCCACTGTACAACAGTGACTCCATCGATATAAACTCTTACATAGACAAGCCACTGTACAACAGTGACGACCCTGATATAAACTCTAACATAGACAAGTTACTGTACATCAGTGACAACCTCGATATAAACTGTAACATAGACAAGCCACTGTACAACAGTGACGACCTCGATATCAATTCTGACAAAACAACAGTGACGACCTCGATATAAACTCTAACATAGACAAGCCAGCGTTCAACAGGGACGACCCCGATATAAACTCTAACATAGACAAGCCACTGTACAACAGTGACAACCTCGATATAAACTCTTATATAAACAAGCCACTGTACAGTGATGATCTCGATATAAACGCTTACATAGACAAGCCAGTATCAAATGTGTTTTATTGTGATAATTCTCACAATGGAAGTTGAGACATTTATTTTGTCTGAAATGTCATTTTATGTTTTATTCCAAATGTTTGGAAAACAGTTAGGTATTTGTCAACTTTTCATTATTGTAATATAACAAGAAGGTATAATTGTCGTATTATGTTTGCAAATGTTTACAATTAATCATCAATAATGTGTATAAAGGTATACGACTCGTCAAACAAAAGAAGCATGTTTAAATCTTTAAAGTAATTGAAATCATCAAAAATGAATATGTTAAATCTTTGTAACTTCATCGCAGAGACATCTTAAATTAGAAAAGCAATACCGCTGAATAATTAGAGAAAATATTTAATAAAATATGTTTTTGCTTCATTTCATATATGACTTTTATAAAAAAAAAAAACTTACTGTAACATAAGACAACGCTGTAAAGATTATATTATTTGAAACACCAATCACATGCTTGTATGTGTATGTAATTTGTATTTGTACCTGATGAGAAACTGTATACAATTTAGGACAATAAAATCATTTTCTGTTCTGTTCTGTCAAAGTAATTATGATTAGACATATACTAACTTGGAATGTGCTACTCGTTTTTATATTCGTCATTAAGCATTACACATATTCACATGTTAATAACGCATATATGTGTATATGAATTGTAACCGGATACCTTCGATCAGATATATGTAGTCATACGGTAACTGTCGTCTCCTGCGTATTTTCTATTGTTTGTTTAAATGAACTGCCATCGCGCCACATCTGTTAAATAAAGTAAAGTCGAAACAATGAAAGAACGAAACTACGATGGTGAAAAGTGGAAACAACGAAACAACGATGGTGAAATATCAAAATAACGAAATAACGATGGTGAAAAGACGAAGCTATAATGGTGAAAAGTCGAAACAACAAAGCTATAATTGTGAAAAATAGTTCGTAGTTTTAACTTTTCACCATCGTTGTTTTGATTTTTCATCATCGTAGTTTCGTAGTTTCGACTTTACTTAGTTTAATAAATATGCCGCAATGTCCCCAATTGGATACCTTTGTTATCCTATCAAAGCATGTTTACATGTAATTTGGCATGAAATTAATATGTTTTTTTATGTTTTGTATTTTAGGGTCTGAGAACACAGCAACCTTTTCACAGTATGATGAAAGCAATTCGAAATCATCTTCGGCCTCTTCTTTAGCAAGTAGATGTACAGTACCATCAATAGTTTATATTTTAACTGGTGTTTTTCTAACATTATTTATGTGTAACTTTGGTTGTTTCCTTAACAATTTAACGAATTTATACTGGTTACCTAGATTACACAGACAATTTGAAGGACATCGTTGAAGAAATGGATCGAAAGTCTGAACGTGCCTTACATTCCGTAGTAGGTTAAAATAGTGACTGTTTAAAAATAGCAGGACAAACAAACAACGCTTGGAGAGATAAAAGCCTATAGGAGATTCATATGATATTTATTTTGGGGTCTTAAAAAAAGAGAGATACGTTTGCCTGACTATGAAATTATTAGTTCCTGTGTATGCAGTTTGCTACATTTAAATCATGATTTCCTCTCTCTGACTTTGAAAAAACAAACATTTCCTGTTCTTAACCTTCGAATGAATCCATTGACTAACCTTGATTGATGAAATATAGATGAACATACGATTACAGTGTTTGATCATGTTGATACACCCAAACGGTGTTTTTTGGTGTATCTGATTGACGACTTACACGTTTCTATGCCTGGATTTTGCAAGTATGAAATACGATAAAAGGTTGCAGTTTAAACAATGAAGGAAAGGAGTAGTGTTGATTGTTAAAAATGAATACTTACGATGTACAATCTATTTGCAAATTGCGGTAGAACACCGAGTATCGCACTTGTTCAGAGACAGCTACTAAAGGGTCAAGGTGAGAATTACCTTAATAATCAACTTCCAATGACAAGATAAAGCGAAACACGTGTGACAGTTACAGTAAAACTTGTCTTCAACGGTCGGCGTTCACTGAGAGAAGACATATGCAATGCTTTTCTTGATCAGTTTGATTTAGTATATAATTATGCTAAACG
This sequence comes from Panopea generosa, assembly GCA_029582155.1. Taxonomy (NCBI): domain Eukaryota; kingdom Metazoa; phylum Mollusca; class Bivalvia; order Adapedonta; family Hiatellidae; genus Panopea; species Panopea generosa. The sequence goes on along the minus strand of CM055906.1, from coordinate 59,423,956 downwards.
TTATGACAATTTAAAAGATGGATCATACCTAAAATGGCGGTTTTAAAAGCATGGTTGCTTGTGCATCATAACAAGATGTTCAAATATGCAACATATATGCGTAAATGACTAAGGAATACTGGAAAAGAAAAATGCTGTGTTGAAGTTGAAGTTTGAGTCAAATATGCAACACACTCGAACTTCAGTGAATGGCTGTGATTTGTGTTAATGTAGAAAAATAACTGAAGCAAATTGATGAACAATTGCATATTATTTAAATATGTGTCTAATTACCTAGTGGTTGCATACAAGGAATTTAAAACACGACGTGATATTGAACTAGCATTCCATTAGTTAGCCACATGTACTTAGATCGTTAAATATAGACAGTGACATACTAGTTGGGACATGACAAACTTAACAATTGTTTTAAACAATTACAATGTACTCGTTACTGGTTGTGAAAACAGCGTGATAATTTCATGTTGCATAATTGTGTAAAAGGGTGTAAATGATTTTTTTTCTTATTTTCTAACCTTCGCCATGATTTTTATGTGTATTTTCGCAGACGAAATATTTCAAGGCAAAAGTTATTTACAAATATAAGTAAGCATACATACATTGTTGAAACGGCACATAAAATGTACTGTAATTAACAACAATTACCATAGCAAGGAAACGAATATTACAGCAACTAAAACTACTATTCTTTTAATTATCATTCATTTCAACATGTCAAATTATTGCATACCTGATAAAGATATTGATCACTTTACCAGTGTTATATATTTCAACATAGGGTCAAAATAAATGTTATGCGTTCATTGAACGAATACTCTGTATGACGTCAGGCTATTTTAGAAGAAAACAAATGAACGTGTTTCTTTAGAATAAATATATTTACTTAATATCTTAGTGGTATGCAAGAGAGAAAGAATTAGTCTGTATTATATTTAGATAACGAGATTTCAACACTCGGTATAACGGTTTTTAAAGAATTCAAAAACAGTTAAACCTCTAGTTGGAATACTCATGCCAACATCATTTACTCTGTAAAAATATGAAAACACAACACAAGAATAGATATTAAAACGCAACACAGGATGAGATAGTAAAACGCAACATAGGAAGAGATATTAAAACGCAACACAGGATGAGATATTAAAACGCAACATAGGAAGAGATATAAAAACGCAACACATGGTTTAGAGGAAACTTACTAAGAAATGGAAAAAATAACACCGATGCAGGGAGGTACCATAGTATTCAGTAATATTTCAATTAAACAACCCACAACACCAGTAGACATTAATTAATGTAGGGAATGGATATATACACTCGTATTTATATGTTGCCTTTTTTATATCTCTTCTTGTGTTGTGTTTCCATATCCCTTTGACTGTATATGTATTATTCCATATAATGAAGAAGGAGTAAGATAAACTTTTGAATTTTCGTTAAGGGATATTTTGCAACAAAACATAAAATATTGACGTCATTGCATGAATAAAATATCCCTGGTCTAAACTTTTAATTTTTTTATTGCTAAACGTAAAATAAATAAACACTATAAGGGACAGCATGATAAAGAGAATAGTATGTAAATGTCTCAAATTCATTAGGTTTGTTTCGATGATCGTGTTCTCTGCCTAACCTGACAAATTTGAGACATGCTTTATATCATAATCTGAACAAATGTTTAATACCAAGGAAATAGTCTTATATATACCTCAATGCCGACATATTTATAGATCCGGTGTTAGTATTTTACTTAAAATTTTTAAACAAAATACGTCAAAAACATATGTTATTGTTGTCGAAACAGCAGTGATCAATTGCTTTCCAACTATAATATATATACGGGTAGTTTTAAGTGTTTTTATCGTAAAATTCTTCAGGGTATTTTATAAATGACAAATAACAGCTAAACATAACCCGTTTAGTTCCTCGTGTTTTTGGAACAAAAATTGCCAAAGTTTTTAATTTACTTGTTATTTAAGCAGTTAAGTTTGTGCAGTTTTCATCAAATGAATCGTTTCTATTAATACCTGCCGTGTCTTGTTTTCACAATATTTACTTAACTAAGTATATATTTAAAAACCTAAACTGTTAATACTTATACAGGCATATAAATTAGTCAAATTTAAATTTTTACACATTACTGTATGTTGTAAGATTTTCAGTATCAACTTTTTTAGTGAAAATCGATCATCAAGAAACCGAGTCATGTCTCGATCTTAAACACTCTGTGTCATATCTCGATCTTAAACAATCTGTTTCTCGTCTCGACAATGAAGAAACTATGCCATGTCTCGAAAATGAGGAACTATGTCATGTCTTGACAATGAAGAAACTTTGTCATGTCTCGACAATGAAGAAACTATGCCATATCTCGACATTGAAGAAACTATGTCATGTCTTGACAATGATAAAACTACGTCATGTCTCGACAATGAAGAAACTATGCCATGTCTCGTCAATGAATAAACTATGTCATGTCTCGACAATGAAGAAACTGTCTCATGTCTCGATCAGGAACTATATCGTTTCGGCATAAAAGGCGAAAAGTTGAATAAAAAAACGACGATTGTGTAATTAGATCTATATTTGAGATATTTTATAGACTGTGTGTCTAGCAAACAATGCATTGCGGATCACCAATATAAAACCAGTCCACTAGACGACATATCATTGAAAGAATACAGTCATCCCAACGGGACAATAGGAGCACTTACTGTGACGGGATGAGAATAATAACCGTTAGATACGACTCCGGCTTGAGATATAACATACCATAAATTTAGCAATATTTGCTTGCTTGTCTTCCTCGATAATCATAAAGACGCATTACCTTTAAATTTAGGTCCACAAAAAATGAACCAACTGCAACAAGTTTCGAAGAAAATCATGGAACAAGCAATAAGTGTGCCTGTCTGCAACAACACTACGCAAGTGTGCCTTTAAACAAGTATATTCGTAAACCAACAGCGAAAAAATCAAAAAAGTACTTCGCTTGCTTAAGGTTATTCGAATGTTTACTATTATTATGTCTTTGTGGGGAGTCACACTCGCTTCAAAAAAAAAAAAAGTAAGAAAGTTTGCCAGTTACTTGCGGACGGACGGTGGTTCTACTCAAATTCATTCTGAGGTCGTCCACAACCAATAGAACTGGACTTGCCGTATATGACCTAAAATGTGTTGAAAACGGCATTAAAACTCATTCAAAAATTCATCTGTGCAGTGAATCTAGAATGATTCATTGGGTGTTTTTATAGACTTAAAAGTCGATAGTAACAAGCCTTCCCATTCTGTAGATAAAATCCTTTATCACAGAAGTATAAAAAGTACAGGTTTCGCAACAACTCGTCAATATAATACATGAAGTATACAACTACTGACTGCCATTGAACTAAATGGTTAAGAATATCATTTCTTACACGATAAAGACAATTGTTAAACTCAATGAAAGTAAATAGCTGTTTTTATTATGTATATGTATAAAAGAAATCAGCGAAAGTGCTAGTATGTGCCGCCTTATGTCACCATACGCATTACGGAATCGCCGTATTCACTTAAAGAAACAAAACGAATTCAAACAAGTCAAAATGTATCGATTTTTGCGTGATTACTTTCTGTACAACATAAAATTACTGAGCGAAGAGTATTGAAGCTAAAGTTGATTTTAATGAAAGTGTTATAGTTATTATTAACACATTATTTCTTATCATATATCATATTATTTGATATACTGAGTGACAACAAATGCTTTGGTAATACATGTACCTCGATTTTATACATGATTTTAAGTAAACGTTTATGTTAGAACTGACTTAAGAGAAGTGCTGTATCAATGTGTCGAATAGTCTTACTCGGAATTATCCACATATTGTATTTGAGATTCCTAGTCCTTACTTCCACTTCAGTGTTAAATCTCCCGTAGACTTTCGTGAGTAATATTTTGAAATGACTCTGTTCGCACAGCGAATGCTACGCGAAGCCATTTTCATTTTTTCATTGGATTCTAGCGGTCTCATGTATTCATTGTCACTTAGACTACATGTATATACATGCTGCATGTTGCTTAAGCGTCGCTTTCAACAAATATTCAGTTATATCGTGATGGTGTATACTTGAGACAGTATTCTAAGCACTGCCACACTGGTGTATCATATCGCAGACATATGGTATGATGCCCCGTCCAGTCACAGTATACTGAAAACGGGCAGACCAGACCTAGAACTATCCTCTAAATGCTGAGCGCCAAGCGAGGAAGCTTCTTGTAATATTTATGGTATGACGACCGGTAATCGAATTTACGACCTTTCGCGTGCGAGGCGGGCGCTCTACCCCTAGGCCATCGCTACGGTCATGCGGATACAGAAACGTATTTTACGTCATATCCTTTTTTTGACAGCGATAGACGATGATTACCTCTTGTAAGCCATATTTTGATTAACAGCGATAGCAAGGTGCGCAAACCGAATTAATTTGTAATATCCCGCTTAAAACAGAGAACATGTGTCACAATCTTCCATCAGGGGTCACAATGTTAAACAGTAATGTGTGACCAATGCAGAGAGGAAGACTGTTAAACGATATGTATCAGATCGTAATTGTCTTTACTTCAATAAGATAGAGATTGTGCACTAGTAATGTACATGTATTAACAACATAAACATAGTATATAAATATACACGTTACATATGTGAGTTTATATCAATGTTTTATTCACCATTAGATTATGTATAAAATGAAATGAACACAAATATTCATTTTAACTGTTATACTTATTTGTCTTTTTTTACTTTATATACAAATCATGAATGTTTTCTTTAAAACATTATCATTCTCTTATATATATATATATATATATATATATATATATATATATATATATATATATATGTATGTAAACGTGCCATACTAGCAATCCATTGTGTATTGTGATATTTTTAATAATAAGATATTTGTTGAGAGGTGTGATTGCTTTATTTTTTTCCCAGAAAAAGCTTTATTCGATGTTACTATAAACACCGATTTTTGTCTACTTTTGCTTTATGTTACTCCAGAGTCATGCATTACCAAATATACTAATCGGAAAAGCTCCTATACGTATATACTATACTCGCCACCCGGTATGCATTAAATCCATTTCAGCTAATCTGCCACCTGACAAGTATTAAATCCGTTCCAGCTAATCGACCACCTGACATGTATCAAAGCCATTTCAGCTAATCCGCCACCTGACATGTATTAAATCCATTTCAGCTAATCGACCACCTTACATGTATCAAAGCCATTTCAGCTAATCAGCCACCTGACATGTATCAAAGCCATTTCAGATAATTCGCCACCTGACATGTATTAAAGCCATTTCAGATAATTCGCCACCTGAAATGTATCAAAGCTGTTCAAGATAATTCGCCAACTTACATGTATCAAAGCCATTTCAGATAATTCGCCAACTGACATGTATCAAAGCTGTTTCAGATAATTTGCCACCTGACATTGCACCACAATAACAGAAACTATTTGAAAATGAAATACCTTCAAAGAAGCACATGTGTGGTGTTTTTCTTGAATGGGGAAAGGATGGCCTATCTTTACATACTCGGTTAGAAATTGATGGGGAAATATAATCGGGAAAACCTAGGGACCCGTATACGCTCGCAGCATTAACATAGACAATAAATATATTCTGCCCAAGTTAATTTATCGCAACATATAAATGTTTTGAGACTCGATTAGACACACTACTATTGAAAACACAGTAATTGATATCACCTTACAAATAAATAAACAGTAGCATTAATAATAATATATAATATAGTATAAAAACATTGTAAACGGATGCATTCCAGACTTACTCTCAACCACGCTGTCACAATATAAAACGAGACATTGTAGTAAGCCTCGTCGTACTATTCCATTGCAGAAAGAAAGTAAGAGTAATATTTTGTTATAGTAACATATGTACGTGTAACATGATATGCATACATATAGAATTTTAAACAACACACTCGGCCCATTGGACCTATAAGTCGCCTATATAAATAAATAATTATATTATTTCACACAAAATTATGCTTGCAATTACACATCATTTATAGATAAATGATATACAAGGTGATTACATAACAACATATTATTTACGACTGTTTGGAAAGTCATTGGTTATATAATTTTCTTCTTCTTCTCATATAAGCCTTTACAATATATTTGGCTACTTTTCTTGGAACGTGTGTAACAAGAACTGTATATGCGTTCACGTGTCTACGGTGTCAAACACATAAAATGCTCATGGAAATGTAAACATATATGTTAAAAACATCAGATGCACTTGGTGACTTTGCAGAGGCCAGGGGTCGTATTTACCAACCGTTCTTGAGAATACTTTAGACTTGAGCTTGAAAATCAAAATTTCAACCTTGGATTTCTAGTTTGCCGTGACAGATAGGGTAATTGTGTGAGATGTTTTGACTATGTATTAGGTGTCCCTACTTGCTTGCAAATTTTGGTCTGAAAAACGGGTCTCTAAATGTGTTTTTCAAATTCCATTCTTGAGTTCAATTCTAAGAATATTCTTCAGAATGGTTGGTGAATACCACCCAATATCTGCAAAGTCACTACAACTAAAGTCAATATGATATTAGCACATGAACGGATAAATAATTCCAACGCCTGTATCCCGTGGAAACAATATCATTCTATAATGTCAATTAAAATTTCAATATTTCAGAACAATATCTAAATTGTCCTCGTATAACCGTAAACGATTCCCGTGTGAATCCAATTGATCGCTTTAACAGTCTTAAGGAATTTTGTAGATTTATTACGTATTCCATTATTTTCTTATTCTTCTTTTCTTTTGTTTAACTAATTACACGTATATCATACTTTCAATGTAATTAACTTTTTGTAATATAAAAGTGTACAGTGTAGAAGTTTTATTGAACAACTCGCAGGGAAGTGACTTGTCATTTGTGTTCTAAACATACTACGCCTTGCATAACAAATTAACATTAAACATTAAACTCGTGGGTTTAATTCTCCGCCAGGGCTTTCCCGTTTATGCTTTGTACTGGTTTTCTCCAGGAAGACTTCAAGCATGGTTCGTCTAATTTTTTATAACTTGTTTCACAGAGGAATAATAAAAATAAGTTTAAACTAACATTAAACAACGCTTATTGTACATGGGACAACGGACGACAGTTGAGGCGAAAGAGAATAACTGAAATAAAGCTTTAGCGTTTTAAAACCTTACACAAGAGGTTGAATGACCGGTCGGTTTCCATTGGCTAATTATTACAAATCATAACGTGGGACGGAATTTTGTGACGTGTCCACTACAAAAACAAAGAGGTCAGAATTGAGCAAAAAATACCCTTTCTTGTGTTTGAATTTCTTTCAAAATTGATACGATCTTTTAAAAAAAAACCGCCGCGAACATTTGAAACCCTATGTTGATTTGCAATTCGTAGTATTCGCGGACAAATGTTTGTCTAATTCATAACAATAGGAGAGCTGTACTTCATAAATTAGAATGATGTGAATGTTTTTAAAGACAGGAACTTAATGCCTGCATAATTTTCCATCCAAGTAATTGTTTATATGTTTTATAATGACCCGCATTTAGAAACCGCACCATTGGCTAGGTCGGCTGAATCAAATATTCCAAATTTACCAATTTTGTCTTTTAATAGTTTACTAAGTTATTTCTAATCTAATCTAAGCATTCCCATGTGAGTTTCAGGACTTGCACATCAGCCACTCCAGAATGTCTTCTGAAACGTTAACATTGTTTACAGCCATTCTGATAGACAACTGAGAAAGAAATCCCAGGGATCGGTGACAAAGCTATGGTCGATTAATATCAGCTTCTAAATGTTTACATCTTAGATTGGAAATTGCTACAGATAAGAGAAGGGAATTGCAAATGTTGAACTGGAGTTAATTTGTGCAGATTTAATTGCATTGTATAAATAATGTATGTGTTCAAGATAAATTAGAAGAAGTAATTCCAAAGGTACAATTGATGTTCCGTTTTGGGTTGAAATGATTTCTTTTTCCTTAATTGATAAATCGATTTTCGTTCCAATTTTTCCCCCATAACATTTTGTAATTATATTTGAAACCTACATGTTATAAATATGTCGTAAAAATATCAGCATTATATATCGGTTTCCTACTTATTTGACACTCGCGAAAGTAACGGGAATTATATTACTCGTTTGCACCTACATACATTCCCATCTTTAATGTTTTGTTTTTTTTTATTTTAAAAATATATTTTAATTTTAAAAATAAGACAAAATCAAAGGATGATATATATACACATGTACAGTAGTATGTACACTATAGACCAGAATATTTTACTCATATGATTTAGCTAAATAAAATTTTCCATTTACCATTAAAAATAGTGGTTTAATTTACACATAACCTTTAAAATAGAAGCTAAATATTCCATTCTTTTTTGTTAATCATATTGAATTATTTTTAAAAAAAGGAAAAAGTATATTATGGTGTATGTATACACATTTCGGCACTATAACAAGTGCTAATTTGTGTTGTTTTACTGTGGGTATTTTCCGTTGGTACGTTTGTGTTTTTAAGTATAATGTCTTTTAACTAAAGCGTACCAGATTACCAAGAAGGCTGTTCAACTAACAGTAAGAACATCCGGGACACGAAATGAACTTGCATGCCTTAATCTAAATTGTAATAATTACAGGTAACTGTTATAGACCATTGCAAAGTGTTTGAATTACGGCATTGAAATAAAAGAAAGTCGTCTGCTTACAAGGAAGGGTAATATATCTAAAAATAACCTGTGTGACAGACGTAAGTGAGTATCTATCAAAATGCCATGGTTTTAATTAAATAACCAAGAATTTACTTCATGGCACTTTCCAGATACACATAACATAAAATTCTTTATAGACAAGAGAAACTCTGCTTCAAAGTTTTCACATTACAGAATAAAAAAACAATAATTGCGCCATAATAAACACTAAATTATAGATTTAAAGAAATATTAATCATCGACTACTTTTGTTTACTAAACAGTGATATAATGTATATATTGAAACGTACATTATCCCCATTGCTACCGTCTTATATAACATATGACATTGCAAGATGACATTTTTAGCAAAACGCGTGACAAGAATATCTAGATTAAAAAATAACATATGTATATATCAACTTCACCACCAGTTGTCACATTATACAATAATAAAGATAAATGGGTCAAATTCTGATATAAAATGTCCTTATTTTACAAGATTCAAAGAAGACACGGAAACGTTTCAACCATGTTTACGACATCAACGACCAGTGGAATAGCGAGATTGTCATGACCTGTGCCAGAGGTTTCGATTTAAAAATTAAAGATTTTAAAAGTCAATAGAGATTAAAAAGTAAGATGGCATTATACACATTTGAATACATTTTTCAGGTGTAACCTTTACACTTACATAATCGTATATGACTGTTTATTTTTTGGGAAATGTCGACACAATTACAAGATATCTTAAGTTAAGCTATAGGTCGATATTTATTGTAGTTATTGTACTGTTTTTCCACATATATATAAAGGGAGAAAATTAAATCACAGCAGCGGAATTTACGATTTTTGGGAACTTTTCAGATGCTCATTCACAATGAATGATATATATATGGAGATAATTATTTGTGAATAACATAAAAGACATAAATGTACATACCAGACCACGGCGAGTGAGCCTAGCAACTCTATATATATATTAGAGTGTCTTACGCTATTTTTTGTGATATGTTGATGTTCCTACGTGTCAGAAAGAAAACATTTCATCTACATCAATTTCATAAACTCAGACAATCTCTATGGAAATATGCACAATACGTTAAACAAAACACATTAAGGATAATGGCTGAATCAGTTTCAGACAACCTTTTATTTACCGTTAAAATATTATCAGAAAAGTGACGGGCTTTAAATTTAAATCTATGGAATGTCTGGTTTGCACTGTTACATGTAGCAGTGGGAAGTTCTAAGATATTTATGAAAATCTTTAAATCCAATTTGGTTTAAACATATTCATTCATTCACTTCAAATTTGCATACATACAAATCAAATTTAAGTATATCTTTGCATTAGAACGGAAGATAAAATCATATAAACTTTTTCCAAAGTAACTTCAATAGTGAGTCAGTTCTCGTTGGCTTTCTTTTATGAAATTTTACATTGTTCACTAATTTTGCTATATCGATAAAACCTATTCATAACTATTAAACATACCATATAATGACAAGCATACTCCTGAATACCATATTGACGATAATTGGTATTGTTCAGTCATGAACATATGACATTGTTAAAAATGATTTTTATCATCTCTTTCTATATATCAAATCAAACTGTCCTCCTTGGCCGCGTGGTTGAAGGTCCTGTCGTCTAATAACCAGTTACCTTTCACGACAACAGTTGTTTAGTGGTGTAAGGCGGCTATAAACTCGATCTGTACGTACTTTGGCTCGGTTTTATTATTATGTTCAATCCTCTGGGACCATGAACTCACTCGATGAGGCTCTCAAAAACGGGATATTGGCTAAGTCGATGCTAGGGATGTGAGGGATAGTGGTTTTAACGTTAACCTTCGTGAACAGATTGAGTCTGCAGATGTATTTACTCAGTTGTGTTTATGCTTCTCAATGGTGCTTTCATCTGATATCATTATAATGATTTATAGGAAATATTCAAAGCCACCGCAACAATAAAAACATAATTAAGCCCGTAATATTTTCATCCATATTGGTAAAGTGCAAACAAACAGAAGTTGTGACAATTTGAAACAAAGTCGCCACTGCAAAAAAAAATGTCCTGGTTTACAGTTGCACAAACCTCGTTATTTCCAGTGTACAAACACATTACAAAACGAGATGGTTTTATTTAAGTAATCCCACCAATTTGTTGTGTGTATACATGTAGCTTATCCAAAACATTTGATTCGTAAGACTTACTTAATGGATCCTTTGATGGGTCCATAATTCCAACCCAGGCTGACATAAATTACATGTGGTACTTAATTCAGTTTAGAGATAACACAAACGTTCACCACGATGCTTCATTTCAATGAGTTTCAATTTTACTAGATTTACATGTAACTTCTAAACGGCTCAGCTGTTGACTTACTTGCTTGTTCCTGGAGCGATTTCGTTGACTGAGGACGTAAGTAAACATCTTTTGACGGCCATGATATTCTATGTAAAATGGAACGTTTTATTTTGAAAAATCTGAGCGATTTTATTGGCTAAGAAAGTAGGACAACATCTAAGGTTATATATAAAAATAACCTAAGGAACTTTGTATTTTTAAAAAGGTTTCTTTATTTTTCTCTTTATGCCTCCGTCTACAGTCTGCCACCTTTTATAGTCGAAATACCATTCAAACACGTGTTTGTATGATGTCACGTTATTCTCGAAGACTATAAATGATATAAATAATGTTATGTTATGCCAGAAAAATAAAAAACCGGATAATGAGACTCAAATTCTCGGTAAGAAATATTGACTAAATCTTTGTTCCAATAACTGCAATGGAATCTCAAACAAAGTATCTCAGGATGTCATTATCACGAGGCATTGGTATATATTTTACGACTTTTCTTTCAGTTTTGTTTGACGGTAACATAAAATATTTGTGAAAAGTCAAGAAAATGGTAATCCGTCCTAGTGGAAATGATTGTAAATCAAACCAGAAGGACGCCTAATTCGTATATATGTTGTATTGAAAAGCGCTAACTTGTACGTCATGACTGAAGTATACAGATCAATTGTAAATACAAATATGTGTAATGTTCAGCACTCTAGGGAGTTTTCGTTGCCAGTTTGAATATATAGAAATGTCAAATATAGATATTCTTGTTGGCACAGGAGGCTTCCATAAAGATAGAGACATAATTATATTATGCAAACTGATGTTTTTTAGACTTTATTTTGACATTGATGGTCAATGTTGTCAATTGTAACTATAACGGTTATACTGTAATCGTTATGCTTTCTCCACAAATAGTGTCCATTGTGTCAGTTGTTTGTTTATGATACGAGATATAACATATATTGTAATCCAACACTGAACAAAATGACATTAATCATTATTTAGGTTAATGCTTGTATAGTCCATCATAGTCAACGGTTTGTTGCATGTTTGTAGAGACAATAACTTATTGATAAACTTGAATATTTAATAAAGAAAAAAAAATGAAATTTATAATGATGAGCGGATTACATGTTGAGAACAAACAAATATAGTTTAATTTGAAATTATACTTTAAGTTACGTTAATCCATCATAATCGATGATTTATATGTTCGCAACTAGCAATATTCGATACATTGAAACTATTACGTCTGTCAAATTAAATGAAGTTAACGTTTTGCATGTTTATAACAAGTAAGTATGACAGTTAGATTTCAATAATATTTGAATCAATTTATATTGAATGACAAAACGTCTAAAGCTGACTAATTATTTATCTGGTTACCAGGAAACATGAAGGTTATTAATTGTTTTCTTCTAAAAAGGAATGCATTTCGTTGTAGCTGGAGTAAGAGTCGATTTGCACATAGCATTTTGACGAACAAGAACAGAAGATTATGTAGCCGCTGGACAGCATCGGCAGGATCGCTACTTCTCCTGGTGCTGCACCACTGGCCGGATAAATCGATTACATGTATTTTAAAAGTCGGTTACTAAGTTAATCTAAGTTGTTTAATCGAAGTCGTCGGTTCTTGTAGAAAGTTGATTAAAGTTGGTTTCGTCAATTTTAGTAGAAGAAGGTTCCCCGATTACTGAATACACTGTCGCTTAGCCGCGAATATTGTTAACTGTACTGTTGGTTGATGATGTGCTGCTTAAATCTTTGCATCGAAACAATTGTTTCTAGGGTCACTATAAAAGCATAAAAAACATTGATAGTTTGAAATGGATGTCTCAACCAATCATCATAGTCGAGACATTTGCGGGCGTAAAAACCGTAGTTGATCATTCATCAATCATCCATCAATCAGTTTGACTTACAATAATCATCTTTTAAGTTGGCCCACTTGGAAGGCTTGACCTCAGGTGAGTGGGTCCTTTTGCTGCGACAGCCGCTTGAAGAGTGATATTGAAGAAACGATATCTCAATGCATCAATTTATTCTTGCCATATCTATTTTGACCGACAAACACGGTAATTAATTAATTACACAAGTATTAACGTTGTGGCTAATTCCGGACATAAGACTAGGTAACATCTATTTTGATAAAAGTAGCAATATATTTAAACCGATATTATAATTTAGGCAACTTAACTATCTAACAAATGACAAAATCTGACTCAAAACAGTCATATCAAATAATAAAATCAATTCACTGAACAGAACCAAACGCTGCTGAATTGCAAATTTGAAGAGATAATCTTAGGAAATGGTTGCTTCAGTGTAAGATATAATCAGTGAACTAATAGATATATTGAAATGTAGATAATTCCCACTGCTACAGTCTAATATAACACATGACATTGCAAGATGACATTTCTTCTTAAACGTATGACAAGATAATCTAGATTAATAAACATTTGTATTAATCAACTTGTCCATCTGTTGTCAAATTAAACAATAATAAGGTGAAATGGATTAACATCTACCATAGAACGCCCTTCTTGTGAAGGGTCTTGCCATATTAAACAATGTTAAGAGGATATGGTTTAACATCTGACATAGAACGCCCTTCTTGTAAAGGGTCTTGTCGTATTAAACAATAATACAGGGGATATGGTTTAACATCTGACATAGATGCCCTTCTTGTGCAGGGTATAGTCATTTTAAACAATAATACGGGGATATGGATTAACATCCTGACATAGAACGTCCTTCTTGTGCAGGGTATTGTCATATTAAACAATAATAAGGGGATATTGTTTAACATATTACATTGATCGCCCTTCTTGTGCAGGGTATTGTCATATTAAACAATATTAAGAAGATATGGTTTAACATCTGACATAGATCGCCCTTCTTGTGCAGGGTCGTGTCATATTAAACAATATTAAGAGGATATGATTGAACATCTGACATAGAACGCCCTTCTTGTGCAGGGTATTGTCATATTAACAATAATACGGGGATATGGTTTAACATCTACCATAGAACGCCGTTCTTGTGCAAGGTATTGTCATATTGAACAATAGTAAGGGGATATGGTTTAACATCTGACATAGATCGCCCTTCTTGTGCAAGGTATTGTCATATTAAACAATAATAAGGGATATGGTTTAACATCTGACGTAGACCGCCCTTCTTGTACAGGGTATTGTCATATTAAACAATAATACGGGGATATGGTTTAATATCTGACATAGAACGCCCTTCTTGTGCAGGTTATTGTAATACAAAACAATACTTCGGGGATATGGTTAACATCTTACATAGATCGCCCTTCTTGTGAAGGGTCTTGTTATATTAAACAATATTAAGAGGATATGGTTTATCATCTGACATAGATCGCCCTTCTTGTGCAGGGTCTTGTCATATTAAACAATAATAAGGGGATATGATTTAACACCTGACATAGAACGCCTTTCTTGTGCAAGGTATTGTCATATTAAACAATAATAAGTGGATATGGTTTAACATCTACCTTAGAACGCCATTGTTGTACAGGGTATTGTCATATTTAACAATATTAAGGGGATATGATTTAACATCTTACATAAATCGCCCTTCTTGTGCAGGGTTTTGTCATATTAAACAATAATAAGGGGATATGGTTTAACATCTTACATAGATCGCCCTTCTTGTGCAGGGTATTGTCATTTTAAACAATATTAAGGGGATATGGTTTAACATCTGACATAGAACGCCCTTCTTGTGCACGGTCTTGTCATACAAAACAATAATACGGGTATATGGTTTAACATCTGACATAGAATGCCCTTTTTGTGCAGGGTATTGTCATACAAAACAATAATACGGGGATATGGTTTAAAATCTGACATAGATCGCCCTTCTTGTACAGGATCTTGTCATATTAACAATAATACGGGGATATGATTTAAAATCTACCATAGAACGCCCTACTTGTGCAGGGTCGTGTCATATTAAACAATATTAAGAGGATATGATTGAACATCTGACATAGAACGCCCTTCTTGTGCAGGGTATTGTCATATTAACAATAATACGGGGATATGGTTTAACATCTACCATAGAACGCCCTTCTTGTGCAAGGTATTGTCATATTGAACAATAGTAAGGGGATATGGTTTAACATCTGACATAGATCGCCCATCTTGTGCAAGGTATTGTCATATTAAACAATAATAAGGGATATGGTTTAACATCTGACGTAGACCGCCCTTCTTGTACAGGGTCTTGTCATATTAAACAATAATACGGGGATATGGTTTAACATCTGACATAGAACGCCCTTCTTGTGCAGGTTATTGTCATACAAAACAATACTTCGGGGATATGGTTAACATCTTACATAGATCGCCCTTCTTGTGAAGGGTCTTGTCATATTAAACAATATTAAGGGGATATAGTTTAACATCTGACATAGAACGCCCTTCTTGTGCATGGTCTTGTCATACAAAACAACAATACGGGTATATGGTTTAACATCTGACATAGAACGCCCTTCTTGTGCAGGGTATTGTCATACAAAACAATAATACGGGGATATGGTTTAAAATCTGACATAGATCGCCCTTCTTGTACAGGGTCTTGTCATATCAAACAATAATACGGGTATATGGTTTAACATCTGACATAGAACGCCCTTCTTGTGCAGGGTCTTGTCATACTAAACAATAATAAGGGGATATGGTTTAACATCTGACATAGAACGCCCTTCTTGTGCAGGGTCTTGTCATATTAAACAATAATAAGGGGATATGTTTTAACATCTGACAGAGAACGCCCTTCTTGTGCAGGGTATTGCCATATTAAACAATATAAAGGGGATATGGTTTAACATCTGACATAGAACGCCCTTTTTGTACAGGGTATTGTCATATTAAACAATAATACGGTTATATGGTTTAACATCTGACACAGAACGCCCTTCTTGTGCAGGGTATTGTCATACAAAACAATAATACGGGGATATGGTTTAAAATCTGACATAGATCGCCCTTCTTGTACAGGGTCTTGTCATATCAAACAATAATACGGGTATATGGTTTAACATCTGACATAGAACGCCCTTCTTGTGCAGGGTCTTGTCATATTAAACAATAATAAGGGGATATGGTTTAACATCTGACATAGAACGCCCTTCTTGTGCAGGGTCTTGTCATATTAAACAATAATAAGGGGATATGTTTTAACATCTGACAGAGAACGCCCTTCTTGTGCAGGGTATTGCCATATTAAACAATATAAAGGGGATATGGTTTAACATCTGACATAGAACGCCCTTTTTGTACAGGGTATTGTCATATTAAACAATAATACGGTTATATGGTTTAACATCTGACACAGAACGCCCTTCTTGTGCAGGGTATTGCCATATTAAACAATATAAAGGGGATATGGTTTAACATCTGACATAGAACGCCCTTTTTGTACAGGGTATTGTCATATTAAACAATAATACGGGTATATGGTTTAACATCTGACATAAAACGCCCTTCTTGTGCAGGGTCTTGTCATATTAAACAATAATACGGGTATATGGTTTAACATCTGACATAGAACGCCCTTCTTGTGCAGGGTCTTGTCATATTAAACAATAATAAGGGGATATGGTTTAACATCTTACATAGATCGCCCTTCTTGTGCAGGGTCTTGTTATATTAATCAATAATACGGGTATATGGTTTAACATCTTACATAGAACGCCCTTCTTGTGAAGGGTCTTGTCATATTAAACAATAATACGGGTATATGGTTTAACATCTTACATAGAACGCCCTTCTTGTGCAGGGTCTTGTCATATTAAACAATAATAAGGGGATATGGTTTAACATCTGACATAGAACGCCCTTCTTGTGCAGGGTCTTGTCATATTAAACAATAATACGGGGATATGGTTTAACATCTGACATGGAACGACCTTCTTGTGCAGGGTCTTGTCATATTAAACAATAATAAGGGGATATGATTTAACATCTGACATAGAACGGCATTCTTGTGCAGGGTCTTGTCATATCAAACAATAATAAGGGGTTATGGTTTAACATCTGACATAGAACGCCTTTCTTGTGCAAGGTATTGTCATATTAAACAATAATAAGGGGATATGATTTAACATCTGACATATAACGCCATTCTTGTGCATGGTATTGTCATATTAAACAATAATAAGTGGATATGGTTTAACATCTACCATAGAACGCACTTCTTGTGCAAGATATTGTCATATTAAACAATAATAAGGGGATATGGTTTAACATCTTACATAGATCGCCCTTCTTGTGCAGGGTATTGTCATATTAAACAATAATACGGGGATATGGTTTAACATCTGACATAGAACGCCCTTCTTGTACAGGGTCTTGTCATATTGAACAATAATACGAGTATATAGTTTAACATCTGACATAGAACACCCTTCTGGTGCAGGTTATTGCCATATTAAACAATATAAAGGGGATATGGTTTAACATCTGACATAGAACGCCCTTTTTGTACAGGGTATTGTCATATTAAACAATAATACGGGTATATGGTTTAACATCTGACATAAAACGCCCTTCTTGTGCAGGGTCTTGTCATATTAAACAATAATACGGGTATATGGTTTAACATCTGACATAGAACGCCCTTCTTGTGCATGGTCTTGTCATATTAAACAATAATAAGGGGATATGGTTTAACATCTTACATAGATCGCCCTTCTTGTGCAGGGTCTTGTCATATTAATCAATAATACGGGTATATGGTTTAACATCTTACATAGAACGCCCTTCTTGTGCAGGGTCTTGTCATATTAAACAATAATAAGGGGATATGATTTAACATCTGACATAGAACGCCCTTCTTGTGCAGGGTCTTGTCATATTAAACAATAATACGGGGATATGGTTTAACATCTGACATGGAACGCCCTTCTTGTGCAGGGTCTTGTCATATTAAACAATAATAAGGGGATATGATTTAACATCTGACATAGAACGGCATTCTTGTGCAGGGTCTTGTCATATCAAACAATAATAAGGGGATATGGTTTAACATCTGACATAGAACGCCTTTCTTGTGCAAGGTATTGTCATATTAAACAATAATAAGGGGATATGATTTAACATCTGACATATAACGCCCTTCTTATGCAAGGTATTGTCATATTAAACAATAATAAGTGGATATGGTTTAACATCTACCATAGAACGCACTTCTTGTGCAAGATATTGTCATATTAAACAATAATAAGGGGATATGGTTTAACATCTTACATAGATCGCCCTTCTTGTGCAGGGTATTGTCATATTAAACAATAATACGGGGATATGGTTTAACATCTGACATAGAACGCCCTTCTTGTACAGGGTCTTGTCATATTAAACAATAATACGAGGATATAGTTTAACATCTGACATAGAACACCCTTCTTGTGCAGGTTATTGACATATTAAACAATATTTTAGGGATATGGTTTAACATCTGCCATAGAACGCCCTTCTTATGCAGAGCATTGTCATATTAAACACTAGTACGGGGATATGGTTTAACATAAAACGCCATTCTTGTGCAGGGTATTGTTCCAAGGAGACATGGCAGTGTTGGAATTGGTTTAATTTATGATCACGTATTAATATATACAGATATGAACGTATATTTATATTTATGGGTAGTTATATATCATGAGTTGGATCCTACTCATTAAAAGCTATCAGTTCATGTATATAAATTGTTCCGACAGTGTTGAGTGTTCAGATCAGTATCAAGTGTTTGGTACGGCCAGTCTGATCAGTCTCAAGTGTTGAGCCATTGTTTAAAGGTTTTCATTCATTTTTAATCATTGACTTTAATTTAGATAAAGATAAAAAAACAGTTAACGAACATAATTTTCTCAGTTATGTAAATATCTTAAACATATACATTTTAAATGCAGTTTAAGTATTTTTGTGCATATATGTATCAACTATCTCCATTTTACTTTAATCAACATTTTGCATGAACCGACAACTTCGATTAACAACTTAAACAACTTAATAATCGACTAAACAACTTAGATCAACTTAGTACTCGACTAAGAAAATAATCGACTTATCCAGCCAGTGGGAGCGCGAGGTTAAAAAATACTTATACATACATACGTGACTTGTGTATCAATATCGATGTTGTCATAGTTAAATATGAAGCCAGCAAATATTCATAGGTGTATTCCACCATTAAACATCCGTCCGTTACAATCAGTTTAAAGTCTATATAAATTAATGTTGGTGTCATCCTATCTCATGTTGGACACATTTTGTATTTATTTCTTTGTTTGGTTTTTCAATTTTTTTATTTTTTTTCCATAATACATTCACATACAATTTATTATTACATGCAAAATACAATTTACAGTCTTCTTATATATTTATTGATGAACGTATTATTAGAAATGACGTTTAGGATAAGGACATAATATGTCGGAGGGAAGAGAAAAAGGAACGTAGAATGGCAAGGTAGAAAGAACAGTAAATTACTTCACGCTGTCATTTTATAGATTGAATTTATTTTATTTAGAAAAGTTGCAGTTTATTCCATTTGTTTTCATATTGTGTAATTTTGTATTTTGTCAGTGCAATTAATCTTTCGATGTTTTCATGGTATGTTAAGTACTTTTTCAAAAATGTTAATACTCGGTGTTGTTTTTGCATATTTGTTTTTAAAAATGAAATATTTTGCATGAATAAACATACTGTTTAATACATTTGTGCAGCTACTCTGGTCAGTATATCTAAACGAGATAAATGAATAACATATTAATTTCTGTACAAAACTTTTCGAAATGTGACATTCCCAAAGGTGTTTATTAGATTCTGCATGCATATTGCAGAAATCATATACATGTAATAAGCTTTAAATAGAAATTTGTTGTTTGGGTTTATTCTCATCAAGTTATATATTGAAACGCCCTTAATTTAGTATTTATTAACATATCGCCGCATTGGTGCAAAAAGGTACCAAGTGCCTTCTTATTTCATATACACTTGGTACCTTATTGCACCAATGGGACGATATTTACTTATTTTACGTGAACTGCGCTGCCTTAATTTGAAGATCATCTGACTATGAAAGTCAATAACATTTCCACAGGTTAAGGAGGTCTATGTAAGGCGACTTAATACTTTCTTGCGATAATTTTTTTTATATTACATTGGGTCTGAATTATCATATCAATCCTTAATATTTGGGGATTTGTCGTCATTATTACAAACAATGTTTATTTTATGTTCAGCTAGGTTATTATAGTTATAAGGGACGATATTATACCGGTTCCCTGTACTTCCTTTGTGATATTCTAATGTTCTTGCGTTAAAATGCAGCAAATTTCGCTATAATTTTTTTTAAAAAATAAAACACATTTTAAAATGGATACAAAGCATCTCATTTTCATTGATAAATCAAATACGGATTATTTGGTAGTATAAAATTGATAAAAAAAAAAAAGAAAGATATTTGAACCGGAACAAAATCCCAATTCTAAAAAAAAAACTTGCAAATATGGCTTGACAACCTTCGCCTTGTCTTTGTCAATATTTTTATATATAAGTATGTCACCAATACGACGGATCAAATCTTAATAAAAATAAAACCACAAAACTTATTTAATACGTCACAATATACTCAGTAATTTTATATGGCAGGCCAAGTTAAGAAATCCCTTTTCGGTTTATTATTTTTGGCTTGTTTAAACATATTCTTAAGCCAATACGGGATCATTAAGTTTATATAGGGATGATATTTAGATAAAATATTGTTGTGTTTTTGCCAATTTAAATCTATCGTGGGTTCGATCCTCAGCCGCGGTAATGTGTGGTGTATTCGAACTTTTCCTGCATATCCTTAGTACTGGTGTTACCCGAGAAGACTTCAAGCGTGATGTGTGCCAGTTGTAAGAACGTGTTTCCCAATCGAGGTATAATAGATAATAGATAAGTTTCAACTAAATTCCTGTAAAATTCCCTATACACTTCCTTTAAAAAAGACGACATTTCATGGTATCAATATCGAAAAATGCACAGTATGTGAAACTACACATGTTTGAGATAATGCCTGGCATCAGAGCCAGACAACAACATATTATATACTATTTTTGAATAGTGACTAATTTTTAGCATAGTACCACCATTGGAAATGGCAAATGCTTCCGTAGGGTAGACGCATAATGACGTTCATAAATAATCATCATTTCTTTTTCTTTAAAACGCATTCTCATTTTTTATTTAACGCTCATGTTTTATTTGAATGGCATTATTGATGCATTTCGAACATTTTAAAAGCCTTGTCATGTTTGAATTGTGAACTTAGAAAAAAAAATGATGCTTGGAAATTGGGGTATTAATACATGATTTCGAAGGTCTAATTTCATTTTGTCAACAGAAAAGAATATCTTATAAGAAACATGGTCCCTATTTTTCTCATCCTATTTGGTAGTGCAGAGGTTGACAAAAATTAAAATGTACGTTTCACTTCTCTTCTATGAATGACAAGATTTCAAACATTTCTTTATTTACTATATAACAAAAAATGGTGGACTTACACCTTTAAGGTTTGTGAAATGCCTGCTTCTTACATTTAACAGTATCATTAATAAGTTTTATGGCATTTAAACATATATAAATTTAAATCAGTTTATCAATTGGTTTCAATAATGTTGTTTTAATTTTTCTATTTATATGCTATATAGATTATACTTAATGTTTAACACCAGAATTAAGCATTGAATATGATAAAACGTATACTAATAAATACAAGATGGCCTACTTTTCCAGGTTTTTGTACATACCCAAAGACACCTACGGCGAAGTCTTAACATGTGCATACTTCAAAACTTTTGTAACACCGATGAACACATAGTCACATGGAAACATAACAATAAGAGTAAATATACCAAAAATTGAAAATTCTTTAAAAATTAAAACGTTTCTTTCGGATTAGGGAGTCTATTCTTAACCAGACGACCATTGAATAGGTACATTAAAATGCGTCTAATAAATGATTGAAAATATTGGGCCAAACTAAAGTGCTGACTTTTTTGGTCAACGTCAGCTATGGGCAGACCATATTATGTGAGGAACAGTTGGAAAATCAAGTCAAGTTTATAAATATCCATTGTAACCATGTATTGTTTAGAAATATGAGTTTTATATAAAACAATATCATGGTTTTCAGTAACATAAATAACATTTTAGATTCAAATATTCATTTTAGAGTAACGTCAATGAATGCAACACTGATAAGAGGTTTTTTTTTTAAATTCTTCAATATTTTCACGCTTATAGACAGCACCGTTATTCTCAGCATTAGTTATCATGATATAAATGGCATCACACTAATGTTAGAAATATGTGCAAATTTTATTTTCATATTAGCATGATGAAGATGTGATTACTTAATGCGCGCATATATTGATTATTCTATTTAAAATTCAACCGAAACATATTTGTAATATTTCGCCTTGTGTAATTAAAACAAATGACATAAATTGCGTGTACTTTTGACGAGTGAGAAATAAACGGTTGTAAATGAAGTTGCACGATTTCAAACCCTAGCATAAATAAGAATATTCTAATCAGTTGCTGACGTTAATTTTGTCAGTTTATTTAATGTATCAATGAACTGTTATGAAGTGCAGAACAATCAGTGTACGTCGTCCTTTCACGCGAAAGTCGTGTCAGATAAATACGATTGAATCAAAATAAGCCGTCAGTGGCAACTGTGTTTAAGAAGAAGAAAATAATTCTTGGAAAGTCTTAAGAGACGCTTAATTTATAACTACAGTCAACTCTCACGCACAAAACTATGTATCAAAGTGACAGTGAAGTATTTCAAAATGTAATCAATTGCTGGGATGGTAAACATTCAAATTTATGTCGAAAGGAAGGGCTTGTGCACATTATAATGTATGGTTATCTTTCACAACAGCGTGCCCGTGTGCCGTGATGTAAATGTTGAGCCTCATTCAATGTGACTCTAAAATAGAACATTGCCTAAGTCGATGACAAAATGTATTTTTGCTTTTGTTTTTTTTTTAAATTTATTTACTCGTCTAACAACTAAGACAAATCATGCTTGAAGTCTTTTTAGATAGAACCAGTACTAACTATATGCGGATAAAATGTCTTGCTCAATGCCTCTTCTAATAGCCGTGACGGAGAACATGCGATCTCCTGATTCTGGGGCCGATGCTCTATCACGGCACCAAATCGTTCCACAAAGTGTGTGAGGGGTGTTTTAATTCAACATTACCTCTCATAAACTGATTTGATCAAACCGATTCTTCTTTTTCTTCTCTTTCTCCTCGAGTCGTTTTTTTTTTGTTTTTGTTTACCTAACATAGTGTCAGTATATACACAACGCATTCAGCTATAAAGTCTGAACGTATAAGCTTCATAGAAGACAATGCCACACAAGTGTAAATACAATATGGGAATTCTTTTTACAAATTTTAACTTTGTAAAGTCATTCCCTTTGACAAATGCCGGGGCATCCACGGGCATCTCGAAGTGCGTGTTCACACATGCTGGTATTGCTATGACGTTTATTATTGAGAAATACATATATCAAACCATAAAAAATAACAAGCAATCTGCCGCTTGTATTCAAACAAAAGTATAATACAATAAAATACAAAAATACTCTTATTCTGCATGCTTTTTAATATATGCAACGATTTGAATTAAAAATGAAATAAATTGAACATCATAATTTATACACTCTCACCTCAATGGTGAGAGGTCGTGGGTCCGAACCCATAAGTAGGAATGTTCGCCATTTACTTAAGGAAGGCTGGTGTTTATTACCAGGTCAGATACTTAATGTAGATGGGGACTTTTGGTTAATAATGACAATGATAGCCATAGAAAAACGGCCACTTGCTGGGGAAAGCGAGGTCGGATTCACTTTTAAACCAGGTTGAAGTTGTCCCAAATGACTCTTTGACTGAACTTTCGAATGTGGTGATCTTTATTGTCACTTCTTATGTATGTAAGTATGTGTGTGTGTGTGTGTGTGTGTGTGTGTGTGTGTGTTTTGCGCTTGCCATTATAGTTTATATATTGATTGTATTATGCTGCTGTGATGGTTATGCCAAGCTAGCAGTCTATCATATAAAATAACTGTCATTCAAACCCAAAGCACGTCTAATTTTGTATCTTGGTTGCATTATGTACGCCATGACTGCATTATGCATATCAGCCGTAAAAACAAATACGTGTTGTGTTCTGCGCTCTAGGGAGTTTATGTTGCCAGTTGGAATAAAATACAAATGTCAATTATATATACACTCTGGCACAGCGTGCTTCATTTAACATATAGACATAATTATGTTATGCAAACTGATATATTTTAGACTTTATATAGACGCTAACGACCAAATGTCATCATAATGGTTATATAGTATGCGTTATGTTTTCTCCATTCACCATTATGTCAGTCAGTTGATTTTAAGATGCTATATAACGTACGTTGCAGACAGAAATAAAAAAGCACATAATGACATTGATAGATACATGGATTAACGTTTTTATAGTCCATCATAATCGAATGTTTGCTGTATGTTAATGGAGTTACACCGTATAGCTAGACTGGAAATGTTCAAGAAGAAATCGTAATACTATGGTTAAATTTAAACTTATTATTTTTACTTCGATTATGAAACAATGTATTGCAGTTAATACAAATCACGCTCGAATGTTCATGGGTAGGTGCCCTACCGCTAGACCACGCGCTCCACGCAATTTTATTAATTAGTAGTTTATATGTTGAGAACAAGCAATAAGTGTTCGATTTTAAATTATACATGGGTAAAGCTAAATTAAATGGCGAAACATATATCCGATAATTATTGTTCTGTTTATGAAGCTCATTCAATACTGTCTTCGAAAAGAATCCCGCTTAAAGTCAGGCCATTGCGGACATGATGGGAGTTGTATGTATGGCCAATGTATGGTTAGCTTATCATATATATTGTAATTGCCTTTCACGACAACAGATTTTTTGTGACGTGCAGCGGCTTTAAATCCGCTCTCTACTTTGGCCTAGTTTTATCATTATTTCTAATCCTCTGAGATCATTCAACTCATTCAATAAATATCGAAGTCGGTGCCAGAAATATGAGATGGTTGTATTTATCATTTCCCCTCATGGACAGATCGAGTCAGCTTATATCTTGTTTGGTTGCATTCTGTTGTTTCAATGAATTTTTATAACTGGTTAAATGCAGTTTATTACGACATATTTATACTAAAAGCAACTGGGTTTTTTTTTTTTTTATTGGTTTTTTTATTTTGTATAAATATATTATTGAAAACTTGATGTAATACTTTCTTCTAACCCTAACCCTATCAAACCATCTGGTGTGGACAAAGCTTTTTTATTCGCTGCTTCTTCACCCTGAAAACATCCAATTCATTATTTTTTTGTTATTTTTTTATCTTTTTGTTACCGTCGGGTAATTACAAGCGTATAAGACATATATGCCAAAGATGTTACATCTTATGCGAATACAGGCACTTGTAAGAGAAACTATTATGTGAACTCTTATCTACACAAGTCTTTAACAATCTAAAGCAGATGTCATCAAAGGTGGCGCGGTAAACCCCTGATTAGAAATATAATAAGTGCATGGAATCAATAGAGTGTAGGACTGCACCACTATTATCTCTAATTGAAAGAGGTAGAAATTAAACTTTAGTTCTCTTTTTCTTAATTTTTATGGCTTTGTATTGTAGTGATTAATTTTTCCTACCATGTGTCAAATGGTCAGTATTTTTAGAAATCACCACTTAAAACCAGATACTGATACCAGATTCCTAGGCAATTCTGTGTCTATATTAGTGTGGGTTCGAACCGCATCGTGGGCGAATAGTTGACATATTATTACTCTGGAAATTGATGGATACCACAAAACTATTAAAATAAATAAACAACACCTGGTCAATGTATGATTTATTTTCTTTATAACAGCAGGTCTTGATTCAGTGAAATATTTCCCAGACACATGCTGCAGATTTTGCTTTTTCACTGTGTTTTGGTCATAAATGTTACAATGGAGCCCTATGGGAAATGCAAAAGTGGCGTGAGACATGTAGCCTCCTGGAAAGTGCTAAAATAAGATAATCACTTTGCTGTTGCATTGATTAAAATTATAATTAAGTCAAAATTTGACGATTCTATTTCACATGTATTTCCTAGTTGTATATACATTGAAGAAATTACAAAACTTCGTAATAATGAATTGAACCTTGGTTTCTTAAAAAAGAAATTTTGTTTGGACATGCGTTTAGGTACATGTCTAGACCCAGTATCAACAATTACATTAACAACGTTTAATCTAAACCAGGCCACAGTCTAACTGCTTCCCAGTCAATAACAATAAAGAGGTATGATTTCTTATTGCATTGCATACCAGACATGGATTTTTAAGATTCCTACATTCCGAAGCGTGCCTTTCCAACCGTCTTCACTTGAATGTGACATATACATATATGTGACATAACATATATAATTAGTTGTCTTAAAAGCATAAGAGAATTGTAAACGAACTTTCTGCTATCCATAGATATATTTGGAGAAAAGTCGGTTGATGGGCAAGTATTTGAGGAAGCTTACGTCAGTCGTTGAATCCCCACAGACACGTGCGTTGTCTTAACCCGACATGCATATAGTGACTGACTGTTTAGTAATATTGTGTGATTTTGTATTTGTTACATTCAAGCAAAGTAAGTCATATATTTTAAAACGTCAAACTCTTTTCAATTCAGATACGCGCCAAAGCATAAATGGGGCATATAAAAACTAATTTCTATATAACATCAACTAGAATACTCTCCGCCAAACATATATGTCATATCGCCATTAATGTTTTAAAGAATCCGATTACATTAGTTCAGTATATAATTATTTATTTTAGCTTGACTTGCGATGAAAGCTTAGTGCTTATATGAACCGCTCTCTAATCGGCTTCCTGGGTAGAACCAGTGCAGCGTGTTGTTTTTATGAGAGACATCGAGTCGACCGGGTAATCGAACCCGCAACCTCAGGCGTGAGCGGCCAACACTCTATCCATAACACTACCGCCCTGCTTGATTACGTTCCCGATTACATTGATGTGTCTATATTAATAATGTCATGTTTTTCATCGAAACAAAACGTCTTGACACATGACTTGGTCAATAACCGTTTAGTATAATTAAATGGAACACTTCAAAAAGATAATTCAAACTTAATTTTTTTATAACGTTTTTTTTTACCAATTATATAATATTAAAACTCGTGCATTTAATTAATCAACTTTCGCTGTCATTTCTCATCTCCATTTATAAAATTAAAACAAAGTAACTCTAAAGCCTGTCTCGTATCTGCCAAAACAGTAACTAGAATGGAATATGGCGTCATTTTCTGAAACATCCAATCAAAATGTTCGTGATGATTTCAATTTAAACAGAAAAAGATTTGTCGTTTTTTAAATCAGACATTTCTTTTGGATATGACATTTAATGAAACTAAAAAGACATATTGAAATAAAAATGATACTCTTGTGTACTCATGCCCCATTATTTGATTGGATAAGATGACATTTCATAACGATTAAATTATAGCTCCAATGTCATAACAATATTTCCACGTTTATATTTCCAGACGTTCTATCAAGTTTAGTTTTTGGTTTGAACATATGTATTTATCCAAATGTAAATATATACAAATCAGTTAAATATAAATATGGATTAGAACGGAAGATATAAATCGTATAAAGTTCTTCTCGATAAGTTTTGTTAAGTTGATTGTGGGATGGGTTTTTTTTTCCTTTCTTTTTTTGGTGATTCCTTAAAAATCTGTTTTTGGTGGGAGAGGGGGAGGGGTTGTGTCAGGAGGGTGTGTAGATTATCATTACACAGTCTACCCAGTCTTGAGCAGCAACTCAAAGGAAAGAGCAAAAATGACCTCATGAGACAGGTGGCTGCTTTATACTGATTGATTTGAATTAAAACTTTAAAACTGATAAATAGAAAATTTTAAAGACAAGTGATTTTTTTAATAGAGGTGAACAGTGTGTATATATATGTGTGTGTGTGTGTGTGTGTGTATGCTCTCTAGGTGGGCATGTCCAATGAATGCCTTGATTTCTGTTTTGATATATTATTTACTTCTTTTTCATATACCAATTTTGATTAATGGTTTTGATAATTTTGTGGATAATATACGAAACTTACCAACGTGCAATATTACTTATAATGCATGTTAAAAGAATCAGTTCGAAACTTTGAACCCAACCAAGTAAGAAAAAAACAGACTGAGTTTACGTTGACAAAATGAAATAAAAACTGCGTACCTGTACCATGGAAATTGATGTTACTAGTGAATAAACATAATGTTGTGTTTATTTAATGAATAGTCAAACCTGTGTAAGCGGTTACCTCTATTAAGCAGTCACTTGTCTTAAGAAGCCACATTAGCTACTTCCGATGACTATGCTACCAGAGCAAATTTTCCTGTTTTAAGCAACAACCTGTCTTAAAAGGTCATTCTTGTTCTTTCCCTTCCTTGACTGGTTGCTTAAGACAGGTTTGACTGTATATTAAATGCATTATTAAGAACTAGGTTATAAGAACTTAGTTTTTATATAATACTAGAAAACTATAGTAATAACGAACTTAAAGACAACCTAGGGGCCTCCTTGGCAGAGCTGTAAATGGTGTCGTCTCAAGGCCATTGGTTTAACTTTTTATTTTACTTCGATTCGAACAAGTTCTTACAACTAAGTCATTCTGGGATTATTACCAGGACTAAGCATATGCAGAACAATTGTCTTGCTCAAGGACACTACGCATAGCCGTAGGCGGAGAAACGAACCCATGACCCTTCGATTATGGATCCGATGCTATACCACTGGATCACGCGCTCCACTTATCCTCTCACCACTGAAGTCGTAGGTGCGAGTCCCGCTCGGTCCGACAACTTTATGTGAGAAAGTTTGTCAGTTACTTGCACACGGACGGTGGTTCTACTCAGATTTATTCTTAGGTCTGCCTATACCAAAAAAGAATTAAACATGCCACATTTAACCTGAATATGTTGAAAATAAAAAAAAACCAAAAAAAAAAACGTTTTCAATAAAATTATAACAAATAGCACGGTGGCCGTAATTACCTCTAACACAAACTTTTATGTCAACGTTACGGATGCTCAATACAGTATACATGTGTATACATATATTCTGTTGGATGTTTACACTATGAGTACCGCTGTGATGTGAGAGCTGAATTCATGGTTTGGTATTACTAGCATTAAATACGAAGAATGAATGATATTTAAATTGTCATTTATTAACACTAATGGCTAAAACTGAGAAATGCCAGTTTTATAAAGTAAACATTTTACAGTTATTATGAACTAATTGAAGTGTTTATCAACATCAGAAAATTGTTTTCACATCAAAGTTGTTTTATCAAAAAAGGTTGTTTCCGTGGCATCATCAATAGAAAACGTTTGTAAAGCAGCGTTACTTAATGAAGTGTCTCAACTGCATATACTATATAAAATAAAAACATGACATTAACCAATGATCATTATTATACTCTATAGCATTATGTATGGTATATAAACAACAGTTGTGCATGACACTCTCCAATGGTCTTATACTCTATAGCATTGTGTACGGTATATATGAAAACAGTTGAGTACGGTATATATGAACAACAGTTGAGCATGCCACTCTCCAATGGTCTTATACTCTATAGCACTGTGTACGGTATATTAACAACAGTTGAGCATGACACTCTCCAATGGTCTTATACTCTATAGCATTGTGTACGGTATACTAACAACAGTTGAGCATGACACTCTCCAATGGTCTTATACTCTATAGCACTGTGTACGGTATACTAACAACAGTTGAGCATGACACTCTCCAATGGTCTTATACTTTATAGCATTATGTACGGTATACTTACAACAGTTGAGCATGACACTCTACAATGGTCTTATACTCTATAGCATTGTGTACGGTATACTAACAACAGTTGAGCATGACACTCTCCAATGGTCTTATACTCTATAGCATTGTGTACGGTATACTAACAACAGTTGAGCATGACACTCTCCAATGGCCTTATACTCTATAGCATTGTGCGCGGTATATTAACAACAGTTGAGCATGAACAACTAACTCAGGGATTTAGATATACTACTAAAAAAGGTTTTATGTTGCTGACGATATGCTTTGACACCGTACAATTATCTATGACAACAAAATATGACATGAAGAACTTAATTGACTGGCTGAGAAAATAAAATTGGACGCTTGTTTCTGAAATTGGCACACCATCGGTGGGTTCAAATAAGCATTTATCAAAGTATTTTCATACAAAAAGATTGCAATGATTATGGCCGGATTCCTTGATATGTCGACACTATTCGTCTAAGTTTGTAGAGAGTTAGG
Source organism: Panopea generosa (assembly GCA_029582155.1). Classification (NCBI taxonomy): domain Eukaryota; kingdom Metazoa; phylum Mollusca; class Bivalvia; order Adapedonta; family Hiatellidae; genus Panopea; species Panopea generosa. Next base: position 59,393,353 of record CM055906.1, on the reverse strand, counting down.
CGACACCAGCTACCCCATAAACATTTGAACGATGTATGTCAACGCTCATTTAGATGATACTTAGATTTATTGTTTAAATGAAAACAAAATCAACCTATGAACTAAACGTAAAGAAGACATAATTAATAAAATTTTACTCCATATGTACATGAATTTAAATCCGAGCCTAAATATCCAACTTTTTTCTTATCGACTGTACGATACCATTACGTGTATAAATTAAAGAGCGACAACTCCAAGAAAATAAGTGTACACTATCCGTATAAGGGGCACTCAGTGGAGGTATTCAAAGTAAAATTCAAAGTAAAATTCTTTAGTAAGAACTAGAAAAACACTTAATTAAGTGTATAATGTACAAATGTAATATACCTAAATTGTTTAAATGAATTAAAAATATAATAACATATAAAAATAAAATAAACCACATAAACCCGTAAATATTTTGGTAAAAGAATATTTCAATGAAATTTTGCTAATTACAATGAAAATTCTAGTTACATATATATATAAATATCTCATCAAAAGGCAACCTTTCCAAACTAATATCGTCTTGGCATTGCCTTTTGCACATGAACGAAAAAATGTTTTCCAACAAGTCTTGAACATGCGATAATCTCAGAAATCAACAGTTTGTAAGAAAATAAAACTATTAACTGCCTAGATGGTATTAAAAAAACAATTTGTGAACCAAAACTTCAACATGAGAATAGAGTGATAAAATTAGCTGTTATGGTAAATAAATGTATATCAAAGTAACAAACGTTATATGATATAGTCGCGTTTGAACGCTAATAAACCGATGCGTGACTTTAATCTGGCTGATCGCTGTCCAGTGATGAGGTCAACTGTGGTCAGGCTACAACCATATCATCACTAAATAAATAGAACCACATATGAACTCCAAGATTTCTCGTGAACTTTGCTGTGAAGTCTCGTAGTACAAATATATATGACGAGGAGGACCAGCGGCCAATTTGGTGTATGATGTCCTCTTAAACAGAATGACTGCAATCGTGTCTGCTCCAATCCTTAAACTATGACATTAAAGCATTGTGTCCAACTTCAATTTTAATTGTTGCGAAAATGTTTTTCTGGCAGCAGACACATTGTTCGCATAACAGAAAAAGGACCATGCGTGGGTCTCCGTCAATATAGTAATTTTCCTATCCGTGACCTTACCAGAGCAGTTAATGATGTTTGGTGTTATGCTTGGAGAATATTTTCATTTAGTTTTATGTTTGTACGTTACATTCCTATACACTTTACATGAGACAACGATGTGTGTAGCCTGTGTCATATGTAACAAGTTGTTCTGGTGGAATTATTTCAATCAAATCAATTAGATATGTGTTTTTCATTGAATTGAAACCAGGACGGTTACTGTAATTTCGATGATATTCGTATTGTTTTTTTAAAGGTTGAAATCAAACTTGAAAACTTTTGGATCGGCAATGGCGAACTAATATTGTATACAAGGTCATCTTATTACTTTACTGCCAAGAGCGAAATCTGAGAAATTGCAAATAAGCAAGTTCTGACACGAATCAATAATAAAACTGTCCGCACACATAATGAAAGTCAGATATCTACCATGGAACAGCCTGTCTACGATTTGCCTTGAGATGTGGTCAATGTCACATTTATATCCCCAATTTTCTGCCTTCGAACAAGTCATCATTATTTCTGATTTCCTGTTATCGTGTATGGTGGTAAAATGTATAGTGCTACAGAAAACAAGAATAAAAATAACACTTCAAGGCACTTTTTAAATAAAACATGACTGCAGATAGTACATATTTTATGTTTAATTTGGATCACTTATAATAAAAGTATATAGGAGAGGACTCACGCAAGCACGGGTATCATATTGAGTTAAAGAGATTTGTATGATATGAGACTACATTTAAAATATATCAATTAAATAACTAAATATGACACTTTTACGGTTTTATTCCATTTATAGCGTTTTGTGTAGTATTCAATTTCCCATAAATGTTGCAGTGAAAACGTCTTCTACACGCAATGGAGCATATCTGCAATTTTATTTCATCAGCCCTATTTGACCGCGTGAACTATATCCCTTCGTACACTGTAAGTCACATCAATTTTGAGTTAGTGTTTGTGAAAGTTTATTAACTACAAACTGTTTTAGGAAATTGTTGCCTAAGGTATAGGTGCGTAAACACGCGAAAACAGTAGCGTCTAAAGTAAGTTTTTTGTCACTATATATATATATATATATATATATCAATAGGTTTTCTCCAGTCATTTAGTTTGTTAGTGATATGTTGATATACGTGTCTTATGCAGATACAGAATTGTTTGTTTGGTGTTGTTATGTTTTGTTTTCTTCCTCTGATGAAGGTGTAAAGCCGGTATCCAGTTAAGGATATTCTTTTTTGTACTTTAACAACGTTGAAATGGTAAATATCTCTACAGTTTTTATCATTTCTATGATATATGTATCCTTCGTGAATCCAGCTATTCTCAAAGGTGTTTTCTAAATCTACTAGAGGTGTGTTTTATAAATCATTTGCAAGTTTTAGTTTCAACCATCTTTGAATAAGTGCAATGTGCCATGAATCAACAAAACTTTCTGTATTATCACATATGCTACAAAATACAAATAGCTGTTAGATGGGTAAAACTTATGCAAATTCCTTTTGATGAAAGAAAATGTGAATGGTGTAACATTGTAGAAGATGAATATCATTTTGTGCTTGAGTTTCGTCGGTTTATTTATTTAAGAAAGCAATATATAAATAAGTTATGCTTGATTCGATCAAATATGTTTAAAGTTGTAGAATTGATAACTCATCATAATGATACATTCTCTTTGCCTGTTTAAAAAACTGAAATATTGTTATTTATATCTTTGTATTGCCACGTGCCAGTTTTATCTATTTATCTATCTATCTCATTTGCTGGTGTGAAACGCTCATATTTGTGTTTGATAAATTCATTTAGTTTCATTAGGGTCATGCAACCGTGCTGTGTTGGTAATATGCAAAACTCCACTGCATCCATTGATACATACATATATATATTGTAAAAACTATTGCGTAATTTACATTTGACACTTTAAAATAAAGAACAAAACCATAGACGTATATAACAGGATACAAAATTGCATATTTAGTTCATCTGGTACAATCATTGGCTGTTTAACTGATTGAGAAATGTCTTTACAACAATTTCTTACAGATAGCTATGCTATTTCAGCCCACTTTACCGTCTATTTCTAGTTTCTGAGCAAGCTGTAGTTAAGTTAACCATTTATTAAGACAATATATTTCAATTTATTGAATAGCGTTATAGGGGTGAATATATCATGTGTCAAACCAGTGTTTAGATAGAATTGATTTAAACGTAATACCATTCGCCTATTTCTTTTATTTATTTCAACTTGGGGTTTCCTTTCTCAGATTTTCTTCGTAATGTCGCACAACAGTCAATGGAGTTATTTGTTTTGTGTGATATATTGCCATAAGTCTCAAATGTGCTTTGATTTGAGTGATCTGTGACCCCCTCTCGATACATTATTATCTAGGATAGAAATATATTATAGGATATCTTAGACGAAATGTTCACAACAATAAAATACTGGCGAATCAGTTTTTGTTATGGTAAAATAAGCATAATTTTTATGATCTCAATAATGTTAACACGTTTAATCATATTTTACTGTATAATATTATGTTTTATATAAAATCATAATTCATACAATTATAAGCATGACATTAGCAAATGTGTTGGGCTAAACGTTATTACAACATTATTAGCAGCCGTTCCCGATTGCAACAGAATAATTGAACAAAATAATTACATTAATTTCTCAATTAAATACCAATTTCAAAATGCTTAAGTATGGTTAATGGAACAATATAAATACCAAAAGCCTGCCGAGACCCATATCTCTGTCCAGAGATGACGTTTTTTCATTTGGGAAAGAGAAATAAGTCATATGGGGCAAGGTCTGGGGAGTAAGGGGTGTGTGGTAGCAATGTAACTTTCTCAGACTTAAAAAAAATCCGTTACAAAGACAGAGGTGTGCGCTGTTGCGTTGTCATGCAGGAAGCGAACATGTTTGAATCCAGTGACTGGGCAACGTTTTCCGTAGTACTTTTTCAGTGTTTTAGTACAACATCACGATAGTACATTCTAGTCAAACTTTGTTTACCTGTACCTGAATTGCTAAACCTTCAACATAGAAGAACATTGGATAAAGAATTTTCTTTATACTCAAGGTTGGTGTGGTAATGACTGCCTTCAGCCATGTTTGATGGCCCATATTTTATTCCCAACCCAAACGCACTGGTTCGAAGACTTCGCCAACAGTGACAAAATTTGCAATTGCCTTTGATTATATTTGGGGAAACGATATGAAGATAGTGAAACGCCTTTAATGCGTGCTATATCATGCACATTATAGCGCGCATTATTTCGAACAATTTCTCTAATTTTAGACACGATTTTCTTACACGTTGCTGTCTTTGGCCGACCAGATTTTGCTGTATTTTTAACAGACTACACCAGAATCAAAATTTCTGTTTCCATCTACGAACTCATATGACACTTTTGTCAACCAAACCCCCGTGTGATTGTATCATGTGTTATAGGCGTCATGATCATATCGCAACGATTATGAAACCACCGATACACATTGACTGTATACGTCTCACTACACAGTTGCGCCCCCTTTTTTGCCACAGTAACACGATTCTTGCGCGTAAGATCTAAGTAATTTGGTTTGAAATATTGGCATAGCGTTTACAGTAATAAGACATCACTGGTGTTGAAAAAGTGACTTTTATATGATTTTAACAGATACATGTATTTATGAGCATTTGAGGACATTCTTTTTAAAAAAATCTAAGGGTGCCACTGTAATGTCTTTAAAAACACAAGCTGGTCAACCTACCATTTACTGTGAAATTTTATGTGGAGATGAATTCCTGTAATGAACAAGAAATACTTTAAATTTGTTTTTATTTCAAATACGTTTTTTTTACTGTTGAAATCCGAGACCTAATTTTATATAGAACAAAGAACAAATTTTAACTGTGTAGTGAGAACTGAAGCTACAATCAAATTTACATATCTAGTTTTATTCTAACTCCTCATTCGACCAATCACCGATGAAATTCGCAAATAAAACAATATGTGGCAAAAAGTAGTATCTGTTCAAATACGGAAAATTGGAGAAATTAATGAGACATCGACCACTTCTCAGGGCAAATCTTGGATGAATTGTTCCTATGGTGATAACTGAATTCTATTATATGCACGGACAGTGTATTGCCTCCTGACCGTACTTGTCAATTTACAAGACCTTAGATTTAGATTTAGCTCCAGGAAGTGAACCAGTAAAATTACCTTGAGCCGTTCTGAATATTCATTTTCAATTGTCTATTATCAACCAAATTAGATTATTTGTTTAGACAATCACTCAGTTATTATTAATATTCTTTTCTTTGAAATCATGTAATTCCTTATTGCTGAATAATACAGTACCGCTTAAGACGATCCTGTGGACGAGAGAAGCCTGTGTTGCCCATCCTGCGAATAAGATAGCCTGTGTTGCCGGTCCTGAGGATTGCGATCCTTGGGCCGGGATGAGAGAGCCTGTGTTGCCGATTTTGGGGATGAGAGAGCCTGTGCTGCCGATCCTAAGGATTGCCGATCCTGGGGATGAGAGAACCTGTATTGCCGATCCTGGGGTTGAGAGAGCCTGTGTTGCCGATTCTGAGGATGAGAGAGCCTGTGTTGCCGATCCTGGGGATGAAAGAGTCTGTGTTGCCGATCCTGGGGATCAGGGAGCATGTGTTGCCGATCCTGGGAATGAGAGAGCATGTGTTGCCGATCCTGGGAATGAGAGAGCATGTGTTGCCGATCCTGGGGATAAGAGAGCATGTGTTGCCGATCCTAGGGATAAGATATCATGTGTTGCCGATCCTGTGGATGAGAGAGCCTGTGTTGTCGATCCTGGAGATGAGAGAGCCTGTGTTGCCGATCCTGGGAATGAGAGAACCGGTGTTGTCGATCCTGGGGATGAGAGAGCCTGTGTTGCCGATCCTGGGAATGAGAGAGCATGTGTTGCCGATCCTGGGGATAAGAGAGCATGTGTTGCCGATCCTAGGGATAAGAGAGCATGTGTTGCCGATCCTGTGGATGAGAGAACCTGTGTTGTCGATCCTGGGGATGAGAGAGCCTGTGTTGCCGATCCTGGGAATGAGAGAGCCGGTGTTGTCGATCCTGGGGATGAGAGAGCATGTGTTGTCGATCCTTGGAATGAGAGAGCCTGCGTTGCCGATCCTGGGGATATAAGAGCATATGTTGCTGATCCTGGGGATGAGAGAGCCTGTGTTGCCGATCCCGCGGATGAGAGAGCCTGCGTTGTCAATCTTGGGGATATAAGAGCATATGTTGCTGATCCTGGGGATGAGAGGGCCTGTGTTGCCGATCCCTGCGGATGAGAGAGCCTGCGTTGTCAATTTTGGGGATAAGAGAACATGCGTTTTCGATTTTGGAGATGAGAGAGCATGTGATGCCGATCCTGGGGATGAGAGAGCATGTGTTGCCGATCCTTGGAATGAGAGAGCCTGTGTTACCGTTCCTGGGGATAAGAGAGCATGTGTTGTCGATCCTGGGGATGAGAGAGCCTGCGTTGCAGATCCTGGGGATAAGAGAGCGTGTGTTGCCGATCCTGGGGATGAGAGAGTCTGTGTTGTCGATCCTGGGAATGAGAGAGCCTGCGTTGCCTGATCTTGGGGATGAAAGAGCATGCGTTGTCGATTCTGCAAATGAGAAAGCCTGCGTTGCCGATCCTTGGGATGAGAGAGTCTGTGTTGTCGATCCTGGGCATGAGAGCGCCTGTGTTGCCGATCTTGGGGATGAGAGAGCCTGTGTTGCCGATCCTGGAGATGAGAGAGCCTGTGTTGTCGATCCTGGGGATGAGAGAGCCTGTGTTGCCGATCCTGAGGATGAGAGAGCCTGTAAGACAATCCTGGGGATGAAAGAGCCTACGTTGCCGTGATGCCGATCCTGGAGATGAGAGAGTCTGTGTTGCCGATCCTGAGGATGAGAGAGCCTGTGTCGCCGATCATGGGGATGAGAGAGCCTGCGTTGCGTGTTGCTGATCCTGCGGATGAGAGAGCCTGTGTTGTCGATCCTGGAGATGAAGGAGCCTGTGTTGCCGATTCTGAGGATGAGAGAGCCTGTGTTGCCGATCCTAGGGATGAGAGAGCCTGTGTTGCCGTTTTGCCGGGGATGAGAGAGGATGTGTTGCCGATCTTGGGGATGGGAGAGCCTGTGTAGCCGATCCTGGAGATGAGAGAGCCTGTGTTGCCGATCTTGGGGATGAGAGAGCCTGTTTTGCCGATCTTGGGATAAGAAAGCCTGTATTGCCGATCCTGGAGATGAGATAGCCTGTGTGACCGATCTTGGGGATGAGAGAGCCTGTGTTCCCGATCTTGGGGATAAGAGAGCCTGTATTGCTGATCCTGGAGATGAGAGAGCCTGTGTATCCGATCCTGGAGATGAGAGAGCCTGTATTACCGATCCTGGAGATGAGAGAGCCTGTATTGCCGATCCTGGAGATGAGAGAGCCTGTGTATCCGATCCTGGAGATGAGAGAGTCTGTGTTGCCGATCCTGGAGATGAGAGAGCCTGCGTCGCCGATCTTGCGGATGACGCCAAATTGGGGTCAGGGTTTCTTACGTATGGCACTATATTTTTTATGTTTTATCTGTATAACTAACCAGGACTGGACAAGCGTTTACTCAACGGACAACCCAGGCCACAGACATACGCACAATAACAATCGATATGATAAACAATAGATGATGTGTCTTAACTGATACACTGGGACGAACCATGTAACATCAACCGTTAAAAATATCAGAAGCAGACAAACTGTAGTATCAACGTCCTCTGTGTGTTAATGTTATGCGAAAAAGTATCATTTCTGTCTCAGCAAGTCAATATAATTTATTAAAACGTCATATCTGATTGTTATAAAAAAAACAATCAATGTTCTACTTCAATCCCAAGTGTCACGAAAATTGCGATTAAAAGTTTGAAAAATGATGCGAAAGTAATTGTATAATCAGCAATGGCAGATACGGAAGAAATTAATTTATTTTTAGACAGTTTATATTTAATCAGTTGAGATGTTAAAAATAAGAAATGAATTAATTAATTGTTAAAATTTGACCTTAAGTTATAATCTTTTTATTATTATTTTACATCGATATTCACTGATTTACAAGTAATGTAAAGGAGAGGTGTCGGGTATTACATCGATAGGCCCTGATTTACGAGTTATGTCAAGGACAAAACGTCGATATCACATCGATATATATTGATTTACAAGTAGGTAATGAAAAAAATGTTGAAATCACAGGATTAAGAAGTTCTTTAAAAGACATACGTCGACATCATGATTAACAACACACTGATTTACAAGTTACGTAAAGGAAATACGTTGATACTATATTGATAGACATCGCTTTACATGTTAGGCATAGGACAAACGTTGATACCAAATTGATAGACACTGATTTACAAGTTACGTAGAGGAAATACGTTGATACTATATTGATAGACACTGCTTTACAAGTTACGCAAAGGGCATAGGTTGATACCAAATTGACAGACAATGATTTACGAGTTACGTAAAAGAAATACATTGATACTATATTGATAGACACTGCTTTACAAGTTATGCTAAGGGCATACGTTGATACCAAATTGATAGACACTGATTTACAAGTTACTTAAAGGAAATGCGTTGATACCAAATTAATAGACACTGATTTACAAGTTACGTAAAGGAAATACGTTGATACCATATTGATAGACACTGCTTTACAAGTTACGCTAAGGGTAAACGTTGATACCAAATTGATAGACACTGATTTACAAGTTACTTAAAGGAAATGCGTTGATGCCATATTGATAGACACTGATTTACAAGTTGAATAAAGGAAATACGTTGATACCATATTGAAAGACATTGAGTTACAAGTTACGTAAAGGACATACGTTGATACCATATTGATAGACACTGATTTACAAGTTACGTAGAGAAAAAACGTTGATACCATATCGATAGACACTGCTTTACAAGTTACGTAAAGGACATACTAAGATCCATTGTAAATCAGTGTGTTGTTAATCATGATGTCGACGTATGTCTTTTAAAGAACTTCTTAATCATGTGATTTCAACGTTTTTTTCATTACCTACTTGATATCATATTGATAGACATTGAGTTACAGGTTACATAAAGGACATACATTGATACTTTATCGATAGACACTGATTTACAAATTATATAAAGGATAAACGTTGATATCACATCGAAATACACATATTTATAAGTTCTGTACAGGGCATACTTTGATATCATATCGATAGACACTGATTTACAAGTTGTGTACAGGGCATTCGTTGATATCATATCGATAGACACTGATTTACAAGTTGTGTACAGGGCATACATTAATATCAAATAAATAAACACTGATTTACGAGTAAATTTCCTTGCTAATATATGCATAGCAATTATATTTTCTTTTACGTTATCGTAATATGCACGCACTGAACTGCGCAGGCTATAACTTCGAGAAACTGCTGAATAATCGGCTCGTGGTTTCACTTCAATAAATCTCAAAGCATAAGTTCTGAAGTTTAAGTATAGTTATATGCGTTTGGGGACTCTTAAATTAACAAACTTGACATTTTGAAAGTTGGAATCTCGGAAGCAATACATACGCTACAGACAATGGGTTTAAGTGTTTATAGAACTAGCGTAGACGTGATCTTAATAGAACTTCACATGTAATTATTAAATCGAGTTTTCTCGGCTAAATTAACCATTCACTAGCAGATTCAGGGGGTAGGGTGCTCAAAGGGTGTGTCCTAAACATTGGAGAGTTTAGTTATATTGACTGAAAATTTGTCAATAAAACCAGTGTTTGTCCCCTTAAAAGTGCTAGATTAAAGTAACGTAATACATCGATGGATCAAAGTGGCATGACCATGATCGGTTATTGAAAATTTTAGTTTTTAAGCTCCTCATATTGCATTGGTTAAAAGTCATATTCTCTGTCGTATTCCTATTTAGTTTAACTCATTATAGTTTCATTGGCAACACTGGTAACCAATGCCAAGTTAAAGTCTGAAATACACATCAGTTTACACTAAAGGGTTAACTATATTGAACTGTTTTCATTCATTTTGGGGAGTAAATGTCACTTTTAAAGGTATGAAATCAAGTTGTGTTTAATGGTGACGCGTTTGCGGCCAGGCAGTTGTAAAATAAACAAAAGATGCGTTGATTCAAACAATTTAAATATAGTTTTAAGATTTATTTGTTTACAACGCGTATATTCCATGTCAGACAGAACACTAACACCAATACTTAACGAGTAATTCTGTCTTAACACTCTTTTGACGGTATATCGTGTTTTTAACAATTCGCATTTTTTACCCAGCAACCAATCAGAATGAAGGAACAATATAAAGAGCATTATAAAACATAATTCTATATGTGTGTAATTTTGTCTTTGTCTTAAGTGGGAACGAAATATCAGACGTTTATATCACTGACACATTCTATAGATAGCAGCAATTGGCAACTATAATCCCCTGAGTAAACAATGTTTATACATGTGACTGCAAAACGTAGTGATGGCGTACAAGTCGGTCCTCTTCAATGCAACAAGCATATACATTAAGTATAGATCCCGTCCAATAACTAATAACCTGCAATACCGTTTTATTTGTCGCCTTTTATGAATTTGTTATTGTAAACGTCAATGGAGGCACCGACGATCATAAACGTCTCACACACTAATGAATTTTACACTTTTCTACATATAGAGACATTCACTTCTGGATCGCTGGACAAATAACCAATGGTTCTACAAGCACCTTGTTTACATACAAAGTCCTTTTACCATAAATTGTTTCCATCCCACCCGATAGCATAGACTTTTTATGCGCTACACTGAATGAGACACATTGATCCCAACAATCATTACCACAGTAAAATCAGAACTAGTAATGACTTGTTCCAATACAGAAAATCGAGGAGATAAATGTGACATTGACCACATCCCAAGGCAAATCATAGGCAGAACGTTCCGCGGATGATAACTGACTTCAATTATGTAAGCGGACAGTTTATTGCCTCGTGTCAGAGCTTGTCCATTTACAATTTCTCAGATTTACCTTCTGGTGGTAAATTAACAAGATGAATTTCTACAATGTGTGTGGGGATTCTCCCAATGACAATCTCTCGGTTTAGATTTCACCTTAGTGTATAAATACAACAAAAATAGCTTTAATATGTGTTTGCTATATGCTATTTCAAATGCGTTGATTGGGCAATAAACTTATTCTCATCCTCCCCACAACCACCACTAATTTAGTATTAGTGTACCGGTAAATGCATGTATTCTTATTTCATATTGACGATAAAGTGTCTTGCTCAAGGACACCATACTAGTCGTGGCGGATGGATCGAATCAACAACCCCGATCCTTGGACCGCGTGCTAAACAGATATTAGATATCAATACCGTATATAGAGTTGCTGCATATTGGCTTTAAATACAATAGATGTAAATACCGCTTATATTTGGTTGTACGTAAAATAATAAATATTACTTAATATAGTTGGTTACATTATATATATTACTTTATAAATTTGGTTGCACGTTAGATTATATCTGTTACTTTATATATTTGGTTGCACGTTAGATTATATATAAAACTGTATATATTTGGTTGTACATTATATAGTAATGCTGCATATATTTAGCTGTTCATTAGATAGTTAATACTGTATATATGTGTATGTACATTAGATAGTAATACTGTATATATATGACTGTACGTTAGATAGTAATACTGTATATATTTGGTTGTACAGTAGATAGTAATACTGTTTATATTTAGCTGTACATTAGATAGTAATACTGTATATATTTTGCTGTGCATAAGATAGTAATACTCTATGTATTTGGCTGTACATTAATTAGTATTACTGTAAATATTTGGCTGTACATTAGATAGTAATACTGTATAATTATATGTGTTTGTACATTAGCTAGTAATACTGATTATATTTTGCTGTGCATTAGAAAGTAACACTGTACGTATTTGGCTGTACATTAGATAGTCTTACTGTAAATTTTTGGCTGTACAGTAGATAATTATACTGTATATATTTGGCTGTACGTTAGATAGTAAAACTGTATAATTATATTTGGCTGTACATTAGATAATTATACTGCATATTTTAGGCCGAATAGATATTAATTGGGCATTAGATAGTTATACCGTATGCATTTGACGGGGCTTTAGATAGTTGTAATGTATATATATCGCTGTACATTAGATAGTAATACTCTATATATTTGGCTATACTTTAGATAGTATCACTGTATATTTTTTAGCTATACATTAGATAGGTTAACTGTATATTTTGGCTGTATAGATAATAATACTGTGTATATATCGATGTACATTAGGTAGTATTACTATATATATTTGACAATTTGTGTGTATATATATGGAAATGCATTAGATATTAATTATGTATAAATTTAGCTGCATATCAAAAAATAATACTGCAATATGTATATTTGGTTGTACATTTTAGGTATTAATCGTTTATATATATATGGATTAACTTTATATAGTATCGAAGCGACATATTAGGTTTTTCTATAAAAAAAAAATAAAACAGCACAAAAGTTTCATTAAAACAAGAACAATGCAAACATTCTAGTATTATAGTATGCAAATTTGAAATTCGATTTTGAAAGGAAGCTTAAATAGCTATACATGTGACATTTCATAACCATAATGATAATTCGTACATATATTCGGATGATTGCATGTGTTTACCAGTTCAATCCATTTCACACTCTTCTGGAAAAAGGAATTGAAGATGGAGGAAGAAAATGAAAACAGAATGATTCCAACTAGCGTCAAAAACCTATCCAAATTTATGTGCTTCACAAACTGGGCCGGTACCACTACCGTAACCTATAATTCCCGTCTGTATTGTATGCCAGTCATTCTAGTATATGTGGTCTCATATATTTTGCGAAAGTGTACCATAGCCATATATGAATATAAATTAGTATAAATTGTTACCATGGGGAATTAAAGTCCTCAATGCTAACATTTATAATCAAACTGTCTGTTGAATATGGCATTTTAACTGTGAAAGTTAATAGGCGGTGGAAAGAAAAAGATATAAATGTTGGTATTATGTAATTTTACTGCCGTCAACATATTTTTGGCTGAGTGTGGAAGATTGTTCAATCATATATCCATACGACGTCTTCTCTACAGCAAAGAAGCAAACGTTGTCACTGTAAAGGTTGTTTAAAACGAAACCCGGGCCCTCTCTTTCTGAGTTTATGTTGGTGACATTGAGTTGGGGGTGTTATATAAACACTAAAAAGGAAAAGTCGATACCTGAATGGGGAAAATACTTGTTTTTTTAATCTTACTTTAATGAACTTGAGTGGCCGACTTATTCTCTCGATATTTCGACTTAATATCTCAATATATCGTCCTTTTATGCCGAGCGCTCGGCTTAATATCGGAAGATCTCTACTTATCGATTCATTATCTCGATTCATTTTGTCGAGATCTAGATGTATTAACTCGAGAGCTTGACATACAAATTGGAAGTAGGAGATTTAAAAATATAATCTGGGGATTAAACCTTATTTTCAAAATGGGAAAGTATTTGTTTACCTACAAACCGTTATGGCATTTGTCCATTTTAGATAATTCTTTTCAATTCTAATTATGTTGTTATTTCATTTTTGTTTGAGAATTCCGGTGTGCCTTATATCATGTGAGACATACAACCTTGTTTTGGTTCGGTTTGTTCTCAACAAACACTCACTAAAGTAACTTCGAATATATCCAAGCAGATGCATTTCAATACACGAATTTAAAGCGATTTTAGGAATCTTTCAACGGACAATGTAAATAGTGCAAGTGGTTTCCAATTGGAAAAAAATAATTCAGTCGAAATGTTCACACAATCGGAAAACGTTCAGAACCTGAAAACCGTATTCAAATGATCCTTATACTTTTCGGCGAACAAACACATTTGTACATATATTTAGTAATTTTAATAAAATCCCGTAAAGAGCAGAAGGAACAGATTAAATATTGCGAAAGAGTTCTCTTAACAACAGGTGCCATTGATATTGGTTACTAGGCGTGTGTTGATTCTGTGTAATCGATGTCCAATACTAGTACTGAGCCCACCAATGTAAATTGGCAAGGAAAGTAGCGTGCACAATTGCATTTCCTACGAAATTAAATGTAGGAACATATAAACTAAAATTGCGAAATTTATATTGCTAATAGCTTCTCGTTTGTAAATTTCTATTTCTCTTACTTTGGTTCTTTTCTTAACTCTCACTTATACGTCTTTATTCCTTTCTTATTGTATACATGCATGCACACTTAAAATATTACTTGTAAGACATTGTATATATTTTCCGTTATCTACAAATCATATAATGTGTTAAGTTTTATACATGTAGCTTGTACTGATACCTGAACTGTTTTTGTAAAACATTGCATTATGTCTTACAAGAAATAAAGATATTCATCAAAAACTCAAAATAATTAAAACATTTAATATTTATTTTAATTTCTTTTCCTAGTAATTCTTTCCTGCTATATTATGTCAAAATTTACAAAATAAAATATCTCTGGTGTTGTTGCGTGTTGTTTGTGCGTGCGTGCGTGCGTGCGTGCGCGTGCATGTGTGTGTGTGGGGTGGGGGGGTGTTGGGGTGTGGGGGTTGTACTTTTTGTAGAACTCGTCTGTACAGTTCCGGAACGTGCTATTTTGAATATTGGGAGTGAGTTTTTACTAAAGTAATAGCCATACCAGTAGGCAATACATCTAAATATTTTTCAAATCGAAACTCAGTTTTTTAAAGGCGATAATTCAAACAGTCAGCAGGATTTTGCAATGCACTATTCTAGTTTTGTATATATTGATGATGTAATCTCATTTCAGATTGATTATTGAATGTTTTATGCAGCACCGTCTCTTGATTTAACAAGTATTCGAATAATCCAATGTTATTTATTTGTCGTTCAACGAAACTTATCCAAGGAAATTTAAAAACTATTATCATTTCTAGACAAAATACAACCCTGTACATAATACTCGATATCTTATTTTCGCGTCTGATTAGTAAGTTTCCTAACTTAACTACAGACGATCCGCAGTGACAACGGTTTTACACCAAACTCACCGTAAAACATACAATTAGGTATAGATCGTTTCAATTTTGGTATTATTTTAAAGAACTGTAGTTGATCAATATGCTGACACAATTCAAAACTCATCACTTCAGATCCATACATAAGTCTGATTAGAGCAATGGTGTCAGATAAATGTACCTGCAGATCGAAATTGCCGAGCTTTAGCTACAAGTGAAAACATAGCTTTCCTAGCTTGGTTATCTAAATGTGCTTTAGAAAAGTTGCCATTATAGTTAAATTGAATAACGCGATATGCAAAGTCTTCCACTAAAGTTTTGAATTATTGAGGAAGAAATCCGGCATTTATTCAAGCCCCTTTTACTACGTGTAAATAAAACAACTTTTTAGTAGTATCAACATTTAGACACCAAAGGTTGGACATAGAATTAAAAGCGGTGTGCATTTCATGTGCACTTTCTGCCTAAATAACAGTATAATCGGCGTTCTATATAAAACGAAATGCTCTATTTTTTATAGAAAAAGAGAGTTGTAAAACATCTAATGGAGTGTACGTCTGGCGTGAGCCTCAGCAGAGACCAGTCTGACATGCTGATAGATATTTTACAACAAAGTAAATACATCTAAGACCGTAGTTACTAATTTTCTCGATTACTTGTATTAAATAACAATAATAAAAACGAATGCCTTAATGCAATCGGCTTACCCATATAGATGTTAGTGTATTAGAAAACAGTTTAAGATCAGTGTTTCCCAGACAGGACGCCATTTTGATGTCCATGTAAACCGTGAGTTACGTAATAATATAAACTTGGACCATATATAATAATAGCTTTTTCCCAGCAATAACAAAATCAAATCTATACAGAACTATTTCCTGACATCTGAGCCAGTAGTCTAGTATCAACTTTCTGAAACACGTACTTTCTGTCATGCGCAAGTATGTCTATATATACATTATACGTATCTCTTGTGAATGATGTGTATAATGTATGAATGTAGCGTTTGTTATTTTACAAGTCTACGTAAAAAAGCAGTGCGCACTTTACCGCGTGTTTCAGCCGTCGCGCTACATTGTGTTTGTATTGATAACATGTCTGCGTGTTATTCATAATACCTACTGTTATTATATGGTGTTTAATGTCGCTTTCAACTTGTTTGTAGTCATATCACAACAGTGTCTACTTGAAAAAGTATTTTAAGCACTGTCAAACTGGAATTTCATGCTGCAGATACATGGTATGATACCAACTCAACCAGTTACATTATTATTACTGACACCAGGCCAACCAGACGGTCCAGAACTATTCACTTAATACACTAAGAGGGAAAGAAAGTTTTTAAGTATCATTTTCAAGTCTTTGGTGTGGCCCGGCCGGAGTTCGAACATACTACATTCCGACTGCAAGGCTGGATACCACTAGACAAACGCTGCGGTAACTACAGACAGTTGTATACCAGAGGGTCACTATACAGGGATTTTTGTCGTAAAAGACATCATCGGTAGATTCACATTAAAGACAATAGACAACATTTTATTCAAAAATAATACATAGCAAGCATGCACATTACCAACAATTACCAATAAACATGTATTACTTATACTAATCTAGTTTTACTAACTGTGTGGCAGTTTTATTTGTTTTATTATTTTAACAATATAATAGTTATAATTGGTTATCAAGAATTTATTAGAGTATCAACTGACAGTCTTAATTTTAAGTCTGTTACAAGATGTCGTTAACAACCTAAACGTTATCTGTATTATATCTGAACGACAGCAAAATAAAAGCATCTTCGTGTACGTATAAATCATGTATTGTACTAAAAGTTAACAAGTATTACCTTTTATTTATTATCAATAAACAATTATATATATATATTACTAGATTTCATTTTGATTTTGATTCTGAAGATAAAGTGTATGTTTATCAAACATTCCATATGTTAACTGGGTCAATTTTAATAATTTGCTGAATCTTACTGAAACCCCTGAACATTATATAATACAGTGTGGTTGTTATTAAGTATATCGTATAAATATTGGTTACGTAGTTCGTTATAAAATGTACACCTACTTACAACATGAAATTCGTCTTCAACGTCTTGTAAATTATAAATTATACATGTTCTATCAGCATATATTATATTGTAATGACTTCCTGTTTCGACTAGTAGCGAGTGTTTCGGAAATCGAACTTTGGAGAATGTTATTTTATATTGGAGTAGAATTTTAATTTTCGACATTAAATATAATTTTGAAATGTTTACAGTGTAAAGCCTTTCTTGATGCGTGTGCCATTCGTATGCCTTCATGGAGGGCATTGACTAAAATTCTTTGTTTGAATAATAAAGACAAGAAGTCACTGTTGCTGTTAAAATAACCTTGTATCGACCAAAGTGGGGGAAAACACACCGAAATGCACGTTTTGGTTATAAATTGGGCTGTTCGATGTTAGCAGTTTAAGTGCAGTCTTGTGGAATTGAACAAACCTTCATCATCAAAGGTCGCTGCGTCATAAAGCTCTATTTGGTTGTAGTGGCTGTTATATGAATGGCAGCAAGTTCCGCTTGTGCATTAGATTTAAAACACATAGGACCTACAAATTTCATAAAATAACGGCTATCCTCTTGCAAATCTGGATTATGACCAACTAGGGAAATACATTGATGCATTTAAATTCACCATATTTTTGATACAAGAGAAATTGTGATCCCAAAGGTCAAAACAATGTCATATCAGAGTCATTTTAACGTAGGTATATTAATACCTAAACGCAACAGAAGCATTTGAAATACAAGGCGAAAGGACGTTTTAAAGCTATCCTGTAGGAGAACATAAACAATATAATAGTACTAGTAAATTTTGTATTGCAAACTTAAAAGCGGAATATCGCTGTGTTGTGTTCTTGATGAACTGTTGTGTAATCACATTTTAGAAAGCTCCCGAAATGTGAAAATGGTAACAAATGTGATAATGGTTAAAAAGGTGAAATTATTTCATCGCATATGTAAAAGCTTTCCACAAATGGGAAACCAACAAATGTAAAAATGACGGTGGCCACACATGTCATAAAAAGCGTTAAAAATGTAAAAGTATATTTGTTACATATTTGAAAATAAATATTCAAAGAAATGCGAAACCGATTTTTTCCTCTGGAAATATGAAACCAATACCCCGCCCACCTTTTTTATGTTTTGTAACAAAATCACATACATTGTAAAAACTTGATAATTTTATTCCACTTTTTATATTTCAAATTCGTCCGTTGGTCCCATGACTTTCAGAATGTATAAAGTCAAAATCAGTCAGGTTCACTGACAACACCATAATTTACCGCTTAAGGTAACCCTATCCATTCCTATTTTAGAATAAAAAATGAAAACAAAATGTTTTGTTGAAAAATGAACATGTCTTCTGTATCATCTGTTCGACTATATTTGCTACAGATTACAGAAGAAGCGACTGGAATATATATTTGGAGAGCTATATTAAGCTGTGTTCTTCTTTGCACATGGGTGAATTATATAGAGCTGTATTATATAGAGCTACATTAAACAGAGCTGTTTTATATAGAGCTATATTATATAGAGCTGTATTATATAGAGCTATATCATATAGAGCTATATTATATATTGCTGTACTATATAGAGCTATATTACATAGAGATGTATTATATAGAGCTGTATTATATAGAGCTATATTTTATTATAGAGCTGTATAATACAGAGCTGAATTATACAGAGCTGCATTATATAGAGCTATATTTTATTATAGAGCTGTATAATACAGAGCTGAATTATACAGAGCTGCATTATATAGAGCTGTATTATATATAGCTGTATTATATAGAACTGTGCTGTATTATATAGAACTGTATTATATAGAACTGTATTATATATAGCTGTATTATAAAGAGCTGTGCTGCATTCTATAGAGTTGTATTATAGAAAGCTCTATTATATAGAGCTGTATTATATAGAGCTGCATTTTATAGAGCTGTATTATATATGTCTGCATTATATAGAGCTGTATTATATGCAGCTGCATTATATAGAGCTGTATTATATAGAGATATATTATATATAGCTGCATTATATAGAGCTGCATTATACAGAGCTGTATTATATAGAGCTGCATTAGGATAATGATGTATTGTATAGAGCTGCATTATAAAGAGCGGTATAATATATAGAGCTATATTATATAGAAATGTAATATATAGAGCTGTATTATAAAGAGCTGTTTTATATAGAACTATATCATATAGAGTTGCATTATATAGAGCTGTTTTATATAGAGCTGTATTATATAGAGCTGCATTATAAAGAGCTGTATTATATAGAGCTGTATCATATATAGCTGAATTCTATACAGCTGTATTATATAGAGCTGCACTATACAGAGCTGTATTATATTGAGCTGTATTATATAGAGCTGTATTATATAGAGCTGCATTATACAGAGCTGTATTATATAAAGCTGCATTATTAAGAGCTGTATTAATATAGAGCTGTATCATATAGAACTGCATTATATAGAGCTGTATATTATAGAGCTGCATTATACAGAGCTGTATTATATTGAGCTGCATTATATAGAGCTGCAATATATAGGGCTGTATTATATAGAGCTGCATTATATATAGAGCTGTATTATATAGAGATATATTATATAGAGCTATATTATATAGAACTGTATTATATAGAACTGTGTTATATAGAGCTGTATCATATAGAGCTTTATTTGTATAGCTATATTATACAGAGCTGTAATATATATAGCTGTATTATATAGACCTATATTATATAGAGCTGTATTATATAGAACTGTATTATATAGAGCTGTGTTATATACAGCTATATCATACAGAGCTGTGGAGAACTGTAAAGAGTGATCTATATTATATAGAGTTTGTGTCAGTCACGGTTATTCATCTAGCATGACAAAACATCTCACTATTTATAAACACTATCGAAATACCTGTGTTATCTATGAAATAATGTGACTGATATGTGATTGATATAAGTTCTCAATTTGTTGTCACCCACTTTTCAAAGAAAATTGATGGATATTGATATTGATATTGAAATGGCGTATGTCCGTCCGCCCGTCCGTCCGTCCACCCATCCGTTCGCTACGGTTTAGATTAACATCTTTGCGGACGAAACTCCTGTCACAATACAGTGTTAAGCCGATTCAAATGAAACTTGCTGTACTGCAAGTGCATGGTCAGAACATGTATGTTTGGTATTTGCGTTCCGATTAAATTCTTTTTGATGGAGTAATGGCACTCCGTTCTTTTAACGTGAATGTTATGCAGCACGTTGGACCTTGCGTACAACCTTGCATACAATCTTTGGTACAACCTTGCGTACGCAACTCTTCCCACATTTTCAACCCGGCTCAAATGAAACTTTCTCTGTACATCAAGTACATGGTCAGAACATGTACATGTGGTATCGGTGTTTCGGGTAAACTATGTTGTATATATATAAGTTTTTTATTTACTCTTGCGCTTTGAACCAGTCATTCTGGTGAGCAGTTTATGGTCCTTTGTTCCTTAACTGAAATTGATTACACTTTTCACAAACAACTTTGCGTACTTCCACAGTTTTAATCCGATTCAAACGAAATTTACTGTACACCAGGTACATGGTCTGAAGATGTACATGTGGTATAGGCGTTCCGATTTAATTATTTGTATGGCCCTTTGTTCTTTTAACTGAAAATGACAACACACTTTTCACCAACAACTTTGCGGACGCAACTTCTCCCTCATTTTAAGCCGATTCAAATGAGACTTGTTATACGGTAGGTACATGGTCTAAACATAAACTTGTGTGTGGTCTTGGTGTTTCCATTTAACGATTTATTACTGAGTTATGGTCTTTGATCTTTTTAATGAAATGCATTACAACTCTTCACGTTTGAGTGACATCATCTTCCATTTTGAATTGTCTTATGAGGACAGACCTTCAGGAAGTGATGACCTTTATTCGGTAAGGTTAAGATCACTTTGGTCACACACACACACACACACACACACACACACACACACACACACACACATTGTATTATTTTGTATTTCTTTTAGTCCACCATATCATCCGAACTCACAACTTCTACCATGCGCTATTTTTCCACTCTCTTATTGTTTAACTTTCGCCTTGATTTTATTTCAACCCATGCATGCCCCTAACAACAAAAGATTTGTTTAAACAATACAATGTGTTTTACGTCTCAGGCATTACAATGTACCTTTCCAGTACCCACAGCCACAGTGTATATTTTGCTCAGTCCATGGCCCTATGGATTCAGGTTCTGGTTTAATGCAATATTGTTATTGATAAATTAATAAATTAGATATAACATAATTTCAATGAAAGACCGGATTTTTTATTCTTGGAATTTTTAACTTTTTTTGCTGAATTTAAAAACATATTTTTAAACAGATTTTGTTCTCAACTGGATATATACAAGTATTCGATAAGCCACTGAACGTTCACTAAACACATGGTATAATGAACTGCCGTATTTGCTGTAGAGAGATGTGCAGAGTTAAGTAGAACAGACGACGATGGCAATTTTCCTTTGGTCAGTTAAACTAACACTTTCAGAAGAAATCTAACTCTCATGTATTGTATCACTAAACTGGCCAGTATTTGGTACTTTAACGATGTCTGTCCAAAAGAAATAATTACTGAATGTCAAGTCAATATAAATATTAGAGGACAATGCCGTTTGCGAATGAATTAAGCTTGACCAAAGGCAATACAGACGTTCCATAAACAGCCACAAGCTGATACTGAGAAATTAGATATCAAGAATAACTGACATAACGCAATAAACTGTCTACACTCTGGTAATGGATGATAAACCTATCGTCACATGACTGCTCTATTTCGGATGTAGATAAACCGTTATTAATCAGCCATGCTTGTGGTTCCTACAAATCGTATGCTACGAGATTATCACAGATCCAACACACTCGCCTAAGAACATACTGTAGTCCTCTTAATTATCTTCTATACACTAAAAACTTAATCAACAGCCCACTTTGTACATGTGGATTAATAGAAAACACAGATCATTACCTCTTCATTTGCTCTTTGTATACGGAGCAGAGAGACATTATGTTACAAAAAATACGAGAATTAAGCATACAACCAACTGTAAATACACTTTTGTTTGGAGATCCCTTGTTATCCATTGAAATCAATACAAGCTTATTTCTAACAGTACAAGACTATATAATAGCATCAAAAAGATTCAAGTAGCGCATAAACCACTTAACAGTTAATATTTTCAAATCCTTTCAAATCTTAATTTTAACTAACATTTATCTGAACTTAGTTTCGATATATCTGTACATAACTGACCATACCATTAAGTCCCTCAATTGCTATTCCTATTCCTGTTGAGACGAACAGCAAAATTTTACCCATTTCTCTCTCTCTCTCTCTCCCTGGAAACGTAATTACGGACATTTCAAAGGTCCAGTGCATCTATCTACATACAAACAAATATGGAAATAGAGTAGTGTTGTCTTCAATCATCATTTTATATGCCTGAGCCAATAAAATATTATTTAATCGCATGTTATAGTGTTTTGCCTGGGACTTGCCGCAAAGGCCATAGTACCAATGCTGGATTTCTGACGTGCTCCAGTTTTAGCTGGTTGCCAACCCAAAAGTGCAAAGTACTCCTCTGTAAGAATGAATGTGCGGTGAATAATTATTCAACTCTTGGATTCATCTGAACCGCATTTAAAAGATTTAAGATTATTATTATTTAGCAGAAAAGACCACATAAGTATTTTGAAAGACCTTAATGAACCATTATAAATTATAATTTAAAAGCACGGCTATATTACGTCATCTGTACACCGTGGTCAGTCTGCGTATCTGGACTGGGGTTGAATAGGTGGTACATTAAACAAGTCCAAGTTGTGTAATCAAACTCTACTGGACGGGTTCATTCAAAACAAGGGGACAAGATTGGCATTCAAGCGCTCACCTGTGGCAGAGGAGACTATGCCAAAGGAGGCAATTTTGATAATGCACTGTCATACCTCAGCGATTAAATTTGGTCAGTCGAGATATTATCGATATATAACTACGGTGTAAGTTTGATCATTTAAGTGCTATAACCCAACAATATTTATCTGATTTGGCCAGCTCTAAAACTTGTCCAAGATATCATGGTTATATAACTACTGAGTAAGTTTGGTGAATATAAAATAATAAATGCGAGTGCTAGAGTGCACATAAAATCACAAAAAATGATGATTCAAGGGCCATGATGCCGCCAAAAATATCCGATTTGGTCAGTTCAAAACCTTGTTTGATATATTTTGGTTAATATAATAAACGGTCACGAATATCAAAGTGTGGGAACCAGCCAAGGACCACCACGCACACAGTTATTGTAGGATTTGGTTAACTTAGACATAACGGTTATGTAGCAAGTATGAGACAAATATGAAGAGATACTGATGTTGTGATACACACGGCATAACTGGTTAGATAGACGACAGATTGATCACACAAGTTCTCACTGACAGACGGACGGACGAAATGGTTGGGGCGGGTTTGCAGGCAGTCAGACTGAATGGCATTCTCACTCATAGTTCATTGCGCTTCGCTCCTTTTACCTTTATCAACTTCTCAGATTTTGCAATATTAAACTTACTCGCACATATGACAATATCAATATGGTTTTAAATTACTATCTTTATACAAAATCAGAATTCACCAGCCTACATTTCCTTAAAACCAGTTTCATCACGGAAACTGTGGCCGGTCACGTTACTGACCGAGCTTTCCGCGCCTAGAATCAGCACTAAGCATATAATATATGGTTACATGGTCTTGCTCAAGAATATCATCCCAAAGAGAGGAAGAGACTATTGTATGGAGTGCATGGTGCAGTGGAAGAGCACCGGAACAAGATCAGAGGGTCGCAAGATCGATCCCCCGCCACGGCTATGTATGGTGTTTTTGGGGAGTACTCTTTATACGCACATGCTTAGTACTGTTTCTACACAGGAAGACTTCAAATGTGATTTGTCTAAGTTGTAAGAACTTTTTTCACCATCGAAGCAGAATGGTAAGTTTCAATAGGGAAATAAGTACATGTATTTGTTGACCAAATGACAATGACTTTTGATATATATAATAAACCATATCACCACAGAATAAAGTAAACATTTTTTTTATTTCGTATCATCTTGGAATTAACTATAACAATTACAATTAATTAATGAACGAATTAAGATTAATATCAATTAATAAAGAACAATCAAAAAATTATATATATTCCAGTTTTCACCTGATCGTCAGTCATAAATTCATATCAATATATTAATATATTTGTCATACTTTATGAGAGAGCAATATTGAAATAACATTTACTTTCCTGTTGAGAATAATTAGGTCCGAGAGAAATCATATTTTATATTTCATCGACTGGACAGTGGAGCGGTATGTCCACGAATCAAAAAATAACAATTGGTATTAAATTGCCAACTACATGTATTAGAGATAAGTAAATACTCTAGAGCATGTAAAATGGCAGTCGGTATTGATATTTACATTCGTGACGTAACTCAATCATTCACCTTAGTGAACGCATCCACGTGAACGGTCATTTTTAGTTTCGGATACATCTGACAATTAAACAACGTTACTAAGATATTGTTATAAGCTATGATAATTCTGGTTCACGTTTCTACTGTAGCAATTCAATATTTAGTTGTCATAGACGAGGAGATATAATTGCTGTTCTATTAACCAACATACGATTACAATAATTAATTTACCAGCATGAACGTGCTGAATAAGTGAAAAATATGACATGTTGGTATAGACTCGGTGGATAAATAATATAAATAAACATAAGAAATGAACTTCATTTCTGAACATTCACGAGATATGAACTTACATGCAATGTTTAAATTACCCACACACCCAAATTCCACTTCAGGATTCACTTTCTTTCCACGTGTTACATATACATTATGTCAGTTCATATATCATGAACAATGAACAAATTAATGTCATTCCTCATATAAACAAACAAGCTGTGAGTAAATAAGAAAAATTCACACAAAATAGTAAAATATGATGGAAAAGGAATTGGACTGCGTTGAACATGCATGTGAGAGAGAAATATGAAGCTACCTGCTGTTGTGAGATTATAAAATGAAATATCAGATTCAAAAATGCAGTGTTTAGAAATCATTAAAGAAAAATATAGAAAAAAAATATATAAAATTGAAAGAAAAAAAAAGAACGAGTTAACTTCAACCACGTTACTCAAACCAGGAGTACATTGGTAAGAAGAAACGTTGTATACAAATAGTGAACATGAATATCATTTCAACTGGTTATTTCAAAAGTATTTCATGGTGAAATGTAATATGCGTTCCGAAAATTGAAGCAATAAAAACGGTAAACTATACAATGTCTAACTTAAGTAACCTGATCGATAATACGTTTTTATATTAATGTAAAATTTAAGACATTTCAAGATATGGATGATGTTTTGAAAAAAAACTTAATTGTTTAAGATATATGTTGTTTTCATCTACGTATATATCATCAGATATCTTTGAAAAATAATAGTAAGCAAAGTCTTAAACAGAACAAATAAGGTATGCTAATAATGGCTATAAATTATACAAACTAGCATTTTTTGCGGATTAATATGATTGTAAAATGTAGAAATCATTTGTCTTTGTTTTTGAGTAAATATCACCATTAAAACGCCTCTTAAGCACTACCATTTTGAATTATATATCAGTTGAACCGCGTTAACTGGCAAACTCCTTCAGAAGACTTCACTTGCATTATCTTGTTACATTGCACAACCATGCTTTAAATGCAAGAATCACAAGTTTCACACAGTATCTTTAGTCAAATCGAGAGGTCCCTCTGTCGGTAGACTATACCACCGACCATGTGTCGTCTGCTGGTACGGAGTGTAGTACGAGTATGGCCAGTAACGTTCGGACATGTTTGACGTGTTTGAAGCCATACGGACGTTCTGTCCAAAATGTGAAACATAATCGTTTGGATATATGTATGGGTAGAGACCACGTGACCAAGCTTGCGACATGTCCGTGTATAGATTATAGTTGTTGGTGTCAGTGGGAATTTGTGATGGTAGGAAATTGTCCATTGTGTATGGCGACTGATAATTGCCGGTACAGCCGTATACCTGCTGCTGCTGCTGCTGCTGCTGATAATGATATAGGTTAGTACCGCAGCCTTTCTGTAAATCTGAATTGAAAATAGTTGCTTCTTCAATGCGTCTTTTCTTTGGTTTTGGCTTTATTTCAGATGAGTTCTTTCTTTTCCCAGATTCGATGTTAAACTTAGTAAACTTTAGTAAACTGTTATTTGGTTCACTCAAATATGACGGTAATGCGCCGTTTTGAATTCCTGCGTTGATTGTATCATGCGTTCCTGTTATCATGACGCCCTCTGAATTCTTATTGTTAAGCACCATACCGCGGTTTTCTCGGGCACAGAGAAAGTCGTCGTTGTCACTTACACGCACCGATACAATGTCCGTCGGATCATGGAAACACGGTTTAGGAGGGAGTTGAATGCCACCCTGTGTTGACTCTGCTGTAGGACACGAGGATGACGGCGCAGCGTCATTGGCCTTAGTTACGTTCGGAAAACCGCTCACATGGGAACTTTTCAATGCGCACACTGGAGAAACTCCGAGTTCGTCGTGAAGGTACATATGGTAGTCATGTAACGCTGAGTGGTTTACTACTTGTCGTTTAAAGACGGACATCTTGAGGCGTTTGGAGTCAACTTTCCAGTAGCATGCGACCGTATTTATGCCTTCCAAAGTCATTGAATCAGCCTTGTAGAAATACGGACTATTTGACAGTGCGTGGCGAACAGTATCTCTCCAGCCAGTGTATTCGCCCCTGAAGAAGGGAAACATCGCCTGCAACTTTTCGCGTATTCCTTTCAACGTTAGTTGCTTGTGGTCCGAGGTCTCGATGGCCATTATCATCATCGCCACGTAGGTGTAGGGAGGCTTCGCCGGGTTACGTTTATACGTATTCTGCTTCTGTGAATCGATGTTCGTGGTTCCCTTTTTGTTATCATCATGGATTCTGCTAGCAGTTGGTGTTGTGGCGCGTAGCGGTATTACTCCGGAAATCATCGGGTCACGTGTTTTGAGCAATGGTGACTGTGTCGACTCTATTTTATCCTCATTGGGATCAAGAACATTTTTTGTATTTTTCACAAATTCACATAATTGATCCAAGCCAGAGCATGCCGATTGGGTGCCATCTGAGTCTATATTTGGGCTGCATCTGAACAGCTGCTGTAATGGAGGATCAGCTGTGACCTTAGTAGGAGTTGAGTGACGCGGCTCGCCCAGAAGTCTGTCTACTGAGAAAGAAGATTCAAACTGACTGTGTAACTCACTATCATCGACTGTCTTCTGAAAGGCGATACGTGGGCGAGCTGATGGTTCGCTGGAGTCGGAACTATGCGTCTCGTCCCATATCTTATTTATGTGAAACATGTCGACAGACGGTAACGTAAACTCGTCACACGTTTGAAACGCATCGATACCACTTGTGGCCGTCTCTACCGTGGCACATCCCCCGTGTTTAGTGCCGTTGTTCGTAAAGTCATCGCCGTGTACATCAGTGAAAGGCGATGAAGGCGGGGACGTTTGTCCCAGGTTGATGATCAGTCGATTGTCGCCCAGAGAGTCGTAATCCGTGTCGCTCATCATTCAGCGCTGGAAATAAACAAAAAAATAAGGTTACTAAAAATTAATGAAAGTTCACGACATACAATATATTGACATTACTGCCATTGTTACTTTCTCCCAATCTTTACCATGACTAAATTTGGATAAAAATTCAATCAGTTCACATAAGAAATCCACAATGATAAAACATAGTATCACAGTGCTCCAGATAAGCACAAAATGAGTATTTTAACCCTTAAATTAGCATGCAATGCTTATTTTCAAAATATTATGGGTGAAAATGGACATTCTTATCAAATTGCCACTTTTAACATACTAATCAACACTGAAACTGAATAGTTATTAACTTGAGTTGGTATCAAATAGTTACAAGTAAAGATCGGAAACTGTTGTATAAATTCAATAACGGTGGCAGTAATCACCCAATTTAACTGAACTGTTGTGCTAAAATGAAACCAATGAAACCAAAAACAATTCCTATTTAAATTCATAAACACAAAATGTTGAAATATCCATTGGAATAAAAAAATGTGACGGCGAGACCGAGACGATGACGTGTTATCCAACGAACAATTACAGTTTTCTGCAGTCCCTTAATTCAGCAAAACCCATCCATTAATCCATCCACTTAAACTGTCTCCCTTGACCCCTTTTCCCAATTGCGGATCTCATCTTTAAACGGCACGGCAGCATCTTGAAATATGTATTGCTGTTTGTATGAAATATGGCATGATCACGTGATATCATAAAAATATCACATATGGAAAGGTGCAAGAGCTGCTAATTTTTGCAGAAAATATATGGTGCAATTAAAATTTTAGCCAGAGCCAGCCCTGGTTGTGATATCAATGGAAGCATTTATTAGCTCGGTTGAACAATCAATTA
Organism: Panopea generosa; assembly: GCA_029582155.1. NCBI lineage: Eukaryota > Metazoa > Mollusca > Bivalvia > Adapedonta > Hiatellidae > Panopea > Panopea generosa. The sequence continues at coordinate 59,364,428 of CM055906.1, read as the reverse complement.
TGAAAAACCATTGATCGTGTATTTAATAAACACATAATGTTTACACAAACATATAACATATGTTGTTAAGTTATTGGTCCGTAAAAAAGTCGACACACATTATATTGTTAATTTTCAAGACAATAAAAAGGTACTAGGGGCAAAAAGATAATAGTATATGCCTGCAATGAGAATGGATTTTCGAACTTGTCTCCGCGTCCATATTTGGCTAAAAATAAGAACCATACCGACTTTTGTCCATACAACTTAATTGTGAAGTATAATATGCCTGCTTAAAATTGCAATAATAATTTCGATTTCACCGTTCTCGTGTTTAATGTGGATCTAAAAATCCAGACCCTACAAGTTAAATTTAGACGGTTACAATTTTAGTTATGAATGTAACTTGTGTGTATTTCTCAGTGTTATCCAAACACCAAACTATTATAATATACATGCTACATCAAAATCTCTTTCATAAATAACAGCTTTTAGGTCGTGCAGATATTCGTCAGCATTTTGCACGTCCGACGTGTTTGTAAAAATTTGCCTTCCCTCAATAAATGGTTTTACACACAGGCACATGGTCTTCTTTAGTATATATGGTCATATAGTATCTATGTATATAGATACAATATGACCATATATACTAAAAAGAGTTTGTGACCAGTGACTGTAGTTTTTTACATGTTGTTTCTTTTAAAACTATTTAGCTAAAGCATTAAATTGACCAATGGAAACAGTGACAGCACGGCGTGTTGCTGCGGTGCCCACTTACGGAAATACACGACAGTTTGGATTAATGTTCATCTAAATCTGAGTACTCCGGGGGCATGCTCCCCCGTAAAAGGGAATGATGTTAAATTCTTGATCATATTCAATGATTATTGTTGCGAATTTATAGTTTACCCAACTAATACCCAATAGGATTAGATTTGATTGCATTTTGTTGGCATTTTTACGATTTCTCATGAAAGAAATTGTATCCTACAGCCCGGGGTGCTGGGGCACTTGACCTGAAAATAAGTACATATGTGTCCTGTAAACCTCAACTTGAAACATAGGCACAAACTCTACTTTGCAGAGTAAAATTTTGTCGTCAAAACTTCATTCAAACCAATTATAGGGGTCAAAACTCTACATTTAATCTGAATAAAACTTTGTCTATACAATGAAATTAGCTCTTTTCTAGCCTGGAGTTCCTGTACAGGAAAAGGATTGAACTCCGGATTGAACTAGAGGTCAAACGTTTAGATTGTGTGTCCAGAAAGGAGGGTCGTCAAAGCTCTACATCGCATTATGCAAAAGAAACAAGGGTCAAAACTCTACACCATATGTCCGAAAAGAGGGATCAAAATGGCGGCACATATGTACTACCCAAGATATAGAGTGCCCTCCCGTGGGCTGGGCTACAGTGCCTATAGGAAGCTACATCCCTGTGTGTACTAGAATGAGAGTGTAGCTACTGTATTGGAAATTACGACTGTAAATCCAGATTCTTATATCAACTGCAAATATTTTAAAAGTAGAATGTATGATAAGTTCATAGAATTAAGTCAATACATGCAATTTACTTGTTTATGCTGCATTTTTTCGGAAAGACTTCACATTTACTAGTCATCTGCTCGAGGTCAATGCTTCCAAAATACTTTGCGCACACACGTTATTTCTGCGTTGTATCCTTTGTGCTTATTGAACGAGTTACACAATTTGACACTGTTTCAGTGCACGTATAAGAAACGATTATCTAAATTACCTTTAACCTTTGGTGCTTGTGTGTGTGGAATTCTCTCGATTAATCGGTACCGCCACGCGGTAAGGTTTACGTCTATCTGAATGTGTACAGTGTAGTCCTAATGACGTTTTTGTGCATGACATCATAAACGAGTTAGTACCAGAGCGTCTGGGGGATATGGTTTATTTTTAGGCACATTGGTAGATTGGTGAAACATCAAATAGGGGCATGTTTGTAATAATGCTCATAGAATTAAATTAAACCGTGTCGTGATTTTTTATATGAATATTATAAGTATAGTCCTAATGAAAGGCCACACAAGGCGTTATTAGGCCGGTTACATTATAAGTATACATACAAACATTCTAAATAATCTGTTATAGTGTTTGTCTTTAAGAAACCCTGGTCGTTCGTTATCGCTCACTCCCTTTCTATGACCCCACCATTACGCCATTCGGAGAATGGTGAAGGGACATAAAGAGTAATCCCTGTCTGTCCGTTCGTTTGTCTGCGGTGAATCATTGAAAATAAAAACTTCTGATGGGGTCGATATCAATATTTCATTTTAGTTATATAATTATAATAGACAAATCATTTCGATATTTGTCAAATTTCGAAATTACAGCAGTGTTTTACTCTTTTCGGCTAAATTACGGTCGACTTTCGTTAATACCAGTATAATATGAAACTTACACATTATGCCATATGCAGTGTGAAAACAAAGGTATATATATATATATATAAATATAGATACGATTTGGGGAATAATTCGGAATTTATTTTAAGTGTCGAAAAGCTATATCTGTTTTAATTTACAAAATGTAATAAACAGTTTATTCAACTGCTATTTTCTGTTGCTGAAAACTATTTCTCTCGCATCTTCATGAACGGGAAAGAGTAACTTGCGGCTGACGTCACTCGTGGATAACTTATTTCTCAGTGACGGAAAACAACAGTATAATAGTCTTTATCCAAAGAATTCAATAAATCCGCATTGATTTGTCTTTTATCTATATACAAGACTAGGTCTATTTTTGTTTTGTTTAAATTTTATTTCTTTTTTTAAAGTTTCCATTATAAATTATTAAAAAAATGCTTTCCAACTACATTTACTAAGCCGTTTGAATAGGAGCTAGATAGTAAAATGGTCAATGAACAATTTTCTGTATTTTAAAAAAAAATTGTTTTAGGCTATTACATAATTTTACATTTTGGCTACATTGATCATTTGATATGTCACGGCTTAATATCTATAAATGCATATGTAACATATTAGTCAATGTAAAATTTAGTTTCAAAAAAAGTATTTTCAATAAATGACTTTTAACTGTTGATGATATGCTGATTTTTTTTATATTTTGCTTCTATGACTGCATTTTCATAACCAATTCTACATCTCTTTTGCAGCATGCATATTTTTAAGTGTATCTTTATATTGTGGCTTGTGCACTTAAATTTTGTTGTTTTTTATGGTTTATGGATAGCATTTTCAAATTTAGACTTTTTAAGAATTATAAAATTTGAGCTAAACAAGTATATACACTCGGTCTAATGTAATCAACATATTTATAAATAATGTGGCCTTGCTGTTTCTTTATGTCTATAAAAATCCTCAAACTTTTAAGAATCCATACATGTCTTAATAAGTTTAATGGAAATCCCAATACGTTTAAGAATCCATATTTTGATTAATGGCAAAATGCTCTTACATTTGTGCCATACAAACTTGATTTTTTGTTTATCAAACTTCGCCTGTAACCTGTAAGTATACTAGAAAAAACAATATTGCCACGATTGCATGACAGAGTTAAAATGGCGAATGCATTAAGTATAGTCGAAGTAAGATTAAAAAATAAATTAGTCCATATTAACTAAATGGTATCCTACCACCTCATAATAAAGCCAAATGTCTTTGTATTTGTAACAATCATCACCATCATCATCAGTATCATAACCATCATCACCATACAATTATTGTACACAGATATATATTTTAAGAAAACCATAATTGCAATGCACTTTTTTCAAGTATTCTTACAGAAACGCCGACCATCTTATTTGATGTAAACTACATGTTTATGTACAGACTACACAATTTTACACAAAATACCAGCGTCAAGAAGTTTATGACTAACACCAAGAAGCATCACTTTGTGAAATATTAAATTGCTCTATAACATGTAACATAATAATTTACAAATATGTTAATAATGTGGTATTCGTCTTCTATGCGTCATGAATTACAAAGTGAATGTCTTTTATTTCTTGCATTTCTCAATATTTTGTGCGTATCGTCCAGTTTCAATTCTGAGTGCATATGCCGATAGCCACAGTTTTTACCAAAAAAACACTCCAACGACAGCATATCCAGGTTTTCTCATATAAAAAACAATCATTGTTTACATTAATGTGCAGTAAGGTCTACGTCAGATTATTTTTCTCGAAATTAGTAGGAATAAAAGGAAACGAGAGGAATTAAAGAAATGATGGTTTCTCAGTAAACAATACTGATAACAGTAAATAAAGCTGTTCATCGATTACAATAAAAATGTATTTTTGTCAATGCAAAGTAATCACGAGGTTGACCTCTGGACTTTATGCGTTTACATCGCAAGTGTTGAAATGCTTCTGGCGCTGAATTGACATGTTTTACCTTAGTAAGACGACTATTCGAAATTCTTGATCCCAAATATATAAAAAATATTCTAAATAATTCATGATTTAGGTCGGGAGTTAGGTTAGGTGAAGATTTCTTGAATGATTATCAGTAATTAGAATACATGCATCCTTAAGATTTGGTGGAACAATACCCTAGTATGCGTGGATGCACAATCTTGTTCCGTTTCCATTTTGGAAGGAATGTATTTATTGATTGATTGATTGATTGATTGAATATTAAGCGTCGTTTTATGCCATCGAGAGCTATCATAAGATCAGTTAACTTAACAACTGTTTCCTTGGGATCCTGAAAGGTTAACCAGTACTCAAGAACACCCCATCTCCGCTAGTAACTGATAACTTTTCCGATTAAATCAGCAGTGAGAGACGAATGATAGTGAGACACCATGTCGTATATCAATCATCATGGAGACTGTTGCCTGGGCGATGATTCGAACTCACTTGATTGATAATCAGAAGCGTTACCGACTGAGCTAATCGGGTCTGGTTAGGAATGTAGCTGAAAACGTTTTGAAAGGCATCTAATGTGCCACATTCGAGTTCATGAATTAATGGCAAATATTTTAATAAACACTATAAATATTAGCGTGACTCCACATATGGTCAGTTATACGTTCACGGGTGCAAAGATATGAATACAGTGCGCGAACACCATTAAAGTTGCGCATTAAATTTCCAGAATTTCGAGAAGAAGTCTAGCAGTTCTCTTGGAAACCTAACAATTTTATCTACAAGTAAAACATTACAATTCCCCCAAATAACACAACAGTAATATAAATATGGTAAACTGTAAGCATGAAAAACAACTTACGCATTGGTACAGAAAGAAAATAAAGAAGATAAAGTAATGAATTGTTTCTTTACAACATTGTTGACTTTGGGTATACCATATGCCCATTACCAATTATAACTAGTATAGTAATTTTTCATGTATACTCATGTTAAAAGCTTCATCTTTGTAATCAATTAGGCGAAAGTCATTTCAAATGCGGTAACCATTGCTTTTTCGAAGAATTATACATTATTTTAAAACAATACAAGGCCACCGTATTTATATTTTAATCAAAAATTAATAAATAAGTACATTTACTTACAAATCTTGATGATAAACTAAGATATCCAATTATAAGTTTAAAATGATAATAATTAAAAATCACACTATTTCACACGCGGTAACTGTAAATATGCCGTTATGAAACACAAGATGCATTTATGATTAATATTTATAACAGCTAGAAAATAATTTGATTGGACCAGTTACTAAATCATATATCTGGATTGGACAAATTTTAGTAAAATACAAATCGTGTAACAAATAAGGCGTGGTTTAATTTATTGACCTTAATTAACACGGCCCTTGTCTTTGATTGAGTGTCTTTTTAGCGGCATCTAAGACATAAAACATTCCAGAGATATGTTAAACACTAACTGTTAAAACGTAACCGACAAACTGTGTTGTTTATCACTAATAAATCAATTAACAGTTAATCCAATTGTAATTACACGTGACTGGTTTTATATTAATTAATTAAAATTGCCGTATTACTTACTTGTTTAATTGCATGTTTGACGATTTGTTAGTAAAATTGCCTCAGACTGTTTAAAGTGACCATTTCAATTATCAATTACTTTTAATGTTTGTTTTATTTGGTTGATGCTTCTATATTAGAGATGTATTGTTTGTATGTATAAACTGCTTTGATCTTGACAGATGCATATTAAATAACTGTTATTAAAATTAAGATTTTGCATGCCTTTGTAAATCTTCAGAAATTGTGGAATAAATAATATATTTATTGATTATTATTATAAAAGTAATATTGTTAAAATATCATAAGTTGGGGGATCAACGGTAAAAGAATAGTAGACACATAGATTGAAATACATGTCACCTGGATTATGTTTACATAAATGAGAATCAAATTCTAAAATGGGGGAGGGGATGCACACGATAATCTTGATACTTTTTTTTTCATTTTGTTTATGTGAAAAAAAATATATTTACGATGAAAATATCAAATTAAAATAATGTACCATACTAGTATATACACATGTATACAGAACATTATTTAATTTCGGTTCTATTTTGGAAAGGGTGTTACTCCCATATTCGGCTGTGGCAACTGATACGGGTTCTGGTTACTGCAACCATAGATACTTTTGGGCTGTATGCACGGATTCGTGGTGAGTTTTCTATCTGAATAACTGCATTACCCTTTTCAACTGAATTCAGACTTTTTGTACCCTACACTAACTACACATCTCCGCCTGTGGCCAGTGTAAAACTGGCTTGTTTCACCAAAACATTTAAGTATAATACTTAAATACTTAATAACTTAAAAATGACAGCAACGCAGCTAGACGATCATTATTTTAGAATGGTTCCAGCGAAACAGTTTTATTTGTGGAGGAAGATCTGAAATGTACATGCATTGATCCGAGTAGAAGTACAATCTTCCCTGCCAGTGACCGGCACACATTCTCATATAAAGTTATCTGACTGATTGTAGCTCGAACCCACGACCTAAGCCGTGACAGGCAAGTGATCCCATGATATAATATTTATATTGTTACTTTTCCCGATGATGTGGTTATTTTAGGTAAATCAACAGGTTTACAAAATAGCTTGATTTTTTTTTGTACTTATTGTTATATTTTGGGGTTGGAAGTTAATAGTTCTAAAACAAAAATTATGGTTTTCCAAAAACGCAGACGCCTATTGCACTGGTGAAAATTTGTCATATAATGGTCACAATGTTATACTAGTATTCGAATAAGTGATATCAGATATTCGGCATGAAAATGTTATATCACTTTCTCGAATTTGTGAAATCAAGAATATGTACAACATACGTATTCGATATCACAAAAATGTCGGAATGGTTATAACGACGCTCCAAATGAATTTGACGGAACGGCAAAGAGGTTTGAACTAAGAACAATATCAGAAACCTTGTCCAAGATGTGGTGTATTACTACAAAATCTCATTTTCATAAATAGAAAAATCCGAATGGTTTTGTATATAAAATCCACCAAAATGTGACAAAAATGATTAGTATACATTACGGCCATGCGGAGTCAGTTATAATGTGAAGTCATGGTATATTGGAGAAAATATATTTTATCCACTTTTAAAATTAGAAAAAAAAGATATATAATTCCTTTTAGATTAAATTCAAATATTACATTGTATAAAACCAACAAACATAACAACAGTCAAAGAATGGACACAGTAAGCACTCTAGTTGGACCTAATAGTTCCAAAAGTACTAATAAATACTTCAAATAAAAGGCGAGATGAAATAAAATAAATCCCAATATACTATCACATGCGATAACCAGTGCAATATCAGTGACAACGTCAAATAAATACAATTTCATATGAAAAAGACAGAAATTCTCGGTGGATGTTTACCTTGAGAGTAATGGCGAAATGATTAATGATATATTATTGCCGACATCAAGTCGTATAAGTCGTCCTTTGTAACCAAATTATCTATTTTTACAGACGAGATGACAAGGGCTTAATGTGTGCAAGATGAGATCAAGTATCCAACAGACTGGAGATTTGTCAAGAGAGGATGATACGACGCAATTAATTGCCATTTATGTCCCAGTCATACGTCTGTATCGACACACCAGTCAACGCCTTTACCGCATCTAACTGCATTTCCCTGAAATGACAGAAGCAATTCATGCTTTGTTTTTCATGTGTGAATGTAGAAATTTTGAGATATTCATCTTCCCAAATATTTTTTTATACCAACAAATCTGTATTTTTTTATACCGATTCAGTGGGTTGGGCTGAATGTGTTGTTTTATAGATACACAAACTTGTGTTCTGTAAAGACATTCGGTGGTTTCAGGGCAAGATCGAAATTTATTTTATAGGAGTACTGTTTTCACACAACCACATAAAACAATACTAATATTTTTGTCAGTTTTTATTGGTATGATAAACATAATTTTTACAAAATTTCAATTGTACCTTTAAAGATTTTTTTATTGTATTTTCAAAACTAGTGTGTCACCACTAATTTGATTAAAAGTGTTAATAATTTTAAAAATATGATGTTGCCTCCAAATCATTTTCTCCATATGGTTTGTTCATAGCGTAAAGATTGATTGGACTGTGTGAGTAGAAGTCATTTCATCATTGCCATGGCAACCTTCCAAGTCAAGAATCAGACGAGTTTGGTTTTACACTCTTCTTCACCACACTTTACAGGTGAAAAGAAAATGTCATTATCTCAAGTTTACTAATTTAACAGCATATCACTTTCTTATTGTCACTTTTTATGACTGAATATAAATATTTCTAATTCACAAAAAAAATATCAAATAAAGATTGCCATCATTTCTAATGCTTCAACACAAGCTTGTATCCATAAATCATATGGATGAAATGTCATCTGATAATGAACACTATTATTCAAATCCATCATTGTTTTAAGTTCATATCAGAAAATACTTGCAGAATGATCAGATTCAACTTTATTGTAAGCAAAAATAATTATCAGGTTGTTCTTATGTACTGACAAAAGTTTTTGGCTGTACTTGTCCATCGATGTTGTTTGTCCTGAAAATGATCCCTTCCATTTATAATTCAAGGATGCTATATGTCTTTAACACTACTTATACATCAAATGTTTGCTGTCAACCTTATAAAATTTAACTTTCTAATTTATGCTGGCTGTCGACTTTGGTCTGACATAATTTACCAGCCTATTAAATATCAGCTGTGAAAGCATTTCTTTTCAAATATGTTTTGCTGCCAGCATTTATCAGACAGTCAATAGCATCTCATGATACTGCTGACATCTTCTATGATGCTTGCTGCCATCTCCTATCAAACACTGACAGTATAGTCTCCTGATGCTGCTGACATCGCCTATTCACTGACAGTATTTTTTCATGATGCTGATGTCATCTACTATCAATAGCATCTCATGATACTACTGACATCTTCTATGATGATTCCTGTCATCTCCTATCAAACACTGACAGTATAGTCTCATGATGCTGCTGACATCTCCTATATACTGACATCATTGTTTCATAATGCTGCTGTCATCTCGTATCAAATACTATCTGTAGCATCTCATGATACTGCTGACATCTTCTATGATGCTTACTGCCATCTCCTATCAAACACTGACAGTATAGACTCATGATGCTGCTGACATCTCCTATATACTGACATTATTGTTTCATAATGCTGCTGTCATCTCGTATCAAATACTATCTGTAGCATCTCATGATACTGCTGACATCTTTTATGATGCTTACTGCCATCTCCTATCAAACACTGACAGTATAGTCTCATGATGCTGCTGACATCTCCTATATACTGACAGTATTGTTTTATGATGCTGATGTCATCTCTTATCAAATACTATCAGTAGTATCTCATGATACTGCTGACATATTCTATTAAATACTGACTGTATTGTTTCAATTTGCTTGCTGCCATCTCCGATCAAATATTGACAGTTTAGTCTCATGATGCTAACTGCCATCTCCTATTAAATATCGACTGTACTGCCTCACAATGCTGCTGTAATCTCCTATGAAATACTGACAGTAGCATCTCATAGTACTACTGAAATCTTCTATGAAATACTGACTGTATTATATTATGATGCTTGCTGTCATCTCCTATCAAACACTTACAGTACAGTCTCATGATGCTGCTGACATCTCCTATATACTGACAGTATTGTTTCATGATGCTGATGTCATCCCCTATCAAATACTATCAGTAGCATCTCATAATGCTTGCTGCCATCTCCTATCAAACACTGACAATATAGTCTGATGATGCTGCTGACATCACCTATATACTGACAGTATTGTTTCATGATGCTGCTGTCATCATGTATCAAATACTATTAGTAGCATATCATGATGCTGCTATCTTCTATGAAATACTGACTGTATTGTTACAAGATGCTTGCAGCATCTCCTATCAAACACTGACAGTATAGTCTCATGATGCTGCTGACATCTCCTATATACTGACAGTATTGTTTCATGATGCTGATGTCATCTCCTATCAAATACTATCAGTAGCATCTCATGATACTGCTGACATTTTCTATGATGCTTGCTGCCATCTCTTATCAAATACTGACAGTATAGTCTCATGTTGCTGCTGACATCTCCTATATACTGACAGTATTGTTTCATGATGCTGCTAACATCTCCTATATACTGACAGTATTGTTTCATGATGATGCTTACATCTCTTATATACTGACAGTATTGTTTCATGATGCTGATGTCATCTCATATCAAATACTATCAGTAGCATCTCATGATACTGCTGACATCATCTATGAAATTCTGACTGTATTATTTCAAGATGCTTGCTGCCATCTCCTATCAAACACAGATGGCTAACATATGCAACTAGGAATATTTCTCTGTGTGATTAATCATGACTGGCAGGTGTTAACACATATGTCCGGTGTCATCATACGATCTGTACTTGCTCAATGCTCAAATCAGGATGGGTATATTACGCGAAATAAGAATCCATTACTGCAACATGGCATGTCATGTGCATTTGATATCTGTTTGATTGGGCTCCGAAATGGGTTAAGAATGGGCTCTGAGATTGTCCCTAAACACATTCCCTCTATGGCTAACCTCGCACATTCACAGCTGTATTGGCAATAGTCAGTAAAATAAGCCGGAGTTTTTTCTGTCTGCAATGTAGGAATATATGAACTTTAATATGGAAACTAAATAATACCAGTACATATAGAAATATATTTTGGAAACACGTGTATTAAATCTAGTTTAAAGTACATGCTCTTATATATTTAGAATGTGTATATAAAATTTGATCTTAAAATTTTATCTCAGTGTTTCATGTTTATTCAATTTAAAATACAAAGATTACGTCCATCCTAAATGCTTTTTTATACAAAATTTGTCTATTAATTATTTTGGTCATCATGTTTAACATATACCATTTACAGGTTATCTATGACAATCAGTTTCAGTGGTAGATATATTTACTAAATTAGAGAAGACCACAGTCATTTCACAAGTTACTGGCAAACTTTCTCACATTTGAACCCACTATTTCAGTGGTGATAGATTAGTAATCATGAGACAATGCCTTAGACCACTCTACTAAGAAGGACCCGTTTTTGGTCTTGTAAAGTAAACTGTAGAAGTAGTCTACACCCCAGAAAGACCTCTAGTGGAATTTGAATAAAACCAACAACCTTCCGTAAGTAACTGGCAAACTTTCTCACATTAAGGTTTTGGACCAAGCTATGCTCAAACCCTTGACCTCAGAGTGAGAGGTAGGTGGTCATTTGATGACGGTGGATTAGATCTCAGCCATGGAGGACCTTCAGTTCTATGACTGGCCAATCCAGTGTTAGTATAATGTAACTGGGTGAGCTTTCATACCATGTGTTTCATGCATGCTTTTTATTTATTGACACTAATGAAATTAGCTTGGTTGTAAAGTAAGCTCAGAGCTTTCATGAACTATTCTTGTCTTCCTTATATGTTGTTATTGAGAAGCAATGGCTCAAGTGTAGGATCGAACCTGTGTGAGCCGTGAAAATTTCAACAAGAAGGCCACACCTGCAGCAGTGGAGACAATACCAAGAAGTCATTTTTTTAAGGGTCATAATTCCAACACTTATAACCCAATTTACCCAGTTCATTTACCCATCCCAGATATTATGGTTATATTTTTTCTTAAGGATCAAATGGAAAATGCAGGCACTTGAGAACACACAATAAAAAGTTCACAGATGGACAGATGACACAGTAAAATCCTAATAGCTTACCTTGAGCTTTGCTCAGGTGAGCTAAAATATCTTGGTAGAGGTACTTAAGCCAATAGTACACACGTAATATCCAAACCCTAGAATTGTTAGTTTCAGCTCATTGTCAGCTGTAAACTCTTATGAGCTCAATATTAAGTAACGACAGCATGAGTGTGTACTTACCCTGAGTTTGACTAAGGTTTTTGACCAACTATGGTAAGCACTGATTCCTGCATTAAAACCTGAAATATAAATAGGAAATCAGTACTACTGGTGTTCTGCTATTGTTGTGCCATGCTTATCTTTCAAAATCCTGACCAATTTTAAAATTTGAAATTATCCACGTAAGCGGTCACCTTTATAAAGCAGCCACTTGTCTTAAGCAGCCACATTTACTATTTCTAATTTCTATGCTTTCAGAGCAAATTAACCTGTATTAAGCAACAACCTGTCTTAAAAGGTCACTTCTGCAAATCCCTTGACTGGCTGCTTAAGACAGGTTTGACTATACTTACAATTATGTTTTCATTGCCATATTCGTTCCACCACTGTTAATGACAGACCATGTTCACCATGTTCACATCAACAATGCTTTTGGACAATAACTCCTGTACCTTCATCAAACTGGTTAATATCTATAACATGATCAATAGTAATCAAGGAAGTTTAACGCCATTCCAACACATTCAGGTTATATATGGCATGTCCAGTTTTATTGGTGGAGGAAGACCACAAAATGAATCTGAGTTGAACCACTGTCTGGCAAACTTTCTCACATAAAGTTTTTGTAGCAAGCAAGACTTGAGCCTAAGACTTTAGCGGTGAGAGGTCAGTGATCCCGAGTTGGCACCATAGTCCATTTGGCTAAGGAGGACCCCAATAGCTATCGAATGATCAGTATGCAACAAACACTAATCATATTTCAGTTTGACATATATGTCAAATGTTAATACTCTTTGTTTACAGATTGTCGTTCTCTTACACAAGGGCTTATACAAGTAATTAAATAATTACTTGAAAAGATTTTCAATTACTGGATACATATTATTCATTTATTGCCTGTATGTGATGATTTAATATGTTTTAGTACTTATGGCTTGCATATCATAGTTATTTTTAAAAAGATGGTATCAAAGAAAAACAATGCATATTCTACACTAATCTCACCCTGTTCTTTTGATAGTTCACAATCATGCTACAGTTCACTGAATGGTTGGTTATTAGTCAATAGTAACCAGCCTATCAGTCAAAACAATGTGTGAGTTAGTTTAAGCTATCAGTCAGTCATCAAGTACAGTTCAATCATATCTATATTAACAAGCAAATTCAGTGAATTTATATCCCCCGCTTTTTGCAAAAGATTTGATTCAGGCATTCTAAAGTTATTGCATAGACACCATGGACAAATGTCACAACACCTAAAATCAAACTTAACCTGTGTTTTATCATTGTAAACATTGTATTAAAATTTCAAGATATGATTCAGAAAAGTGTGACAGATGGAAATTATGTTTTTTTCACAAATTAAAGGGGCGCAGCTCTACAACGTCAAAAGTCAAAACCCCAAAAATTGAACTTAGCCTGAGTTTTGTTATTAAAAACATTGTAAAAAAATTTCAGAAGGTTTGAGTTAAGCGTTCTTAAGTTATTGCACAGAAACCAATGTGTGACAATTTTTCACAAATTAAAGTGACACAACTCTACAACGCCAAAAGTCACAACCCCGAAAATTGAACTTAGCCTGAGTTTTGTTATTATAAACATTGTAAAAAATATTCAGAAAGTTTGAGTCAAATATTCTTAAAATTATTGCACAGAAACCAATGTGTGACAATTTTTCACAAATTAAAGGCACACAACTATACAATGACAAAAGTCACATCCCTGAAAATTGAACTTAGCCCGTGTTTTGTCATTTTATACACTGTGTTAAGACTTTCAAAAGATTTGATTCAGGCATTCTTAAGTTATTGCATGGAAACCAAAGTGTGTCAGACATCACACGTAAACCAAAGTGTGTCAGACAGACGGACAGATGGACCCAAATTAAGGTCTCCCTTTTTTTTTACAAAGCTGGGGACAAAAAGTGTACTAGAAGGATATTCATTAAAGAACCTCATGGCAATTTTTTTAAAATGTTTTGCTCAACATTATTTTTGAAAATTATTTGTCTACAAGATGCAAATTTTCAAAATATTACAGGTAATATGTATGGCAATTCAGTTTAGAATGCAGAATGAACCTAAGTAGATCAATGGTCCTTCTGTAATTATCCTTTTAATCAACCCAACTCATACATCAAACAGAAACATGTACTTCACAGCACTCCACCTACCTACAACCATGTGAGGTTTCCGTTCTGACTTTGCCTTCCTATGGTAGAGACCCTGGACAACAGTGATTTTGATATTTTCGTGTTCGTACGTCTTCTTGTCTACGTGTTTTGATATCTCTGGTCCATACATGTGTATGTCTACAGTTACATCAGGAAACAAGTATCCTACCTCCTGAAGGTCAAAGCAAACTTCAATATAAAGTCCAATAAAATATTTTGTTTTGAAAGTTTTCATTATGTTTTACAACATACTAAAGAATAAACATGGCATTTGTTTTATATTGGTGAAGGTTTACTTCAGATGGATATTTCTGTTAGTAAAACTCTCATCCTTGTGCATTCACATGCAAACTATCTCAATAGACATCTAGGTCAAAAATGGCTCGAACCCACAACCTCAGCATCAAGATGTAAAAGATCACGAGACAGACCTCAAGCAACAAGACCATGGGGGATGCTGCGTGTATTTTCATTGCTGTATATTAAAACCGTAATTACCCAAAAAATTATCTGGAAATTTTTCATTGTCAACCTGTCTTAAGCTAGCCAGTCAAGGGAAGGAGCAAAATTGGCATTTTAAGACAGGTTGTTACCTAATACAGGTTAATTTACCACGATAGCATAGAAATGGGAAATAAAAAATATGGTTGCTTAAGACAGGTGGATGCTTAATAGAAGTGGCCACTTACACAGGTTTTACTGTTCTTGAAGAAAAGTTCATAAAATGTAGTTTGTTGTAAATATGATGCTGCATCATCACTTGTGGTTTGATGAAATAATTTAATTTTGTGATATGAGATATGAAACTATCAAGTGTAGTAAAATAACGTAATTGTCCTAAATGTGTTTTTAAATTTTTTAACTTATTGTGAATATACAAGTTATACAAAAAACTCTGAGCAATTAATCGATAGTGTTAGTACACAACTTTGATATGTCATAGGTTTATTACATCCCTACACCGTAAATTATAAGATAAAAATAGATATGTGATCGGCGTTCTATAGGGCTATCAAAGGGTAGCATGTGATAAATTATTAATAATATATGTCATCCAGTTCAATCAGAAGAGGGAGGCTGCAGACATATTAATCTGAGTAAAACCACTGTATAGCCACAGTTAAATATACATAGAACTTTTCGCACCTTAGCTGACTTAAAAACTGCCAGCCATAGCAGTGACAGGTACTGTCAGAGCATGATTTGTACAACTTGTATGATTAATGTAAATTAATGAATGACACCTTGAGCATACCAAATGTAGTATACCTTAAATATTGTTAACATCTCCACTTCCTTTTCCACACCCAACACGTCTACCCTGATGTCACTGCAATCTAAGGCATCCCACCATGCTGGACCTGCACAATTATATAAAAAATATAACACCTGAACATTCAGGACATTGCATTCAGATTTGAGAGAACAGCTAATGGTAGCAAAAAAAGGTCATACCTTAGGTTAGACTTTGCTATACTTTCTTAAAACCCAAAGATTTTGGCTAAATAAAGTGCAGTTATCATCAGCCATGGTATAAATATATCATTCAGATCATCAGATGTATTGGGTATTTTTCCCAAACAATTTTATCTAATGTTTCAACTGTCTCAGAGATAAAATGTCATGGCACATGTATCATTTAAATTAATTTCAGAAGTTCAGTTGGTTGTGTAAAGTATTTAGGAAATGTGCTGCATGGGTGAAGATAGTTATCAATGCAGTGGGGTTTAAATGGGAGTTAACACCACTTTCAGGTTATATATCCAGTTTTGTTGGTGGAGGAAGACCTCTAAATTAATCTCAGTAGAACCACCGTCTGGCAAACTTTCTCACATAAAGGTTTTGGAGCGAGCGGGATTGAAAACTATGACCTTAGCGATGAGAGGTAAGTGATCTTGAGACAGCGCCTGAGTACACCCAGTCATGGAAGACCCTATCAATACCCATGAATAGCACTTACTGCCTATGTGTATCTGCATTCTGTTTTGTCAAAATAATTTGAATGAATCTGAAATATTAAGGGAAAATCTTACCAGAAGTATGCTATAATTTTAGAAAATCAAAGGCCAAAAAGGGTAGAGCTAAATGCGACGGTAAATAAAAACTATACTTCATCATCACTGTAGAAGATTTCTATACTCACTATTATTACTGTAGTATATCATGTACTAAATGTAAGGTGAGAGGCGACTGTAGAAGATATCTATATTCACTATCATTATGTACATATTACTGTAGCATACACTGTAGGGTGAGAGGCCACTGTAGATTTTTATAACCATTATCATTAGGTAGATAATACTGTAGTATACATTGTAGTGTGGGAGGCCACTGTAGAATATATCTATACCCATTATCATTAGGAAGACAATACTGTAGCATATACTGGAGGGTGAGAGGCCACTGTAGATTTCTATATACATTATCATTAGGAAGACAATACTGTAGCATATACTGGAGGGTGAGAGGCCACTGTAGATTTCTATATACATTATCATTAGGTAGACAATACTGTAGTATACAATGTAGGGTGAGAAGCCTCTGTAAATTTCTATATACATTCTCATTAGGTAAACAATATTGTAGTACACAATGTATGGTCAGAGGCAACTGTAAATTTCTATATACATTCTTATTAGGTAGACAATACTGTAGTATACAATGTAGGGTGAGAGGCCACTGTAAATTTCTATATACATTCTTATTAGGTAGACAATACTGTAGTATACAATGTATGGTCAGAGGCAACTGTAAATTTCTATATACATTCTTATTAGGTAGACAATACTGTAGTATACAATGTAGGGTGAGAGGCCACTGTAAATTTCTATATACATTCTTATTAGGTAGACAATACTGTAGTACACAATGTATGGTCAGAGGCAACTGTAAATTTCTATATACATTCTTATTAGGTAGACAATACTGTAGTATACAATGTAGGGTGAGAGGCCACTGTAAATTTCTATATACATTCTTATTAGGTAGACAATACTGTAGTATACAATGTAGGGTGAGAGGCCACTGTAAATTTCTATATACATTATCATTAGGTAGACAATACTGTAGTATACAATGTAGGGTGAGAGGCCACTGTAAATTTCTATATACATTCTTATTAGGTAGACAATATTGTAGTATACAATGTATGGTGAGAGGCCACTGTAAATTTGTATATACATTCTCATTAGGTAGACAATACTGTAGTATACAATATAGGGTGATAGGCCACTGTAGAAGATATCTATACCCATTATCATGTGGTAGACAATACTGTAGTATACAATGTAGGGTGATAGGCCACTGTAGAAGATATCTATACCCATTATCATTAAGTAGACAATACTGTAGTATACAATGTAGGGTGATAGGCCACTGTAGAAGATATCTATACCCATTACCATTAGGTAGACAATACTGTAGTATACAATGTAGGGTGATAGGCCACTGTAGAAGATATCTATACCCATTGTCATGTGGTAGACACTACTGTAGTATATAATGTAGGGTGATAGGCCACTGTAGAAGATATCTATACCCATTATCATGTGGTAGACACTACTGTAGTATATAATGTAGGGTGATAGGCCACTGTGGAAGATATCTATACCCATTATCATGTGGTAGACACTACTGTAGTATATAATGTAGGGTGATAGGCCACTGTAGAAGATATCTATACCCATTATCATGTGGTAGACAATACTGTAGTATACAATGTAGGGTGATAGGCCACTGTAGAAGATATCTATACCCATTATCATTAGGTAGACAATACTGTAGTATACAATGTAGGGTGATAGGCCACTGTAGAAGATATCTATACACATTATCATGTGGTAGACACTACTGTAGTATATAATGTAGGGTGATAGGCCACTGTAGAAGATATCTATACCCATTATCATGTGGTAGACACTACTGTAGTATATAATGTAGGGTGATAGGCCACTGTAGAAGATATCTATACCCATTATCATGTGGTAGACAATACTGTATGTAGTATACAATGTAGGGTGATAGGCCACTGTAGAAGATATCTATACCCATTATCATGTGGTAGACACTACTGTAGTATATAATGTAGGGTGATAGGCCACTGCAGAAGATATCTATACCCATTATCATGTGGTAGACAATACTGTATGTAGTATACAATGTAGGGTGATAGGCCACTGTAGAAGATATCTATACCCATTATCATGTGGTAGACAATACTGTATGTAGTATACAATGTAGGGTGATAGGCCACTGTAGAAGATATCTATACCCATTATCATGTGGTAGACAATACTGTAGTATATAATGTAGGGTGATAGGCCACTTTAGAAGATATCTATACCCATTATCATGTGATAGACAATACTGTAGCATACAATGTAGGGTGATAGGCCACTGTAGAAGATATCTATACCCATTATCATTAGGTAAAAAATACTGTAGTATACAATGTAGGGTGATAGGCCACTGTAGAAGATATCTATACCCATTATCATTAGGTAGACAATACTGTAGTATACAATGTAAGGTGATAGGCTACTGTAGAAGATATCTATACCTATTATCATGTGGTAGACAATACTGTAGTATATAATGCAGAGTGATAGGCCACTGTAGAAGATATCTATACCCATTATCATTAGGTAGACAATACTGTAGTATATAATGTAGGGTGATAGGCCACTGTAGAAAATATCTATACCCATTATCATGTGGTAGACAATACTGTAGTATATAATGTAGGGTGATAGGCCACTGTAGAAGATATCTATACCCATTATCATGTGGTAGACAATACTGTATGTAGTATACAATGTAGGGTGATAGGCCAATGTGGAAAATATCTATACCCATTATCATGTGGTAGATAATACTGTAGTATATAATGTAGGGAAATAGGCCACTGTAGAAGATATCTATACCCATTATCATGTGGTAGACAATACTGTATGTAGTAAACAATGTAGGGTGATAGGCCACTGTGGAAGATATCTATACCCATTATCAGGTGGTAGATAATACTGTAGTATATAATGTAGGGTGATAGGCCACTGAAGAAGATATCTATACCCATAATCATTAGGTAGACAATACTGTAGTATACAATGTAGGGTGATAGGCCACTGTAGAAGATATCTATACCCATTATCATGTGGTAGACAATACTGTATGTAGTATATAATGTAGGGTGATAGGCCAATGTGGAAGATATCTATACCCATTATCATGTGGTAGATAATACTGTAGTATATAATGTAGGGAAATAGGCCACTGTAGAAGATATCTATACCCATTATCATGTGGTAGACAATACTGTATGTAGTAAACAATGTAGGGTGATAGGCCACTGTGGAAGATATCTATACCCATTATCAGGTGGTAGATAATACTGTAGTATATAATGTAGGGTGATAGGCCACTGAAGAAGATATCTATACCCATAATCATTAGGTAGACAATACTGTAGTATACAATGTAGGGTGATATGCCACTGTAGAAGATATCTATACCCATTACCATTAGGTAGACAATACTGTAGTATACAATGTAGGGCGATAGGTCACTGTAGAAGATATCTATACCCATTGTCATGTGGTAGACACTACTGTAGTATATAATGTAGGGTGATAGGCCACTGTAGAAGATATCTATACCCATTATCAATAGGTAGACAATACTGTAGTATACAATGTAGGGTGATAGGCCACTGTAGAAGATATCTATACCTATTATCATTAGGTGGACAATACTGTAGTATATAATGTAGGGTGATAGGCCACTGTAGAAGATTGCTATACCCATTATCATGTGGTAGACAATACTGTATGTAGTATACAATGTAGGGTGATAGGCCACTGTGGAAGATATGTATACCCATTATCATGTGGTAGATAATACTGTAGTATATAATGTAGGGTGATAGGCCACTGTAGAAGATATCTATACACATTATCATTAGGTAGCCAATACTGTAGTACAGTGAAATCATTTATTTTCGTGTGTATTAAATTTGGACTTAAATTCGTTGAAAACTAATTTCAAAAAAAAAATTTTTTTTTTACACTTTCGACATAGCACAGTGCATTCCAGTTGTTTACTTTTGCTGTAATTAACAATTCGCACGTCAGGGTTTATCGCACCCCGCTGTGCCGATAAGAGGTGACACATGCCAATTTGTACCCTAATATACAAGTATGATATAGAACTAATTGTTATGCAAACACCAGGTGAGGAAAGGAGAAGCACGACATCTGTTCCAGAAAGGGTTTCAGAACGCAGGACCGGTGTAAATAACAATAGTGCCATGTCACGTGACTGTGAAAATGGACAGTAAACTAAAGTGCTGCGTCTTTTAAGAGATTTGTTTGTTTTATTCATTAAAAATGTATCACAAACTTGTGTTTTAGTTTTCTTTGTAAGCACGCATACTGCCCTTTTACAATGTTTTACACTTTTTTTACAATGTTTACCGTAGGCCTATACGTCACATTATTTCAAGTTGATAGCATTTTGCTGCAAGGTGACGGTCTATTTTTAGCTACTCTGACATTTGATTGAAGTAGAGTAAATTATAACACATCTCACAACACACACACGTCTATGAATTAAAGATGATATGTATAATAAAAAGTTCTTGCACTATTTACAAAATCATCAAGTAAATATTGATGCAATATGACGAAAGAAAATATACAAATAAAGAATGGAATATTTACCACAATGCGATGCACGTAGGTATATGAAAAGAGAGGTAATTTATATTGACAGCATTACATTATTGCATAAACTAAGTTTGTGGGTATTTGATTTCGTTGTCTAGGCATCCCACGAAATCCATGTAAAATTAGTAACCCACGAAAATTAATGATTTCACAGTATATAATGTAGGGTGATAGGCCATTGTAGAAGATATCTATACCCATTATCATGTGGTAGACAATACTGTATGTAGTATACAATGTAGGGTGATAGGCCACTGTAGAAGACATCTATACCCATTATCATGTGGTAGACAATACTGTATGTAGTATACAATGTATGGTGTAGTGCCACTGTAGAAGATTTCTATACTCACTATCATTAGGTAAACAATACTGTAGTATATAATGTAAGGTGAGAGGCCACTGCTAGAAGTACAGCTATTGGCGAGTCTAGTCTCAGTCCTCGGTATTTGAAGTATGATTTCCAGTCATGCAGCAACTGACTTCGCATCTCTTCTGGAGGTTCATCAAGAATTGTGGATTCAACTGGTAGAACAATGGGGTCCTCTGACTCGGGCAACTCTCCTTAACAAGTAGATTACAATGAATTATTTTTGGCAAGGATGTTATCTAAGCTATGGTCAAGTCAATGGTTTGTCCATCCAGAGTAAGAAGTCCTTTGAATCTTGTGAACTGTTATTTACAGACAACAGAACAGAACATAAATTGTATTTAACTTTTACATAATATATTGTCATATAACGATTATATATACAAAATACAATTTAATCACATTACATAGATGTTGCAATTTTAAAGTAAAAACCAGGCCATGTATAACAGTAAAGGGCCAGTAAAATCACAAAATGGCATGAAAAAATGTGCAGATTAAAGTTTTAATGAAGCTTGAGGTTTAATAAAAAGTTGATTTAGTTTATAAAAGACAACAGTTTTTATTTCTAAATTTAATCCCATTGAGATTTTTGTCAATTTTCACTGTCGTTCTGGCATATTTAAAAACAAATACTAGTAGACAGTCAACTGAAAATCAAAAGATAAGTTTCCCTCTTTTAGCTTCTTAAATGATAGTATTTAATTATTTCTTGGATAAGTTTGTTTCTAGCAGAAAATCAGTCAACCTAACCAATCTTTCCTGGAATCCTGGTCAGTTAACCAGAGCATCAATCTCTGCAAGTAGTTGATAACTTTCTGACTCGAATCAGCGGTAAGAGATGACAATGAGACGCAATGTTATATATAAATCAACACTGGGAATGGCTGTGCAGGGATTCAAACTTTCAATCCTTGGATTGACGGTTTAGAGTAGACCTCATAGAGGTTTAGTAGATGTGCATAGTCATCCTTCTTCTTATCAAGCTAAAATTGGAAAATCAAACAGGTCTAATTTCACATGCTGCATTACATTATTTTTAATGGCGTTCAACTGTTAAACCATTTTATCACAACATATCTTTTACAGGTTATATATGGCAGCCAGTTATATTGTTGTGGAAGATCCCAGATGTATATACATGACTATATGTAGAATCAGCCACCCTTCCACAAGTTACAAGCAACCTTTCTAACATAATGTGAAGTGGATGGTCCAATTGAAGAGCATCAGACCCATGATTGGAGAGTTGTGGGTTTGCTCCTCCATCACAGTAATGTGTGGTGTCCTTGAGCAAGACTCTTTCTGCATATGCTTAGTACTGGTTCTACCCAGGAAGACTTTGAGCATGATTTGTATAAGTAAAATATATAAGCTTAAAACCTAACAGAATGTTTGGACAAAGCTGGATTCAACACCTTGGAGCACTAGGCCACTTCTGCCTTACATGAACTTACCAAATACAACACAACACGAGCAGCTTGAGGTATTTCTGTGTAATTTACATTCTCTCCTCCAGCATCCCTGGTTAAACACACCATGACTCTCCAGAAATGTCTTGTACGACTCCATATCAAAATCTTCGGACATAGTTTCTGAAATATATACCATTGCAATAAGAAATGTTATATCAATATTCTGTTCCTGTACCTGTTCCTAACCTATTATTGCAGTTGGGAGAGTAAACCCTTTCCATCATATCTTCGTTTCAATATTTCTACCGAATATGAAAATATTCATAATAATTAATTTGCCCTATTGGTGCAAAAAGGTACCAAGTGCCTTCTTATTTCATATACACTTGGTACCTTATTGCACTAATGGGACTTTATGTCCCTTTTTGAATCTTAGCCTGCTTCATTTAAACAAGCTTGAAAATCCTACTTAAAGGAATTACTTAAACCAAAAATAATTACTAGGCCCTTATATATCCTAGCCCATTCATTTGAAAATATTTGAAACTCCTCATAGGATCATTTATATCAAACATGAATCAAATTGGCTGGTTGGTTCTTGAGAAGATTTTTCAATTAAAGATTTTTCTATATTAAACTGAGAAGATTTATCAACTTAAAGATTTTTCTATATGAAACTGAAAAGTCCAAACTGAAAAGGACAAGGCCAATTTTGACCTGAGTGTCATAGCTTTAACAAACAAGAAATCATAAGTTGATACTATATGCAAAATACCAAAGCTTCACTATGGGAGGAAGGTTTTTTGAAATTTAAAGAAAAACAAAACAAATAAAAAAAATAAAACAAGAAATGTCACATGCCCCCAAAATGGTCTGAAAATAATGATATATATTATATTGTTTTTATTTGCATTAAAGTATGACCTTGACCTTTGTGTAACCTTGACCTTAACATCTGATGTAAAGGTCTGGGTATTTCTAGGTATATGCAGATGACACATCATCATGACATGTTGATCACTTGTGTCAATCTTTTTTAAAATCCCTCCATATAAGACAAAGTTACATGACTAGACATGAAATATCAAACCTTGACCTTTGAGGTCAGGTTCTAGGTCTTACATGTCGTCATGTTATGTTGATCAATTGAAGCCAAGTATTTTGGAAATCCATCCATGTATGATAAAGTTACAGACCAGACTTGAAATCTCAAACAGACTCAAAGTGTTGACCTTTGAGGTACGGGCTCTGGGTCATTACGTGCGACACCTCGCCATGTCATCTTGATCAATAGAGCCAAGTTAAAAACAAAGTAAACACATCAGACATGAAATATCAAACAAATTGAAAGTGTGACCTTGACCTTTAGGGAAAGGTTCTTGGTCTTACATGTGACACTTCATCATGTCATGTTCATCAACTGAGCCAAGTGTTTTTGAAATCCATCCAAGTTAAGACCAGACACGAATTCTCACACAGATGCAAAGTGTTGTCAAACAAACTCAAAGTGTGACCTTGACCTTTGAGGTTACGGGTGTGGGTCTTATGCGTGACATGCCGTCATGTCATGCTGATGAATTGAGCCAAGTGTTTTTAAAATTTATCCATAGGTGACAAAGTTACAGACCAGACATGAAATCTCAAACAGGCTTAAAGTGTCGTCAAACAAAGTTAAATTGTGACCTTGACCTTTGAGGTATGGGTGTGGGTTTTACCTGTGACACATTGTCATGTTATGTTGATCATTTGTAGCAATCATTAATAAAACACATCTATGCATGACAAAGTTACAGACCGGACATGAAATATCAGATGTAAGGACGGATGGACAGACACTGCGATTACTATATGCCACCTCAAAGGTTTTTGGGGGACATAAAAATATCTGAAGCATCAAGATGATATAGTATCAATCAGTAAAAATATTGATATGCTTATATAGGTATGAAGATTTATCTGATGTGGGAACATGAATAAAATTGATATCAACACTGCCGTGTGTCCCTTTAAATAGCAGACAAGCAGACAGGTTCTCACCCTGAACAAATGTTAACAGCAGGCAAGAAGACAGTTTCTCACCCTGAACAAATGTAAATAGCAGGCTAGCAGACAGGTTCTCACCCTGAACAAATGTTAATAGCAGGCGAGCAGACAGGTTCTCACCCTGAACAAATGTAAATAGCAGGTGAGCAGACAGGTTTTCACCCTGAACAAATGTAAATAGCAGGCAAACAGACAGGTTCTCACTCTGAACAAATGTAAATAGCAGGCGAGCAGACAGGTTCTCACCCTGAACAAATGTAAATAGCAGGCAAACAGACAGGTTCTCACCCTGAACAAATGTAAATAGCAGGCAAGCAGACAGGTTCTCACCCTGAACAATTGTGAATAGCAGGCAAGCAGACAGATGCTCACCCTGAACAAATGTAAATAGCAGGCAAGCAGACAGGTTCTCACCCTGAACAATTGTAAATAGCAGGCAAGCAGACAGGTTCTCACCCTGAACAAATGTAAATAGCAGGCAAGCAGACAGGTTCTCACCCTGAATAAATGTAAATAGCAGGCAAGCAGACAGGTTCTCACCCTGAACAAATGTAAATAGCAGGCAAGCAGACAGGTTCTCATCCTGAACAAATGTAAATAGCAAGCAAGCAGACAGGTTCTCACCCTGAACAATTGTAAATAGCAGGCAAGCAGACAGGTTCTCACCCTGAACAAATGTAAATAGCAGGCAAGCAGACATGTTCTCACCCTGAACAAATGTAAATAGCAGGCAAGCAGACAGGTTCTCACCCTGAACAAATGTAAATAGCAGGCAAGCAGACAGGTTCTCATCCTGAACAAATGTAAATAGCAAGCAAGCAGACAGGTTCTCACCCTGAACAATTGTAAATAGCAGGCAAGCAGACAGGTTCTCACCCTGAACAAATGTAAATAGCAGGCAAGCAGACATGTTCTCACCCTGAACAAATGTAAATAGCAGGCAAGCAGACAGGTTCTCACCCTGAACAAATGTAAATAGCAGGCAAGCAGACAGGTACTCACCCTGAACAAATATAAACGGCAGTTGCTTCATTTCATTTGTCAAGGTCATGTAAGTCTTCATCTTGCCGCACCACATCGTGTGACTGTACGGAGCCATTTCTCCCTTCCTCGACCAGTCTGCCTTCTGACACACTTTTGAACAGTACAGAAGTGCTTGACACGATGAGCTGTCGAAAGCAACCACACAATTTACTCCCATATTTACCATGGAGAGATTTGCAAGAAGGTAGTACATTCCTAACTGCTCAATCACTAGTCTCTAGAAAGCTGTTTTACTCTTCAAGTTCAAAGTGTGAAAGCATGCATTCACAGTGAAAGTATGCATCCAAAAAGTAGAAATAAAACATGAATTATTTTTCATTCACGTAACAGGTATTTGTTTAAAAGAGATGCAAAGACAAATGGCTGCCGCTTTCCGATGAAACTAAAGCTTGGCTACACACTGAAGGTCAATCAATATCACAATGATCAAGTAATCTACTAATATATGTGCCTGGTACTTCTGAACATTAGTGCAGATTTATTAGATAAACGACTGAAGTCTATGTGGTCATTATTAAAAAGTTATAAACAGAATGTAAACAACATTGATAATTATTGGCTTTAACAAGCAACATACATTTCGATTTAAATTTGTTTGGTTTATTGTCAGATCTTATTGAAAACTCTGGCCATTTCACAAACTATTGTTATGGAAAACAGTGATGGCATCACCTGTTATCCATTACAATAGTTTATGACAATAACAGATGAAAACTTACTTTTACAAGGTGACTACCAGTTTACTATAAAATCTTGAAAAAAAAGGTTTATGAAGACTAATCTCGAGTGGCATCTGTAAATGACTGTATCTGGAGACACTGATGGTTTGGAAAAACAATTTTTATCTCATTCCTTATAGAGATGATCTTTTAAATCCACATTTTTATGAGTAAGGCCAACTTTGATAAAGAATAATCTGGCATATATAATCTGTTACACATGTAAACTAGCAGTTTACCATTTCTTGAAGAGATCTTTTGAACCTCGAACATGGCAGTTAGAACATTCCCTCATCCTGATAGATGGCATTTGGTCATTATTCTTCATTCCTGCATACATGTAACAGATATCCAGGTTGGAGAGATCCAAGTCAACTGCAGTCCCTTCAAAACAAAACCACAAACCATATCAACATTTGCCATTAAAGTGGAACAAACCATAGCTCGTTTTAACAGGAATTTCACAGAATAATTTAGGTTGCAATACTATTATTTGAAAGCAAAAATAATTTTCATTGTGAGTCATAAACTATGCCTTGATTTTGCTATACTCAATGTTTCAAATTATTTGGGACATCTTTTAAGATTACTTTTTATGTTAAATACTTACTTAAAAACTTTTATCAAAATATCTAATGGGAAAATCAAGTTATTTTGAAGAAACAAATTTTCTATTCTAGTAATAGTTACTATGAACTTGAACCGAATGAGTTCAAAAGCAATCCAAAGCTTTTATTTTGCATTTGGACCTATTGACATAATTTTATTGATATAGCTTGAAGCAGACTAAGTTTACAAAACAAATTTCTTTTTTCAGTAATGGTGAGAAAAGAAAGGGGCTACAGCTCTTGTATATTGAATACTAGTATTATGAAAATTCTGCAATCTTAAGCTCATGTTGAAATCATTTCTAAGCTCTGTGCATAATAAGTTTGAAGGCAATACCATGAAACTGTTAGAAATTGCAGTGACATGAACACTTCCAATTGACCATTTTGTAAAAAAAAACATGAAGTCATTTTGATCAATATATCTTGAAGCAAACTCAAGTTACTGAACAGAATCATATTTCTGTTTTACGTGATGGAGAGTCAAGAAAGGGGCGACAACTCTTGTAAAAACAATCTTATCAACATTCTTCTACTGCAGGCATATACTTGAACCATGTCTAATCTGTGTAGTATGTGTGATGGCAACGACCCAAAAACCTTTAAGGGCAAATGCAAAGACACAAACCTCTATCTTGAAAGAGTGATGACAAAACTGACAGACAAAACAATCCCGAAGTGTCTCTCATGATTAAATAAGTGACACATTAAAATTAATTAAAAATATTATAAATGATTTTCTTTTGTGAGTCATAAATGGTTTTGACATTTAAATATCAGTAAATATTTTTCAGTCCCTGTTTTTTTTTTATAAAAGATCCAAAATATATAATAATATGTTGTTCATTTATAATCTTAAAATTTAAATTTTATGAATTGGGGACTTTCAATATATATATATATAAATATATATATATGTATATATATGTATGTGTGCGTGCGTGCGTGTGTGCGTTTGTACTGTGTTTCTACTCAGATTCATTCCAAGTTCTTCCTCTATAAAATTGGATATGCCACATATATATATATATATATATATATATAACCTGAAATATGTTGAAAATGGTGTTAAAACTCCATTCAAAAAAAATAAAACATTATTATTAATAACCCATGTATTTAACTGGAATCTACACCACCTTGAAATCAAAAGTTCTTGCGCAACACCTATGCCAGCCTTTGAAAAGAAAGGCATCAAGGACTTACATAGAATGATAGGAAACTTGCATCTCCTGACTTAATGTTGATGAAATAGCACATAAAGGATTAATTATTTGGTAAACTTATTTCTTGTACATAAAAAGTCGTATGTAATCTTAGATGTTTAATAATGTTTCTGTCATGAAAAATTATCTTGAATTAAAGATATTGAGGTTTGAAGTAAAATTTCTCGTAATTTGTTGTTATTTCAGCTGCAGTATAAAAAATTTGTAATCAGAAGCTTAACAATTTTAAACACAAATAACTAGGAATGGTATTGTTTTGATGAGAATTTCATTCTGCAATGTAATAAATTTTATTTTTGTTCCTGAGATGAATAGAAGTTAAGATAATTGAAAACGAGATATTGCGAGATTTTGTGTGAATATGCAAGCGTTTCCAAAATATCAGTTAGTTGCCTTTCCTTCTTCTATATAATTCCTTGAATCCATCAAGTTTTATTGTTGCAGGAAGACCTCAGAATGAAGGTGAGAGTGTGGAGGGATGGCTGAAATATCTCTTGAGAACACTCACTCGGCTAATGTTGGATCTTTGAATGTTACATATTTTGGTCTACGTGGCTGCCCAACCATAGGATGCAAAGCACAGGCACAGACAAGGTCATGACACTGCTTTGACAGCGATGTCTCGAGGATGTTACACATCATGGTACCGATATACAGGTCTCTCTTGTCCGTCACTACTAAAGATCTGTGAGTCTGTCCATTTTCATCTGAAATCAAAACTGCATGTATAACCAAAGTGGTTTTGCCCTAAAATGCTGACATATTGTTAACTCCATTTTCAACTTATTACTTGTTATGTATACATGTATGGAAATTTGTCTGTAGAACTCAAAGTGAGTATGTTTCAAACTGTCTATAGCGGTCACCTTAGGCAATCAGCAAAACTGACTGTTTGAACAATCATTTTAAGTTATATTTAAAAAAAAAAAGTGTGTGATAATTGGTATTATCTTATTGACTTATAACAGCCATGTGTATAACTAAACCATATCGAAGTTTAAAACAAAATGTTACATTCTTTTTAATCAGTGTTCGGCTTACGCTACTTTTTTTAACCTTGAGACCTCCATTTGGATCAACCAATTTCTAACAGTTTTCTCACTGCTGCTGGTGAGCAATAGTCATAGCCATGAGTTTTAAAGTCAGTTTGAAGAATAAACTACACACTAACATTTTGCGTACTTGAAAATTACTACAATAACAAGTGTTCACTACTCATAATAGTTTGTTCAACTTCAATATACATATTATTTAAATCATTTTCACCCCGTCACAAAAAACACAAAGATAACAGTTCAACACTGGCAGCTAGGTGCAAATGTTTTTTATACAATTTTGTTACTGGGTATAGATTTTTTATACTACACCCCATGCATGCACTATCCACACTCCTTGCCGCAATGATGTAACGCCATTCATAAAATCCTCGCACTATCACAATGTCCTTGAACTAAGACGTACTCATTCATAAATACTATAGTATTCTGGCACTACTATAATAAGAATAAACAAGAATAAAAATCTTAAAAAATCACACAGTTTAATAGGGCTGTATACAAGAAAAAGAAAAAGCCTTGTTACAGTTAACACTCGGGATGGAATTTTCCATTCGTTCCTCAAACCAATGAAAGACACCCATAGTCCAGAACCATTGGTTGAAATCAATGAAATAAAACTTTAGTTATTGAATGAAAATGTAACTGAATTATTACAGAGAAATACAAATTCTCCACCCGTCACCACACACACACACCCATGCCACATACACGCACTCTTGTTCTCAAAACAGTCATTAAACTATACCTTTGTGCATGTATACCTTTAGCTTGTGTAAACACGTCCACTATCCAGATTGTGTCTTCTAAGGGAAGGTGCTTCACCTTGTTTGCATGTGCATGAGCTGCCTTACAGGTTTTATCCATGGAAGCTGTAAATGCTGTAATAATATCATTTATACTTTAATCTTTATCCTAATGTTTCATCTTTGGAAGTAAAATGCATCTACATGTATTTGCAAAGAAGGATGAATGTGTTTGCAAATTACTATATCTTTTTTTAAGCCGTGCCCGATTAGCTCAGTCGGTTACGCGTCCGACTATCAATCCAGGGGTCGCGAGTTCAAATCCCCCACCTGGCAACTGTCTCCGTGATGATTGATATATGACATTGTGTGTCATTATCATTCGTCTCTCACCACTGACTCAAGTCGGAAAGTTATCAGTTACTTGCAGAGAAACAGTGGTTAGGTTAACTGATCGTCTGTATGCCCTTGATGGTATACAAATGACGCTAAATATTCAATCAACAATTTTCTTTTGAATAGTTATCTAATTCTTAAAACTCACAAAAGCAGCCACATGAGTTGAACAAATCTTATTGATACCAAAATATTTTCTTTTTTTAAGTTGTTTGGAGAAAAACTCCAAGAACTTGCAACTAAAAGTTTTAGCTGTGGTGTTTTAGATAAGGAATTTCTTTGGACAGCTGAAAAAATAATATCTTTATATGGCTGCTAATTTTTGCATTTACATGCATTTTCATATATTTTGTGTTTATGGGGCTTCATTTTTCTGGCTAATTCACATGCTTCTTTCCCCCATTCATGTTTTCATTCAAGAAAAAAGGTTGATTGATTGAATATTTAGTCTTATTTTTATACCATTGAGTGCTAACAGATGATCAGTTAACCAAACCAGTTTTCTGGGATCCTGAAAGGTTAATCAGTACTCGAGCACACTCCACTGCTGCAAGTAACTGATAACTTTCTCACTTGAATCAGCAGTGAATAACGAATGCTAATGAGACACAATGTTGTATATCAATCATCACAGAGACTGTTGCCGGGCAGGGATTCAAACTCACGTCCCTGGATTGATAGTCAGAGTCAGACACATAACCGACTAAGCTAATCGGGCCCAGCTCAACTAAAAGGAAGTGGCAATGTATTAATATATATATACCTTTAATGTTCATCGGGTTTGTTTCAATAAAATCCATCAACAATTTGTCTGGTTCTTCCATTTCATTCATCCACTTGAATATTTCTTTGTCTCTTGTCTCAGGATCCTTAAAATACAAACATTAAACAATAGAAAACAGAGTTATAACAACACTTGATAATATTTACAAATCTTAACCCGAAGTATGCTGTATGCTGTTGTATACATGTATGTACGCTGTTGTATATGTACTCTGAAGTATATGTATGGTGTTGCATATATACGCTGTTGTATATGTACGCTGAAGTATATGTATGCTGTTGCATATATACGCTGTTGTTTATGTACATTGTTGTATATGTATGCTGTTGTTTATGTATGCTGTTGTATATGTATGCTGTTGTATATGTATGCATTGTATATGTATGCTGTTGTTTATGTATGCTGTTGTATATGTATGCTGTTGTTTATGTATGCTGTTGTATATGTACGCTGTTGTTTATGTATGCTGTTGTATATGTATGTTGTTGTACATGTACGCTTAAGTATATGTATGCTGTTGCATATATAGGCTGTTGTTTATGTACGTTGTTGTATATGTATGCTGTTGTTTATGTATACTGTTGCATATGTATGCTGAAGTATAATGTATGCTGTTGTTTATGTATGCTGTTGTATATGTATGCTGTTGTTTATGTATGCTGTTGTATATGTATGCTGTTGTTTATGTATGCTGTTGTATATGTATGCTGTTGTATATGTATGCTGTTGTATATGTACACTGTTGTATATGTACGCTGAAGTATATGTATGGTGTTGCATATATACGCTGTTGTATATGTATGCTGTTGTATATGTACGCTGAAGTATATGTATGCTGTTGCAAATATACGCTGTTGTATATGTATGCTGTTGTATATGTATGCTGAAGTATATGTATGCTGTTGCATATGTACACTGTTGTATATGTACATTGTTGTTTATGTATGCTGTTGTATATGTATGCTGTTGCTTGATCGATTTGTCCCCTTTATCAGGTGCACAATTTGTGTGTGTATGTGGTACTGACAGCACATTTCTGTGACCAGATTTCAAATTCAATAACATTTGTATTCCTATACCAAAAAGGGGGTGCAGGACTGTCTTTCCATACCACTGCCTTTACGTACCATTTCAGGACAAAGCGTACCACATATAGATTATATAGTAGTAAATACCTGATGGGGCGCTTGATAATACGTTGTCAACTAGGTGTGAATAACAAGTATCATTTGCTCAAATCAGTTGTATATTAAAGCAAACTGACAAAAAGAAAGTAGTAATGGGTATCATCAGGTTAATTAAATGAAAAAAAAAAAAAACGATTAATTTTTAAAGCAGTACAATATAGTAATTGTATGTTAGGTTATAAAGAACGAGAAAACATATATATATCGGTTTAGATCAATTTCTTTTTTGTATAAGCATTTTATTTTTTTCACATAATAACGCATAAAATAAGCACATTTTACATATAGCACATAATTATAACAAGTAGCCAAACATACATTTTTTTTCTTCATTCACTGTTAAAATTTCAATATATCAACAATTTAATATATCATAATAAAATCATAACTCGTTGATCAGTAAGCACTCTTCGTACGCTGTTTTCATAATCTATGGAGTAAATGGTTACTCATCATCTTCACCGTGGTCATCAACTTTGGGGATAGGGCCATGGCCTATCAAATTGCTACAATCTCTCAGTAGCTTTGAAGTTGTGTATTCATCTTTGTCTTCATATTTTTCCCACAGATCGAAGAGATGTCCGTATATTTTCGTATACTTTTTTCGTTGATTTCTCGTCACAAATTTTCAGACACCAGTCGGACTGTTATTGAGACATCCTGGAGTGGAATGATGATGTAGAACTGCCATTCTGCTGCTGCCGTTCACTCTGGCGTTTAGGCCTCTATGCCAACCTGTAAAGATAAAAGTGAACTTTTAAGTGTATATGTACACACTACGATTAAGTAACGATCCAGTAATGAGTAAAATTTTGCGCTAAACATAATTACATTTATCTTTAAGGATACATACCTTCTACGTCATTATTGGTTCTAACAGTCTCGCGGAACACAGACCAATGTTCCGACTGCCATATGTTGCCCTCCACCCATGTATTTCTTACATACTGGATTAGTGGGAGGACTTCTTCGTTGCCTCCCTGGTCTGCGAGTGCCTTCAGGCTGTCGAAGGCACCCCTCACGTGTTCTGCAGGCAGGAATGGAAGAGCTAGTATCTTCCTGATGTTGACCCCCCTTCTGTGTAGGTAGAACTAAGACCCAGACGCACTACCATGCGATAAATGCGTTGGGTCCAGTGGAACATGCACCCTCGGATGGGGGTTCTCTGAAATACCTGACAGACCGCTTGCCATGCCACTGAAAAATACAGAAAAAAAACGTTAGAACATTATACAAGACATACTTTAATAAATGATTACGATTACAGATTTTAACGTTATATGGTCATAATTATCCTAAGAAATAGGCGGAAATGTATGTGTGGTAAATTTTTTATTTATAATGGTCATCATTATCCCAAGAAATGCAGGATTATTATAAATAGTTCATAATTAAAGAATCGGAGGAAATGTACATGTGGTAATTTATTTAAAGATAGTTACCTGCTTTGAAGTCAAGCATAAACCATTCTACATTTTGTTGTTCTGGTTCAAACTTCTTTAGAAGGGCCTCGAACACCTGGAATATAGAAAAAAATAATAAATATGCATCAAATACATCAAATATGCATCATATTATATTGACTTTTTTTTCTTTTGCACATTCTTTTCTTATTATCAAATTATACATTTCTACTTAATTAATATGAATCAAATACATCAAATATGCATCATATTATATTGACTTTGTTTTTTCTTTTGCACATTCTTTTCTTATTATCCAATTATATATTTCTATTTAAATATATGATTATACTTAAGCAACGTAGTCCCTTTTCTGACGTCGTGACATCAGTACAAAGTCAAATGGGACCTGCTTGATATCATCTTCCTTCTTCATGAATGCGTGAATCGTCATTAGCTGGCTGGTAGAAAGGACGAGTGACGACTTTGAACATCCCGTCAATGAACCACCAATGGGCCCTCTGCAGATGTTGGAGCTGATCTGGTGTTGCAAACAAGACTTGTCAAGCGCCCTCAAATGGTAGATCTTCGATGATGAAATCATCCGCCTGGAGGAAATCTGATCTGAAATTAAAATATAATGAATATATAAAACACAATCATAATATATTTAACATGAGGGCCATGATGGCCCTATACCGCTCACCTGACTGACCTTGAGTCACCCAACTTAGAAGATTATATAATACATGATTGTACACTTCAAATTCCAGAAAAATGAGATGAGCAAGAATTTTGATTTGTTTTGAAGATGTAACAGATGCGCAGAAGATTTCCAACTTGGTAGAGGTTCACCCATGGTAAATGTCAGTGAAATAACATTGAAATCAGGTCATTAGATTCTGACAAGAAGGCTTTTGAAGTTTTTACTATAGCTGCCTATATAGTAAACTAGCACCTCACTGTGGCGGTCATTTTTTTTAACAAATCACAACGGCTCGTACAAACTTGGTAAAGGCTCACCCAAGGAACATTTCTGCGAAATGGTTTTAAAACTGATCTGGTGGTTTCTGACAAGAAGATTTTTTAAGTTTTAACTAAAGCTTATATAGTAAACTAACCCTATCCCCTGACCGGCATATTTTTTGACGAATCACTACTGTTTCAACAAACCTGATAGGGGTTCCTCCAAGGAACATTTCTGCGAAATGGTTTTAAAACTGATCTGGTGGTTTCTGACAAGAAGATTTTTTAAGTTTTAACTAAAGCTTATATAGTAAACTAACCCCATCCCCTGACCGGCATATTTTTTGACGAATCACTACTGTTTCAACAAACCTGATAGGGGTTCCTCCAAGGAACATTTCTGTGAAATTATTATAAAATTGAGCCAGTACTTTCTGACAAAAAGATTTTTTAAGTTTTTAATATAACTTAAATAGTAAACTAACCCCACCCCCTGGCCACCATGTTTCGACGAATCAAGATGACTTGAACAAACTTGGTAGAGGGTCACCCAAAGACCGTTTCTGTGAAACTATTTTAAAATCGAGCCAGTAGTTTTTGACACGAAGATATTTTAAGTTTTTACTAATTAGCATACATAATAAACTAACCCCACCCCCTGGCCGCCATGTTTTTTGATGAATCAAGATGACTAGAACAAACTTGGTAGAGGGTCACCCAAGGAACATTTCTGTGAAATTATTTTAAAATCGAGCCAGTACTTTCTGACAAGAAGATTTAGTTTTTACTATAGCTTATATAGTTAACTAACCCCTCCCCCTGGCCGCCATGTTTTTTTAAGAATCATTATGGTTTGAACAAACTTGGGAGAGGGTCACCCAAGGAACATTTCTGTGAAATTATTTTAAAATCGAGCCAGTAGTTTTTGACAAGAAGATTTTTTTTAAGTTTTTACTATAGCTTATATAGTAAACTAACCCTACCCCTTGGCCGCCATGTTTTTTTTACGAACCAAGATTACTTGAACAAACATGGTAGAGGGTAACCCAAGGAACATTTCTGTGAAATTATTTTAAAATCGAGCCAGTACTTTCTGACAAGAGTTTTTTTTAAGTTTTTACTAATTAGACTTGCCCCACTCCCAGGCGGCCATGTTTTTTGAAGAATCAAGATGGCTTGAACAAACTTGGTAGAGGGTCACCCAAGAAACATTTCTGTAAAGTTATATTAAAATTGGTCCAGTGGTTTTAGAGGAGAAGTTGTTAGAAGCTAAAAGTTAACGACGGACGACAGACGACGGACACCAAGCGATCACAAAAGCTCACCTGTGAGCCTTTGGCTCAGGTAAGCTAAAAATATATGAAGCCAGTCTACTTATTTTCATGCTGAAAATACACAAGTTATTATTATTATGTGATGACAATAAATATCTTCGTAACAGTTTCACTAAAATATAATTATTCTGCTTATTCATATTTTTTCTTAAAATTCTTCTGCGTAATAAAGAATTAAAATTATTAAATATTCATATAAGTTTTTTTTCACATATATTATATATCCCATAAATCATACAAATTTATAAATCGATCGCGATGTTGAAGATCGACTTTCACTTTGACTTTCGACATATTCAGATGACAGAAACACCAGTCATCAGCTATGTCATCTGAATATCCGTGTATCTCTTGCGCTGTGAATATCACTGGATGTAGTCATGCTATCCAGTGTGACGAATGTGACCGAATGTGCATCGCAAGTATTTTGTTCAAATATCTTGTCAAACATTGTAGTGTGTAGTGGTTAATATAAAGCTTGAATATGAACTACATCTGATAGTGGTTTATACAGTCTTATCTAATGTTCATCTTGTCTAATTTGCATATAAATATGTGATGTCAGTGGCAATACTGATCTACATTTTACGCAAGACCATTCCAGATTGATCTGCCCCCTCTGCAACTGACGATATTGTGCATGTGTGATCCCTGCAATAAAAATACAAATAAATAATTAATACATGTCTTCGAAATTATACTAGATCTATTCAAAATTTAATTTATTATTATTCGCGCTATATTTTCGCTATATTGTAATACTTATCGATGCAGAAACTCGCAGGTGCTTCTCGCGATAACTTGTAAACACCTATTGTTCTCAATCACGTGTCCGTGATCTCCGCCATATTTGATTTGGTGTCCTGGTCGTTTAATAAATTGTTGCTTTATCGATTTATTAGGGAACTAGACGATGCGCACACCTGCAACTGTGTAAAAAATAATATTGGTTTACGTGGTGATGGCTTTCCGCAGTTTTCTACTTATAATTATACTGTTGTGGTTTATAAACAGAATATATTGATGAATGAGTTTTGATACTGTTGTTATTATTCCCCGACCTCACACTGTTTTTTATATCATGTGTTTATTATTTAACATAATTCAGAGGTGATGAGCGTATTTTTTTTTATTCTGTAGCGATGAGAGAGTTTAATTTCATGTCTTTGTCACTGCTCAATGTATGATGCAATTTAGTCACTAAATACTCATTAGCATCCCTGTTTACGGTAAGAATTTTCAAATTTACCAGTATTGAACATGCATTCCGAAAGTCAGTACCAAGTGTCAGATGACAACTGTGGAGTGAAGTGTCATCACCGAATACACAGAATTGCAATCCTTAATACACAGGATGTCACCCTATTAGCCCAATAAAAATTATACCTATAAGTTGGAGTCTTATTAACTGCTTTTAAACAAAATAAATTTGTGCTAAAATAGGTCGTGAATTTTAAATGGCAAGCGATTTCTTATCATGGGACGATAGTGATATAAATTTAGACGCATTATTGGGAGAATATACAGATTATGAAAATAATGACCGGCACATTGCTGTGACAAAGACTGAACCTTTAAAAGATAAATAACTGTGTTTGTATGTGTGCCCATCATGTTCAAAAGAGCTAAAGACAATATCTGGATTCTATGCTCATGTTACAAAAAAGCATGGAATAAGTACTGCAAAAGGTATTTAAATTTAAACTCATTTTTCCGAAGCTCCCTACACAAGCTTATTTATATCATTTATTTATAACATGCTTTTCAATTAATGATAGATTTATCAGTGAATTATTTATGTTAATTCCGCTGTTAAAATCAATGATTGTTAAAGAATAGTCAGTGGGGAATGGGTTGATTTCAGCACTTAAGACTTTTCTCGGGAATCAAGATTCAAAAACACTAACAATCAATCTAATAAACTAAATAAAGAAAATTATGAAAATATAATTTTAAACAAGAAATGTCACTGTTAAGTGTCACATGCCCCCCAAATGGTCTGTGAAAAATAAAAATATATGATATAATAGGAAGCGATGTATCCATGAATATAAAGAGTAATGGACTAATGTTTCAGACTAGACATGCAATTTCCATTTATTTATTTTTTTTACACTAAAGCATGACGTTGACCTTTGTGTAACCTTGACCTTGACATCTGATGTACAAACTCAAAGTGTTTCAACAAACTCAAATTGTGACCTTGACCTTTGAGGTACAGGTGTGGGTCTTACTAGCAACATGTCATGATGTTATATTGATCATTTGTAGCAAGTATCATTTAAATTCATCTATACATGACAAAATTACAGACCAGAAACGAAATCTCACATAAACTCAAAGTGTTGTCAAACAAACGCAAATTGTGACCTTGACCTTTGAGGTACGGGTGTGGGTCTTACTCACAACACGTCATCATGTTATGTTGATCATTTGTAGCAAGTATCAACAAAATCCATCTATGCATGATAAAGTTACAGACCGGAAACGAAATCTCACACAAACTGAAAGTGTTGTCAACCAAACTCAAATTGTGACCTTGACCTTTGAGGTATGGGTGTGGGTCTTACTAGCGACACGTCGTCATGTTATGTTGATTATTTGTAGCAAGTATCAACAAAATCCATCTATGCATGACAAAGTTACAGGCCAGACACGAAATTTCACACAAACTCAAAGTGTTGTCAAACAAACTCAAATTGTGACCTTGACCTTTGGGGTACTGGTGTGGGTCTTACTTGCGACATGTCGTCATGTTATGCTGATCATTTGTAGCAAGTATTAACAAAATCCATCAATGCATGACAAAGTTACAGGCTGGACACAAAATCTCACACAAACTCAAAGTGTTGTCAAACAAACTAAAATTGTGACTTCAGTGTTTTTTTTCGGCCATTTTTATAGCCGTTATTGGGTCATATTCCCAATGGCAAATAGTATCTTTTTTTCCCAATTGAATGGTAAAAATTCCCAATTGAAAACTTCAAAAATGTAAATTGAAACTTGCCATACTTCCTTGATAAAATAAAGAAAGTTTTCCCCATTCTGAATTTAGTATGACATTGATTATTTAATTAAATGGCCTGATAAGCAAGTGTACACTTTTTATAAATATATAAATATATTTAATGCAAAAAAATTTCCCAATGTTAATGAAAATGCCGCTAAAATTCCCAATTCTAAGGGTATGGGTCATCTTCCCAAAATGGTGGAAAAAAACACTGGACCTTGACCTTTGAGGTATGGGTGTGGGTCTTACTCGCAACACGTCATTATACTATGTTGATGATTTGTAGCAAGTATCAACAAAATCCATCTATGCATAACAAAGTTACAGGCCGGACATGAAGGCCGGACGGATAGACAGAGGGAAGGACGGACGCTGCGATTACTATACGCCACCCAATTTTTTTTTTTAGCGGGGGGGGGGGGGGGAGGATAAAAAATACTTCAAATTTCTCTATTTTTCAAAAAAACATCAAGACAATCTGTCTTATATTGTTTTTTTCAATACGGCCGACGATGACGCTTTAATCAAATCACTTGACTTGATTTCTCGGGGATGTACGTTATTTAAAAATAGCCACTATAGCGGAAGAACAGGCTTCCAGTCTCTGTGTCTATGTTTCTGGAACAGTATAAACAAACAATACATTACTATTATTAAATTTTCCCTATATAATCTTTATTGGTATGCTTTGTCCTAGAAACTGGTACGCTTTGTCGTGGTACGGTAAGGCAGCGGTACGCTTCATCCGACATTCCCAAAAAGATATTGGTAATTTTTGCAGTATACCATTATGAATCCTGTCTATTCTGAAGTAGTCTGGTACCCTGACCCATTTAATGAGTGAAAGTCATCACCATATGCATTGTTTGCTTAAATTCTAATAGATTAAAGTCTTGCCAGTTTTGGCACTTTGCAGATTTCATTTTTTTCATTTAACTATAATTGTCATAGCAAGCTGCCGCAAAAATGGTACCATACTGTAAAGATGTCAGTTAATAGCTTTATGTGATCGAAAATGGTAACGCCATCATACATGTATAGGTAATGTTTACTGTGTTACAATTCATGCAGACTTCAATAAAAAAAAAAATAGCTATCGCGAAAACACATGTCATTCTGGACAAACGTATATTTCTTTTCATTTTGTTATAGGATAAATGATGACATTATTGTACCTCAATAGATGCTAAATCAGGACGCATTTTCTCTGCAAACGCCGTATACATTTCAATGAATTTTTGTCCAAATTGTTTCTGGTTGCAACGGTCCATCTTGATCTATGAAGGGCTATAAAACGCTTGAAATATTCGCACTATACCATATGTATTTTATTAGTTTAAGCTCGTATCAGGCATGTTCTTAATTTTAATCGAGCAAGCCACACCTCTGTCGTAGATGGATATACATTTATTTGTGAAAATGTATGTCTTGAATACAAACAAATAACACATATGACTACATGTTATGATGTATTGTAGCAGGAATAACTTTTTAGTTAATTATAAAAATAGAGTTCTACAATATTTGTATATTCATAATGATGCAATTTTTCCATTGTTCGTTCACTAATATATTTTACAACCTTAAGGTTATTCATTACCTTAAATACTATTTATAGATATATACTTCTGTTGTTGTGCTAGCATAAACTGTCCACTTGACATATTGGGCAGTAATAAGTCAAATAAAGAAATTACTACAACCAATTAATTATTGTTCTTATAACATACATATTTCAATGTTCTCTTTCTGTTTCATTATAAATATGTTTGAGTGTATAATATTATTAATTATTATTTCTTCTTCTTCAAAGTAATTTATCCCTCATGAACTGAGTATTCTCTCGAATTGAGTGTATGTACATGTGGCGTTGAGGACCAAGTGCACTTAGTTAAAATCACATTATATACAGGTTAAAGACTGGGTTCTACGATGATTACT
The DNA here is from genome assembly GCA_029582155.1 of Panopea generosa. Lineage (NCBI taxonomy): Eukaryota > Metazoa > Mollusca > Bivalvia > Adapedonta > Hiatellidae > Panopea > Panopea generosa. The sequence continues at coordinate 59,322,934 of CM055906.1, read as the reverse complement.
TCATGGCGTCCCGAAACCCCATCTTGAAGGATGGTAGGTTGGGAGTTGCGATCAGTCCAGCAGGAAGGCTGTTCCAGAGTCTGATGGTACTCGAGAAGAAGGAATGTAGATGACAATTAAAATTCGACTGTGGGATCGTGAATCTCGAAGTATGTCCTCTTGTGTAGGTTGTTGTCATGGGAACTAAGTAAATGTCTACAGGGACAGCTATAAGATGGTACACTATCCTGTACAGCATGCTGGTGTCGGGGTTGCAATGTGTCCAAGTCTAATGTCTTCAGCATTGTTGTGACGCTGCTTGTTCTCCTGTAATCTCCAGTGACATATCTGGCTCCTCTCCGCTGGACTTGTCCAAGCTTTTTGATGTTCCTCTGTGTGTATGGGTCCAAAACTAACTACAGATGCATATTCAATAGATGGTCGAACTAAAGTGGAGAAACATTGTTGTTTTACTTGTTCTGGACAAACTGTATATATTTCGTAGGATGAAAGCTAGGTTACTTATAGATTTACTGCAGATATTGTCAACATGGTTGTTCCATGAAAGGTTGGCTTCTTTGACCATCGGTAACTCGATGTTGTGTATCTTGTTAGGAGATTGGAGTGGTTTACGTTTGTTGGTGATTCGTATTACCTCGCATTTCTCAGGATTGAATGACATCTGCCAATTGTTTTCCAATGTCTGTAGATTGGTGAGATCATCTTGAAGAACCTTGCTGTCCCTGGTGGATTGAATGCATCTGTATATGAAGCAATCTTCTGCAAACAGTCTGGCAGTGGAGGATACGCAAGTAGGCATGTCGTTGATGTACACCAAGAACAATAAAGGTCCCAGGACAGTACCCTGGGGTACGCCAGAAGTAACTTGTGCTGACGATGACTTGGATCCTTCCAGTACGACGGATTGCTGCCGGTCTTGTAGAAAATCTGCGATCCAAGAGTGAAGGCTGCTGCGTATTCCATAATGCTTCAGCTTGACCAATAGTCTCTGGTGTGGGACTTTATCGAATGCTTTGCTAAAGTCGAGCAAGACCGTATCAATTTGTTCCCCTGCATTTAGGTGTTGGCAAGGTCTTGTATGGTTCATAGCAGCTGGGACTCGCATGATCTTGATTTCCTAAACCCATGTTGAGCATCAGAGAGAATGTTATGACGATCTAGGTGAGAGATGACTTGGCTATGTTTAATGTGCTCTAGTATTTTGCAATGTATTGAAGTAAGAGAAACTGGTCTATAATTGGGTGCTTTGCTTCTATCCCCTTTCTTGAAGATTGGCGAGATGTGCGCTTGTTTCCACGAAGATAGAATACGGCCTTGATTGAGCGATGTTTGGAATATCAGGGTAAGTATGTCCATTAGTTCTTCCCTCAGAGTCTTCAGGAACATGACCGATATATCATCTGGTCCTGTGGCCTTGTGTGGGTTGATGGAATCTAGTAGTTTCCTTACACTATTTGGTTTGACTAGGATATCAGGTACTGACGGGTGGGTAGATGTGTCCAGCTTTGGTAGATCTTTGAGTTTTTCCGTTGTAAAACAGGTGTAAATTGATCATTGAGGATGTTAGCTTTATATTTATAAACGTATGTTTCTTAAAAGTATAGTAAAGTTGTCAAAAAGCTACAATGAATTAGTTTAACAATACTTTCTCAAGTAAATTTCATACTGCATGCTTTTTCTGTGATGCTTTGTCTTGGTTGACTATATAAGCCAGAATAAATGTGTATTCTGCACTTAGTTTCACATACGCTTAAGGTAACTTACACCTTACTTGTCACCGAGCTAAGTATCTATGTTTCTTATCTTTCTCTTTCAAATTATAATTTTATAATAGTAACATCTTCAAAATATGCTTATTGAATATTCCCCTACTTTTCGTTTGTTACTTCCTTTGTTTCCATTGTAAATGTAAGGACGAAACTGGGGAGACGGTTAAAAATAATTACAGTATAAAATAATACAAATATGAAATCTCAGTATTATCATAAGTGTCAACTATTATATACAGTGACCCAATTGTTGTTACATTTAAGTAGGCCTACATAGATTTGAGACATATAGCCTATTACAGAGGCCATTGTTACCTGGATCTCTTAAAGCAAATGCGGTTGTTTCCCAGATCCCCAGAAGTATTTGCCAAAGTTTCCCAAAGGTATTTCCCCAGATCTCTTATCTCCAAAATTAGGACTTTGATCCCTGAAAGAAATGGCTAATTATATATATATGGACCAGACATAAATGTACAGACAAGACTACGATGAGCGCAACTAGCTACACTGCAAACCATAGACACAATATCAAGGCCTTTGTCAAACGAATAAAATGACTTAAACGTAAATCCATCTTCTTCTTTTTCTACCTTTTTACGGAGTCTCAGACGTCTGCTGGTATTACATTGTACTAGTTACTTAATATCACAGAGGCTGGCATGCTAATCGATACTGGCTGAAATTTCGGATTGCACATTTAACATCTTTGAACCTCTGTCTGCTTTTATGATTGTGTTCATAATAAAGCTGATAAAAATGTTCAATACTTTCAATTATCGAATATTTAATATTTTTCTTCTGATTTTAAATTATTACTTGTTGAAAAATTAAGAAAAAGACTGAGAGAAAAAAGTTTGTCAAAAACGAGAACATCTATAATAACCAACCAAGAACACCTTTGATCATAGTTATAAGGGCGCATACATATTGCCAGCACAACACGGAATAATGGCATTTGGTCTCTACTCTTTGATAGAGGCCGTTATTTTGTGCCTAAATGCGGTCTGTGTATTGCATGAAGAGCGTTTTTTATCAAAAAGTAATCATTATTTGTTATTTTGATTGTGCCTTTTCTATAAAAATATTTAGTCAATGTACTGTAGTCTAGTTTTTCTTGGATGTATCCTAAGGTTTGAGAAACATTCTTCTGGGTTCTCTTGTGTGCATGTCACATATTAGCCTGTCTTTTTCCACTCGCACAAGTTTCACAACCATATTTATACTTCCTTTGTTAACTATAAGATATTTTACATTTTAAAATATTGATTATATAAACGACATAAAGCGTGGTGGTAGTCTAATGGATGGACACTCAGTACTGGTTCTACCCGATAGCAGTTCAAATAAGCTCTGAGCTTTCATCGCAATCAAGCTAAAATAAATTAGTATAAATTAAATTAAACACCATAATGTTCCCAGTATAACCTAGTCCAATACCTATTCACCAATGTATTTAATAACAATACAAGAAAAATCACATAAGAAAATCAGTGTCTCAACAGATTGTCACTGCAATGTAGCTACCTCTATCGCTAGACAGTAGCTATGTTCACATTAATCCATCTGTTCACATAAATCCATCTGTTAACATGATAATGGTTCTTAATTTAATAGTATTCCTTTTATTAGCTCGCCAGGATGAAGTCCAAGGAGATCAATTGCCATGACCGCGTTGTCATCTGTAGACACTAAGGTTAAACTTTTGCGTTTAAGTTTAAGATATCCAGGCAACCACTCATTGGATGTGAATGAAACTTTGCATGTGTGTTCACCATCATCAATGTAACACACAGAGACAAGAACCATAACTCTGGATTGCATTTTGGCACAGTTATGGCCCTTTTTGGACTTAAACATCCAGGTTTAACTTTTGTATTTAGTTGCGTTTAATTAAAGATATCTATGCAACCACTCATTGGATGTGAATGAAACTTTGCATGTATATTCACATCATCAATGGAGCACACAGACAAGAACCATAACTCTGGATTGCATTTGAGCACAGTTATGGCTCTTTTTGGACTTAAGACACCAAGATTAAACTTTTGTGTTTGGTTGCATTTAAGTTTAAGATATCTATGCAACCACTCATTGGATGTGAATGAAACTTTGCATTGGTATTCACCATCATCAATGGAACACACACAGCTAAGAACCATAACTCTTGGTTTATTTTGGCACAGTTATGGCCCTTTTTTGGATTAGACACCAAGGTTAAAATTTTGTGTTTAGCTGCGTTTAAGTTTAAGATATCTATGCAACCACTCGTTGGATATGAATGAAACTTCGCACGTGTGTTCACCATCATCAATGGAACACACAGAGACAAGAACCATTACTCTGGATTGCATTTTGGCAGAGTTAAGGCCTTTTTCTGACTTAATTTTTCAGGTTAAAGTTTTTTATCAGGTAAGATATCTCTGCAACCACATATTGGATATGAATGAAAATTTGCATGTGTGTTCACCACCAGGTTAAACTTTTGCATTTAGTTGCATTTAAGTTTTGGTGTTTGCCTCCAGTCTCAATCTTTGCATTGGTGGTGAGTTTTATCCCATCAGCAAGCTTTGTTGTCTTCTGACAACTCTTGTTTTCTATATTTCAGTAGGATGGGGAACAGACCAACGAGGGTTCGGTGAGCAGCCAGGCATGAAGACACAGATTATGAATTTGATACGATCAATACGCACTGTCATGAGAAGTACATTCATAACTTTTTTTCTACTTTTGTGTGCGAATAACATTTTTAGCTCAACTTTTGAATCTGGCATTTTTGTGTTTTTAAGACATGCTCATATCTCAGTAACCACTACCCATACATCACCAAAACTTTATGTGAGGGTTCACTACAGTAAAAGGGACTCAAGGGGTCAAATTTCAAAATGTTGAGCGCACTGCCCTCCAACAGCTCTTGTAATACTAAGATTGATTGATTGAATATTTAGCGTCATTTTTATGCCATCGAGGGCTAACAGACGATCAGTTAACCTAACCACTGTTTCCTGAGATTAACCAGTACTCAAGCACACCCCATCTCCGCAAGTAACTAATAACTTTCCCACTTGAATCAGCAGTGAGAGACGAATGATAATGAGACACAATGTCGTATATTAATCATCACGGAGACTGTTGCTGGGTGGGGATTCGAACTCATGACCCCTGGATTGATAGTCAGACGCGTAACCGACTGAGCTAATCGGGCCCGGCCAATTATACTAAGAAGATTAGGTTATATTTTTAAAACATTATTTATATTATTGTCTAATAACTGTTGTCCAATAAATTGTTTTGAGACATGCTGTACTTCAACAGCTCTCGTTTTTATACACTTAACTAGTCTATGAATAAGTCGAAATATTCTGTTTTGTTCAGAGTCGTGTTAAATCCAGAACAACAGAACAACCTATATTGTTGCAGTTTAACCCTTTACTCCATAGATACACGTTTTCCTGCACCAATCACAGAAGGCCTTTGAAAACAGTGCAGGAAGAGTTCAGATTGCTTGTAACAAGCAATCTGAACACTTCCTGCACTGTTTTCCACTCTGTCAATTAATATAAACATAATTCACCCAATAATTCAAAAGCCTTCTATATTAGAGGCGTCCAAAGGCGTCTATAGTAGAGGTGTCCAAAGGCGTATATATGAAGTAAAGGGTTAAACATATTCTCTTTATAACGATTGATATTTTTCTATTTTTAGTTCCATTAATCGGTATAAACGTACTGGTGATAGCCTTCATGTTAGTGCTGGGATGATACACAATACCTCACATCCAACCTCATCAATCGTCATCGACCACACATCAGCAGTCATCAACTGTGTTTCTACGTATATTATCAGCTGTCTGAGTATAGTCTCTCGTAACATATTGACTATTTGGATCAGAAGGAACTATCATAGAAACACTTGAAATATTTAGACTGAATGGTGGAAACATCTGTTTTATCAGACATCAATTAAATTTTCTTCAACTTCGCTAAATATAACCATCCTTGAAAAATAAATCAAATCGACTTTTAAAAAAGGTAGATTTTTTATATGAAATTTATACATTCTTTTGTTAAAAATGAGTATAAATAATAAAAACTTAAAACAAAAATAATTGCTTTTTATCTATCCACATAAAAATATTTTGATCTAGCACAGCAAATAAAACAACATTTTTAAGGATTGCCTATTAACTGGTGTTATTTGGTAAATATTTCTACAATTATTACAATATTAATACAAGACATTTTAAATATACCAGTTTAAAATTGTGGTTTTGTAATTTGCAATAACTTGTTCCAACTTGTGAAATATCTTTATGGACCAATTATCAATTGTAAACACTTTCAAATTGTATGTTGGTTGTATGGGACTTTAGTATACTGTTAAAGCAGGTTTGTTACATTCATATCGAGAATGTACATTTGTGTGATTTTCAAGATTGAAGAGTTTGCGTATGTTCTTTAGTTATAGCATGACTGTGTGTATGGCATTTCATATTGGAATACAATATCATTACTCCATGTGCAATATACAGTGTATACTAGTAAAATATTATAATCCCATTAAAGTGGTAGTCATTGACCGTTACTTTTTTATTAGCTCACCTGAGCCAAAGACTCACAGGTGAGCTTTTATGATTGCTAGTGTGTACGTCCATTGTAAACTTTTGCTTCATACAACTTTTTCTTTGAAACCACCCGATATATATTCACTAAATTTGGTGTAAAACATTCTCATGTGAACCTCTCTCAAGTTTGTTTAAATCATGACCCATGGGATTAAATTTGACACTGTCGCAGGAGCTTATATTGTTATAATTTAAATTTAAAATATCTTGTAGCCTGATATGGTGAGGCTACAAGCTTTGTAATTTGCAGGTATTCATTGGTAACAAGTTGAGATACCCGAGATTTTGCTCTTGTTTTTGTCAAAACTGAAAGTCAAGGTATGACTTCTCATAGCAGGATAAAGAAACTGGTTTTAGACATTTTTATCTCACAAAAGAGTCGGAGAATTAAGTTTCTTGCTGTGTATTACACAACATACAAAATATTTCTGACGTACAGCAGTTTTGGTAAAACAATGATTATTTACTTATTGAATATGATTGGTATGCATGAAAAAAAATATTCTTTTTTTTTTGTTTTTGGATAGACTTATTTATTTTTAAGATCAATCATAAAATACAGATACTAAAATGCACATAAGTTCAAAAACTTTTCACATTTCACTGGTCACGAGACATAAATGATCCATTTTTGCCAATAAAAAATAGTGTCCAAAATGTTCAGTGTAGTACAACTACGCTGTAAGATTGGCAAAGCTCCAATGTAAAATGGAAGTGATTAAGAGTGCATACAAGGTCAAACAGAGGTATTGATGTAAATGGGCAACATTTAACCATTTCATTTTCTCTCTGGACAGGGAGACACACATCACCTCTAACATTCATTTCATTAGGCCATCTTACATTAATTCCTAGATTTTCATACAATTTGGTCTCAAAACAGTGGCGGGGTGGTGGTGCATAAAAATCTAGGAATTAATCACAGCATCTCACCATCAATAGGAAGAAAATAATGATAAAAAGATGCAATATTTAACATGTTTTATTTAATGTATGATCTGTAGTTTTCCATTCATACTTATTGGCCAGATACAGATAAACATGAACATCTCCCTACAAAATAATCTTCAGATCCCAGACAACACCTGCTTACCTGTATCAGAATAATAATTGGTACAATTGTGCCTAAGATTTTATCTGGCACTCATTAATTTTTGTTAATACATTAGGATGTTTAAATGCCTTCTCCTTGCAACTATTCGTGAATGTAACATGATGCCGATTTAATATTGTACTGGTTTCGGATTATCAAGTTATATCACTATTTATGTTCAGACACAAAAATTAATTTATGGATATACACGGAATATTCATGGGTGCCAGGTAAATTCTAATGCACAATACAAACTTACATATTTAATATAATTAACTGTAACAATATAAATCTGGACCTCAAAACAAATGATTTGCCGATGGATAAAAATAATTTGTTGAACATTGAACAAATAAAATGGCATTACAGGGTAATATTTGAGAATGTTGGATAGTGTGCCTTTTGTATGTATATGTTTTAATGAGAACCATTTAAATTAAATACATCCGAGATACATGAGGCTCAACAAGGTCTGTATCGCTCTACTGTTCATTCTGGTCATTTCAGGATGATAATCATCCACAACAAGTTTGGATAAAAACTGAGTCTTATTGTGTTAACAGTGCAAAAATTCAGCCTTTTTCTGACATTTCAACATATTTTAAAGAAAACATGATATCGAGCATAAATCATTTTTCTATTTTAGTAACAGTGACCATGACCTATTTACCTCAAATCATCTCTGAGCTTCATTTCATGATAATAACCTTATGAACAAAATTTCATCAAAATATCTCAAAGGAAACCAAGTTTCCATTTCATGTTTGGAGCCTATATACAAAATTTTATTAATTTACCTTTGGAGGAAACTTAAGTTATTGAGATGAAACCAGTTTTCTATTTTAAGTAACAGTGACCTTCACCCAATCTATGGTATCTCAAAACCAATCTCAAGCTTTATTTTCATAGGAATCTATACATAAAACTAAAATTACAGAGTGGAATCAGTTTTTCTAATATACTTTTTAATTTCAATCATTCCAGGGCAATAACTGTTGATTCCAATTGGATTGGTTTTTATTGAATAATCATTTACATGTTTATGCCTTCTGTGTTTATTCTGACAAAGTGTGATCATGATTCAATGAAAATAAAAAATGCTACAATGTTTATAGGCAGACATGGGCACTTTTCAATCATTTCTGGGCCATTGCTGTCCATTCTGGTTCAATATGGCCAGTTATAGAACACTTCAAGCTTCTGACCAAGCTTGTTTATGATCCATTGGAAACTAGTCTACAGTTGCTAGTGTTTACAAAGCAAATATAAGCATTTTTCAATCATGTCTGATAAGGGTGTTTGAGCATCTTGTCAATAATAATAACAATCCAATGAAAATTAAAGGTGCTACAGTGTTAACATGGTAAAATTTGGTATGGTAGTTTTCAACAATTCAAGGGCCACAACTCTCATTTCTACTCCAAAAGCACCCATTCAAGAACTCGTCCTAACCAAGTCTGATCTACAGGTTAATAGTTTCTGAACGTAATTAAAGGCAATAATCAGCATTTTTAAAGGGCTATAATGCTTTTGGTCAAATTGGACTAGTTAAAAATATTGTCCATGATGCCAACGACATATCCTGACCAAGTTTGGACAGGATTGGATGAAAACTTGAGGATCTACAGAGTTAACAAGAAAAATTAACTTACAGGTGGGCAACAGACAAATAACTATGAACAGTTGAGTGATCAAAATTCAATTTATGAACAATCAACATATAAAGTTATCTAAAATTAATTTTCTTTTTGGAAATTTGTCATTCCTCAAATTACTTATTTTTAACTCATATTTGTGTCAAATAACAAATTGCATGATATTTCGTTCAACAAATTATTATTCAATAGACATATTACTTGTTTTGATGATTATCTAGACCCTATTTATATTATATTAATTTCTACTGTTGAAGAGATAAAATATTGTACAAGAAATTGGAAAAATTAAGTTTAGTTAAAACTTATTTTATTGCTTTTATATAAAAAAACAATAAAACAAGTTTAAACTAAACTTAATTTTTCCAACTTCTTAAAAAATTAAGTAATGGTATCTGGTTTACAAAATTTCCATCAACAACTGATTTGTGAAATAAATTATATCATCTCTGTGAAATATGAATATTTACTAATTGCACAAGATGTATATAAAATGAAAGAGGCTCAATAGAACAACAGAACAAGAACATGAAACATAAAAATGTTCACAGACACTGATACTTTAGATGTTACAACAATTCGATCTTAAACCATTTTAAACTTTTTTTTTTTTTTTGTATTATTCCTACTTTATATGACTCAATGGAAAAGAATGTCTTATGCCTTATTGACCTGACCACAGGCAATTTCAGATATATTTTCTGTCCGTTTTGGGATTCGAACCTATTGCCCCTGTGGTGTCAGCGGCTATAACCAAACTTGGGTCATTGGTTGCCACAAAATAAAACAACTACTCAAAATTATTTACCAGGAAGATACAAGTTGAACAAAGCTAGTTAATAAAGAAGACAGATTAATCCTACATACCAAACAGCAGACAACGAGTCCGCTTTAAAGTTTCAACCAACACGACTATAAATAGCAAAATAATGTACTAATTAAAAAACAAGATAAGGAAACATAAACACTACAAAAAATTTATTGCAGAAATAAACATTGCCAATTAATATCAATAAAAATTAACAGTAACAAAGGACAAATTTTTTATTACCCATGCATATGCCTTGCATAACAAGTTGGAGAACTGTTACATTGTGCCAGATCAAATGCTGATACAAGTATACAAGTGTAAACATGGCGCAGGTTCGCCACAGGAGCTTCAAGTTCTATGTTCGGTATATGTTCTATATTCCCTTTAGAAGTGTTTGATCATGTGTACCATATAGGTTTATAGGGACACCTAATGGTATAATAATACAAACAAGCTATACAGAGTACAGACTATAGATACTATATAAAAGATGAAACTTCCTGTGATGTGATTGAGGACAGCCCTTTGTTTTCATCTATCATTAATGGAATTGGTCGGTTCAGTATAGCTGAAATAATTTTAATGTACCGTGTCCTTCCAAATAAAATTTGAATTTTTATTTTTTCAGTGTCCTGTCGGAAGTTGTCCCCAAACTTTTCAATCGACTGCAACAGCTTTTCTGACAGCGTAGTGCAATATGCACAGGAAGTTTTAAACATTGTATATGCTTTCCATTTGATTAAAACTATTCAATGCTCATGTCTGAAAAGTATTTTTAGTGTTTTTGTGTACTATGTTACTTCCAAATGAAAAAATGAAAACTGCTTCCAATGACTGACTGATAGCTGAAACATTTCACCGATTTACCTTTACCAATCATGATGTGATTTAAGCCTTTGTGGCAATGTCAACTATCTTAATAAAAGGGTCAGAACAGTTCAAGAAAGACTGCTTGATACAGACTTTAAGAAACTCTGCAAACATCTGAAACTTCTTAACTTAATATGCAAAGCATCAGAAGGATTTAACCAACCACTTATATGGAGCTTTACGTTTGTATATATAAAATGGTATGAAATGTTTATTTGCCTTTGCTGTTGAAAGGCACATAAAAGCAACAGAGATACATATTGCTTTCAATAACTGAAATGAATGAAAATAACATGTACGAGTTTAAAATGACAGCTATTTGAATTTCAGGTAGACATTTTGATTTACTATTAAATAAATATGATGTGAGAATTGGATTATATCAACATTGGCAAGTAAATTACTTTGTTGATCAACCAAAATAATCCCAAGTTTGTTGCCAATGAATATTTTTTCTGTTCAATATCTAAATGTTTACCCAATACATCTTTCTGGCCTGTGATTGGTCGTTGGATTTAGGACAGAAGTTTTGGTATGGTTTACACCTTCACAGTCATGGTCAGGTAGACAATCCAAGTTTTAGTATTAACTAATTAGAATAGCCTGAATGTGTTTAGGCACTTCAAAAATGATGAATATCCAAACTTGACACTCTGCAGGACCTGGGGGTCAATAAATATGTCCAGGAATATTGTGTGACTTAACAAAAAATAACAAACAGATCAATTCAGAATTCAAAAAGAAGTACATGTACAAATATACATGCGAGGTCAGTTCTGAAGTTATAATAAACAGTTGAACACAATCATACATAATTAATAAAACAACAAAAATGATTGATGTATAAACATTAGCAAACCAATGATTACATGTGTATACATATATATATGTATATATATATATATATATATATATATACATGCATTAAAGAAGCGGCAGTCAATACTGATACGGATGGATGAACAGATACATAATCAAAACATCCCCGTAAACTTACAGGTACATGAATAATGTATGAACGTTTTTTTAACAGAAGTGGTTACTTTACAATATTGTGTTGATGGCATAAAACACATAATCCGAGTAGAACTACAGATACAATGTGGGACTGGGGGCTGGGAGGGGATGTATGAACATACATGACCTGTTTAATATTTAAATTTATGGTTTATCTGTACAACTAAGTAAGTATCTAATCCCCTGTTGAGAGCCCCTTAAATAGCCAAGCGTCATTTGTGAAACGTTGGATTGTTAGTTCAATTGACAAGACCAACAAACTTAACATCATAGTTAAATCTTAGTTTGAAAACAGAAAACCCCCAAGTAACTGTTACCGTCAATAAGTAAAAGTTCTCCAGTTGTAGTTAATGAAATATATATTATATATATTATTTCAATAAATTTATATAAAATCAAAAAAGTTTAGTGAATTGAAAAAAATATGTCTACTGCTATATGTAATGGAAATGTTAGTGACCGCCGAACATCAGAATCTACCATCAGTATACTGTACTAATAAAGGCAACAGAACAATGATCTAGGGGTAGAACGTCTGCCTCACATGCTTAAGGTTGTGGGTTTGGTATCCATACCACGTGTCTACGGCATGATACTCCAGTGTGGCAGCTAATTAGAATACTGTCTCAAATAAACACCATCGTGATATAACTGAAAATATTTTGAAAGTGACCCTAAACGCCATACAACCAACAACCAACCAATAAAGGTGGTCCTTCCCGCAGACAGAACAAGGCCATTTCATGACACCCATTTCTGCCGAGGTATGACACAGTGTAATAAAGTTACAAGTTACAATCATTTGATCTAATTAAGCCATTATCAGTCAACCCTATTTTCATTATACAAGCAAATAATATATATCTTCAAACATTCTGTTTCTTCAATAAAACGTTGACATTCAATACATTTATTATAAATACATTCAACTATACCAGAAATTTGATTTGAACAATTGCACAAATTATATACTTCTCCTATCTCACATGAATGAATTCGAGGTATAAGCATATGATCAAGCTAACGCACATCTGCTTGACTTTTAGGAAAGGACAATAGTATATGTAGGTGTCTTGGGACTTAAATGATGTGTGCATTAAGAAATATAGTCAACATATTGTATGTCCAAGGAGCCGTTTGAAGATTATTCTATTTTGCAACAAATTATGGACAACAATTCCAATATTCAAGCAATTAAAAAGTTGTCTGTTAAATTTACCATTATTTGATTAGGCTACAAAACTACAGTTCTGATTAGTGCAAGTTATTGTCATTTTATTATTTATTTCAAATTAGTGCACAAAAAAAGGAAATACACTGAACAGAACAGTTAACCCCCCACTTGTGCTTTTTCAATAACTGTTATTTGGATTATCGTGTGAAAATTTTACAATAATTATGAAATTATTCCAATTGCTGTGAAATTAAATACAGACTTGGTCATTGTTATCAAAAGATGTTCTTTCTTATTCAAATCCAAATTCAAGAAAATTGATTTAATGCCTTTTGAGAAAAATATTGGAAAGAACGTTCATCAATACAGCTGAAACGATTCCAACACAGGGAATTAGCAAAATAAAAGACAAATGTTGAAGAACAAAAATATTAAGGATTAGTCAAACTAAATATAAAGTACAATGTACATACAGTCACTTATATAGTTTGTCGGTTCCTGAGAAGATTTTTGAAAATTCATGATTTTATCCATTTTTGGCCTCTGCTGGCCCCTTATGGATATTAAATTGCCCTTTAATTCACCAGTTAACATTTAACAAAATGTATTTATAACAAATAGCTTATAATGTGAATTTATTAAAGACATTAATTTGTTTTTTTTATTCTTTAAGCTATCCACTGTCCCATTCAATTAGTTCAAAAGATGTAAATGAAACAACAATACCCAATTCCAACTTCAACATTACCAACTTATGATGTAATACATGGCAATGGCAGATCTACTCTTTCAATAACCCAGTATAAGCCCTACCACTACTCCCCCACCCAACCCTAACATCACATTTTTTATTAAAATCCATTATATCTACTGAAAAAATTTGTTTCTGTATTTTCCCTACGCGTACTGAAAGTGGCATTAAAAGGCAAAATGACAAATAAACTATAACATAAGCTGGTCTTGCCAATGATAATTTAAGCCAAAAAAAACCCCCTTCAGTTTCAACTGTTTTACATTTTTATCTACTGAACATACATGTACACTGTAATATGCATGTACACTGTAATGCACATATACACTGTAATACAGGAAAAATCCTTTATCTCTACAATCCACTGAATTCCAACTGTTTCTAAATTGGTTGTACATGTATCTCTCTAGTTCTTTAATCCTCTTAATAATACATGGTATTGTTTGTAAACTGATTCCAGTTGTCTGGCTCTTTACTTCATTCTATAATAACCTTTTGTAATACTTGTGTATGTTCAATGTTCCAAGCTCTGCTTAAGTCCTAAAATATCAGGGTTGCCAGCAGGTGCTCACAAAAAGCTACACAGCTGCATCACAACATCCGTGTTCAGCATACACTACATTACTACATGAACTACCACATAGTACTGTTGCTGTTTGTTTTAAAAAAAGAAGTTTTACTTACAGCTACTTATGGTGACAATGTTATGGGAAAATGAATAAGTACATGTAGTTCTCCCAACCACATAAACGTACCAATAAAATTAAGACAAACATCATCCTCTGTAAAAATCATATTTTTTACAGAAACTAATGAAAGACTGACATATGAACTAATGATATAATGAGAAAGAAGTGAAAGTCGTTGAGCGTGCTATCCACTATAGGCCATATTTAATAGACATTTGGGAGGAAAAGTGGTATTTTACGTTCATAACTTCACATACACATGTACGAATGGTTCCCCCAGAACATTAAAGATCCATGGTTTAACACTACATAGCTTTCAGTATGCATGAAAAACTAGTTTATTAATATATATAAAAAAAAAAGTTTTTTGTCACAAAAGTTCCATTGCACTACTCTATCCATCTTCCTTCGGAGGTGTGAACCAACCTACAATAAAAACAAGAAACAAAGTGAGAGCTGTAATCTAAACATTATAAGTTTTACTTAGCAAATTTATCCACTTTTTCAATAAATGTCTATTTCAAAGTCTGATGCCCCAACACAGAGTCAAACATGATCCAAAGGTAAATATTATGTAGAAGCCTATGATAAATATAAAATATGATGGCCATAATTCTGTCATGTAACTGTGTAAAAAAACTGCAGTTGCTACAGGTGTTAAAATGCACACCAGGTTCTCCACATGCCATTTATGCACAGGGTCACCCCAGCGCTTAAATGGCAGAAATGGTATGCCCCAAGTGCTTGAAATTTTAAACAATATCTTTCAAAAGCTTAATATATTTCTTTTAAACTTCATTTTTCTTACCATATCTTTTCTTATTCTAATGCATAAAATGAAACATACTAAATCTAATGACTTTAACTGACTAAGTTTATACTCAAGTTTTACTCAAACAGATGTAAATCTATTTTAATGAGTGCTCTATACATCGCTTGAAAATGTTTTTGGGCAGACCCTTGAGTGTGCGCGCTCATACCCAGCAGCTTTGATTCCAACTTGTGGAGAATCCTGCACACTACATAAAAGTTAACAGATAGACAAACTACAGGCACAGGGTGATCAAAAGAGCTCACTTGAGCTTAAAGTGACCTATACTGATTGCCCTTGTGTTGGTCACTTACTTACCATTTTTTTCGTGTATTTGCACCAGGGATTTGAAAGACTGCTGAGCTCGTACTAAACTATACTGATTCTGAAATGACAACATATTCAGCATAACTTCCCTTCATAACAATGCAACCATGTAAAATTTTTAAGTTGTTTAACATGAAAATATATGATGTTTTAAATGTCTTTCTATACTTTCCGAGTTCCAGTTACCTGGGAAGGATAATATTTCTTCTCTCTCTTTTTTAATGGGATTCAATGCATTTCTGGTTATATATGGCATATCAAGTTTTATTGGTGGAGAAAGACCTTAGAATGAATCTGGGTAGTATCACCATCCTTCCACAAGTAACAGGCAAACTTTTTCCCATAAAATTTGTGGATTGAGCAGGACTCAAACTACAACCTTAGTGGTGAGAGGTAAATAATCTTGAGATAGCGCCTTTGACCATGGAAGACTCTTAATGTCAATTCTAACAACTACAAACAATATATTTCTTCAAAATACATGTACGCTTACCAATGTGCTATATGAACCTGGTATGCGAAGCGTAGCATATGTACATAGTACTAAAACAAATTTTAGAACTATCCACTTTTGACTACTAAATGGATCTCCCAACTGTAATGGATCTAGTTCTTTAAGGTAGCACAAAATGTTGACTTTGAAACCAGCACAAAATCTCTATTTTTAACATCATACAATACTGAAGTACAATGTCATGTATTTTCACCTGCAATAATTAAAGGTCTCAAATGATAATTTCATCGCACACCTTTGAATCAGTGAAAAAACACAATAAATGTCTTAAAAAATAAATTTATTTTTAAAACGGATAAAAAGCATATCATTAATAAATATAAACTGAATAGTCAGTATGTAAAATCCATTAGAATATGACAAATTTGATATCTATATCGGAGTGGTAAATTTAAAACAAAGTTAAAAAAATCTCCTTTTTGCAATACCGTATCAGTGAGAATATATAAGCATGCTATAATGGAAAAAAATATGTTAAGCCTATTTCTAAATTTTATTCAATCATGATATATTCCCTTAAATACTAAAAAATTGAAATAATTTTGTTGAAGCAAAGAACAGTAAACTTGCTGACTGGCTTACCTTGGATGCTCCAAACTGTATCCGTGCCTTGCCCTTGACCAGTGTGGCTGATATTTGGAATATGACAGACTCCATACTGTAGGCACTGCTCCAACCCTACAAGGAAAATCCCATTACCATGAACACTATGGTCTTTGTAAACTTTAACTATATAAAATACATAGATTAATTATGAAACAAGTTGATGAATGATAAACCATACTATTTCTACTAAATGCATGGGTGACTTTAATCAACCCAAATTAAATATGATTTCAAATAAAAATTGTAATAAAAAATTAAACAGGATGCAAAAACTGGTCAGAGAACCCTCTACTGACTTACAGTGGCCATAGTATTGTTTGAAATTTTAAAATATAAACCACCTTTTAGGGGGAGGAGACTCTTTATTCCTACTTATTGGGATGATTTAGTGATATTTCATATTATATAATTATCATCAAATTTGAGACTTGAAAAATTAAAACCTGGGACCCAACCTAGCCTCTTACCTGAAATTTAATACTCATTACTAAACCAAATCTTATTTGCTATGACCAGATGATGCTATAGATCTCAAATTGAATAAACTTTTTGCATAAATAGATGAGAAAATTAATAATTTGTATCCACAACAGACAACTGATGATGGATGACACATCATTGTATAAGCTGTTCTGGCCATTGGCCAGAAGAGCTAAAAAGAACCATGTAAAGTAATTTATAGGCTTACAGACAATCAGTAAATCTAACAACTGTTTCCTGGGATCCTGAAAGGTTAACCAGTACTCGTGCACACCACATCTCAGCAAGTATATTATAACTTTCCCACTTGAATCAACTGGTAAAAAGACTAATGATAAAGAGACACAATATCGTATATCAATCATCATGGAGACTGTTGCCGGGCAGGGATTCAAACTAACTACCCCTGAATTGATAGTCAGATGCGCTACCAACTGAGCTAATCAAGCATTTATGTATAGGTACATTCAAGGGTTCTGTTACACTTTGAAAGTGTACGACTTCAACCATACCAGCAAGTACACGTCTTCATAAGGAAATCTTAATATAAACATTTTGTATGACATACCTGTTTGGTCAACAGTTCCATACATATAGCACCACCCCCCAACACATATCCACCTTGCAATATAGGGGTTATCACACGGATAAATGGAGGCTCAAATGGAAAATTTTCCTGAAAAGTAAAGAAAATATTATATATCGTTTCATGTTGGAAATAACACAGAAAGAGTTTCTATGTAAAGAGTATTTTTAAATTAGAAATATTAGACAGACTCTCATTTCATTGGGCCCTCCATATCCCCCAAGCCATGAAGTTCTTAGGTTAATATGAGTTATGGACACATGTACTTTTTGGAAAATCCACTCTAGGTGCACGAGATATGATACAAAAAAAAAATAAGCTATGTGTAGCTATTGACCGACTATGTTTTATGTACAATATAGTACATCAGCATGATGGGGTGTTGGGAATGGGAACAGGACTGTATCAATGTATCAGTCAACACTTGATAACACTAGTCAACAAAATGATGATGTGTTCCCTGTAAATATTTGCTGATATCGCGGCCAACTAAATGACGTGTTGCTGTAAATGTTAACTTACATCAGCAAATTCCTTTGGGAGTCACTTCCTTGTGTTTAAAGGCGTTTTCGGTAGTAAATTCTGCGCAGCATTTTAGTTTAATCATATTCATCAATAAATTATATTTAACTTATTTATTTTACTTCGATTGTGAAACAAGTTATTATAACTTATATAAATCACACTCGATGTCTTCCTGGATAGTAACCAGTAATAAGCATACGCTGAAAAAGTGTCTTACTTAAGAACACCACACACATAGCCATGACAGAGGATCGAACCCAGAACCCTCCAATCATTAGGCAGATGCTTTATCACTGGACCACGCTCTCCACATAGATCAATAAATTAATTACATTGCATTCGGATATCAGGCAGTGAATATGTACACAGAAGGAATGCCAACAAAAAGTTAAATGGGGCGTTTTGTTTAGAAAAATCACATCTTGAGAGGCATCAATGCATTAAAAAGTATATAAACAGTATAAAAACACTGATGGTATATCTGCAGTGACTAATGGTAATGACGTAACAGAGAATGAATATTGAATATATACAACCCACACCAGTGGCTTATCTAAATTGTTATCTGAGAAAATAAATGGTAAACCATGGTTGTCTGTAACAAAACATATTGAAAAGCTTTTTGAATTCATGATAGTAAAAGTTTAACAAAATGTATCAAGATCAGATGATTGGAAGTGATGAACTGATTCTCTTTTGCTGTTCAGTGAACTTTACATATATACATAATTCACATTGTATCATAAATAAACAAAATAAAATATGATAATAATTGGTAGAACATTTCACACAATGTGAATACAAGCAAATCCAAATAGTATCTATGTTAAGTCAACCATTATGAAATTGTAATATAAGTGAGATGACAATGTGACATGATAGTGAATATAATTTATATATAGACACTTTGTGAAGCCCTGGTGTAACAATTAACCTAGAACCCTATCCTTTTTAAAATACATTTTAATCGATAAGACTTCAAATCACTTGCTTAGGAAAAAAATCAATGCCTTTAATCACTCAATTTAAGGTAAATCAGAACGTCAATGCCAAAGTAGTCTGGATTTCCTTTAATTTCATTCTGTTGGGAAGCATTAGAAATTAGAAATAAATCAGGTGACACATCTAAGGTTACTAAATGTAGCCTAGCCTGATTGAATAAGGTGTGAATGGACAGCTTTTTTATTATTTGGATATTCGATATGCTCAGGAGATGCAAAACAAAAAGTCTTTAAAGGCTTCTTAAAGATGTGCAATATGTTGCACGAAATGCAGCCAAGACACAATACTAGTATATGAATACTTACTTTAAATGAACAATTCAATAAAATATGATCTCTGCTTTCTTTTTCTTTGTAAGTCTGCAGATCTGTATATAAAGGACTGTCTGGATCCACCCTGAATCAAAATAGATTGTGACCAGTTGTAGTAAGCTGGGGATGTATTCATACCATCTCGTTGTTCCACTCTTTACAATGTTGCATGAGGTCAAAGGTCAATAGATGTAGTTGGATACAAGATAATTCTAACAGGAGGTCAAAACTTGCATAAGTTTTGAACATTGGCCTTTGCAATGACTGTTGACCTCATCACTGTCAACAATTCCCTGTGTTGAGTCAACAGTCATTCCCAGTCAGACCTCATCTAATTATTCTTTGTTAGGGCTAACAAAATTGTTCCTCAAAGAAATGTTTTAAGCTTTACCCTCGAGAATGACTGTTGACCTGGCTCTGTCAATAATTCCATATGTAGATACAACAATATTTCTCTTAAAAGAAAAGTTTTAAGCACTGTCGACAGAAATTACTACTGACATTGCTTTATGTACAATTTCATGTGCTATGTCAGCCATTTCCATAAAATATTGCCACTGAGACTGACTGAGAATGACCAGACACAAAAACCTACTTTCTATACAAAATTATTACTTATAAATATTATGATAGAGCCTCTTTGCTATTTTGACCTTGAATTGTGACCTTTATTTTATCATAAAGACCTTGTGGGCGACATGTCTTATGATTATGGTCAACTTTTGTGTCATGTTATTTTGAAATATGTCAGGTGATTTAAAATATATGGAACCGACACCAGATATTGAACTATGGTACCAATTTCTGACCTTGAACATTGCAACTTGATGACTTGTCACAATGGAGTATATAGTTTTTTACAAGCTATATCTCTCAGAGTAGAATTATTACTAAGTACATGTATATGCAGATAAGGTGTCTTGCCCAAGGACACAGTTAGTAATATTGGGAATCCACTATTTCTTCATGGTACTTTAATAAATGAATAATTACCTATCCTATTTCAGGATAATGATAGATATACGATACTTTATATGACATTCAAAGGTTTAGCACTAAATTGTATTACAAAGTTAGAGAAATAATACATGTGGAAAGAGATCATAGAGTTTTTATACTTACTTTTTTAATCTTATATGCCACTCATATAGACTGTCATTGACTAGTTCCACAGAGAAAACTCCTGTAAGAAAAAACATATATGTTCATATAAAGAAAATGTCTTGTTTTTACTAACAATGTACACAATATGAAAATTTAATGCTGATTATTGCAATAGCAATAACTCGTATTTTTTTTCGCAAGCATATTGCTTTAAGTTAGTTTGAAGTACAAAGTCTACAGAGTACGAAAACAAATGTTGCATACAACACATTGGAATACTTTGTTTTTTTAGCCTTGCAGTATAAGTGTTCATGCGATAAACACTTTTTCCAGTTGACCTAACAGACAACACATTTTGAAAAAATAAATACAGCATTTTATACATACAATCATGAATGATATGGAATTTATCAGGGGTTTTAAAAGTGGCTTACACATTTTTCCCCAAAATATCATGCAAATGTATACTCACTGACCTCATATTATCAAAAGGATATACACATTTAACAAGCCAAAATAATACCTTGAAAACTTGGCTATTTGCCTAGGTAAGACTTAGATTTCCCGCTTAAAATTGCAACATATTAATTATGCATTAATTATCATAGTCATCCAATCTTTACTTACAAGCACAGAAGGGTAGTAAATGATGATGAAAAACAATAAAACACCACAGCTTAGATGGAAATGAATGTATTGTACACCATAATATATTTAACCATTTTTTTGTATTTAGGTTTCTTCACAAATATCACAGGCAATACAAAACAATTAGCATTTCAATCAGTCTCTCTAACCTGAAGTTCCACTGTTTTTTATTGGAACTGAAACTTTGTTAACGGTTTCTGTCAAAGAGTGAAACTAAAGGTTGGAGTCCCTATTATCTCAATCACACACTCATGACAAATTCATCTTCATTGAATAATATATCCTATATCAGGTTTACAGGTAAATCGGCAGATATCTGTATGCAAGAAAATGGGATTTAATCTCTCTGTATCACTGTTTTGTAAAAAAAAACGTGGCAAAGCCTCTAGGTAGGTAGAATATCCCCATCTCAAATTAATTCCCATGACAGATTTTTACAATCCAATACAATACCTTTTTTATGACTTTCTGAGCGGTATATCTCCCTCAACTCCTTCATCAGCCTATCTGTAGCCTGTACAGAACCTGACATAGAACCCTGAAACACACACAAATACATGAATGAGCTTGTGGTTAGGTTATAAAAGCGCATTCACAAGTTGACTCACATTGGCAAAATGAGGTTGCAGTCCGACAGGTAAAAATTTGTAAAAGCTAGTGCAACAGGATGAAAAGGTTTATGCTGCATAAAAAATGCAACCCAGAGTTATGGTTCTTGTGTCTGTGAGTTCCATTGATGATGCTCAACACACATGTGAAGTTTCATTGATACCAAATGAGTGGTTGCATAGATATCTTACCTGATAAAAAACTTTAACCTGAAAAACCAACACCAATGCAGACACCGGGGCGAGTACAATAGTCCCCCTATTCTATGTATAGTCGAGCTAAAAACTGTTCTATACATGAACCCAAAACATCCCATTTTTGCAAAGAAAAAGTTGGAGCCACAATCTGAAAAACTCAGTGCCTCTAGCTTGGTCTCTTTCTACACACGTATGGCATCCAGCTTTAAGTAGCACTCCTTGGCGGAAGACCTCACAATGAGTCCAAGTAGAATGCCTTTCCATTTGAAAGTAATTTTTGGACTGTTCTTGAACCCATCACCTCAGCAGTGAAGATACTGAGATGGCAATTATACCACTTGGCCACAGAGGCCTGTATATATTCCGTAGCTGTTTAATATACAAAATGAATACTTACCTTTAAGTAATCGTCCCTCTGTGTTTGTTTTAACCTTTCGAGAACAGCCAAATTTTCAGTGTCAATACCATCAACTTCTGCTTTGGCTTTCTGGTCACTAAAACATTGATCCCATTTTGTAAATATTATTTCAACAAGAAATTTGAAGGTACAATAAAATATTTAGAACAATGTGCATACTTGTAACTAATAATGAATATGTTACTGATGGTTTTTAGACTGAAAACTGTAATGATGTATTGCACATTGTTTTTTTAGCATTTATAAATGTTTAAAACAATTAATGTATGATGTGTTTGCTTTCAAAATTTATGTCAACCTCACCTTGGGAACTTGATCAAACGGAGCATGGATTATGTTTCTTCTTTTAATGGTAGTTTATGCTGTTTTCAACATATTACAGACAATATAAGATATCAGGTTTTATTTTCCTCATGTAAAAAGTTTTATCAAGCCTAAGCCATGAAGTCAATTAATTTTGAGAGGGCAGCTTATATCGAGGAAGATCCTATAGAGTCTTATAAGATCGTGATGTATTTTTGTTATTTTTCACCATTTGACTATCACTGATAACATTGGTTTGTACTCTCAGTATGACATTGACCTAGAACCAACATGGTTGGAAGTTCCTCTCTGCACACCTTCTGAATAGGGTAAGCATTTGAGACAATTTATTTATAATCCCTTTATGCATTCAAAAACAGAGATTCAAGCTAAATAAGGGGTCTCCTTGAAATAAGGGTGGACCATTAAAGAACATCTATCAAATTTATAAAGGCTAGATCGCATAATGTGTATACCAACTTTAAACTAAACCAGTACAGAGTGTTGTTTTATGAGAGGCATCAGGTTGAGTTGGGTATCAAACCCAAAACTTCTGGCAGCAAGTGAACAACACTTTATCAGCTAAACTACCTCCCTTCTATAATTTGACCGTCCATGGAACTGCGCAGTTTCAATTTATCCAAATTATGCTATGTGCTGGTTCTACCCAGGAAGACTAAAAACTTCTTTACTGTCATGGTACAATACCTACTTTTGAGAGTCATCTTCCATGTCATAATGGAACTCGTCTTCATCTTCGCTTTCCGAACTTTGATCCACAGACAACATGCCCTACAACAAACAAGCAAATATAACACATGTACTTTATACAAAAATATACGGTAAGTTTAATTATTTAAAAGCTAGCATTAGTTGATTTGTTTTTTTACCTAGCATTAAGAAAACAGTTACTTTGTATGAAATTGGCCTGGCCTGATTAGCTCAGACAGTTACTTGTCTGACTATCAATCCAGGGGTTGTGAGTTCGAATCCCAGCTCGGCAACAATCTCCATGGTGATTGCTATACAACACTGTGACTCATTATCATTTGACTCTAACCGCTGATTCAAGTGGGAAAGTAATCAGTTACTTGCGGAGATGGGGAGTGCTCAAGTACTGGTTAACCTTTCAGGATCCCAGGAAACAGTGGTTAGGTTAACTGTAGTGTTTCCCCCAGGATTGAAAAAGGGCAGGGTACCAATTGAAAAAGGGTATTTTTTGGCGCATACAAAATAATAGAAAAAAAGGTCATTACTTTATTACGTGCTGTGTTGAGCACCATTTTGAGCACTAATAACAAGTATGCTACATGAATGTTTTGGTAAATGTATGAATCATCTTAAATAAGGCTATTACAATATCATGTATTAATAAAACATGATATCAAAGAACTATAGAAGGATATACTATAGTTCCTTGATGATATTGTAGTAACATTATTAATAATACATGATACTATTGTAGTAGCCTTATTATTAATCAATATAAAGTAATTAATTCAACAATATTGGAGTTCAAGTACCCTTATAAAATGAATATTATATTTACACAATGCTTTAATCTATGTTAAAAAATTGAACCATTTTAAGTGGGGATTTTATTTGTTGAAATAAGATGCTGAGAAACAGGGAGTATCCAACTATCCATTTATAATTTGCAATTCAAATATATATCTATATCCTATATTAGAACAATACTTGCCATAAAAATATAGTAAAGGAGTATTGATATGGACAACTTGTCATATTTAAAAGTTAATACAATTGAGAAATTTGTATTTTTAATGTTTGATTCTGTAATTTTCATTAGGTGTCAGTGTATTTCCAAATAAATATAAATTTTATGAAAGGAAACATTAATAGTTAAGTCTTAAACATCTATAATAAACGGGACCGCTATAACCGATGCACCGATTTTTTGAGATCCAACTTTTGAAGGCGCCGATTTTCAGACCGGGTTTCTCAAATTTGTTTACGTACGGTAGGCAACATCCGGGTAATTTTTTTTTCAATTTATGTACAAAATAAACCATTTTAAGCAGGGATTTTATTCTAGCTTTGTTGAAATAAGATGCTGAGTAAACCCTTTACGATTTCATTGTTTTGCTTACTTGCATAAAGCCCTTACTTTACACTGCGATTTATTTCTAGTTGTCTTGATCTGAGAAATGGTCGTGACACATGTTCCGATTGATTGCATACATACTCCATAGACTTCACGTGATTGTGAGGTTAATGAATCAATTGAAAGGTAATGCCGACACCTTTTTAAATCTTGTGAAAAACATTGTCAACACCTTCAGTTGCTTATCAAAACAATCGCACATGGTGCGTGTGTGTGTGTACCGCTGGCTTCCTAGTTTGTTCTAATTGTATAACTTGAAATGAGAACCATTCTAATGGTTCCGCAGTCTATGAAAGAATAATATGATAATGCACTAAAAGCTGGAACCATGTGTTAATCGAGTGTGTACACATATTGGAAATTACCTAACGACACATGTAGTGTCTACGGTCAGATTAACCAATAAAGGAACACAGCGGGGAGGTACCGTTTATTCTTCACAGCGGTGTCTATCATTGTTTATTAAAAAGGGCACTGCGGGGCGGTAATTATTTAAGCGTGGCGGTATAAGAAAAGGGCAGGGCGGCATAGAAAAGGGGCCGGGCGGGGCGGCCAGCCCTGCCATGCCGCTTTAGGGGAAACACTATAACTGATCATCTGTTAACCCTCGATGGCATAAAAATTACGCTAAAACTTTCACTCCACAGCAAATGATTTGGGTGAGAATTGTAGAAGTCAACTACCATGATACTCATGTCCTGCTAAAACAAAGATTTATGACTGATTGGTGCATTTTACAGATGTTACAATTGTATTGATCAGGTGTCAATAACATAAAAATAACTAGCTATCCACGTGTCATGTGTCACTTTGTTCTATGTGCTGTTCAGCTTTATGTGAAGCACATGGTCCAGTAGTAAAGCATTAGGTCCATGATCCGAGGGCCATAGGTTTGATCCTCCATCACAGCTATGTGTGGTGTCCTTGAGCAAGATGTTTTTTCTGCATTTGCTTAGTACTGGTTCTACACAGGAAGACTTTGTAATAAATTGCAATAACTTAGTTTCACAAAGGAAGTAAAATAAATAAGTTTAATCTAACTTTTTATTAGCCCTGGGCAATTTGAAAGTGCTGTATTGCGTTCATTTACATTTTTCGGTATGGACTCTTTCGTAGATAATATCTTGGACCAAGTAAAGTGAACATTGTACATTTGTATATAGTATAAACCAAGTTTCATGAACAGTGTTACAAAACCAAGCTCCAATACCTAGTTTAACGTTTTAATTCCTATGTCTACAGAAAATATAGATTTGTTGAAATTATAGTTTTAAGGAGTATTACATATTAAATTACATATCTATTTTTCTTACTTTCAGTGTATAAGCTAAACAGTATAAACATAGTTCATCAAAAATTTCATAAGAAACATATTATCATTCACATCATATTACTTGCTTGTCTGTTAGTGTGACAAATTGCATGTCTCTATTTTGTTTATTCACAGGCAATATATTAGATAACAATCATAATAACAAATAGTTACTATGTATCAACTTCCAGCATACAAAATCTATACTTCTGCATGCGTTTCCATTTAACCATCTTCACATTAAATCCATACTGCTACATATTGTTCAGTGGAAAAGTATTCATTTCCAACATACTGTGATACAAAATATATACTTTTGTATCAAAGAGCAACATAATCTCAGTTAATTTCCGTTGTATCAAACATTGCCTGGAGGAATAACTTTTCATCCAGAATTCAGTACCCTTTCATTTTACTAATCTAACAGGGCTGTTTTACCTTATTAAACAGAGGCCGACATTTGGTGGTGTCCCAATTCAAAAATCATGTTTTCCCTGAATTGAGCCCAAAATATCCCAAAATGGGAAAAAAAAAATTCTAATCTCTTACATCAGGGCAGGGCTAGAATTTAACTTTTTTGTGCACTGGCAATTTTGGCTAGTGCCTAAAATTTCGACTGGCCAAATTTGAAACCAACTAGCCAAACCAATTTTCGCAGAAACTTGTAGTCCTAAATGTCTAAATAAACCCAAATTTAATTGTTTCAAAGCCTGCGTGTTATTTAATATATGCATTATTAGCCTTTTTTTATTTATAGACCATGGTATCAAGGTTATTATATATGTTAAGGTACAATTCAAAGCAGTACTTTACAAAACAAAATATTTAAAAAAATAAAATTGTCTTTGTTATTTATTATACTACCATAAATAAATGCATACAATGATATATCATAAATAAATCACTTTTAACTAAACCAAAATATGAATCATGGATTCAACAATAACAAGTGTACAAAGACTGAGATTGAGACATACACACATTTCTATTTATAGAATTAATATAGCCAATGGCCTTTCATTTTAAAATAAGATCTAGATCTAGCCAAGGACGATTGTTTAACATGTGTAAATGTTGTGATATCATAGTTATATAGTTTAATTATTATGGATGATCTGTCGATCGCGGTGGTTTCTACAACTGACACACCATTTTGTCGTTGTCAAGTTTATAGCCCTGTGTGATATTGAGCTGTCGCTCCCATTTCATTACAGTATTAACGGCAGGATTATTTCTCTTTTTTCTTGGGACTTTCATTCGTCGGTTCAATGGAGAAAAAGATGTTATTTTATCAGCCACTTTAACAGCAGACAAAATATGTAAACAATAAATTTGACGGGTTTCAACTTTACTTTTATTTATTAGAGTGAGTGCACGATCGATCAAACTAGAGGCAGTCTACTCATTATGTTGTTGACGGGTTTTAACTTTACTTCCTTTTTGCAGAATGAAATTGAGATAAAAAACAATTGGACGCAGTCTACACATATAAATATTTAATACATGTCATTGACAATCGTGCTGCTAGAGGGTAATTTGGCGCAAGAAGCAAAAGAAATTTGGTAAAATTGTCAAGATCTCGTTATTTTTACCAGGATAATACTTGTTTATTTTCAAAAATCAATAAATCCACGTGCAAAAAAATGCCAGCTTAAGTAATTTCAACTCGCATTTTCAAAATACAGCTCGCATTTTGCGAGTGGCGAGTGCTTAAATTCGAGTCCTGCAGGGGGTAAAAAAAACAACTGGATATGAAGTATAAGTGTAATAACTGATAATTTATGGTTAGAACATGATTTTAACAGTGTTACACTTTATTTTTCAGTTTGCTCAAGCCTTAAAAAAAATCCCAATTTCCCTTCATATGTACTGTTTTTTCCCAAATCTCAAGGAGTTGGGCCTCTTCCAGATTGACAGAAAAAAAGCTTTGTCTAAGATCAACAGAACTCAATAGTATATGTCACATATCATCTCCATTGCTTTCCCTCATGTCCAACATTTCAATGAAGACTATTATTTTATCTGGATAAACCTACCCTTTCATCTAACTTTTCATCCAGAAACAACATATCATCCGGAGTTTCCAGGTTGGCTAAACTGCATAGCTCCGTTATTAATATCCGTACTTGTTGGAGAATCTGAAAAAGTCCATGTTTGTATTAAAGTGACAACATACCATTATAAAATTAATATGTATAAACAGAGCATTACAAAAGTTTGGGAGACCAGCCTTACCAGTGCTTACAATTATCATACGATACACTTATTTCTGGATTTTTATTTAAAAATTAAAACAGTAAATTGTGACAACCACTAGATTTATCACTAAAGGTGATTGATACCCTCAAATAACTGAAGAAAGAGTCACAAAATCTGTGTCATGTCCATGCTACCCTTGATTTTATCAATTATGCAAAATATTGAGTCAATCGCCTGTAAACGATGGAAATAGTTTGCTTCACAAGAAATGCCATATAGAAAGTACAGCAATTTAACTAAGTGTCACTAGTTAAAGGTGTAAGTAGATTGAGACCATCGTATATTCACGCGTTAGAAGTATTTATTCCTCATCGACAAAAAGAAACAAAAACACAATAGGCTGACATCTATACTTAGTGTTGATAATCAATTGCTTAAAACTGTGAAAGACCTACTCAGTGACTCTCTGACCAACCTACCAACAAACAGGCACAGTGACTAGGGGTGGGAGACGAACCTACATGTATTTTCTATGTATTTCTAAGTATTATGGTACAGTGACACCAAGCTAATACTTGGATACTCATTATTAACCAATTACAAATTGAGACACCTAGGTACATTATAATTTCATTTACATACTAATTTCACAATTTTTAAAAAACGCTTCAAACAAGGCTTACAAAAGTTCATAAAATGATGTCAGCAAAACTATAAATGAATTCCCTCGATTTTTTTCTCTTAAAATAAGTAGTTCAAACTCTTACAAACGTCAGTGAAACAGGCCCCTGAGGTATTCCTCCACCAAACTAGTTGCCATGTATAATCTATAATGTATTGAAAACAATAACAGTGTTAAATTTAATTAAAAAAAAGCTTACATTATTCTTGTCCGTAGCTGTATTGGTAAGTTTCTCAATGGCTGCTGTTACAATCAAATTGTCTTCATCACAAAACCAAATAGGTGCAGTCTCTGGATATGTCTCCTGAAAAAGTAACATAACAACATTTTTACTTTCTACTGACTTACTGTCTCATTCCTTTCTTTTTGCTAATTAGAAAGAAATTCCGATATTCAGTTCTTACCATAGTCCCACTATAACAAAATGGAAAACCTTATCAGGTAGACAAAAATATTGAAAATTCTGGTGACAAAAACAACAATGTGGAATCACAAGTAAGTATGCATTCTGCAAGTTATATAGTGGCATCCTTATACTGGAGTGAAAGCACACTCTTAAGTATGGAAATATATTGGGTTTTATAAAGTAATGGAAAACCTGCATATGAACATTGCAGTTTCCCCCCGAGTATGCATGAAGACATATGCTTACAAAGGTTATTTTAACTCTTTGATCCTTGCAGTACTACAGAAATATAACATTTCAATCGTATGTTCCAAAGTTAAGGTAATATTTCTGCACACAGTATGCTATATCAGTGACTTAATTACAGAGTCTTGCAGGCTAATATCATTTCTACATACACACCTGAAATTTCAATGGCATTTCTCTTTGAACCTTTGTCTGAATTTAATTATTTTGGTGCCAAAGTAAAGTTAATAAAAATATTGCAATTACCATTTATTTGATTTTTTCTGAAATTAAATCATTACAAGATGAAGACAGAAAATGTTGGAATTTACACGAAATATTTATTTTTTTAACAAAAAAGGCAGTGTACTCATTTTAACAAACAACACATCATATAAATGCAAATTTTATGTAGAAAGATGAAGAAGTAAGTTATCCATGTTTGACAAAAAATTCATATCAATATTTAAAGAAGTTTTCCTTATTTCTTACTTATATCATAAATGTTAAAACTTTTATAAACATTGCCCCTCCTAAAAGGTATTTGTAAGAAAACAACTTTCAGCTGAAAATGACACAATTCACCTCTGCTATACTGAAATACTGAAAGAGTTCCAATTACTTTGATAATATTTACAAACAATTAGCTTGTGTAGCAATAATTGGCCGTCAAGTATTTCTGGCTGTATATAGTAAATATTTTTGTCGACCAGCGCGAGAATAGGCATTGGTCAACTAAAATACTTATACTTACACTTATCCGCCATACTTCAAATATGTGTCTAGAAATTTTGTGTGCCAATACAATATTTTAAAGGTATGAGTCAATTAAAATCCATGTCATGGATAATTAAAAAACTCCATAGGGCAGACCACTCTTTTGTGTTAGTCTGTCCAAGTCAATGATATCTTCCGAATCGGGTTTATTTACCCCAAACGAAAAAGCAGGGAAATCCTGTCCGACAACGCATAGCTATTTGACGCTTATCAGACTGTGACATCATTCAACTTTTTCTGAAGCCAACTGACCAATCAACATGCTCAAATCACATTGCTACATAACGCACCCAATCTGGAGAGTTGAGTGCGATCTACAGACTACTTACAATATGCTATCGTAACGAAAATGAGAAAAAAACAATGGAAAATTTGTGACAACTTTTCCATAATTCTTTCACGACATCAGCCAACTTTTCATCACCCCTGTTCATCATCATTATCTCAGGTAATCACATCCCTCTGGAAGAGTATTATCGCGATGTGGTTGAAATACCGAGCACTCACAGCAGTCAGAACAGCTTTTCACTTTGTACAGTGATATTAAAAGAAGGTAAAAACATCAACAGTGAAACTAGATGGAACCAAGTCTTCCAAGGGCCGACTAACTCAAGTGGGAGCCTGTTCCAGAGAACAATGGACGCCAGATAGTAGCTGTTCAGATATGCACTTTTCTTTGCAGATAACTGGTTAAACTAATGATTGTGCGCCATTGTGGAATTTCCAGTTTGTCTAAGTCAAGCACTTGGTCTGGTGTCAACAAGGTTGTTGGTGAAGATATTGTAGAACACTGTGACCAGGCATTGTTGCGAATGCGTTGATACATTTGAACACTGGCAAGTGAATTTACTTCTTATTATTAATTACCAGAAACCAAAATCAGGAGTAGATATTTAAAGAGAAATTATGCTCCGCATGTCCTTTATGTTGAACTGTTCAAGAATAAAAGTAAAGAAGTGCAGTGGGTGGGGTATTTTATTAAAAAAATGAAACAAGAAGCACCAAAAGTAGATTGTAGTTTAACTTTAAGTTATAGACATTTAAATACATATCAGAAAGTAGTGGGAAAAAATCTAACCGTTATATTAGCGTGAATGTTGTAAGTTTCTTCAGTAGGTCCAACAAATTGACATGTCAATTCGTCAACAGAGGCTGATAAAATTTTAAAACGTTCATTTTCTTGTGTGAATGTAGTCTCTAGGATCTTGATATCCTGTTTCAAAGCTTGAAGGCATGCCATTCTTTAATATTTTAACAAAGAAGTAATCCCAACGTAATGAATTCTCGTCAGGAAGTATAGTTTCCCATTTTGTAAAAAGAAACTGTTATGATTTTACCATTATGGCGACAATTTACGTTCTGCGCATGCGTCAGCGGAAATAAATAAAACTAAACACAGTATGAAATAGTGTCCTGCGAAAATTCGCAGCAGCCGTATCGATAAATTTCGGAACTATGTACGACGTGATTGCCAAATATAACCTGTAACGACTATGTGTTCAAAATGACCCCCAGTTCATTAACTAAACAACCTGACAATGTTTGAGTAGATGTTAAATAAAGTGTAATTTCACGATCAATAAGGATTATAACCAGCGACTAAGTTACATTAAGTTCATAACCAATGACCTATATATATATATGAGAATGGTTGTTATTTCAGAGACATAATACACAATTGTATTAAGTCTTTGGTTATTTTAAAGTGGATTGTGATTAACATTCTGCAGAAACATGTAAAGATAATAAACTTTCTGAAGAACATGCATTGTCGCAATATCTTTCTTTCAGAACTTGTCCAAAAATGTTAACCATTATTATTATGTGAATTCACATAATCATCCATTACTTTAATCATTTTAATCACCTTTCTTTTTTTTTCTAATTACCCACTTCATTTTCTAAGTTTCTTAAATATATCAGAAACTAATATTGCTAAAAGTATGTTAAACGTTTTTATTAAATATATTTTGAACTATGTTATATTCGTAATGCTAAGAGCATAAATCAAATTGTTAATAATCTGCCAAATTTTTTCACAATTGATATATGTCATGGAAAAGAACTTTATAAGATTTTATCTTCCGTTCTAATCCATATTTATACCTAAACTTATGTGTATATATGTACATTTGAATGAATAAAATATGTTTAAACCAAAGGTTTGCCAAACTCTGTTGATTAAAGTGAGGGTGCTATTTTAAAGTCGAAGAGACAAAGCTGTCATACCGGGCATAACACTGAGGACTACTCAAATGATTTGAAGAACAAGCAAAGTCGAGAAAGTAGTGATGAGGCTTTTTTAGAGGAAAAAGCTTGTACAACAAAATAAACTACTCAAAATCTACGCAAAACAAAATTGTAACTAGTGTCAGTGACTTAATAACAGAGACTTGCAGGTTAATATCATTGTAATATAACACAGCTGAAATTTCGGTTGACACTTTTAGGATTAACTCTTTAAATCTTTGTCTGAATTAGATAATGTTGGTACCAAAGTAAAGCTGATAAAAATTGATATCAACTGTTTAATATTGTTCTTCCAACTGAATAATTACTGGTTGAAAACGAATAATGTTGGAATTTTTACGAAATATTTATTTTTTTAACAAAAAAGGTAGTGTGCTTGATTTAACAAATACACTTTAACAACACACCATAGACATTTTATGCAGAAAATTGAATAAGCAAGTTCTCCATTGGTGGTTAAAATTTCATAAAGATATTTTTACTTTAAAAGAGCTAAAAATGAGAAAATGATCAACAAAATATAACTGTAAACGTAAATAATTATCGTTTCTTTAATTAAAAAAGTAAAGTTCACAACCTCAAGTTACAAGCCTGAAATATTTTCTATTTGAGGGCTATTCAGAGTAAGGTGTTATGCACACAATTGTTATCCTTTTCGATAAGCAGAAACCATTGTTGAAATAAACATAGTTTTATATAGAAAGGGAAACAACTCAATTGATTATATTTTCGTGTGGGTGCTCGAGTTGTCTTTCTTATTGAAACTTCAGACACGATCTTTGGAATATGTTGGAAACAAATAAAATACAATTTATAATTTTTGGATTATTTCTAACATTGCCAATTATTAAACAAATGAAAAAACAAGCCAACTTCAGCCTATTCCTTAACAATGTTTTGTTTTAAAAGTTTCCTTTAAAATGTGCTTGTAAGCCCTGTGGCAGAGGTATTTGTGGTCAAATCATGCTGGTCCAAGAACTTGTCCAAGAACTTGTCCGAGATCTTGTGGTAATGAAACTTTTGTGCAAGTTTGGTCAAGATACGTTGAAAAATGTTGGTACTTTCTTATCTACACGAAAATTTCAACATTTCCCCTGTATGACTATGTAAAATCGTGATCACTGCGGCAGCTCCAAATTTGAATCGAGTGATCCAACTTCAATGCTGCGTGGTAAATATTTAAGATATACATATGGCTTGAACTTTCACAGAAAATGTTTTAAATAAATTTATAAGCCCTGTTGCAGAAGCATTTTGTGGTCGAATCACACTGGTTCAAAATATCGTCCGAAATGTTATCTTTGTAGAACAGCTGTGCAAGTTTGGTAAAGATTTAATGAAAATATTTGGGGGTGCTATCGTGTCTAGACGAACGTACTAAAATTTTCGCTAAAACAGTGACACCAGTTGGATGGGTGACAATTTACAACGACAAAAGCTCTGCTGGCCTTTGGCCAGTACAGCTAAAACCTTAAGAGCTAACAAGTTTAATTGGTGAATAAATATCTTAGAATGAATCTTAGTAGAACCATCAGAAGTCCTTCCACAAGTAACTAGGAAATCTCATACAAATTATTGGCCTGGGCTTGACTCAAACCCACAACTTCAGTGGTAAGTGGTCATTAATCGACAGCGCCTTGGGCAGTTTAGCTACGGAGGTCCTTCTCATTTCTGTAAACAACTGATGGTCAAAATGGCCCTGAATTAATTTCTTTAGTAGTTCTACTCTGATTAATTCCAAATCTGTGACCCCATCTGGCTCCTTTTGTAAAATCAATCCTTCTTATTGAACATGATATTATTTATTATGACTAGAAGATGCTTCAGAACTTCAACTGAACAAAAAAAAATTTATAAATGGATGAAAAAATTAGAATTTTCCGTTTTACCATAATGTTCCTATATAAAACTATATAAAAAATCCCCTTACAGTGTCCCTATAAATACAAGCCCCTTGATATGTTCATACTTTAAACCCATACTAATTGGGATAATCTATATAAAAAATTAACAAATTTGATGGACTGGTTGTTAAGAAGAAGACTTTTGAAAAAATTTCTGTTTTAACCCTTATGGAAAGTCAATTCTCCTTATTAAACCAAATCTTTTTCTATGACTACATGATGTTTCAGAACTCAAATTGAATAATAATTTTGCCCAAATGAATGAAAAAATTGAATGAAAAAATGAGAATTTTCTGTTTTCCCATAGTTACCTTATTTACTATTCTAAGTACCCTTACAGGGCCCCAATAAGTATTAGCCCCTTCATTCTTATCTTCATTGAAACCCCTACACAAAGGGATTATTTATGTCATATATTAACAAATTTGACTGACAGATTCTGGAGGAAACAATTTTTGTAATTCCCAATTTTTACCCTTTTGGGGCCCTTCCTGACCCTTTAAGACAGTGGAACCCAGTCATTTTTACAAATCTGAACCTCCTTGACTTAAACAATGCTTATGTTCAAACACATGTACATGTATCCCTCGGGGCAGGGTCATTTTTAACCCCAGGGACACAATTTTAACAAATCTAACAGAACTATAGTTGGATATCATTACTACATATATATTTTTTAAATCTGTTGGGCGGCTCATGAGAAGATTTTTTAAGTTTTGGACTACTTTAGTAACAGCGGCCATCTTGAATTTCATATCGAAAAAAAAATCTGTGTATAGTCTCCTATGCAATAGATGTTGTGTTTAGCGACACTTTCAACAATTTTTCAGTCATATTCGCAACATTGTCTACTTGAGACAGTATTCTGAGTGCTGTCACACTGGAGTATCATGCCACATACACATGGTATGATACCCCACCCAATCACATTATACAGACACCAGGCCGACCAGACCTAGAACTCTCCTATAAATGCTGAGCGTCAAGCGAGGAAGCTTCTAGTACCATTTTTAAAGTCATTGGTATGACCTGGTCGGGGATCGAATCAGGACCTTCCGCATGCGAGGCAGACTTTATGCAATAGAAACATCCATAATATTTTTTTATGAAGTTTGAGTTTAATTGGCCTAGTGGTTTTAGAGAAAGTGCTGCTAACGAACACAGACGACATGACGGATGACAGACAACGCGCCATCGCATAAGCCCTTCTGGCCAGTACAGCTAATAAAATGAAACAATGACCCAAAAAGACCATCAATGACAAAAGTAGGGCTGTTCAATAATTATAGTTCTATTAATATAAGATGGTATCAAAAGTTGCTCGGAGGATGAAATATGCTGAGCTTCTACAATAGACTCTTCTATCTTTGTTTTTATACCATTTCATTATCATTCATGGGTAGTAACGATACTTTACAACTGTTTAATATCACAAAACTTCATATACATGTCAACCTGGTGGTTAAGTAGTGCCTTTTGCTATTGAGGAGTTATGTAATCACAGGTTTGGTTTAGTGGTGGATCATCCACCTCACATGCAGAAAGTCTTCAAGCCATGGCTGGGTCATACTAAAGACTTAAAAAATGTTTTATCCTTAACATTTTGAAAATAATCATTGCATGCAAATCTAAGGAGTGAAATACTCATTTGAATAAAGGCTTATCTGGAGCACTACTGTACTATTATTTAATTATTTTATATAATTCAGGAATTTTTTTTTAAATGAAATTAGATATGTAACCTTCATTATGTAAAATGTGTACTTCTTTTACATAGAACTTAGTGTGGCATGATAACGGCCAGTACAGTAAATATTCATTACTATAGCATAAATAGAGAATCTTACACGAGTGCTCATTCAATAATAAATGAACATGAATATAAGATTCTTTTTATCTCAAAACTCAAGAAAATGTCTCATTTACTACTCATATAACATATCACCTCTTTCAGGATCGAGAATAAATTGGCAATATTATTTTCCAACTGTCATTGCATGACGCATCGTCTCAAAATAGCTTCATGACACATCAGCGTCATTTATCTGTTCGGGCAAGCTGGAAAGTAGTTCAGGATATGTGTACTTGCAGATTTGTGTAATGTTCCATATTTCAACTCACAACTGGAATACTTGTACTTTATCATCTTTATTTATAAACACATTTTAAAAACAAAGAGTTGCATCATTTGAATTTTATAATAAACAGACTAATAAGAAAAAGGCCAAAATGGAATTGTATATTTTGGATATAGAATAAGTAATACAACAGTTTGAATCACAACAGACAGTTTGTTTAAAAAAACACACCCTCTGAACAACAGTTTCAGCCAAAATGTTGCATTTATCAAAACAGCATTTACATAATTATGTATGTATAAAGTGTTACTGTTTTATGCATAAACGACCTATTGTGTATAAAATGAAAAAAGACAGAGAGCATTTTATAGGCCGGATCAGTGTAAAATAATATTGAAGTTTCTATAAATATTTTTTTATTACGCTTTTTATGCAAGGCCAATAGAAAATTATTTTTTTTGTCCAGAACTATTATACTTTGATTGTTTTTGCATGGAACATAGCAGCTCTCAGAACCATGAAACTTGTATACAGCTTATTATTGGATTGTCTGTTTTTCATAGAACATACCGTCCGTTGAAAGGTATAAATATGACATTTGACAATATCTATTTCTTTCAATAAATCAATGAATAGGTTTTTCTTTCTCAGTTAAGAGGTTCATCAGCCATAAATATGCACCCACCAGTTTCAAGAGCATGCCTAAAATCCGAGTACTCTGCTATTCTATTTCGACAATTTCCAAAGTGCAAATGCTCTTTATATATATCTTGTGCATTCTCATTTACATTTTTGAAGAAATCTGCTGTATAGCCTATTTCTTTCATAGACTCTGTGATACCTGTGCAAAAGTATTGATAATTAACAACTAGCCAAAAAGCAACTATAGCAGTAATTGATAGCTCAGAGCTACCGAAATAATACAAATCAATCGCTCCACTCTCAAGAAGTATGTCATGTTCTGGGTCATACATATATACAACCATGTGCTTATTTGAAAGTCCAATGGTTGGAATCAGAAAATTAGCATAATCTGGATGGGTTTTCTTCTGCAAGAAGGCACAAACTATGGTTTCTGCAATGATCTGGTGTCTTTTGCCTTTACATTCACTCTCATCTTTATTATCAAATGAAAAGGTATTGTCCCTGTGTGGCATTGCCTCGTTATCTTCTTCAATCTTCAAGGCCGTGCTTTGTCCAATTAAAATGTCCAAGGATCCATGCCAAACTTGTTCATTGCCTGAAAAAAAATATGTATCAATATACTCAACCCAGAACCAAATGCTCATGCTTTCATACCCAAGAGTCATGTAGCATGGGACTGATTACAATAACCTACTTGTAACTAAGGAACAACTACACAATCCACAACCAAATGCTAATACTTTCATACCCAAAAGTCATGTGGCATGGGACTGATTATAATAATCTACTTGTAACTAAGGAACAACTACACAATCAACAACCAAATGCTCATGCTTTCATACCCAAGAGTCATGTGGCATGGGACTGATTATAATAATCTACTTGTAACTAAGGAACAACTACACAATCCACAACCAAATGCTCATGCTTTCATACCCAAGAGTCACTTGGCATGGGATTGATTATAATAACATACTTGTAACTAAGGGACAACTACACAATCCACTACCAAACGCTCATGCTTTCATAACCAAGTCATGTGGCATGGGACTGATTACAATAATCTACTTGTAACTAAGGGACAACTACACAATCCACAATCAAATGCTCATGCTTTCATACCCAAGAGTTATGTGGCATAGAACTGATTACAATAATCTACTTGTAACTAAGGGAAAACTACACAATCCACAACCAAATGTTCATGCTTTCATACCCAAGAGTCACTTGGCATGGGACTGGTTACAATAACCTACTTGTAACTAAGGGACAACTACACAGTAACCAACCAAATGCTCATGCTTTCATACCAAAGAGTCATGTGGCATGGAACTGGTTACAATAACCTACCTGTAACTAAGGGACAACTACACAATCACCAACCAAATGCTCATGCTTTTATTTCGAATAAACTTCAAAATTAAAGGAAAACCAAATTTATTGAGTAGAATGAGTGACCTTGACATTAACCTGATTTACCTCAAAACAAATCCCACGCTTTGTTTTCATTTTCACTTTAACAGGAATTAACACACAAAATTTCATTAAACTACATGTATCTTTACTAAAGGAAATTATTAAAGCTATTAAGTGGAAATCTGTCTTTTTTTTTTTTTAAGAATTCAAAGGGAATTACTCTGTTGTTCTGATTTAATTGAGTTATCTGAGTGTGTGAGAGCTTTTATGCCTGTAAATATTCAGCTCAGCATCCGATGAAACTGAAAGATGCCACTGTGTTTAAAATTAAAAATCAGTATTTTCCAATCATTCAAAGGTCACAACATACACTGTCAATTCTTGTCCAATATGGCCAAGTCAATAATTCATCCCAGAGGCAATTTGTTCAGACCATGCTACAATAAAAATGGAAACTAACCAACACTAATGTCACTGTATTTCCCTTTAATTGATTTATTGCAACATGGACACTTGTAAACTCTTCCAGGACAGCGCTCGTCAACAAGATACGATTGGTCAACTGCTAACTGTGAGAGCACATGGTGGGTTAGAACAAATGGCCAATCAGCTTCTTTATGTGCAACTTTACAGCCTGGAAAAGATGTTATTTATACTCAATAAAGCAAAACATGAAGTTTTATAAATATATTGACAAACTTGTGAACCAGTACTAAGCATACTGTGAAAAAAATGTCTTGCTCAAGGACACCGGATACAGCCGTGGTGGAGGATCGAACCCATGACTATGTGCAGTGTCCTTGTCCTGACATCAATTCATGCGGTTTCTCCAAGTCAGGCTTAAACCACAATTTCTCTCCCACTCAATATATATTTTCTGCTGTAAATATAGCAATGTATTTTTATATGTGACGTCATGAACATGGTATGTTTGGTCTTTTTTTTTAAAAGGTCCCAGAAGTGTAGTCTTTACCCAGTTATTGAAGGCAGAGGCCTGGATTTTTAACATAACATTTTGTTGAGAAGTTCAGAATGATGGTAAGCACACCTTGATTTAAAAAGATAGAAAGTCATCAATAATGTTTAACATGTGTCTTACAGTTACATAACAATCTTTTTCTACATCAGTAACTTAACAACTTAATATTCATCAACAATGTTTGTGATAAATACAGTATGAAAGATTTGACATTGATATTTACAAAATATGGCTTTTGATATTAACCACAGACAATATGGCTTTTAAAATGAAATGACAGGAAAACTTTTTTCTGTTACTGACAGCAATAAATTTCTGATAATTTTAGGAAGCCTTATTTCCAAGGGAGATTTATGGGTATTTTCATCACTGGTTAGCATAAAAGTTCAGTGAGATCTTTTCTGTGTACTGGGTACAACTCTCCCTGCACACAGGCCGACTCTTTTAAATCCACTCCAAAGGATTGCATCCAGTGCCTTGCCCTAACAAGGTACTGTGGGAGTGTATTTGAAAAGAAAACCTGACAAAACAATATCGGTAATCAAACTGGGACCTCTGGGTTTTGGAGCAAGCATGTTAACCACTAGACCACTACAACTCACTGCTAAAGGTCGATTACATATATAGTGATTAGCAATTTTATTCTATCTGATATGCATATTGCAATTGTAAAATGGAAGAAATAACAGCATATCAATGTTATTCTGTTAAAAGTGTTTTTTAGGGTGTTTAACATGAATGATAAGAGATATTCAGAAAAGATATGATACAAACTATCAACATTTTGTAGAAATGCTGCGAGTCTTTGAACAGCTAGTCTTGGTCCATTATCTTCAGGCAAACAATTTCGATCAGATAGATATGTTCTCAGAACTTTCACTCCATGTTGAAATACACATGCGAAACTATAAACTGTCTGAGGACGAGCGACACTTTCCTGCACATAACAGGATGCGTTTGAAAAATGACTACTGAAATCTGCATCACAATTTTTTATTTTTAATGGGACTAAGCAAATCATAAGTGATTTTTCCAAAATATCCAGTGCTTCAAGTAACGAGTCTTTAAAATTAGCCATAGTATGTCGTTTAAGCTCGGAAATCAAACCAGCCAGTTAGCAAAACAAAATTTAAAAAAATCATCTAACATTAAGCGCGAAATGTGTACGGTGTGTGCGTGAGAACAACTGTTCTTAAATAATCACTTTTACATAATGGACATTCATTGCTTGGAATCTGTTTTTTTTTATTATACATACCACTCAGGAATCCACATTTGTTTGCATAAACGGGTTTAAAAATTTAATCGATGACGTTATTCAACGCAAAATAAATAGATAACAGAAATAAAACGACCCATCGCAATTCTTACAAAATGGTGATTACTATGGTGACCGTATAATTTTCGTACTGACTTAGGTTCGAACACATCTGAAATATGGCCGCGCTAGATAGAAAGAAAATAAGATTTGAAAGAGAAGGTGAAAGTGTATTAACTGCATTTAGAAGTAAAGAAGACACTTTAAGTAAATTCAGACAAGTTGTTCACGGACTTGAATTGCAGAATAGCGCTCTCTGTATGATTAAAATCGCTAATTGCAACGGAAGTTCGGGATGTTCATTTTCAGATATTTTCTGCGAGACAAAAAGAAACATTGAAACTGAAAATGAAAAATCATTATTTGCATTTAAAACCATATTTAAAAAGGGATGGAAGCTTTTAAATGCATACATTGAAGACTCTTCATTTGAATCATCAGAGCAGATGCAGAATTTACTACTTTCTAAATTACTTTCGTTTTTGTTGAATTATAAAGGTGAGTGAATAATCCTAAAGGGCATTAAGAGTTCCCTTTGTCCATCCATGCATCTGTCACATTGGAAGACGACTTGTTTTCGGTAACATAAATAACTGCTGTGAAAGCATGCAATCCTTTGGAGAGAATTTAAAGTAGTCAATCGGTACAGGGAGAGTCATACCCAGTGCATGTAAAATAGCTCACAGAACTTCTATGTTAATTTGTTAATCAATGATTAAAAAAACTTGTAAACCTCGCTTGGAAAATTGATTGCTGAAAGCATTGATGAAGAAAAAGGAAGAAGAACAATCAACATACTTGACTATAAATGTGTGTGAACATTTAGCAGTATAATTATAAAAAAGCAGGTGGTGTTTAATATAATTTGTCTATGTTGGTCAAATTTTACAGGTGCTTTGGGTCTGTTTTTTTGTGTTTTCTTTATGGAATTCACTTTGTAATTTTACAGTAATGTTACTGTGATACTATTTGTGTCTTAAAAGCATTTTACCTTACAAAGATGACATTGACCTTAAACATATTGACATACAAAAATGACCTTGACCTTAAATATATTGACCTATAAAGATCATGATATTGACCTTAAACATATGAA
The DNA here is from genome assembly GCA_029582155.1 of Panopea generosa. Lineage (NCBI taxonomy): Eukaryota > Metazoa > Mollusca > Bivalvia > Adapedonta > Hiatellidae > Panopea > Panopea generosa. Next base: position 59,280,631 of record CM055906.1, on the reverse strand, counting down.
CCTGATTTTTGCACATGACACAGCCTCTCAATCTGTTAAGTTTTATGGAATTCATCTTTGATCTGTATTTTACAGTAATACCTTTCACAGGATTTATGACTTAAAAAACAACCCAACCTTGGATACACGATATAGAATTTTGGAAGCAACATAATTTTACATTATCCTAAATACATGTGGTTTTGTCAAGTTTGTAGTTTTACAGTTACAGCTGAGACACAATTTGTGACAGACAGATGAACACAACATGAAATAAAATGGAAGAGACTTTGCTTCAAACTTATAACAGACAGTCATGGTTCAAACTTTTGTCTGAATAATTCATACATGTGTAAAGGTTTTTACCAACCTTATTTTCTTTTCAACCTTTTCAGATTCAGAAGATTGCCTGAACATTGGAAGGATGGACAATAGCAAGACGAAACACGAGTGGTGTCAAATTGTTACACATCACTACCTATCCAAGCTTGCCATGTGCTCGGATTACATCATGGACAATCACTACACAGGGAGATCAGGTTTTTGTCCTGGATGTGGGCAGTTGTTAAAGGGAGCACATGGAAATACAAGCATAGGTAACTTAAATTAATACCATATGATTCGAGTTATAACTTAAGGATGACTGTATCCTCACCAATTTATGTTTATAATTTATAACCATGACAAAGAATCTCCCACATCAGAGCTTGGGAAAGAAAGGCAAACTCAGTATCTGAGGGGAAGTCCATAAGTTTGTGTATTTTGAATATAAAATGACTCAATTATTTTGATGTAAAGTAAAATTTTGCTTAAATGATATAAACTTATAAATGTATTAATTATATTCCTGTCAAGTTTCTAAATATCAAAAACTCAGCTGTGATCCCGTGGTTACAGCATGATATGACTGAAAAAGTGAGGCTATTTTATACACAACACAGCATAGCACAACACAACACAATCAATATGCATTTATTGGATTATGCATGCTAATTGCCTGAATTTGCCAAATGTTTTAGTTGATTTGATATTTTAACAATATTGCAAAACCGTGAGATGTTTACAGTGGAGGGTAGCACAAGGACCCTGAGAAAGATTGGTATACAGGAATTAAGTTACAATATCATTTAAATTGACATCATAACCTCAAATTGTCTTATTTAATATTTCAAAGGTACATGTTCTCAGTTCTACACAGAGAAGTATGTTTGAAAGCAAGGTAGTGATATTGGTGTTGACTTCAATGGATAAATTACTTATAAAATGTTATGTTTTTGTGTTGTGTTACATTTCTTTGCCAGAAACTATTCATCTTATATTTGGTCCATTGTTTTACATGTATGTTGAGTGATATTGCTCAAAACTATTGTTTTGGATGACCTTGACTTCTACAGATAAATTACTTGGCCATCAAAATCTTTATCCCTAATAACCTCGACCCCTGCCTCACTTTACTTGTACATGTATATAATTAACTAATTTGTATGCACATAATCTCTCATTATATTAATAAACACATTGTATGTTAACTGTATCTCTAGTTGATAAATAAGACCTAACACAGTCAGCACCGTCTAAAAAGTCACTTAACTTAAACTCTCACTGCTGATGTCATTGGTTCAAGTCCAGCTCAGTCAAAAGTCTTTATCTGAGAAAGTTTTCCAGTTACTTACAGAAGGATGGTGGTTTCACATAGATCCATTCTGAGGACTTCCTTCACCAATTAAATTGTAGGTCCTATATATTCATCAATTTGCTCAAAATGACATTGAATACCCTTCTATTAGATAATGCACAGCGCCTGTATACTTGATATTTTTCCAAACTATAATATTAAAGTAAACAAATGATCCTAAATTAGGCCATAAGGCCGCATTTTTTTAAAGCCAGTATCTGTGTGTTTTAACACTTTATATTTCATCTACAGGTAATAAAAAGACATGGCATGGATATGTCAATATACTTCTGGGGAGTTCATCTGTTCCAGTTATATCCATACAAGAACCAGTTGTACCAGATGGAAAAGTTGAAAGAAACGGTGATGGTGCCAGTTTAAGAAGAGGTAGAAAACAGATGATCGCGCAAACTATTGTTTTTTCTTTCTTGCAAATGAAGCATCATTCGGAGTACACAAACTTTCTCATACCAGCGATATGTGTGTACCGACAGCACATTGTGTTCTTTTTTTACGATGCTGAACATGATATACTTTTGGAAAGTCCTCCACAATATTTATTTAAATCAGACAATACATTAAATCTTTCAACGGTGATAGAAACATGGCTTGTTTTGAATTATAAGTTCTTTTGTAGTGGTGTCACGCGTAAAATGTTGGAAATTAAGTATACCTGTGATTTCCCTGTATTTGCTGGTGAAAAATTTGAGTTGTACAAAAACCAGTTGGATTACGGTTGTTGCGTGTTGGACATTGAAGAAATTTTCTTCAAACCATGGAAAATGGATACATTCAAACTCTGGGATTCAGATTGAACAAAAATGTGGTTTTACAATCTTAGAATTAATATAGAAAGCTGCACTGTGAAGAGACAAAAACTATAGTATTCAGTTCAGCAGATGGGGCTGTCTATCATACAATTTGTCCACCATTTCTTTTTCTCATTTACAGAAATAATTATTATAAAACATGTTCACAATGTTTCTTGGGTGGTGCATTTTCAGGTTTGTGTTTTTGTGTTCACCACGATTCAAACATGGCCATCACTAATGATATACTAAAATTGAGAAAATATTAAGCAACATATATCCTCTGAAATTTCTGATTCATTACTGATCAGATTTTATTTACATGGTCCTTGTGCAATACCTGATAAAGTTTGCGTTTTTCATCTCTGGTGTATTATTAGTGCATATCAAAGCATGTTGTTGAATGATTTGATATATAATTTTTCGCCAATGAAAACTGCAGGTGCTAGAGTGCTGACTTTAGCCAAATAACTAAATTACTTTCTTTTGTTCTTAACAGCCATTATGGGGAGCATCCGTCGATTCTACCTATTGTCTTGTTTATTTTTGAAGACCTTAGACAATCTTTACACTGTTATTCTGATATTATGTTCTCTGATAAATGTAGTGTACTAGTGTATTAAGATCATGCATTTCAATTTAATTTGTTCATTTTAATTTGTATTAAAGTTTTGTTTGTCTTAACATCCTTTCTGCCCATATATGTGTAATTATAACACCACTATGAATGTGTGTATTGAATACTTTGCAAATAGTTATTTCTTACTTAATGTATTGTGTTGTATTGTGTATTTATGTATTGTGTTGTGTTGTGTTGTGTACAGTATGTATTGTGTTGTTTATATAATGCATTGTGTTGTGTATATTATGTATTATGTTGTGTACATTATGTATTTGTATTGTGTAGTGTACATTATGTATTATGTAATAAGAACAATTCTAAGTTCTTATTCTGGTTATACCATATTTTCTCTAATGCTTAATTATTATAAAAGTCAATGTGTCCGGAAAAATTGCAATAAATGTCTGAATAAAAAATAAATTGTTTTACAAATTGCATCATAAACAAGCAGGACTGTTGTATACTCATCACTGTACCAAAGACGAGCAAGACTGTTGTATACTCACAACTGCATCATAAACAAGCAGGACTAGTATATACTCACCACTGCATCATAAACAAGCAAGACTTGTTTACTCACCACTGCATCATAAACAAGCAGGACTGTTGTTTACTCACCACTGCATCATAAACAAACAGGACTGTTGTATACTCACCACTGCATCATAAACAAGCAGGACTGTTTTATACCCACCACTGTACCATAAACAAGCAGGACTGTTGTATACTTACCACTGCATCATAAACAAGCAGGACTGTTTTATACCCACCACTGTACCATAAACAAGCAGGACTGTTGTATACTTACCACTGCATCATAAACAAACAGGACTGTTTTATACTCACCACTGTACCATAAACAAGCAGGACTGTTGTATACTCACCACTGCATCATAAACAAGCAAGACTTGTGTTACTCACCACTGCATCATAAACAAGCAGGACTAATGTTTACTCACCACTACATCATAAACAAGCAGGACTATTGTATACTCACTACTGCATCATAAACAAGCAGGACTGTTGTATACTCACCACTGTATCATAAACAATCAGGACTGTTGTATGCTCACACTGTATTATAAACAAACAATACTGTTGTATACTCACCACTGTATCATAAACAAGCAGGGCTGTTGTATACCCACCATTGTATCATAAACAAGCAGGGCTGTTGTATACTTACCACTGCATCATAAACAAGCAGGACTGTTGTTTACTCACCACTACATCATAAACAAGCAGGACTATTGTATACTCACCACTGTATCATAAACAAGCAGGGCTGTTGTATACCCACCACTGTATCATAAACAAGCAGGACTGTTGTATACTCACACTGTATTATAAACAAACAGGACTGTTGTATACTCACCACTGCATCATAAACAAGCAGTACTATTGTATACCCATAACTGTATCATAAACAAGCAGGACTATTATATACCCACCACTGTATCATAAACAAGCAGGGCTGTTGTATACTTACCACTGTATCATAAACAAGCAGGACTGTTGTATGCTCACCACTGTATCATAAACAAGCAGGACTGTTGTATACTCACCACTGTATCATAAATAAGCAGTAATGTTGTATACCCACCAATGTATCAATAACAAGCAGTAATGTTGTATACCCACCACTGAATCATAAACAAGCAGGACTGTTGTATGCTCACCACTGAATCATAAACAAGCAGGACTGTTGTATACTCACCACTGTATCATAAACAAGCAGTAATGTTGTATACCCACCACTGTATCATAAACAAGCAGAACTGTTGTATACTCACCACTGTATCATAAACAAGCAGGACTGTTGTATGCTCACCACTGTATCATAAACAAGCAGGACTGTTGTATACTCACCACTGTATCATAAACAAGCAGTAATGTTGTATACCCACCACTGTATCATAAACAAGCAAAACTGTTGTATACTCACCACTGTATCATAAACAAGCAGAACTGTTGTATACCCACCACTGTATCATAAACAAGTAGGACTATTATATACCCACCACTGTATCATAAACAAGCAGGGCTGTTGTATACTTACCACTGTATCATAAACAAGCAGGACTGTTATATGCTCACCACTGTAACATAAACAAGTACGGACTGTTGTATACTCACCACTGTATCATAAACAAGCAGTAATGTTGTATACCCACCACTGTATCATAAACAAGCAGAACTGTTGTATACTCACCACTGAATCATAAACAAGCAGGACTGTTGTATACTCACCACTGTATCATAAACAAGCAGGACTATTGTATACTCACCACTGTATCATAAACAATCAGGACTGTTGTATACTCACCACTGTATCATAAACAAGCAGGGCTGTTGTATACTCACCACTGAATCATAAACAATCAGTAATGTTATATACTCACCTCTGCATCATAAACAAGCAAGACTATTGTATACTCACCACTGTATCATAACAAGCAGGACTGTTGTATACTCACCACTGAATCATAAACAATCAGTAATGTTATATACTCACCTCTGCATCATAAACAAGCAAGACTATTGTATACTCACCACTGTATCATAAACAAGCAGGACTGTTGTATACTCACCACTGAATCATAAACAATCAGTAATGTTATATACTCACCTCTGCATCATAAACAAGCAAGACTATTGTATACTCACCACTGTATCATAAACAAGCAGGACTGTTGTATACTCACCACTGAATCATAAACAATCAGTAATGTTATATACTCACCTCTGCATCATAAACAAGCAAGACTATTGTATACTCACCACTGTATCATAAACAATCAGGACTGTTGTATACTCACCACTGTATCATAAACAAGCAGTAATGATGTATACCCACCACTGTATCATAAACAAGCAGGACTGTTGTATACTCACCACTGAATCATAAACAATCAGTAATGTTATATACTCACCTCTGCATTCATAAACAAGCAAGACTATTGTATACCCACCACTGTATCATAAACAAGCAGGACTGTTGTATACTCACCACTGAATCATAAACAATCAGTAATGTTATATACTCACCACTGTATCATAAACAAGCAGGGCTGTTGTATACTCACCACTGTATCATAAACAATCAGGACTGTTGTATACTCACCACTGTATCATAAACAAGCAGTAATGTTGTATACCCACCACTGTATCATAAACAAGCAGAACTGTTGTATACTCACCACTGTATCATAAACAAGCAGAACTGTAGTATACCCACAACTGTATCATAAACAAGCAGGACTATTATATACCCACCACTGTATCGTAAACAAGCAGGGCTGTTGTATACTCACCACTGTATCATAAACAAGCAGGACTGTTATATGCTCACCACTGTATCATAAACAAGCAGGACTGTTGTATACTCACCACTGTATCATAAACAAGCAGTAATGTTGTATAACAACCACTGTATCATAAACAAGCAGAACTGTTGTAAACTCACCACTGAATCATAAACAAGCAGGACTGTTGTATACTCACCACTGTATCATAAACAAGCAGGACTATTGTATACTCACCACTGTATCATAAACAAGCAGGACTGTTGTATACTCACCACTGTATCATAAACAAGCAGGGCTGTTGTATATTCACCACTGCATCAAAAACAAGCAATAATGTTGTATGCTCGCACTGTATTATAAACAAGCAGGGCTGTTGTATACTCACCACTGTATCGTAAACAAGCAGTAATGTTGTATACCCACTACTGTATCATAAACAAGCAGGACTGTTGTATACTCACCACTGAATCATAAACAATCAGTAATGTTGTATGCTCACACTGTATTATAAACAAACAGGGCTGTTGTATACTCACCACTGCATCATAAACAAGCAGTAATGTTGTATACCCACCACTGTATCATAAACAAGCAGGGCTGTTGTAATCTCACCACTGCATCATAAACAAGCAGGGCTGTTGTATACCCACCACTGTAACATAAACAAGCAGGGCTGTTGTATACTCACCACTGCATCATAAACAAGCAGGGCTGTTGTATACCCACCACTTCATCATATCCAAGCAGTAATGTTGTATACCCACCACTGTATCATAAACAAGCAGGGCTGTTGTATACTCACCACTGCATCATAAACAAGCAGGGCTGTTGTATACTCACCACTGTATCATAAACAAGCAGGGCTGTTGTATACTTACCACTGCATCATAAATGTATACTCACCACTGTATCATAAACAAACAGGAAGGTTGTTTACTCACCACTGTATCATAAAATAGCAGGACTGTTGTGTACTCACCACTGTATCATAGACACGCAGGACTGTTGTATAGTCACCACTGCATCATAAACAAGCAGTAATGTTGTATACTCACCACTGCATCATAAACAAACAGGACTGTTGTTTACTCACCACTGTATCATAAACAAGCAGGACTGTTGTATAATCACCACTGCATCATAAACAAGCAAGACTTGTATACTCACCACTGTATCATAAACAAGCAAGACTTGTATACTCACCACTGCATAATAAACAAGCAGGACTGTTGTATAATCACCACTGCATCATAAACAAGCAAGACTTGTATACTCACCACTGCATCATAAACAAGCAGGATTGTTGTATACTCACCACTGTATCATAAACAAGCAGGACTGATGTATAATCACCACTGCATCATAAACAAGCAAGACTTGTAAACTCACCACTGCATCATAAACAAGCAGGACTGTTGTATACTTACCATTGCATCATAAACAAACAAGACTTGTATACTCACCACTGCATCATTAACAAGCAAGACTTATATACTCACCACTGCATCATGAACAAGCAGGGCTGTTGTATACTTACCACTGTATCATAAACAAGCAGGACTGTTGTTTACTCACCACTGTATCACAAACAAGCAGGACTGATTATATGCACAGTACCCATTACGCCACTGCATCTTAAACAAGCAGAACTGTTGTATACTCACCAATGAATCACAAACTAGCAGGAGTAGTATCTACAAAGAGAAATGGCTTAATGTTACAGTATGTCCCCAATTCAATGTGTGCCAGGCCCGATTATCTCAGTCGGTTACGCGCCTGACTATCAATCCAGGGGTCGTGAGTTTGAATTCCCCGCCCGGCAACAGTGTCCGTGATGATTGATATACGACATTGTGTCTCATTATCATTCGTCTCTCGCCACTGATTCAAGTGGGAAAGTTATCAGTTACTTGCGGAGATAGGGTGTGCTCGAGTACTGGTTAATCCCAGGAAACAGTGGTTAGGTTAACTGATCGTCTGTTAGCCCTCGATGGCATAAAAATGACGCTAAATATTCAATCAATCAATCAATCAATCAATCATATAGATGAGCGTATGCCCACCAAGATTACTTTATTCCTTATATAAGTTTTAGGACATCTAATTTATGTTTTCTTGCTTTAGTTCTTGTTGATATTCACTTGAAGATATCCTGTGTGTTCTCCATAGTGAAGTCAAACAGGATACCATTGAACGTGATTATGAGTATTTCATACATATTCAAACATCGAGACGTTATACATTCTCGGCAAGAGATGTGCATGGAGGGTGAGCTGGATCTGTCTTGTAGACGGCCACAAAGGACCAGAAAAAGAAGACAGCACAATTTTTGTTTATTATGATGATATGAAAATGCCGTACTCTCCATGGGAACAATATTTGGTACTTTCAGATGACTGTTTAAATCTTTTCGGGACCTAGGGAACAGTGGACATACTTTTAGGGACTTAGGGAACATGGAGAAAATACTTTTGGGGAACATTAGCAAATACTTTTGGAGATTTGGAAGCAATAGCCGTTACTTTAAGAGATACAGGGAACAGGAGCCCCCTAGGAGGGCCTCTCTGGAATGATATAGAAATATGATTATTTTTACCTATTGAGCCGTGAAAATTGGATCAGCCGTATTTTTTTTACAATAAGCGTTCCTTTAAAATATGCCTAGTTCAAAACTGGGTTCTATAACTTTCCCCGTTATTTTCAGGTTTTGAAAACACAAAATTATTAGGTTTTGCATCAAATCGTATGTTTTTTTAAAGAACTATTCACTGCTATTTAGTTATTTCGAACGTTTACGAAAATGGCCGAGCGATATTCCGTTGCCGAAACTTAGGCGGAAATGACCGAGCTAACTCATTCGGAATACTTTGCTGATTTCCCCAAATTGACTTTGGGCGAGAATTATGTGAATTACTAAAACCCGTCAAATTATTTGTTTACCGAAAAAAATTCCATTGGTTGTGTGTTGTAATTGGTATGCATAAATGTTTTTAAATATAACTTTTTTGAAATAATTTTATACATTACCAAATAACAATATTGATTTATTTGTGTATTTAAACCCTATTGTTAGCTGTCAGTAGTAGCATGAGAGTAATTTTCGTTTCCAAGACGAAGTGATTCATTTTTAATGAAATTACAAACAAACAACAACAAATCGATAACAAAATGAATATGTATAAAATATAATAAAAGTGAATTTTATCATAAACCTACACGACTGCTGTTATAAGCTCTAATACTTTCGTTTAACTGTTTCCAACTATGTTTTATAGTTCGAACACATTACTCTCGATTGCATGGATGAACATCTATCTATAGACTCGTGCTGCAACACCTTCTTCTTGTAAGGATTATTTGCAGGCACAAATTGCACAAGTTTACTGGCATGAGAATCATTGATTAATATAGAAGTTCAGTAAGATATTTTACATGCACTGTGTATGAGCTGACTCTCCCTGTACGCAGGCCAACTGCTTTAAATCCTCTCTGAAGGATTGCATGCTTTCACATCTTGCCTGAATAAGGTACAGTTAGAGTGCGTTTGAAAAACTCCATTTGAAACCCCACCAGATCTTCAATATGATTCTTAAATTTTCTTGTGAAAATTTATATTGCTCATTCCTTTATTTACAGCTTGTGACTATGTCCTGAAAATATGGAACGACGTACATATGGTGGAGCAAGAAAAATCAGCATTGAACTTAGACCGAGATCTTGTTCTAAGTCTCGCAAAACCACACGCCGCCGCCACACACCAACCAGCAATACAGTTGTGCTTCCAGATCCTCCAAAACAGTCACATCTTCACAGTGGTACAAACTTTCCACTGTTCTCTAGCAACCTCTTACACAACAAACCGCCAATACCACAGGCTGCCAAACTCACTCAGGTGTCTCAGAGAAACAGACAAACTGTCAATCATGTACCAAGGCTTCGCTCATCTGCCAGAGAACCTAAATCTCCGACCCCTGTGGAGATATATAGTAGCCGCGGAAGTCGGGTATCAACTGTTTCAAGTAGTCTGATTAGTTTATCATCATTGTCAAATGTGTCGATGAAATCAGGCTTAGTGCATGTGGCTGGGAAGGAGTCAGATATTCAGTATTCATCGCCAGTACCAAGTTACAGCAGTCCCATCCCTGGGGATGATATATCCCACTGCAGTGAAGAGGACTACAGCTATAATGACAAGATTTTTCCATTCCAGTACCTGCCAGAGGACTGTAAACTGAAAGTGTTCTCTTTACTATCAAGTCATGATAAAGGCAGAGCTGCCCAGGTGAGTATTATCAGTGACTTGATTACAGAGACTGGCAGACTAATATCGGTTCAACACACATAGTTGAAAATTTGGTTGACACCTTTAGTATTTCTTTAATAACTCTTTTAACCTTTGTCTGAATTTTATAATTTTGAAACCAAAGTAAAGCTGATAAAAATGTTGACTATTACCAATTATTAATTATTTAATATTTCTCTTCTGAATGAAATTATTAATGGTTGAAAACAAAACATTTTGAATTTTATTAAATGTTTATTTTTTAACAAAAAAGGTAGATCTAGTGAAGCCTACTCGTTTTAACAAAAACATTTAACAAAAGATTTTAGAAATAGAAATTTCATGTAGAAAGATGTAGAAGTTAGTTATCCATAGGTGGCATATGTTTCATATTGATATTTAAAGAAAGTTTTTTTTTATTTGTTACTTTAAGATAAGGCTTAAATTGATAAAAATGATCTCAAAAAAATATATAACATGTATATATTTTGTAGGCATTAAAATTCTTCATTTCTTTAAATTAAAAAAAAAGGTTTACCAAGTTACCACCTAAAGCTACAATCAATCCCTTTGTTTCAATTGGTTCAGGAGGAGTTGTGTTTCCAAGATTGGAAAATGGCAAATGTTCCACCCAAGATTTAGACAAGCACCTCCAGTTACTTATGATAATGTCTCCATTCATACGTCTCTGGTATTATTACACTTCTGACTGTTTTCCTCATTTCAGCCACAGGCTATCGGCACAGTGTTATATTGTTTAGACTATACTGGTATTAAATTATGTTAAAAAAACGTTTACAACTGGTTAAACATATATTATTGCCATATAATATACAATTGGGTTGGGTCACAAGTTTTACAACATTAGTTATGATCCTTCCCTTAGTATAGAATTAAAGTATGGCAAAACGTTATTAGAAAGATCAAGGACTTGTAAAGAAAGATAGGAAACTTGCATCTCCCGACTAACTGTTGATAAAATAGCACACAAAAGAATAATAATTTGCAAATTAATTGTTTGTAAGGCAACTGATTTATTGTACATAAACTGTAAGTTGTATGTAATCTTAGATGTTTAAAAATGTTTCAATCACGCAAAATTATCTTGAATTAAAGTTATTGAGGTTTAAAGGAAATTTATCCTAATTTGTTGTTATTTTAGCTGCAGTATACAAATTTTGTTACCACAAGTACTTCAACAATTTTAAACAAAAAAATCTGAGAATGATTTTGATTTGTTCTTCTGAGATGAATGAACATTAAGATAATTGAAAACAAGATGTGAGATTTTGCGTAAATATGCGAGCGTTCACAAAATCTCAATCAGTTGCCTTTCCTTCTCTATATAATTCCTTGGAAAGATATACTTTAACCCTTAACTTCATAAAGATGCCTTTGGACACCTCTAATATTGAAAGCATTAATTCACCACGTATCAGCAATGGGTGAATTATGTTTATATTAACTGACAGAGCGGAAAACAGTGCAGGAAGTGTTACAAGCAATCTGAACTCTTCCTGCACTGTTTTCAAAGGCCTTCTGTGATTGGTGCAGGAAAATGCATATCTATGGAGTAAAGGGTTAAAAAAGTTTTTTATCAGAAATGGGTGCTGGTCACTTAATGTGTTAAGGACTTCTTGGCATGAGTTTTTCTTCAATTATCAATGGTTTTAAATTTTTGCATAATATAAACCCAGTTTACGACTAATAACACTGCGCTGTATCAGGGCTCTACCTTTACTTTATGGGAATGGGGCAAAGGCTCTCTGATGGGGAAAATTTTCATGTCCTGTCGTATCTGTGGTTGTGAAGAAAAACTCATGATACATGTATAACAAGTTGAAAAGAAGGAATGTTAGCCAGACCAGACACAGGTTTCTTTCTTTTAACAGAAAATTCCCCCCTGAAATTAATTTAAATCTTTTTAAGAGGGAAATTTCAGTAAAATTAGTAGGAAAAGTGTGTATCGGGGCCCCATAAATGACCTAATGTTGGGTAAGGGCCCTGTATGTACTTCAGAATGAATCTTGAGTAGAACTATCGTCCTTCTGAACTTGCAAATGTTCTGTACATAAAGTTTTTGTACACTGCGGAATTGGAACCTATGACCTCAGTTTTGAGAGATAAATGATCTATAGACAGCACCTTAGACCATGTGACCACAGAGAACCCTTATTTGTGTGATAAATAGTTAACTGGTTATTACTTATTATAAATAGATATTAAAAATTAAACCTTCTGAAATCAATAGAATTCAGTAGTACTGATCCTTTGGTCAACAAGTTACAATGACCTCTTTTTGAGTATTTTATTAACTGCTTTTGCACAAAATTGAGGACAATCTGGGGTTAGCTCCAGATTTGATTATCAGCTTCTACTGTATTGTGGTTATCTATCTTTTAGACTGTGACAGTTAAAGAAATTCAGCCTCTTTTTAATTTATACTTTTAAATCTATTTATTTATTTGATTGTGAAGAAAGCTCAAAGCTTATACGAATCACGCTCGAATCTGCTTCCAGGATAGAAACAGTACTAGTGTTGATTTTTTTATGGCATCTGGTCCAGCTGGGGATCGAACATGCAACCTCTGACCAACACTATATCCACTACACTACTGCACCCCTCTTTATTACCCTAACATTATCTGTATCAGTAGAGATATATAATTTTACTGTCAAATTTTTTGAAAAAAATTTTAGACGATGGAAACTGTATTTTGCCATAACGGCATCGCGTTTTATACCTTTTGATATTTAACTGATTTTCTTTCATTTCATGTGTATTGCAACTCTGGAACTAATTTAATACATAATTATATCTGAATAGTAAAACAAATAAATAAAAAATAGGCCCCCTCCCCCTGTTTTGAAACAAATTTGGATGAAAATCTATAAATTAATTTATTATGACCCGATATATTATCTAAATGCACATATATTTTCTTTACTTATCACCATTTAAACTATAGATGACCTTAGTAACAGAAGGGTTGTGATACACTACATACTCACTTTATTTATCTATTCGACAGGTGTGTGCCAATTGGTGGACCTTAATGCAGTTGCCAGGCTTATGGGCTCACGTTTCCTTCAGTGACTTCCCGTTCTGGTGCATTACCACAGACGAGCACAATTGTATAGGCAACTGCTACATTCGCTATCGTGTGAGAGTCAAACAATTCCTCGCTTTTCTCAAAGATCTCAAACCAATTTTGAGAAGCTTGGAATTTAAATTTGATATTGGTGAAAAGGCTGATGGGTTTTTATCCCCTTTAGAAAGTCTCATTGACAAGTCCAACACAAGGGATTTGAAGTATGCAAGCTTGAACTGGAAAGAGACGCCCATGCGTCCGTTCTGGACAGACATGACAAGACCTGTTCCTTGTGATGAAATGATGCAAAAACACAGGCTTAGACAACGGGATTTCGTCAACTTTTTTGACCTCTTCACCAAGAAGTGCCTAAGGTTAGAAACTCTAGTACTACCATTTGATTGGTCAGATAAGAGTGTAGACTGTCTGCTTAGGTTGAAGAACCTGAAGAGTCTGGTATTGGAGAAATACTTTGTCTTTCAGAAACTGTGCCAAGATCTCCTTGACAGATTGTTGATTGGCTTGGATTCACTTAAGCAGCTGATGCTGGAAGTTTGGACCCCAAGTGGACATGGACTTGTATTTTTTTCCTTAGTTTCTAAATCCATTGAATATTTGGATATTTCTCAAAGCAGAGGATTTTATGTAAGTGCTGTGCACCTCCCTAAACTGAAAGTGTTTCGTGTGGCCAGACATCCCTGGAATGGACCTTTAGTGCTTGCTGATAGAATAAATGTGCCTTGTTTGTATGATGTCTTGGCATCCGGAGCTCACAATCTAGAAAAGATCAATGAACATATACTGGAACCATCATGGCGTGATGCAAAGTATGAAAACTTAGAGAGAGTCTTAAAAAGTGTTTGCTCATGTAGAAGTCATAAGTCTGGCTGGGCCATGTAGTCGCAAGTCTGAGCCATGAAGTAAAAAATCTGGTCTTGTAGTCACAATTCTTGCTGGGCCATGTTGTCAGTAGTCTGGCTAGGCCATGTTGTCAGTTTTCTTGCTGGGCCATGTTGTCGGTAGTATAGCTGGGTGATGTTGTCAGTAGTCTGACCGGGCCATGGTGTCAGTAGTCTGGCTGGGCCAGGTTGTCAGTAGAAGTCTGGCTGGGCCAGGTTGTCAGTAGAAGTCTGGCTGGGCCAGGTTGTCAGTAGTAGTCTGGCTGGGCCAGGTTGTCAATAGTAGTCTGGCGGGGCCATGTTGTCAGTAGTCTGGCTGGGCCAGGTTGTCAGTAGTCTGGCTGGGCCATGGTGTCGGTAGTCCGGCTAGGCCATGGTGTCAGTAGTCTTGCTGGGCATTGTTGTCAATCTGGTTAGGCAATGTTGTCAGTAGTCTTGCTGGGCAATGTTGTCAGTAGTCTGGTTGGGCCATGTTGTCAGTAGTCTAGCTGGGCCATGGTGTCAGTTGTCTGGCTGGGCTATGATGTCAGTAGTCTGGCTAGGCCAGGTTATCAGTAGTCTGGTTGGGCCATGATGTCAGTAGTCTGGCTAGGCCATGGTGTCAGTAGTCAGGCTGGGCCATGGTGTCAGTAGTCTGGCTGGGCCATGGTGTCAGTAGTCAGGCTGGGCCATGATGTCAGTAGTCTGGCTGGGCCATGGTGTCAGTAGTCCGGCTGGGCCATGGTGTCAGTAGTCTTGCCGGGCATTGTTGTCAATCTGGTTAGTCAATGTTGTCAGTAGTCCGGCTGGGCAATGGTGTCAGTAGTCTGGCTGGGCCATGATGTCAGTAGTCTGGCTAGGTCATGATGTCAGTAGTCTGGCTAGGCCAGGTTATCAGTAGTCTGGTTGGGCATTGTTGTCAATATGGTTGGGCATTGTTTTTATAGGTTTGGCTTGGGCCATTTACGGGTTGTAAGTCTTTTGGCTAGGCCATGTAGTCATAAGTCTAACACACACATGTAACTTTATTTTAAGATTGTCTTAAATATTCTAGTTGAGAAAGATCTCATTATATTTTAATCTGATCTTTGATCGCTGGCATAGTAATATGTATACCCAAGGTGCCTTGGATAAATTCTGGTATTTGATAGAAAATACATGTATCCTGAAAGGATAAAGAAACAATGGGTGAAATTGGGAGCCACATAATCAAGCTATTGTGAGTGATATTAACAGTTTTATGATATGTATGTAATTTTATTGCTGATTTTGTCAATATAGTCATCATTATAGGCAAATACCTTTACAATATTACAATAGTTTGATATGTAACGCTGAAATTCACCCAGCGTTTCAGTATCCTTCCAGTATACATTCAGGAGAAACATGCTGAAAATCAGACAAAATCTGACAATACTTTCACTATTTTTTTATATATTTTAGAAGAATAAAACATGTATTATCTTAATAATTTCATGTTGGAATATCTTAAAAAAGAAAACTATCCCGATATCAGTATATTTGTCTTGGAGTAATTTGAAGCGTAATGTTATTTGAAGACAAGTACGGTACTTTTTAAGGCACTTAGTTGTTGAAATATTTGCATCCAATATTAAAATTAGACCTGGCCATATTTATCTAATAACCCCACCTACTTTATTCTGCTTGTTAAGTTTTCCCAAAGTTTAAACTGCAAACTTCTAAATTAAATAACAAGTTTGTATCCAGATAATGTTTGTTTACTTTGGCAAACCGTTACATGGAAACTGTGTCCTATCTTTATGCAAAAACTGATGTTATTGACACAATCAGTAAAGATGCAATTAGTGGCGACTGTAAGTGTTTTGGGAATTGTAAAAGCAAATGTCATTCAAAAAAAAAATTTTGATATCAAAATGTTAGAATCTGTTATAGGTATCAAGTGTCCATAAAATTTAAATGCAAACATTTCAAGAAATATATTACACAAGATAAAAATAGAATATTGTATTAGGATTACTGGGTGAGTGCAGTATGATTGTCAGTTTTACTGTTTCCGCCTAGACAATACACATTTCAGGGAATTTTAAATTTAAAACTATGTAATGTATGCTTTTAAACAGGTGTGTTATCAGGGGATGGTTATACACCTGTTTAATTAATGGACAATTGGTTTGGTAATGTGTCTCAATTACTGTTGTAGACTAACATCCAAATCACTAAAATATGTTTCAAATAAGTTTTCACAATGATATTTCAGAAAAGAAGCACTCAGAAATATGGGATCGTACATGAGAGTCAGACAGTGCTAATTTATTATTGAATTTATTAAAAGAGTTGGCAAAAAATATATATGCAAGGCTTTGTCAAGTGTTATATCATTTTTGCCAAGGACTTAAATTAATTCAATAATTCAAAAAACTATTAGCCTACCTGAGCAAAGCTGAAAGTGACGTATTCTGATTTGTCCCATGCTGTCATCTATTGCATGTACATACATCCATTAATTTTCAGATGTGTGTACTCGATCCACCTGCATTTTCAGGAGATCTTCAACATTATACAGTCATTATAACAACAATATCCCAGTTTATTGAACTGACCAAATTGAATAAGTAATGTTGGAGTTAAGACCATTGAAGCATCCAAAATTGTGTTATTTGACCGTGTGTGCACTCTTGCACCTGCAGTTTTCATTATATCCTCACCAAACTTACAAGTAGTTATTATTTTTAAACAAGTCATATTTAACTAATGTCATAGTTGAGACCGTTTAATCATCCAAAAGTTCACTATTTGACCATGTGTGCACCGGCAGTTTTCATCTGGTCCTGACCAAACTTGTACAGTAGTTACAAAAAAAACATATCTTGGATAGAATTTTAAACAGGTAAATTTGATAATTATTGTCGGGAGTTGTGACCCTTGAATCAAAATATTATCATTTTATATGCTGTTGTCTGCTATGTTACAGGAGAGTGATTAAATGCCATTGTGGCTTTCTACCTTAAATTATTTCCACAAAATGCACTGATCCTGTTATGAATCTCCATATTTCTTGAAGTTTATATACATTTAATTTATCACCAAAGTGTTTTACATGTAGTTATGCCCCACCATTTTAAAAATGATAAAGGGGTCATTAAGCATTACCCCTCTCCGTTCATTCGTCTGAGAACTGGTTTCTGGTCAATAATTTCTGAAGGGGTCTTTATATTTAATGAATATTTTGTATGTACCTTTATAATTATAAATTTTGGGTAACAAATGGGTTTCTGATCAATAGCAGAGACATTCAGGTCAACAAACACATTTCTAGCATAATTTTTTTTTACTTTATAATGACACTTCTGTTCAAATAAAGATATTTTGTCTGTAACAAACTATCCCTTGCCTATTTAATCTATCCAGTAGAGCGATGCAGCCACTTGTGAACCACTTGTTACTTAACTCCCAACATTGGACTTTACCAATGTCATTTTTTTGCAATATTTTTGTTAATTATAACTGTTGGCACAATGTTCATTAAGTTGTGCACTTGTTATGTTGTATGGTATAATTTATAATCTTGTTTTTCTCCATGTTTTAGTTTGTGATTCATTTTAGATTATACTTTGTTAACCATTAGCAAGCATTGCTTTTGTAAATCTCAATTAATATTATACTTTAATTTGTAACAATTACTACCCAACTACATTTTAGCACATTTTTCTTTCCTGGCTTTCAGATCTAATTTATATACATACATGCATGATGGACATGTATTACAGTAAAGATAATCAATGAAATAATTTTGTTTTATGCTTTAAAATGAATTACATGTATATATAAACAGATATTTGTTAGTGGATTATATTTGATAATTTCACCGTTAAAATAATGAAGTTATAAAATGGTATTTTCACTGCTTTCAACCATAAAATTTAAATAGGAATTGCTAGTTTCAGTAAAGTATCAATTAAATTTATATCGCAGATATTAGCTTGCTCATTTGTGGCTCTGCTTGGTTCAATGAAATAAATGATATTTCACTGGTACAGCAGTCATTTGTCACAATGATTATGTAATTATTGATAACTAAACATGGATTCTGCCAGCACGATCATGCAGAGTACCAATGTTAATGAAAATGGCACATTCTGTTTCAGACCTGTTAATTAAACTGATCTGCAACTTGTGTCTCTTTGTCATTTGCTGATTTATTTGGGAAAGTTATCTGTGACTTAGTGCTTGAGTACTGGTCAGCTTTCCAAGATCTCAGGAAAGAGTTGTTAAGTCAGTTAACTGATCATCTGTTAGGCTTCGATGGCTTTATAATGATACTAAATATTCATACAAAAAAACTAACTTATAAATTAGTAAGTACTACTTCCAGTATATTAGTAATGCACCAGTCATGTAATAATCAAAAGCTTCAAAATTAATGTTCTTGCTTTAAATCTTCTTACATACTCTTCCTTGTTACCATCAATCTATTATGTGTAGAGCACATGGTCCAGTGGCAGAGCATCGACCCAGGATCGGGTCATGAGTTCAATCCTCCGCCATGGCTATGACATTGTACGGTGTTCTTGAGCAAGACACTTTATCTGCATATGCTTAATACTGGTTCTACTCAGAAAGACTTAAGTGTGATTTGATTGGTTGTTAGAACTTGTTTTACTATCAATGTAAAATAAATACTTTTAAAAAAATATTTACAACCTATTTCATTAGGTAATATTTCGTTTTGATTTTTCATATATTATGTTTTACTTTATATGTATTGCACTGAAAATGGCATTTTTTTATAAATTGGTTATACTTTTAAATTATTTTTATACAAGGTGTGTTGAAAGAAATAGCTGAGTTTGAAGCCAGTATGGGAGTTGATATGTCAACAAAATTTATAAAAAAAAACATGATACATATACTTATTTTGTTGCTGTTGATGAAATACTGGATGTTGATGTGCAAGAATATCAAGAAGCAGCAATCAAACAAGATTTTAATTGAGATCTGATGTGTTAGAGCAACAAGGAACTGTTATTTTTATTTGAATTTTAATTGAATAATCTATACAATAGATAGATATTAAACTATTTTAATTTACATTCATGTTGAGTTGTAATTCAGAACCATAATTATATTCATGTTGATACATCGCAACTACAGTTTAAGGTTCAATGTATGCATTAGGTCTCACTTAAGAATTACCTCCCTTACATGACGGTAGCAAGATTCTTACGCCCAAGAATTAGAGCTGTGTGAAGCGATTTGACATTATTTTTTGTTGAAAATTAATAAAATTGTCATATTTCTATGTGCATATGAGAACATTGGAACATTTTCATGATTTCTGCCAAATCTGGATGACATTGGGTACTGTTTGATGAAGCTATAAGTTTAAAGATGCGCATAGGTACACTGCAACAAATGTGCAGAGTTGTCAAAAATGAAGGGGGTGCTATCAAACCATCAAAAATGTGAAAAAGCAGCCTGGTCTACTCCATGTTTTTTCTGCATAATTGGACCAACAGAGAACTATGGGAACAAGGCACTTTAGAACCACTGTTAATGTATCCAGTGTTCCAGAAGTGCATTACTCCATATGTAGAACGGTACAAAAAAAGTTGTGCGAGACGTTATTATTACTTTTCAACATAAATCTACAAAAGCATCCAAATTATTATTACAATTATGGATAACAATGCATGTGTTGTTGATTCAAAGTTTGTTGATAATTGAACAACTTAATCATGGAACAGTTTAGGTAAAGTGAGCAATTACGGATTCAAATGCAAACAATTCACAATTGAGTACCTACACCTGTCTTACCTGATTTCAGGATACAAAGTCGATAATGTTTACCACGGTTCTCAAATTAACAAAAACAGACTGTACATTACATAGTCAATGTTGATATTAGGACGAGTAAGTAACGAATTTGGGTGACATTCAGATTTACATATTGAAAACTTAATTAGATGCACATTCTCTGAGATCACTAGGCCAGTTATACTCAAACTTCACATGGATGTTCCGCATGTATTTGAAACTATACACTAGCTTTGATTTTTAACTTGACTGTTCTTTGATTGATTGAATGAATATTTAGCATCATTTTTATGCCATCGAGGGCTAACAGACGATCAGTTAACCTAACCACTGTTTCCTGGGATTAACCAGTTCTCAAACACACCCCATCTCCGCAAGTAACTGATAATTTTCCCACTTGAATCAGAGGTGAGACGAATGATGAGACACAATGTCGTATATCAATCGTCACGGAGTCTTGCCGGGTGGGAGATTCAAACTCACGACCCCTGGATTGATAGCCAGATGCGTAACCGACTGAGCTAATCGGGCCTGGCACACATTGAATTGGGGCCATCCATGTATACCATACTCATCCTGTCTGCATCCTACCATGGTTAAAGATTTGAATCAAGTTGTTCACAAGTGCAGTTGCAATTATGTGGATAGAACTTGGCCTAATTATGCTTGCTTATACTCTGAGGCAGTACGTAGAAGAAAAGGGATGGTACAGTAACATCCAAGTTCAAGTCCAAATATCGCCTTTTAGTTTTGGAGAAGAATATATTTTTTTTAAATTTATACGGTTATATATATATATGTACAGAGTTAGATCACTTATCCCCTTTATGGTAGTGAACTTATTGATGTATTTTTCTTTGAAAGTCGGGCTAAAAATGGAGGTGCTGGGGTGCAAAGATTTATAAATGGGTAGAAGGATGTATGACGGACATAGTGCATTCAGAATAGCTCATCTTGGATTAAATATGGGTTTGATACAAATCTACACATTCAATTTTGTTGGAAACAACACAACACATAAACTTCAGGTTAAAGTATTTATTAAAACATTTACAAGCAATAAATGAGAAAACATTCAGCAAACTAGCGGTCTGCATTTGAGCACCATAATTCATACAAAAAAAAAATCAGTAAATCTCATCAGCATCCAAATTAAAGCAATGCTTATAAACTTTTACATGTAAAGTAATGGATACATAAGTAAGGTTACTGTATCAATACATTACAATGTTTGCAATATAAAAAATGCTTGTAATTTATACGTGTAATGCATTTTACTAATTTAAACAAAAAACAATCGTCCGGAGTTAAATTTGTTACTACATTTAGCACCTTTCAAATATATCTGATGATTTTATCGTTTTAACAGAATAAAAATTTGTTACTACATATAGCAGACGTAACTTTCAAATTTATCTGATGATTTTATCGTTTTAACAGAACAATAAAAATTTGTTACTACATATAGCAGACGTAACTTTCAAAGTTATCTGAGGATTTTATCATTTTAACAGAACATTAAAAATTGTTACTACATATAGCAGACGTAACTTTCAAGTTTATATGATGATTTTATCATTTTAACAGAACAGTAACAACCACCCGGTTAAATTTGTTACTACATTTAGCAGACACAACCTTCAAATTGATTCAATTTGTTTTACAAAAATATTTACTTATTGGATTTATCTGGGCATTAACATAATACATTTACCTAAATTGTCCAGCTGCACTAAACAGGACACTAGACTTAACATGATTGCCGATAAATCTCAATATGTGTACTCATAACTCTCGTAACTCTCTTTGTTCACAATATTCCTCCTTGTACATGCATACGGTTATGTAACTATGCCTAACACAAAGATAAAACAATACAAACTGTATAAAACAATTTAGGTCAATACTGTCAATAAATTGTCTAGTCAGTTTATGCCATGCCACACAGCCAGCATCTTAACCTTGACAACCAACCAGCCAATTGTGTCTTCTGGATTATTATCATGTAACAGTTTGAAGACTTCCCCGAGAACCATCTTTCCATATTGATCTGAAAAATTAACATACACAATTGTATATATCAGTTTTACTCAAAGTAGATGATACAATATTCTAGCACATGTCAAAATTATAATTTTATATGTGTCTGAAAGGAGTAAAATAAGAGTGCAATCTTGGCTCCAAGATATTCAAATGAGGCAAAGAATAGCATAGATTACATTCATGTATTATCCGGTAATATAATTTTTAGAGTAAAATGTTAACTAAATTCTCATTTATTTGTTTATTGCTTGAAAATAACAACCAGAGAGAATAACTTAAGAACATTATGATCCATTTTATGCTTGGCTATTCTCTGAATAGTTGGAATTTTGTAATCGCCCATGTATTGGCATATAACATGTTAATAACAAAAGTTACGTGTGGAGAATAAAAAAAGAACAATAACGCCACGAGTTGACATATTGGAACCTAATAATGACATGCATAACTGGACTTCATTCTGATACTCTCCATCAAGTTTGGCCAAAATCAATTGAAAAGATCAAGAGGAATACCGTGACAAGATCTACCATTAAAAAGATATTGGGGGAAACGAATGATGCTTCCCAAACAAGTGCTTAATTGAGTAGTAGCTGCATTGTTTGTAAAGGGAAAGGGGTATAAAGGAAAGTATTTTTTGGAATAGATGTTTGGTTCTTCACTCTGTACTTCCACACATTGACCTCTATTCATGTTTGAAGTCTTGTTGGATTCCCATCTATAATCTTGAAGATTAAAACAAGAATTTGTGGTAATGGACATAATCAAAGCGCTGTATCTCTGTGAGAAATCACCGAAAAAAAAAAACAAACACAAAGACAATATGCACATCTCCACTTGGTAGAGATGCATTCTAGCAAGATTCATAAAATTTCAACTATTAGTTAAAGAGAAAAGGCATGGATGAGGATCTTAGTTTAAACATATTTTTATTCACCATATTTGCAACGTTTGCATATATATACAATGACAAAACATATTAGGATTGGAACGAAATCATAATGTTTATCGGTTTCCTTTCCTTTGAAGTCTATTTCAACTTTGAAATGGTTCAATTAAATAATTGTGGAAATATTTTAGTCAGAACTGACAATATAATAAAAAGATAAAAATTTTTTTTTTTAGAAAAACGTAGCAAAAACAAAGCATCAAGAAAAAAAACACAACAAATTACAGGCATGTATGATGTATCTTGATAAAATATACAACTTCAATAGTCAGAAGAGGCAATTAGAAATCAGAAGGCTCAACAGCGGGCCGGATAAGGGGGGGGGGGGGGGGGGGGGGGGTGTTCTGGAAGCATAAAAAAAAATTAAAGGGACGTAACTCTGCAAAAGAGGATGGATACACTGATATGCGTAAGTAATCAAGACTGATACTCCCTAGAAAGGTTGGTCAAATTTGGTTAAAAGTTTAGTGGTAGAGCTGACGAGTAAGTGTGACATGGATGGAGGGGACAAGGGATACACCAATCCCATACTCTGAATAGTTGGGACATAAAAATAAGTCTTAACAAGAAATGCGGATGGCAGAACATTGGACTGTAACATAAAGCTTGTGTAAAACAATTTCCGCACAATTTTTGAGAAATATTTTCTACAAAATACAAGTAACGGTTATATAACTTGTCCCAATGAATTTTTCTTGTTACTGATCTTGGCATCATACTATCCAAATTGTTTTTTCTGAGAAAAATATCTGATTATAAAAGTGGCCATGATTCTGCATAAAATCAAAGCAGAGTTACATATATCCCACTTTTCCCATTGAGTGCCCATAATGGATAAGAAATTTTATTCATTCATGGCTAGTAGTGATCAAAATATGAGCTCTCTATTAATCTTTAATCTAACACAATACGCCAGCTGGATCAAGTGTACCAATAGCTCCCGATTTCCTTCTAAAGTCGATCTTTAAATAAATGTGCTGATGTGCACACAACCCGAGTTTACCGACGGACAATGAACAAAGTGCAATCAGGGGTGTGGTAACTAGATGTCATCACTTTTATGCCTGCTTTTGTTTTTTTTATTAAATTACTTACTTGAAGGTCTTTATCCTGTTAAGAGATTCCTCAAACTCTGTTGCCTTCTTTACTGCTATTTTTATAACCTGAAAAAAGTTGTAAGAACATTTACAAAATCTATCACTAGACTGAGTTTTTCTACTTCCTGTTCAGAGAAGTAATTGTGCAATCTATATCGATTGTTTTCTTGTTGTGTTAAAATGGTTGTCATCTCTATGTCGAACTTCCATCAGAAGCTTGGCACAAAATGACAAACCCAATTTGAACACAAGCACAAAATAACATGAAAAATAAACAGTGACAATAATGGATGCAAATATCTAATTATCTAAAACATTTGAACATCATTTCTAATTATCAAATATATTTAAATAATTCCAGTAAAATTAAAATGGAAACTCTTTGGAACAGGTGTCATAATCCAGGTACCTAGACTGGCTACTGTGTGCAGGTTAAACATGTACATGTAGCTTTACTCTCTTCTGTACAGAACACAAGAGATTCAATAACGCCTGTATCATTCTACTGTTCAATTGTGTCCATTTCAATGGTTATAAATATCTCTGACAAGTTTCGTTAGGATTTATTAACAAGAGAACCAGCAGGGACTATAGTGCTTTTCTATTCAATCGATCCTTCTTAATATTACTGCATGAATATCTACGAGATATCCAGAACGAGGATAAGCAGACACCTGCTGTTCTAGTTACTCGCGTCCTTAGAGATAACCACGGCTTCTTACAGTGAACGAGATATCAGTTTAATTCCAGATTTAACATTTTCGTTTGTTGAAAGTTATATAAAAAGCAATAAATCATCATCTGGAGAGAAGCCAATAAACAAAGGTTTTAAGTATTTCAGTGAAGGATACATTCATGAGTTACGAGGTAAGTATTTTAATTTTACATTTTTACATCTTCTAACATTTGTTATACAAACTGACCCATGAGTTCATCTACATCTCATGTATATATATATAAATCTTTCAGTATGTATCTTTAGAGTACTGTGTATTTATCTTGCTAATGGTGGTTTTATATTACTGCAATAAACATTCTCCAAAAGTATAGTCAACACTGGGTCAGTAAGCTAACTAATTTGGCATTATTGGAATGTGTATTCTAGTGAGGAATCGGGTTACTCTTAATTATGTGTTATTTGGATACCATAGTATTTGTAATAAATTAACTTTATTTTACAGTTAAATCTATACCAGAAGGGTGTGTTGTATCTGGAAAATGCCACAAGTGACAGAAAAAAATGAAAGTCCACATCAGTTTAAAGTAATTTTATTTTATTTTTAAGCATGCTGCATGTGCACTGAACTATATATATATATACATGAAATATATACAATGAAACTATATACAATGAAACTTACTATATAAAAATTATACACATAATAATTTTATTACTTTTTTCTAATTATTATATAAATTTTGTATATTTCAGGCAGTGTTATCATCTGTAAGTGGGGAAACTAGTGTCACAACAGCAAACTGTATGTGTCCTATACGTTTGTCAGGGGCTTGTGGTCATGTAACGGGAATGCTTTACCAACTTGCTTAATATAAATGTCTTGTCAAAAAGCCCTACCAGAAGATATTGCAAGCACTTCCCTCCCACAAACTTGGCATGCACCAAGAGGTTTGAAAATAGCAGGGAAATCAGTGCAGGATATTGAGGTTAGCGGGTACTCAAAGACTGACGTGACTGAAGGTACTAGCCAAAGGTAGTAAAATCAACATTATATAACCCAGTGAAGGTAGACCCAATAGACTGACATGAAAAGCATGACTCCTTGGCAAAAGCTTATCCCGACGTCCTGGTTTTGTCAGCCATAAAATATGAACCAACTACGACATCATTAAAGTGTGGACTTGTGCCTTATGGATCAGTAATGAGCTACCAACAAAAGCTACATTCTGATTTCATAATGAACATTTATGACGGGATAAGTTTCCCTGATTTACCAGTAAAAAATGTCATGGAGAACTCTTTGAACATTGTGCCAAACATGGAACAATCTGTCAAAATTGAAGGAACAAAAATAAGCTTTGTTGATACCAAACGATTTGAAAAGCAGACAAGGCTGCAAAGTTAGAGTCCGTTATGGAACAAAGTATATAAACATAGAGTGACTGCTTCAAATGTTGGAGACATTTTCAAAAGGAGAAAAAATGAAGAAACACTTGTCAGCTGCGATGAGGCAGGGTATAGCTTCAGAGCCAATGACTGCTAAACATTATGCTGATGTTAACAATAATGAAATGAATCAGTATCCATGTGGTGTTATTGTTAGCCCTGTTTCACCACGGATAGCAGCAAGCCCTGACCGTAAAATGTATAACCCACATAGATATCCAACATTTTGTTTGTTGGAAATAAAGTGTCCACAAGTCACAAGTGTGTAACAATGCCCCTATTTGTTTAAAGATGACACTGGTACATTGAAGTTAAAATGGAATTGCAACTACTACTACCAAATGTTGACCCAATTAGCAGTGACAGGTCTTGAATGGTGTGATTTCTTTGTCTGGTGTACCAATGACCATCACCAAGAAACAATATATCTAAATACAGATGTATGGAATGAAGTGAAATGCAAAATAGACATGTTCTATTTCAACCACTTTATATAGTAGTTCAGTATCTGAAATAGTTCAGCACGACATGTCTTTCAACCAGACTTGTACAACTAGGCCCCTGAAATTTACCAACAAACATGCCACTGCCAACAACTGATTAGAAGATCCAGTTAATGACTTTGGAATGGGTGTGTCAAACAAATGGTTTTCTTTAATCTTTCTATTAACTTGCTCTATATGTATTCTGAGTTTTGCAATTTTTTCTGTTTCGATTATTTCTTCAGGTGTAAATTGTTTTTACTGTTCAGAAAAGCTGGAATATTAAGTGTTACAATTTTTTTTTCTAGTAGCTTTCGGAGTGTAAACCCCTTATCAACCATCACATCATCCCCTTGTTCCAAAAGTTCCAAAATTCCGGAAAGTTTTGTTATTTCTACATCAGACATACATCCTGTGTACAATGAAGAAATAAAAGTAACAAGACCATGTGAAGATTTGCCTAAAAGACATTTTAATGTACATGTGCCTTTATAATTTGAATACCGATACATTTGAAAATTTAAAATCAGAGAAGATGGTTGTTGTGTTCTTATTTCTGTGTAGTCTAGAATGACCCTTGTTCTGGGATACAATGTTTTAAAACATTCTGGCATACATATATTGACAGTGGTTTTTGAAAGCTATATAGGTATTCTTCCAAGAATCATATACAGAAAATTAACCCATGTGATTATTTATCGACTTACAGTCGATATTGAACAATTAAATCTTATACTCAAATCCTGTTCCATTAAGCCTACTCTTAAGCGACATAAAAACATGAAAAGTTCATCTAGCAAAAGCATATTTCTTTTTCTTCCAGCTAGACTCAATGTTTCACTACCATGGTAATACATGCTTCTCATATTTTGTGCACTGG
This sequence comes from Panopea generosa, assembly GCA_029582155.1. NCBI lineage: Eukaryota > Metazoa > Mollusca > Bivalvia > Adapedonta > Hiatellidae > Panopea > Panopea generosa. Next base: position 59,252,614 of record CM055906.1, on the reverse strand, counting down.
GTTGTTTACATTGAAAAAATGTTACAAAAAGATTATAGGTAGGAAAACCAGTGTAAAATTGAATAATTGAGTCATCTGTACTGAATCTGTTTACTCCAAATCTTTCTAGTTTAAATTGGTTTTCAACGTGTTCACGCTTAGCAGTTTGTTCTTTTAATTCTGCATTTTCTCTTCATGTTTTAAAGCTTCTGAGTTAATGTTGATCTCCTCTTGATGTGGGTCTTCTATTTGCTCATCTGTGTCTTCATTTTGTACCCTAGAATGGAAGTAGTATTAATCAATAAGTTTAATTTCACAAATGTAACTTTACTACTTGTATTGTTTATTTGTTACAACATTCTTATAATGTATATATTCTTTTTATCATTTTTATTATATTACTTAACAATAAATTTATATGAAAATTGGATAAATAAAAAAAACTTACATGTTGTCACTTTCCTTTTTCTTTGGCGAAATAATTTTCCTGTTCTAAGCCCTCCTTGGTGTGTTTCCTTTTGTCCAGTCAAAGATAGAAGGAATGGTACCCTTTTTTAATCTTTTTCTAACTGGTGACCAACTTGAAGTATAATCCTCCTTGACGATGTGCTTTGAACAAACCACAGTTGAACTGGATATCTACAGATGAAATATAATTCATATTCTTACTACTTTTATACTAAAATGCTGTGTTTGAAAGATATGGAAAAGTATCACGTCCTGTTTATATGAACTATGGTAACAGATTAAATAGAATATTAAATCATTGTAATGTATTTCCAAGCTATATGGTTGCATTCTCACATTTTTACATATTATTGAGTTATACATATCTAATAAATGCTTATATAAATGCTGTGTAATATACTTTAAATATCAACTCATTTATAATTTATAGAAACTACTTACCCTGAATAGGGGGCCTTCATCACGTCTTATTTTACAAATCCATTTCTTTTTTCTTTTTCAATTCTAATTCTCTTGGAATGTGATGAAAATGTAATGATGCATCATATCTAGAATCTGAATTGCAATATGGCACACAACAATGAAAGTTAGATCCTTTTTCACTTGAAGATGAGCAAGCTTCAGTGGAAGTAGCAATTACTCCTCAGGTGATGTTTACATCTGTGTCTGCTTATCCTCGTTCTGAGACTGGCATCTCTGGTATGCATACTATTTGAGAGAGGTCTATCGGGTCCAATTTGACCAGTTCAAAATGGTGGAGGAAGACCTTAGAATGAATCTGAGCAGAACCATCGGCCTTCCACAAGTAACAGCCAGACTGTCTCACATAAAGTTTTTTGAGTGAGCAGGACCACAACCTATGATCTTCACGGTGAGATGTAAGTGATCTTAACCCTTTACTTCATATAGACGCCTTTGGACATCTCTAATATAGACGCCTTTGCACACCTTATATAGAAGGCTTTTGAATTATTGGGTGAATTATGTTTATATTAACTGACAGAGTGGAAAACAGTGCAGGAAGTGTTCAGATTGCTCGTTACGAGCTCTTCCTGCACTGTTTTCAAAGGCCTTCTGTGATTGGCGCGGGAAAACGCATATCTATGGAGTAAAGGGTTAAGATGGTGCCTTAGACCACTCCGCAGCTGAGGACCCTCATCCTTTTATCTAAAGTGATAAATAGGAATGTATTTGCGCATAAAATGCACAATAACTGGTAGGTTGACCAGCTTGTTACATTTAAATAAGTAATACTCAAATGCTCATAAATACATTCATCTTTTAAAATCCTATAAAATTCCCTTTTTTAACACCAGTGATGTCTTACTGCAGTATATGCTGAGCAAGCTTATGTTCTACTCACCTGCAGCAAGAAAACACAGCCCCTATAAACCATTTTGAAAATTTTTCAAACCGAATTACGTATGAGTCTTTGTTTTAGTAAAAGAATCATGTTAATGTCACTTAAAAAGGGGCGCAACTCTCTAGTGAGACGTTTCATGCATTTACATGTATAACGCTTAATCACATGCAGCAGTCATGAAGCAATACAATACCTCCTCTGGTAGATTAGCAAGCCTCGCAGCATTAAACCCGTAACTTTTTGGACATGCCCCAGATGTGAACTTGTACAAGAATGTGATGGTTTCCTGAGTTGGATCCTCTTCATCCTCGTTTTCTACCATGCATGCCTGGGTGGGAAAAGCAATATTTAAGTATTAAAAAGAAATTTTTATTTGAATTCTGTATATGAGTTGAGCATATATATCACATTTTTTTCTAGTTATCAAGTTATTTCAAAAATTCCAAATGATCTTAAATTCTCTCAAGTTTTCCATGCACCAAGCTCCACCAACCATGGAATGCTTTCACCAGACCCTGTCAGTCATATGAAACATGTACCTACACCAGTCATATCTACATACACTAGTTATATCTACATACACTGTACATCAGGCCCCACCAGAACACGCCAGTTACATGTATATTAGGTCAGAAAAGAAATATCTGTGTTACCCAACCAACCCTAAAATTTAGTCCTGATAACATTATTTCATTGTTTATTGTTTTATTAAATGTAGAAGTATGAAAAACTGCTGAACATATATACTTCAAGTACCAAAACAAATGTATTTGTATTATTCTTTATTGATTTACTATCTGTATATAGACTATAAAACAAGCTAATATCAATTTGCTTATTGTTCATTATTAGACATTTTCTTCATGAAATAAAAATTGGTGAAGTGGACAGTGTTGGACGTTGATGTTGCGGGTTCTATCCCAAGCTCAACCTGATGCCTCTCAAAAACAACAGTAACGATTCTACCCAGAAAGCAGGTTCGAGAGCAATTCATACAATGTACAAGCTATTATTATTATTATACCACACATATGTAGCACTTTTATCATATCAGAAATACGTTCAAAAGTGCTGTACATAAAGTAAAATTTGCATCACAAAGAAATCATTAAAATTAAAAAGCATCATAAAAACTGATAAAAAAAAATCCGGAAGTTGAGAGCTGGCTAGATTCAAATATCATCAAATGTCAGTGTTTCTAAAACAGTGTCACATACCACTGTTACTATTCAGTGCACATAGTGTTTCATAAAGAAGTACATTTTTAACAGTTTCTTAAATACATTTAAAGATTGTGCGCCCTGGATATTGCTAGGCAATGTGTTCCTTAAGCTCGGAGCAGAATGCTCGAAACTCCTGTTTCCAAATAGAACAGTTCTATTCCTTGGTACCACTAATGTCAGCGAGTTAATAGAGCGTATATCCCTGGCAGGTCTATAAACCTCCAACATTTCTTGTATAAATGGTGGTGACTGACCATGTAACGCCTTGTAGGTATGAGCCTTCTTCAGAATCGAGCTAAAATAATTGAGTATAAACTAATCTTTCTTATTCCGAGCTGGATTACCAATATCTGTTACATATTACATGTAGTGTCAATTTGGTGTTAATGTCAAATGTAAATATTAGCCTTTTATGGATCACAATTATTTGCAATGCATCACAATGCAGCATTTAAAATTTACCTTTAATTGTGAATATTTTATTGAAATACATACCATGTGACCAAGGCGAATATTTGGATCATGAGAAAATTCTTCAACGAGTGAGTGGTAATGAGTGGAGAACAATGTGCGACATTTGAGATTCTGCGACAATTCCTGGACCACCGAACAAGCTATTGCTGTACCATCATATGTTGCGGTACCACGTCCTGTGATAAACAATACAATTTAAAGTCTAAAATTATATTATCTAATAAACAAACATCACATTTATTATCATTAATCACATTCTGATAAACTCATCATCCAGTATTCAGAGCTGAAAGGATAAATAACACTGGGTAAATTTCAGGGCCACATTATTGCAAGCGATATGTAAAGTTTTACAATATGCACATAAGGCCATTATAAATTAATTGCTAGATTATCATCCAAATTTTTCTTAGAAAAGGGAAGGGCAGGAGGATTTTATTTTTTTTATGTTTTTTTTTATGTTTTTTTATGATAATAAAAAGGGTTGGAGCGGAATGAAAATTAGGAGGTGGGCAGGGATGATAATCTAGCAATTAATTTATCATGGCCTAATGTTATTTCATTAATGACTGTTAATATGATCATTAATGTAAATATAGCTTACAATAGGTTGATAATGTACTCTGAAATTTACCCTGCATTTATTTATCCTTTATATGTAGTTACAGAGCCTGCACTGTATGGTTATATAACTACCGGGTACCTCTGGCTCCTGTTTCACCATTTTCTTAAGTGTCTTAAATGCTTAAAATAATAAGCTTAATTTTGACTGGTTCCTTAAATATTTTTTAATCAATTCAATAAAACAGAATGTAGTTTACCTAGACCCAGTCTAAAATCAGGATCAACTGGATGCTTTTCTCGGATTTTAGTTTTTATGTATTTAAGAATATACATGTACTTTTATATGTTGGTGAAACAGGAGCCTGTTTACATTATTTGAAAAATGTATGTACCATAATGTACACAACATCAATAACAACTCCTGACAAACTATTGCATCAAAATATCTAAAAGAAACTAAAGCCATTAAGCAGAAATCATCTTTCTTTTTTTAGTTATGGTAAGTTAAGAAAGTGGCTACAACCTTGTAAAAATTTGTATAAAATTTCAGTATAAAAGAATTGTATCCAATATCAGTAATCTTTATATGCATATAAAATCATGTCTACACTATGTACTAAGTTTGAAGCCATGTGGAGCGCATGGTCCAGTGGTAGAGCACCGAACACATGGTCGGAGGGTCGTGGGTTGATTCTCCACCACGGCTATACATGGTGTCCTAAAGCAAAACATTTTTCCGCATATGCTTAGTACTGGTTCTAACCACGAAGACTTCAAAATTGATTTGCCTAAGTTGTTAGAACTTGTTTCACAATCAAAGTAAAATAAATAAATTTAAACTTTTAAGTTTGAAGCCAATGTCATGGAAATTGTAAAAGAAGTTGATCATTTCTGCATAAATTCGAGGTTGAACAAGGGTAATAACTCTTGTAAAAATAAGTGCATGACCTCAAGGTCCATGTTGAAATCATGTGTAAGTTTGAGTGCAATTGACAAAGAAATTCCCAAGTGCCAACAAGATTTAGAGGCGACACAACAATAATTTTTTTCTCACAAGGACAAAACCAAAGGTTAAGAAAGCATATCTAAAAAAAACAAAATAGAAACACTTTTTAAATGGGATTTAACAATGTTTAATGATGGCAACAAAATCTGGATACCTAACTCATCCACCAACACCAAAGAATGTTGTGTAGCATGCTGGAGTATGGAAGACGTCTCACTCAGCTCAACAAAGAATGTGCTTTCACCTACAATATGTGTCAAACAATAAGTGTAATATATAAATACATGCATATTACCAAAATGGCCGCCCTTCTAACTCATTTGGTAACATGCCCAACTATAACCAAATGTTGGAAAGTAGTCTGTGACTTTCCACAGGATAACTGCTCATATAAGATATGGGTTTTCCCCATAGAGGAAATCTCTATCTTCCATGTCATGTGAGGGGTTTCTCACATGACCTGATGAAAATTTGAGACTAAATCAATTTGTGTAATCTATTTCCTTATTCATGAGTCTTAATCATAAAAATTATATATTTTCATTTTACGCCTACAAAAATATTTATAAAACTTGATTTTGTTGTAGGAATCCATAAAACAGAGATAGACGTTACATCAGAATAATGACGTCAACGTATACATTTATGTCTTGCTTACCTACAAGAACAGGGCCAGGGTACAAAATAAATTTGAAGTGAATTATTCAAACAATATCTGGAGAGACTAACAGGTGTTTTTTCTGGTACATACTTTAAAATGTCCATTTCTTCATATACATGTGTAATTTTGGGCATTAAATACCCATTTAAAAAGTACACATTTTTTATGAATATGGCCATTATCGTGGATCCCGATCATCTGACTGAGGTGAATGGGAGAAAAATAATCCATCATGAATTCATCCATGTTGGATAGAATCTCAGAAACTCGGTAGAGCCTCGTCCCTGCATGCAATTTTGACCACGCGGGTGAGATATTTCTATCTAACATGGATACTCATGATGGATCCTTATAGTCTAGTACTGGTTATACACTTAGCAGATCCCCGGAACGATGATTAGATGCAATGAAAATACTGTGCTACTTTTATTTCACAGATAAAGATGAAAGAATGTTAAGATGGATAATGGATATTAAAGACTATCAATTGTAATTTACCTCCTTTTCTCTTAGAAATTAATATAAAAACACTCTTATATCTACTTGATACTTTCTGCTGTTTCATTGTGGATTACATTACAATAAAAGGACCAATAAGGGTCTGTATCACTTTAGTGCCTTATTGTTAAGCCTGAATCACAAGAAAAGTCTTGGATGAATTTGTGTTTTACAACTTATCAACACATAAACATTATAGATGCCAATGGGCCCTGTATTGCAATAAATTCTTTTAAACATTTACTTTTCAGAAACTATTTAATTTCAGCGCAAATATTTGCAAATGAAATATACATTCTTTCAACAAGCTCAATACCATAATGGCATGTGCATGGGTTGATGAGCTTGATGAAAACAAGAAAATATCGGTGGAACCGGTGGATGCTCCCCAAGTGAGTGTTTGACTCTGTACCGACTACATGTACTTGGTTGAAAAATACCAAACTGCATAGCAGGTAATGATGCATCCTAGCAAGTTCACTAAATTCAAACATGGGTTTGTAGAGAAATAGCGCGGGCAATAATTTGGTCACACACTCAATCAAAGGGCCACAACTTCGTGAAAAAACATTGAACCGGAACACATAGACAATATTCACATCTGTACTTGGTAATGATGCATCCTGGCATGTTTCATAAAATTCAAACATGGGGTTGTAGAGAAATAGCGCGGACAATAATTTGGTCACAGACAGAATGAAAGGGCCGTAACTCTGTGAAATTACCGAACCGAACACAAAGACAATATGCGCATCTGCACTTGGTAATGATGCATCCTAGCAAGTTTCACAAAATTCCAACATGGGGTTGCAGAGAAATAGCGCTGACAATAATTTGGTCACAGACTCAATCAAAGGGCCATAACTCCGTGAAAAAAACATCGAATGAATGAATGAATGAATGGTGTTTTACGGCACGTCAACACATAAATAGATCGAACCCTTACACATAGACAATATGCGCATCTGCACTTGGTAATGATGCATCCTAGCATGTTTCACAAAATTCAAACATGGGGTTGTAGAGAAATAGTGCGGACAATAATTTGGTCACAGGCTCAATCAAAGGGCCATAACTCCGTGAAAAATCACCGAACGGGTACACATAAACAATATGCCCATCTGCACTTGGTAATGATGCATCCTAGCAAAGTTCATAAAATTCCAACATGGGGTTGTAGTGAAATAGCGCGGACAAGAATTTGGTCACAAATAGAATCAAAGGGCCATAACTCATGAAAAAACATCAAACCGAAACACAAAGACAGTATGCGCATCTGCACTTGGTAATGATGCATCCTAATAAATTTCACAAAATTCCAACATGGTGTTGTAGAGAAATAGCGTGGACAAGTACTTGGTCACAAGTAGAATCAAAGGGCCATAACTAAATGAAAAATCATCCAACGGGATCACAAAGACAATATGCGCATCTGCACTTGGTAATGATGCATCCTAGCAAGTTTCATAAAATTCCAAACAGAGGTTGTAGAGAAATAGCCCGGACAAAAACTGGGGACGCACGGACGGACACACGCACGGACGAAGCAGCGACTATATGCTTTCCCCCTTTGGGGGAGCATAATAAACTGTAAGCTCTTTTCCCCTTTGGCTAGTAGAGCTTATAATGAGAAAATAATAATTGCTTGGACAAATATTCCCTTTCCTGTTTTTCTATTGAAACTAAATATTTCTCTTAACTCTAAATCACAAAATATTTAAAACTCAGTTTGTATCCAATGTTACATTACAGAATAATTATAAGCACGAATAAACACCTGCGCTGTATCAAATTTACCTGCCATTATTCTATCGCTGGCACCCAGCCTGGTGAACACTCTATCTACCGGTGTTAGGCAACATTTTTCAGCTGGAACATAACATCCCTGCAAATGAACAACATATCCTCTTAAAAATATTTCAAAACATTTACCCTATAAATCAATCATTCTTAATTGTAACACTATTTTTGCAATAATGAAAAATACAATTTATTTAAGAGTTGAGGTCATCTTTCTCCCATCAAATACAGTCAAACCTGTCTTAAGCAGCCAGTCAAGAGAGGAAGCAAAAGTGACTTTTTAAGACAGGGTGTTGCCTAATACAGGTTATTTGTTCTGAAAGAAGATGACCACTTTCACTGTGTTTTTGACTGTATAAAGAAATATGTAATCTAGGATTTCATAATTATTTCTAATGAATCGATTCAATGTGTCATTATTATGCTTACCATTTTAATATTATAACAAGATATTGGTGGAACCAATGAATGCTCCCCAAACAGGAAGTTGATTGAGTAGTAGCTACATTGTTTGTAAAGGGAAAGTGGTTTGTAAATGTGAGATACATCTGGGAAATTGAATAGATTTTTGGTTCTTCCTCATTGCAGTTTCCTGTTTGATCTCTATTGTGACCGTTACCGTTTAGCTACTGACAAGGGTCTTGCATGCAACATGTCAAATTGTGGTCATATGTGCCATGTTATTTAGAAAATCTCCCCATATGTGACAAAACGAAGGTACAACACAACTTTTTAGATGAAAAAAACACTGCAATTTTAATATGCCACCCTTTATGGACAGTTTGAATGTATTTGTTGTAACCATGATTTGGTCTCTGGGGAGAACAGTTATTGTAATTGACTGAGTTCCCATCATTAAACAAAACACTTGAGTATTGCAAGCAAAACATAAATCCCTCAACAGTTTACCAATTTTTTGGAAATAACCATAACCTTTATCCAACTGAAAAAATAACATAACCTGCATTATCCCCCTATTGCCCCATATCCACATGCAGAGTTTCACAAACATTGCTTTCCGTAGGCAGAGGGTAAACCTAAAGTCCTCTCCTGTGAAACTGGCAGGGGAATAATCAAGAATTTAATATTATCATTACCATCTGTGCCATGATGACCACCAGCCCCACCTGCCTCATCAGTGTGGATTTACCTCCCATATTGGGCCCTGTTACTAGAACAACCTTACTGTTAGACTGGTCCTCATCTTCCATTGCCTCGTTCTCCTGGAATAATCAGTCAGTAAAAAGCTAAAGTGTGAAAAGTAATCAATATATAAATATACTTGTAGACTCATTACACTGTGGTTTGCAGCTATATCACTGGAACTGTTTATAAAAATCATGAATGGAAAACCCCTTTTTGCTATCCACTAACCAAACAAGCAATGCCAGGTATAACCAAAAGTAGACATCTGTATTCATCTGTATTATATAATTATACAGTTATTCATCAAATATCAATTAAATACAAAAGACCCTTTCAGAAATTATTTAGCAAGAAACAATTTGACAAAAATTATGTAGAAAAGAGGCCACAATTCCTATATATATATTGAACTTAAGCCATATTTTATAATAATACAGTAGCTAAACATCATGTTTATTTAGTAAATACATACGACCCTTTCAGAAGTAATTCATCAGTAAACAATTTGGTGGTCGGGCTAGAGCATAAAAATGGTTGATGGATTGATTAATTGATTATTTAGCATCATTTTTATGCCATCAAGGGCTAACAGATGATCAGTTAACCAAACCATTTTAAATGGGATCCTGGAAGGTTAACTAGTCCGCAAGCATACTCCATCTCCACAAGTAACTGATGACTTTCCCACTTAAATCAGTGGTGAGAGAGATGAATGATAATGAGATGAAATGTTGTATATCATCATCATGGAGACTATGGCTGGGCAGTGATTCAAACTCATGATCAATGGATTGATAGTCAGACACTCTACCGGCTGAGCTGGTATAAAAATGAAGATGTTAGAGAAAAACTGTAAAACTGTTATTTACATCTTTGATCCCTATAACAGTATCATTAGGGATGAAGTCTCCGCCACTGAATGTTCTGCATATACATGGATGACGTGCATCTCGGATTTCCAAGAATGGCTGAAATATATAAAAGCATGAAGAGCTTATTGTTAACACATAATTATTATGAATGGATAGGGTTTAATGCCATTTTCAACACATTTCAGGTTATATATGGCATATCCGGTTTTACTGGTTGAGGAAGACATCAGACTGAGTCAGACTGAGTAGAACCATTGTCCTTCTGCAAGTAACTGGCAAACTTTCTCACATAAAGTTTTTGGAGCGAGTGTGAGAGAAAAGTGATCTTGAGATGGCGCTTTAGACCACTCGGCCACGGAGGACCCTCTAACTATGAATGAAGTAATGTTCTATTTAGTAAAAGATATTTACACATTTTATAATTATGATAAAAGATTGACTCAAACTGGTGAGTCATAGTGGATAAACCATAAATTGATTAACACATTAATATCTATGCAGGATGAGAGACCTAAATAAGTCGCTCACCTGCTTTCACCTGTCACTTCTTTTCAATTTTTGTATGAACCAGGCCTATGAATTCTTACAGATGCCTTTTATTTGAAGAAACTTAAAACCCTTGTTCAAATGGATCATTTCTACTTAATATAAACAAATTTAGTTTATCAGTTTTTGAACAGATTTTTTGGAAATTTCACAATTTTATCCCTTTTTTGGGCCTCTGCTAGCCCCTTATAGATAATAATTCCCGTTTAAAGGCACCCTAATGAGACAAGCTAAATATATATATTCTGACCCCAGGGTCATGTTTTGAGAAAATCATTAGATAATAAAACATGCAAAATATCAAAGCTCCAGACCTTGCACTTGAAAGATGATTGAAATTTTGAAAAAACAACAACAAAAAAGAACATGATTTAGTGTCGCTTTCAACAATTTTTCAGTCATATCGCGACGGTGTCTACTTGAGACAGTATTCTAAGCGCTGTCACACTGGAGTATCATGCCGCAGACACATGGTATGATACCCCACCCAGTTACATTATACTGACACCAGGCCGACCAGACTAAGAACTCTCCTCTAAATGCTGAGCATCAAGCAAGGAAGCTTCTAGTACCATTTTTAAAGTCTTTGGTATGACCCAGCCGGGGATTGAACCCACGACCTTCCACATGCGAGGCAGACGCTCTACCACTAGACCATGCCGCGGCCACGCTCCATGTAAGAACGCTTCAAACAAAATTCTGTGAAAATCTGTCAAGCAGTTTCAAAGAAGCCATTTTAAATAAAAGTTAACGGCGGACAGACAAACAATTGACAAAGGGCAGTCACAGAGCTCACCTGGAGCTAAAAACCAATAAGGCACTGAGGTGGTACCAAATTTACCCCCATAGTCACGATTTGAAAATTTTGAGAAAACATCATGTGAGAATACTTCAGACAAAGGCTGGGGAAAATCTGTCAAGCTGTTTCGGACGACGTTTTTTTATTTATACATCAAAATTGTTAATGGACAGATGGAGGGATTGAAGATCAGACCATCAGAAATGCTCAATTTCGCTAACAAAAATCTAACCTTATTCTATCAGTATAACTTTTTATGTGTTAGTATTAATATATAGCAATCTCTCCAGAATGCAGATAATCAAATGGATACCAATTTAGAAATTATATAAACAAAATAACACACAAAAAAAATACTGATGAAATATTTAACACATGAAAATAGACAGACAGATTAGCCAACTCCAATGACTCAATTACATGTTTATATGTCTCTGCTAACACACGGAAATCTACATTGACATGAAATGTATACCTGTTGATCATCACTGGGCATGATGATCTCGGGTCGACATACTGGACCATCTCCACAGCGACTATACTGTGCCATCGACAGAAGGACATCCAGCACAGACAGACACTGAACTGCAGTATCCCATTTCTTGTACCTGATATTGTAAAACAAATACTTGTCTTGTCACCTGATCATGTACTAATGAATTAACTTAAATGAATTGACAGCAAGTATTACAGGCATCTAATTCCATCATGTATATCAAAACATCATCAAAGTGTGGAAACAAATATAAATGGATATGAGAACATGCACAGCTCTGTATGCAGTATTACCAGCTTTTGGTGTCTGAACTCACTTGTAGGTTAAATGAGAATGACTAAGACCAGATTCATATCATGAAATCTGTACTATAGATATTTCGCCAAGATTTTATTATATTTACATAGAGAGCCCTTGATTCCCTGTTTTAAATGGCACTGTTTCCCAGTGTTTTCTTTAGAAAGAAAAAGATTTTCAAAGTTAACCTTAAAATTGACTGTTTTGGCCCCACCTCAAATAGCGTGGGGACCATGTCATTCACAATTTTGATTCATCCTTAGGTACCAAAACTGAATACAACATTTCATTACAATTGCGCTTACGGTTTTTGAGAAGTCGAAAATGTCATTAGTTTACGGACGCACGACTGACATCGCACAAAAGGCAATCGCAAAAAGTCCCTTAAGACAAAGTCTCAGGTGACCTTAAAATGAAATTGTCACCCGAAAACTCAAAGAACACAATTTTAACCATGTAATATATACCTTTCATCAAAACTATGAAATATACGTCTCATAACATCTTTTAAAGCGAATGCTTTCCTGTCTTCAGCGTCAACCATCTGTGCCAGCATGTCCTCTATATCAGAAGTCCAGTAACGTTTCCAACCTTTCTTTGACGACTTGAGCTGGTACTCATTTGGTATGTGACGAAGGGCACTCTCTGGGATCTCCAACTGGTACCGGTTCTTGGCTGTACCCCAGTAAACCATGGACTGTAGTATAACATTGTATTGTTTGAAATTTAAAACTATGTTAGTTTCATTCAAATAGTTAACTTCATATCTAATTATACCAATTTATTTTAGTTCAATTGCAAAGAAAGCTCAAATATTTTGCTAAATATTAATATTTTTGAAAAAAGACAAACAACAAACCTAAGTTGCCCACCTGATTTCACCTGTCACTTACTTTCAAATGATGAATGGACAATCTGTTTTCCAAGAGCATTCCTAGGTAAATATCAAAAGTTCTTGTACTGGGATCCTAAGCAGACGACTGATGAACAGATGAGGAACACAGGGCAACACAGATCTTTAATCAACATTAGGTTTTAGTGAAAACAAGCTTTTGTTATATCTGAGAAACTTTCCACAACACGTGTCAGACATACTATAATTTTGTTTTAACAATTTATGCCTGCACGACTTTCTAATAACAGTTTAAATATTGCCTGAAAGAAAAACTGAATATTTGTATATTTTTACAATAATCAATTTCAACACTTTTATGACTTAATTCATAACTTAAGTTTCAAAATTCCAAACATACAGTGTAGTTTAATTAATTTAGCTACCCTGCATCCAAGTCTTGTCCTTTGTTTCTCCAAGTACTTCTGAAGTTCCTTTTCTGTGTCTTTCATGTCTGAGACGGCAGTGTCATAATCGTTGTCGACACCTGTAACAGTTCATCTTTATAACAAGGAGTAATGAAACACATACAGTGCTCCAGATAAGCTGCGTATTTCACTCAAATAAATTCATAGAAAACGTAAAAAGTTTGATTATAAGCGTACCCATTACGCAAATAATTATCCTTTTACGCACAACATTGTTAATATATGCATATCCAAACGGCTGTTTCACATTTCCTGTATTCTAGTAAACAGCCTGATAAACTGGTTCCTAGTAATTAGGGTTCATACCTCACAAGCTATTAGCAGGGTTAAAGTAGAGAGGAGTACCAGTTTATTCAGCCTTCTTTTACAGGAGTTTGCATATTATTTGTATGTAGTAATGAAAGCTTTTAGATGATCAAGATAATGCACTTCGACAAAATGTTGAAGTGAGAACGAAAATATCAGATTGCAAAGAAAACTAGGGCTATTACTGAAGGTGATGAATACCCCCGAACGTCGCCATGACAGAAAATGGTTTATTATTGTATGAAGTGGCAAGAAAATCTTCTATTTTCCTTTTGCTACAACAGAAATCAGTACAGATTAAATGATATTTTAATACTATTTACACTTTTATCACAAGGAGATGATTAATTTAACAAGATGCTTAAATGTGCCTAAGTCATTCATCTTGTTTCATCTGTTACTTACAGATGAGAAAAATGGGAATTATCCATATTCCCATAGTATTCTTTCATGTATATAAAAAACAATGACCCCTTTCATCCCAAATGAACTCAAGCTCCTTTATTTCAACAAACTTGAAACACATACTCATGGAAACCATTTATATCAAATATGAACAAATTCGGCAGATTTGTTCTTGAGAAGAATATTTTTGCAAGTTCAAAATTTTATCTGGGCATTAAATCCACTTAAAGGAACCAGTCTCAACTTTTATATAAAAAATATCATTAAAACAAGAGTTGCCAGAAGATAACAAAGCTTGCCCCTGGGTTTTATTAAATTATATCCAATAGTTTTAAAGTTATGCTCCGGACAAGGGAAATATATCAAAGGGCAATAACTCTGTAATTAGCAAAAATAGAGTTATGTTTCCTGTACACTGCACTTCCTGTCATTATATTCTACCATTGTATGAAGTTTGATGAAATTCCATGCAGTACTTTAAAAGTAATGCTCCGGACAAGGGAAATATATCAAAGGGCAATAACTCTGTAATTAGCAAGAATAGAGTTATGTTTTTTGTACACTGCACTTCCTCTCATTATATTCTACCATTGTATGAAGCTTGATGAAATTCCATCTGGTACTTTTCAAGTTATGCTCCGGACAAGAAAAAATATCAAAGGGCAATAACTCTGTAATTAGCAAGAATAGAGTTATGTTTCTTGTACACTGCACTTCCTCTCATTATATTCTACCATTGTATGACGTTTGATGAAATTCCATCCAGTACTTTTCAAGTGATGCTCCGGACAAGGAAAATTGCAACGGACAGACTGACCGACAGACCGACCACAGGGTGACTCCAATATACCCCCTCAAAACTTTGTTTGTCGGGGGTATAAAAACATGTTCTAACCCAAATCAAAGTACAACTTTGAGTTACTTTTTGCCCCAAACATGGGTTTCTTAAATAAATAGTTTTTGTTTAAAATATTTGATGACTGACTGACAGAAAGAATAATGTATAAAAAGCAATCAGAACAGCTCACCTGAGCCACTGGCTAATATTCATATTAGGTATATTAGGTAAGAGGGTCCTCCGTGGCAAAGTGGTCTAAGGCGCCGTCACAAGATTACTTACCTCTCACTGCTAAGGCCGTAGCTTTGAGTCGCGCTTGCTCTAAAAACTTTACGCAAGAAAGTTTGCCAGTTACTTCTGAAAGGACAGTCAGTCTGAGGTCTTCCTCCATAAGTAAAATTGGATATGCCATATGCCACTTTTTACTTTAAAATAATAACTACCTGAACTGGGTACAATCACACCATCTTTTTTGGCCTTGTTGTGATCAAATGCATTCTGGATAAGAAGAAGTTAACATTTTTAACCAACTTTAATGATTTCAGTACATTTTCAATATCAGATTAACTCTTGCATTTCATACAAGAACATGTTGATGATTACTAAAACTTATTCATGAAAACAAAGTGTGTCTCGAATTTTGAATTATAATTATTTAATTAATTTCTGTTGGATTCAACAAGTACATGATTCAGCTTGTTCGGACATGCATACACTCAAGACAATTAATCCTAATAAAGTTTTTAGGCTTAAATTTCTTTTATCAATTTTCTACACATCATACGGATGTATTCTAGTTTGATGCAGCTTTCCTGTTATTAATACAGTTCAATAAACAATCCTACATTTAAAGCAAAACTGTTCAATCTCTTTCTCTATATATATACCTAACACCTTTAAAAATGGAAGTTATAAAATTTTAAATATATTTTTTTTAACCCAGATCTGATATCATTTTTATTGGTATATATATATATGTCAACCACATTAAATTTGTTAAATTTGTGTTTAAAAGTGATGGGATAGTTGGAATAAAACAAAAAACAAGGTAAGAAAGTTTTGTCTCGATTTATCATTCAGGTCATATCTAGATTTTATACAATACCCATGCTTGCATCTAGGTGTCAAGCAGATGGATACATTATACCACAGTGTCCCACTACTAACCTCAAACTTCTTTACAGAAAGAGAAAAATGAATTCATTTTGACGTTATTCCATTATTTCATGTATTTTTTTGCATACTTTAATCCAAATAATGAATATTTAAACATGAAGTTACATCTAAATGTGCATTAATTATGATGTGATATACATACACTTAAAGCCTGCTGAGTGTAAACTTACACAGCAATTGTAGTGCTGCCAAGACACTCAGTGTATCTAAAATAAACAAAACTCCCATTATTGAAGAGCTATGTTTGAAAGGTTTATTCACAAAAATGTCCGCCCTGACTTTCATACGACTGCAGCTCAAGTTGTTCTTTTACTTACATACTATAAATTTGAAAAACTGAGTGACAGAAATTATACCTCAAAGAACTTGAGTTGATCATGAAGATTAGGGAAGTATCCACTATCACTGTCACCTTCCAGTCCAAGAGTCTTCTTTAGAAGCTGGGATCTGATAAATGCCATAAAAATGTGTTGAGTAAAACTAAACATCAGGAATTACATTATCTACATGTACAATGGTACATGTATTTATTATGTTATGTTTGTTACATTATCTGAAAGGATATGTGTGTTACATCATCTACATGTACAATGGTATTTATTACGTTATGTTTGTTACATTATCTGAAAAGATATGTGTGTTACATCATCTACATGTACAACGGTATTTATTACGCTATGTTTGTTACATTATCTGAAAGGATATGTATGTTACATCATCTACATGTACAACGGTATTTATTACTTTATGTTTGTTACATTATCTATATGTGTGTTACATCATCTACATGTACAACAGTATTTATTACGTTATGTTGTTATATTATTTTTTTCCATTTTTTTTCCAACACTTATACATACCAAGATTGATAATGGAATTATAGACAATTACAAAATTAAATGTACTCACTTGAATGTTCCAACAATTCCTTTAAATTTCATGGCAATTTTTGATGCAGTCTTGAATCCATCCAAAGTGGCAAGAAAATCTTCTATTTTCCTTTTGCTACAACAGAAATCAGTACAGATTAAATGATATTTTAATACTATTTACACTTTTATCACAAGGAGATGATTAATTTAACAAGATGCTTAAATGTGCCTAAGTCATTCATCTTGTTTCATCTGTTACTTACAGATGAGAAAAATGGGAATTATCCATATTCCCATAGTATTCTTTCATGTATATAAAAAACAATGACCCCTTTCATCCCAAATGAACTCAAGCTCCTTTATTTCAACAAACTTGAAACACATACTCATGGAAACCATTTATATCAAATATGAACAAATTCGGCAGATTTGTTCTTGAGAAGAATATTTTTGCAAGTTCAAAATTTTATCTGGGCATTAAATCCACTTAAAGGAACCAGTCTCAACTTTTATATAAAAAATATCATTAAAACAAGAGTTGCCAGAAGATAACAAAGCTTGCCCCTGGGTGTCCTAGTCCAAAAAGGGCCATAACTGTGCCAAAATGCAACCCAGAGTTATGGTTCTTGTCTCTGTGTGTTCCACTGATGATGGTGAACACACATGCTAAGTTAAATTCACATCCAATGAGTGGTGGCATAGATATCTGAAACTTAAATGCAAAAGTTTAATCTGGGTGTCTACAGATGCCGCCGCCGCCAATGACGCCGATGCCGGGGTCATGGCAATAGCTCTCCTTGGACTTCGTCCCGGCAAGCTAAAAAAGGAAACCAGCCAATTCCTTCCCCCAAATATTTGCTGCCTCAGCTCATGGTGTTTACATAACAGACAGCTATAGAGCTGAGATATCTTTACATCCCCTCCCCCCTCCCCAACTATTTGCTGCCTCAGCTCATGGTGTTTACATAATAGACAGCTATAGAGCGAAGATATCTTTACATCCCCTCCCTTCCCCCAACTATTTGCTGCCTCAGCTCATGGTGTTTACATAACAGACAGCTATAGAGCTGAGATATCTTTACATCCCCTCCCTTCCCCCAACTATTTACACCTCAGTTCATGGTGTTTACATAACACACAGCTATAGAGCGGAGATATCTTTACATCCCCTCCCTTCCCCCAACTATTTACACCTCAGCTCATGGTGTTTACATAACAGACAGCTATAGAGCGGAGATATCTTTACATCCCCTCCCTTCCCTCAACTATTTGCTGCCTCAGCTCATAGAGTTTACATAACAGACAGCTATAGAGCCGAGATATCTTTACATCCCCTCCCTTCCCCCAACTATTTGCTGCCTCAGCTCATAGAGTTTACATAACAGACAGCTATAAAGCCGAGATATCTTTACATCCCCTCCCTTCCCCAACTATTTGCTGCCTCAGCTCATGGTGTTTACATAACAGGCAGCTATAGAGCGGAGATATCTTTACATCCCCTGCCTTCCCCAAACTATTTACTGCCTCAGCTCATGGTGTTTACATAACAGACAGCTATAGAGCCAATATATCTTTACATCCCCTCCCCCCTCCCCCAACTATTTGCTGCCTCAGCTCATGGTGTTTACATAACAGACAGCTATAGAGCCGAGATATCTTTACATCCCCTCCCTTCCCCCAACTATTTGCTGCCTCAGCTCATGATGTTTACATAACAGACAGCTATAGAGCCGATATATCTTTACATCCCCTCCCTTCCCCAAACTATTTGCTGCCTCAGCTCATGGTGTTTACATAACAGATAGCTATAGAGCCGAGTTATCTTTACATCCCCTCCCTTCCCTCAACTATTTGCTGCCTCAGCTCATGGTGTTAACATAACAGACAGCTATAGAGCTGAGATATCTTTACATCCCCTCCCTTCCCCCAACTATTTGCTGCCTCAGCTCATGGTGTTTACATAACAGACAGCTATAGAGCTGAGATATCTTTACATCCCCTCCCTTCCCCCAACTATTTGCTGCCTCAGCTCATGGTGTTTACGTAACAGACAGCTATAGAGCTGAGATATCTTTACATCCCCTCCCTTCCCCCAACTATTTGCTGCCTCAGCACAGATTGTTGCCAGTTTAGTACTTATTAAGTTACTGCAGGCTCCAGATTTTGCAGAGGGATGAATGGAAGGTAAACTTAATACCCTCTCCAGTAAAACCAGTAGGAGACTATGTTCCAATAAATGACCATTCCACACATTCATTCCTATACTACAACAAATCAATATAGGGGCTGTTATAAAGAAGATGAGAATGATGGCAATACAACTATAAGGTATGGTCAAATTAATCATCACTATAAATGACATCTTTATACTTGGAAGATTCATACTGCGTATTGTTTACCTATAAGTGACACATTGATAAGTGGAAGTTTCATATTGCATATCTAGAGGTGACACACTGATAAGTGAAAGATTTACATTGTGCATTGTACGCCTATAAGTGACGTCTTGATAAGTGGTAAATTTATATTACGTATTGTTTACCTATATTAAAAGTAACACCTTGATAAGTGGAAGATTTACAATGCATATTGTATACCTATAAGTGACATCTTGATAAGTGGAAGATTAACATTGCATACTGTTTACCTATAAACGACAACTTGATAAGTGGAAAATTTATATTACGCATTGCTCATTTATAACTGACATCTACATATTGTTCTATTTAAATGGAAGATACATATTTTGTAATGTTTACCTATGAGTGGCATATTCATACAGACAAGACTATCATACTGCATATCACTTACCTATAAGTGACATCTTCATACAGACAAGATTATCATACTGCATATCACTTACCTATAAGTGACATCTCCATACAGACAAGACTTTCATACTGCGTATCACTTACCTATAAGTGACATCTTCATACAGACAAGACTATCATACCATGTATCACCTGCCTATAAGTGACATCATACAGACAAGACTATCATACTGTGTATCACTTACCTATAAGTGACATCTTCATACAGACAAGACTATTATACTGTATATCACTTACCTATAAGTGACATCTTCATACATGATGGCACGTCCATCTGGGTGCTTTTTACTCTTGGCTGTGCCAAGTGTGTGGATTCTGTGACACAACAAATTTGCATTTATATTAAGTCATGTATTTTTCATGGCAAGTGATTTTTTGTTTTTGTTTTGGATGCATATTTAAGCCAAAATATTTTTGGCTTTTAAGAAAATATTGTGGTGAAAACATAAAGCATATATCAGATGAAAAGTCATTTTTTGCAGAAAATAAGAAAACCTTACGTTAAGAAATTGGTTGAGCATTTTTAAAAAATTCACAAGATGATTTTGGAGGTCTGTTGAAAAAACACAACTGTAGTTTATGAAAAGTTTTGAAATACTTGTCTTTTTTCTCAAATATATATATCAAAGTTTAATTTAATTTGATGTAAAGAATAATACAGTGAATTCACTGTAAACTGGACACTTTGTAAAACAGAAAACTCTAGAAATCATGCACTTTCAAAAGTCCTAACTTTTCCTTCTTTTCCTTTAGTATTATAAATATATATAAACCGGAGCTCTCTATTCCGGAAATCTGAACATTTTCAGCAATTTTTGAGTATGTAGATGCATTCATTTATTTCCATAACCCAGAATTTTTTTATCAGTTCTCCTTTTCATTTTTTTTTTACATTCCACAAAGTGGTGTCAAATCAATAGACAGCTCAGTTACCCAGGCCAAACCATTTCTGAATTGAAAACTGATTGTCTATAAACAGCCAGTGACTACAGCTCAAAATAAAGAAGGGTTATCTCAAGACTCACCACTCTAAAAAGTTAGAGGACTGTACAGTTATCATCCGAAACAACCTTTCAATAAATAGCAATTGTGACCTTGACCTTCCAACCAGAAAATGAATAGGGGTCATCTACATACCAAGACGAACCACACTACAATGTTTAGGATTATAGGGTTAAGCATTATTTAGTTATTGTACAGAATCCGACTTTCTATTAATAGCCACTGTGATCTTGACCTTTAAGCAAATGACCCCAAAATAAATAGAGGCCATATACTGAATTTAGCATGCCAGGCCACAAAAGAAAACAAGAGGCCAAAGTGGGTATTAGTTGCTTACCTGATTTCAGTTCACAAAAATCTTTTCAAATTTTGTATGAAATATACAACCCTATGAAGAACTTAAACACAATATTAAGACTAACATATTAAGTAGACCACACCTGCTGA
Source organism: Panopea generosa (assembly GCA_029582155.1). NCBI lineage: Eukaryota > Metazoa > Mollusca > Bivalvia > Adapedonta > Hiatellidae > Panopea > Panopea generosa. Next base: position 59,231,225 of record CM055906.1, on the reverse strand, counting down.
GTAATCTTTCCAAATCCGGTAGCTTCTTCATCATCTCTGTCACCTCGGCAACAGCATCTTGGCAACCAATCAGATCATCAACAGCATCCAATCTATCATTAATGGAGGTGGGATTACAGAGAGGAGCACAGAGCCACTGACGAAACAAACGTTTACCTGAAATAGAGGTGATATTCCATATAATACAGCACATTTATAATCTCCATTGATTGGACATTAGCCATCTGAAAACTTAACAGGCAGGCACCATTAGATTAAATTCTAAGAACAAAGATAATCATGAATGCATACATATATTTTGTACAATGCACCATACAGCAGTGGAGGTCTACTGGTATGTGTAGGTCCACACCGCATGCGAAAAGTCATGGGTTCAATCCTAGGCCAAGTCATCCCAATAACTAGGAAAATGGTACCAGAAGCTTCCTCAATTGATGCTCAGCACTTAAAGGGTAGTTCTAGGTTTGACTGAGAATTCTCTTAGAATGCTGACTCATGTAGACACCATCACGATATGACTAAACATGTTGAAAGTGATGCTAAATTTAAACAAAAACTTGTAAAATGAATCACTCTTTTAACATTTTTTAATGAATATTTTTAAAAAACCTATATTTTATCAAAGTCTTACTAGAAATTCATCATGGTACAATTGATTTGTCATAATCTCTTAGTATCCTAAACTGTGAAAGAGGATGAAGGCAACCTTATATAATCTACAGGAGATTTAAATCCACATAAATGTGAACTGACCATACAGCTTTGGGCCAACTTCTAGATCACTACAGACTGTTACATGTACATACATCACCAAATGATAAAAGTAGTGTAACAGTAGTGCTGTGGAAAGAGTGTTGGTCGCTCACACTAGAGATTATGGGTTTGATCCCCAGTATGACCTTATGGCCTCTCAAAAAACAATACTCAGTACTGGTTCTACCCAGGAAACAGATGGAAAAGCAGTTCATATAATCCTGAGCTTACTTCTCAATCAAGCTTATATAAGTTAAGTTTAAACTAATTACCAAATGGTGTGCAGCACTGATCTAGTCTCTGCAGAAGTGTTCCCTCCAATGTGCCACTGCTGCTGTTTTCCGTCACATCAAGATTGGACAGAGTAACACCATCCAGCACCATGTGCTTCGAGCCAAAGTCAAACGAGGAAGTTTTCACTTTCTTGCCCTTATCCAAGGTCATGTTATCCAATGGTTCATACAGCTCAAAGTTCTTCATCGACAACAGCTCCTCGTCCAGCAAGGAATATTGTAAGTACCTGGAGCAAATTACCATAAAAAAATTAAATCAGTACATAACGATTGTTATATTATGTGTTTATATACATTTATTGATCTGGGGGTATCTACACATGAGGTCCACGACTATGAAGGGTGCTCTCATGACAAGACTGGTTTTGTTTGTCCTAATGAAAATTAGTAACACATTCCGATAATTTCTTTGTTGTGATGTCTGCAATTGATTTATTCGACTATCATGTAATTTGGGGAATGTTGAAGTCATTACGACCAATATACCTTTTTACTCAAGAAATGATTTCTGTGGGTTTTCATTGTTATTTTAAAGCTACCATAATATAATCACAGGAAACCAGCACTGGATATAAAAAGTATACAGTTCTAATTAAGACAAAAGTCAATAAAGTAGAAAAAGAACTTGGTACATTTGATAAAATGCATGGCTGTCTAGTTTACAGAGGTCTCACCTATATTGCTGATATTTTTATGATCATATATCGCTGATATTTCTACAATTTTAGCAGTAAACTGCACATTTGTATGAAACATCATATATTATCTATATTCTTTTCAATAATGTTTATGTATATTGTATTTTGATTGATTGATTGATTGATTGAATATTTAACATAATTTTTATACCACCGAGGGCTAACAGACGATCAGTTAACCTAACCACTGTTTCCTTGGATCCTGAAAGGTTAACCAGTACTCGAGCACGAATAATAATGAGAAGTAATGTCGTATATCAACCATCACAGAGATTGTGACCCGGCGGGGATTTGAACTCATGACTGATAGTCAGACACGCAAACGACTGAGCTAATCGAGTCCGGCATATTGTATTCTGTCTCAGAAGTGTAAAATTCTTTAATTTTGTTGACAAAATAGCAATTGTAAAGGAAGTAGAGCACATTTAACACTGTTCATGTGAGGAGAAGACATACCAGGTGAGTGCTCCCAGGGAGCTCACAGCTAGTGTACACTCTTCTGCAGCTGTGCAACCAAGTGTGTCACCTGAAAAATGGTAACAAGTCGTCATTTATCATAATACTAGTCCTCATAACAGCCTTGCATTTAAATTATTCTTATTTGCAAACACTTACATGTATCAAACACTATGAAATCCCATTTCTCACTCGTCTCTTTAAAATAAACGGATATTACAAGTTTCTGATTAAAGAAACAATATACATGGTAGTCATACATTCAATATACACATTAAATAATAATAGCTTATACATGTACATGTATGTATCTGTTTCCTAAAAGGGACATCATCTCTGTGAATGGTGGACTGCAAAAGCTCCACTTATTTATAAAATGTAAAAGCCAATAAGGAAAAAAATCTCAAATTCCACATTTCCTGTTCATTAGTATATAAGGACCACATAAACTGTTTTGAAATACTTTAATTTTGTTATTTGACCTTTTTCAATTAATGTAGTTCACAATACAATTATTTGACTGTTGTAATGAAACAAACATGAAGTTTATAAAGTGACAGTTTGTCATCGTGTATAAATTTTGTAAGTCCTGCAATTGACCTGACGCAAAAAGACTACCGCTCAGCCCACTTGCCACATTGCCAATTGTCACGAACTGAAAAACTTTTTTAAAACATATAATATTTTTCTATGCAGACATGACATCCAGTCAAACTTTAAGTTAACATAAATCTATGTAATATAAATGTAGACAAAACATCATTCAAGTAAAACATAAATCTCTGTAATATTTATTTAGGGCAGACAAAACATCCATCACAATCTAATCGAAGACAACAGCCAAGAGTAACTCACTGTCTGCCATCATTTTCCTGAGAGCCTCGGGCCACTCCACGTCTCCTTTACCCTCGTCCTCCCTGAAGTAACTTTCCTCGGCAAGGACACGGAGAGTTTTACTACTCTCCCAGAACTCCGTCTTCGGACTGAGTGCTTCCTTCATCACAGATGTCAGACTGTTGGTGATTACCTGCTGTGTGCACAGTGACAGGCGACCCCTCTCATGAAGCACCTATAATACACCACGATATCTATATTTTTTACCAAACCAATGACTAAATTGTATGTTTAATTGAAAAAAAAGACCCAAGTGAAATCAGTAATGAGGTTAAAATTAAACTAAGTCTTGTTTGCTCTTGCCTGATCCTGGTTTTCAAAATTGGGTAGGAAGTTATGGGTAAAAATCTGTCAGAAAATAGCACAACAGAGCAGTATTTAATATACATAAAATGTACCAACAGACAGGGGGGGGGAGGGGGGTGAATCTCCACCCTGCCACAGATTTTATAATGACAGGATGGTTCTACCTCATATTCTTACCATTGCTTCAATATCAATAACATATTTACAATGATTAAAGTGTGGCAGTACTGCAGTCCATTGAGCGCTGACTGCTCACACAAGAGGTTGCTCATTCGCTACAACACTGAACACAAAGGCCTCACAAAAACAACACTCAACACTGGTTGTACCCAGAAAGCAGACTCGAGAACGATTCATACAAGCTCTGAGCTTTCTTTGCAATCAAGTTAAAATAATTTATTATAAATTAATGACAATTTAGTCAGTGATCTGGTGAATCAAATCAAATCAATTAGTCATAGCCTTACCTAAAATTGTCACTATCTTTGTATCCGTTACATTGAAAGTTATCTTAGGCCGTACTAAACAAGTGTTTGTTTTCTGTGTTCCTACCTACCCACTCAAATTGCAGCTACTCAACTTTTTATTAACTCCAAAAGCATTTTTCTTAAAAAAAATCAAAATCTGGACAAAAGGTAGCTACCTACATGTACCTACCAACATTGAAAATACTGGGTCTCAGCATAGAAAACAACTTTGTTAAGGATGGCTTTACCTGTACAGGGGGGTAGTGGGCCAACAATGTCCGTAATCTAGAACTGTGACGGTCATCAATAAATTGACCAATCTGCAAAATAAAACCATTACCATTTGACCATTATTATGTTCCAGCACTTCATTCATTATACACTGTATATCAATATGGCTAAACATTGTTTTATATAATTTGACTACGATGAAACACTGAAGCATAAAGATATTATGATACCAACACCTAAGAAGCTGTGTATTAACACATTTAAGGGTTCTTCTTAGTTTGTGCATTCACTCGAATGTGTACCAGCGGAGTGAAGTTTGAACACAAAGACAAAAGTGTATGTTTGGTGATATTGTAGAATCTGGTAAATAAGTGTATACGCTTATATTAATTTTAGAAAGACTTTTATGCACTTATATTAATCATAGTGACACCACTAAGTGCTTATTATTAGTTTGCGCTTTAAATATACTGAACCACTAAATTATGTGCCTATATTTGATATGCCCTTATACATAAGCCCTATGCGCCTATTTTTTGACACTTTAATTACAAAAGTAAAATACTAGTACTTATCGACATGTGTGGGTGCTACCTCCGTTTGTTTTATAACTGATTTCACAAATTTAAAATTTATCAGATGTAAACAATATAAACATGAATAAGTTCAATAGTTCAACACAGATTTAGGTCCACATTGTCTCTTTGTTGCTCTATTTTGATCATGATTGATAAGAGATGCCAATGGGATTAGAATATGCATAATTGCTCCGATTTTGTGTGAAATCACCAGTGTTTGATCTTTAATCTTTTAGCGGGCAATTCTAAAAGCTCCTCATTAAACCTTTTTTCCATTAATGGATAGACCGCCGTTCTGCCACTAAAGTTCCTTTGGTAACTCAAAAATTTTATTCTCAGATTTCACCATTCTTATTAAATTTTAAGTGTTCAAATTACTTTGTTTACAAGTACTATATTCGATTCTACAGTTTTTATAAATCAAAATTATTCCACTTTTTTCTCTTGAGAGTAAGATTTTCTTTTTAAAGGAGTTTTATTCATGATTAATGTACACAGAATGGCCACAAACTGTTGGGTATAACAACTAAAGCAATATACAAGCATCTTGTTTATGTTTACAGTCACGAAAAAACTATTCAAACAACATGATTATCAGAAAACGATTACATTTCAATAGATGTCAGCAAGTAAGAATGTTTGTCACCTTACTAGTTACCAATTATCACAGTATTGATCACAACAGTTTGCAAATTTTTAGCGGCTAATTTGTTTGTATACCTGTATTGAGATATGCGCCTATTTCTAACACAAAATGACGGTAAGAGTTTAACTTGCACTTATTATCGCATATAGGTTGGCGGTAAGGTTGTATGCGTTTAATTGTGGTATATGCTTATATTCAACTATGCGCTTATTTATCACATTCAACAGTAGTCCAATAACAAATGCAAGTAAAGGAGTACCGGTACAGACAACCTAAACACTAAAGGCACAAGGCAATCAGAAAAGCTCACCTTGAGCTTTGCTCAAATGAAGTATAAACATGGTAGTCTTGACATGGTAGGATGATCAAGGGAAGATGATCTACATAACACAGTAAGGGCACAATGTTACATTATTATACACCATATAAAACTTACATGGAACTTTCCAATAGATGTATCCACAAAACAAACTCCATAAATACTGCAACCATCTATGTTGGCATCCTGCAAAATAGAATAACAGTGCCTTATACAACTCTTTATTGAATCAATTTTATTTCAGAGCAAGAAATATGAAATGTTTGGGGAACATTTTAAATTTATATTTTGTTGCCATACCACATTACCTATCAAAATTCAAGAATAAAAACAGTGAATTGAATGATACAAAAAAACCTTGGTGAACTAAGATTTTGGTAAAAAATTGCACCTTTAATTAAAACTTTCCCACAAAAAAGAGTGAAATATAATTTCATTATCATCAGTTTTTATCAGTACAACATACAAATTCCAAGGAAATATCTCATATTTTCAGTACTGTTGCGACTCCCATAGTTTAATATAAACTGTGAAATTCTTACACACAAAGTTTCAGATATAAATACTGATTTGATGCATTAACATAAATGTACTCAGTGCTCCAGATAAGGTGCGTATTTGCGTAAAAAAGCATTGAAATTGACAAAAAAAGCATTAAAAATAATAAATGTGTGTACCGGTACGCATAAACAATTGAATTTAAGCATTTCATTGGCGATCTTGTACGTATCGTATTTCCAAAGACCGGGGTTTTCACAATGGAAGTAGACACCGTGAAATGAACAAATCTAAGGGAAGTAACTGTAAAACATAGTCTGGTTCCCTGACCTATACAATAAAAATTGACTGTTTATTGGTAGATCGGGGAACCACACTAACTATATACAATAAGAGTTATTTCCCGTAGATCATTGTCACTGAGCATGTTGAGTATTTCCAAGTATTTTAAAGAGGCCTGCTTTAAACGAAACTGCATTACTTTAGCCGATTAGTTTATCGTATTTATTATAAATGGCATCGTCTGCTTCTGGCGTCGGAAGACAAAAAAAAACAACAAAACAAACCCAATCATTATTCTAACTTATTCCAGTTCTTTAAGAAAAACAATACTCTCAAAAGCGAGTTATTGATGCATGTATTACAAAGTCACAAAAAATAAACAAAAAACACACGGGAGGCAATGTCAATACAAATACCATTGAATCATGGAAAGTAAAATTCCCATGGCTGATAATAAATGAAATTGAAGACAACCTCAAATCTGTATGAAAGCAAACATTAACAGTGTCTGGTCAGAAGTAAAGGTAAATTTTGAAAATACTCTTTCAATTTCCATTTTAAGCATTGCATTTTAATTTAGGGAGTAAAATAAGCATTTGGCCAAAAACTGATCAGAAAATACTCTTTCAATTTTCATTTTAAACATTAAATTTTAATTTAGGGAGTAAAATAAGCATTTGGCCAAAAGCTTATCTGGAGCACTGTGTACTTATATTCCAACACCGCCGCAGAAAGTAGTATAAGACTAAGGGCTTTATTGCACTTTAATTTGTAAGACTAGAAATGTGTCTATCAACATGAATGTCCTCGCTATTGATCAAAAACTTTATAATTTCATAATATATATTATATTTATAAAGGTAATATTGATTACATGGTTGAGCCACTTTAGAAGATAGTGATTGGAAACCAATTTTTTACCTGGAAACGAATGGATAAATGGACAGGGGTAATATTTAATGCCCCTTTACCATTCTTCAAAGGGCGGGGGCATAAAAACAAGTCACACAGGATTAAATCTCACATCTTGATCAGGACAGCACGTTTCCTACAGGACAATGACATATTAATACCATACTGCTTCTGATACGATCAATTTTTCCAGTGTTATAAATTCACGCAAATGATATTGAGACTACATATCCTGCAACTGACAATTGTTTTGTATATTGATATATTGAAATATACATGTTGATACCTTCTCTGCAATGGCAAGGAGGTATGTACTTTGTGAATCAGTGCACTCGCCAGACAAGAAGCTGAATGTTTTTGTTCCCTTGGTTGTTATTCGGCACACCTCTCTATTCACCACCTTGTCAAACTTACTGGGCGTCTTCGACACTGAAACAATATTTATCTCCCACAACTGAATTTATAGCATTTATCTCCAACAGTGATTCTCATTGTTCTCAATGTATATTTCTTAAAATAACATACATGTATTACCTTTTGCTTATAAATCTGTATTACTGTAATATGTAGTTACAGATTTGCTATGTGTTTGAAACGACCATTTGATCAATAAAATATTTCCAAAGATTTATGACTAGCCAATATTGGTTAGTTGCAGAGAGAAACTATGAAGAATCTATTTTGTATGTTTATTATACAAAAAGGTCAATGTCATTTGGGAAAATAACTTCTGATTAGTATACAATTTTAAAAGAAGTTGCATCAGTAGAAGTGAAGGCCACCCATATGATTTTGAGTAGAAGATCTAACCACACAAATAAGGACCAGATTTGTTGAGGAAATGCTAAATGCAAAAACTAACATTCTGTAGGTTGAGTTAGTTATCCAGAGGTCAAGGTCATCCAGAAACAAGAGTTGTCAGATGACAACAGAGCTCCCCGATGGGATAAAACTCACCATCCATGCAAAGATTGAGATTGGAGGCAAACACCAAAACTAAACGCAAAAGTTTAACCTGGGTGTCTACAGACGAAAAATTAAGTCCAAATCGGTCATAACTTTGCCAAAATGCAACCCTGAGTTATGGTTCTCGTCTCTGTGTGTTCCATTGATGATGGTGAACATGCATGCGAAGTTTCATTCACATCCAATGAGTGGTTGCAAAGATATCTTATACTTAAAAGCAACTAAACGCAAAAGTTTTACCTGGGTGTCTAAGTAGAAAAAGGGCCATAACTGTGGAAAAATGCAATCCAGAGTTATGGTTCTTGTCTGTGTGTGTTCCATTGATGATAGTGAACACACATGCAAAGTTTCATTCACATCCAATGAGTAGTTGCATAGATATCTTAAATTTAAACGCAAAAGTTTAACCTGGGTGTCTACAGACGATGACGGCGAAGACGACGCCAATGCCGGGGTCATGGCAATAGCTCTCCTTGAACTTCGTCACGGTGAGCTAAAAAATGCTACACTGTTTCTAGTGGTACTTCACATTACACATTATGGACCAGATTTGGCGATTCATTAAATGCAAATTCAATGCAAGAATTACTTGTTTAGAGAGACGACCTGCCAATTTTGCAAATGTTGAACAATCGATCCAAAGGCCAAACTCCAGAGTGACTGGGGTGTTTTATGGGAATTTTTTAAGGATTCAGCTATTGAATCTGACAATTACAACAATAGGTTGACAGATATTGACAATATGGCTGAGTTGGACTACTGATTGTTTTGAAAGCTATTGCGTGTGCGTAACAAGCAACGTACACTAGCATGCACTGATATCATAGTTGAAGGTATTCATTACTCATTAGAAAGTGGGGCAATCAATCTGTTTATCAGCTACAACTAAGCCAGAGCTACAGGGGCTTTTAGGCTAGGTTAACCTCAAACTTGGACCTGACATATTTTGCTAATACATGTATATATTGCGACTAAGATTGGTAATATTGGATTTACATGTAAATTACTCAAGTTAGAGAGAGAAATCACCAATTTTGAATATTTTGAATAATCTAAGGGCCATAACTCCAGAGCTACCTGGGCTATTGGTCTTGTTATCAAACTTGATTTAGACATTCTTCTAAAAACATTTTGCCCCAAGTCTGGTAGAAATTGGATATACACATTAAGTCATTATTCAGATGGATGGAAATGCAAACGACATGTGCCACGCAAATGCTTTTGATTCGGGAAATTAAATCATTCCGAAAGTGCACCAACCAAGTTATATTGTGACCAAGTTTTGTTCATAATGAGTAATAATTAATTGAATACATAACTATAAAATAATTCACTCACTGGTTTTAATCCGCTCGTTCATCATATCCGGAGTTTCAGTTTGTTCAATTCTGGCTACCTTATAACCTTTCTGTACCAAAGTGTCGGCATATCGGCCGTATGCTATCTCTGGAAAACCCGAATGAGCATAATCTCCCTGGTAGGATAAATATAAAATATATTTGTAGAAAAGAAGAAATTCAAATACTTTGTAAAACATATCAACCTAACATTCCAATCAACAACCTCTCTATATTAAGCTTAGTGTTGAAAATGGAACAATATAACATAGTTGATAAAAGGTTCAACACATCGTAAAACAGCAGCATCAAATGAAAATAAGAAATCATTTAAACAAAAAAAATGGCATTCAACTTTAAGGTAAAACTTGCATGATGTAAAAATGTTGTTGCTGTTTTTTGTAACAGACAAGCATGAACGTTTGCACCGTTGAAGTATAATAATATCTGTTGTGAGAGACAAATGGCGGACAGAGCTATCAGAATAGCTCAACTTGAAACTTTACTCAAAAGAGCTAACAAACTCACCTTCATGTATATGAGGCCTAATTCATTAACAGCTATGGCCGCATCCATGTGAAACAGCTCATAAAACTTTCCCATCTGCCAATCAAACATTATAAACTTAGATTAGGTCACACATCAACAAAATACTTACAAAACAAAAATGCTTACCAGTATTAACCACGAATAATTTTTTTGTCAAGAAATAAGGATTATTTATGACTATCATATTAACAGTATATAATGTGATTGCAATTGCACTGAAACAAGACAAGGTGCTCAAGATGCAGGAACTCGTCTTTTATTGCCATTTATATATTTGCCATCAATATGACAATATAACATGGGCCAAGAAACTTTGCCAATAAACATTATGGCAAAGGTTTATGTCTATAATTACTCAAATTTGTGAAAGGACATGCTTAGATGGACAGACAGAAATGTATTCACTCAATACCACCGGCAAGAAAAAAAACTTTAAAATTGAAAGAATACACACCTTAAAGAAAAGAACTGTATCAAAATGATGCGACTTAATCTCCCACCACTGTCTCATCGCCTGAAAAAGTAAATAAAGGTTAGAACCATTCTATGCTTCGCACAAAGTTGTTAACACCAAGACATGCATATCAAGTAGAAAGATTATATGTCAGTCAAAGAAGAATACCAACTGTATATTAAAGCAGTGATATGGGTTCATTAAAATACTTACAGGTGTAAACTTGGTTTTCTCCTGTTCTGGTATATACAATGTTCTTGGATCATAATCCACATCAGTTTTGTACTTCTTATTGCCATCTCTGTAATAAACAAACAATTTTGTAAAATTCTTATCTTGCACATATATTGTATATATTTTCACTGATACCCAGGAAATAATATTGATTTGAAGGTGATTTACCTAATATTTGGAATAATGGAATAATAAAGATGAAATACCTTGACGTGATAATGGTTAATCAACAATTATTGTAGTATTGTATTATTTTTAGGGTTATGACAATTTTGAGAGTTTTACATAATACATGGCAATTAAATTAAATGTCTATTAACTAATAAACCAAAATTATTTTCTAGAAGAATTATGTACTTTGCTTCAATACATATGAAAAATTTTGTACCATTATTTAAGTGATTTGATTAATTCAAATATTGGCATGTTGTCACAAGATCTATTGTGTAGGAAAGCAAGAAATCACCTCATTGAAATGAGTTGTAGAACTCTGCTCTGACATTTTCAGATTTAAGCTGCACTACTTTTTTTCCTGTAAATTCCTACCTGATCTTATCTGTCTGCAGCCATTCATACTTGAGATGTTGGTAAACTATTTTGTCCTCGACTGCGTCACCACTTCCGCCAACCTAAATGGTATGATCATGATTCCGTACATGTAGCGTCATTAATTTGTGTATACATAAATAATCATGTGTATAGATCAATAAGCAAGACTATACATAAACAATCATGTGTATTTCAGTTGATTTCCTAACTTGGCCTACATACATAGGTTAGACTAAAATAATGTTCCCTCTAAAAATTGCAACATATTTTTATTGTTAAAAGAACTGCATCCAAATATTTAGACACATAGCTGCACATATCATGTCTTAGCTGCTTAGCCAGTTTAGAAGTTGTACTTTAAAAACGAGAAGTTTCTATTAAATTAATTAATGAAAATCTGGAAGAAAATATTTGCAAGTCTTTTAGACTGTACGTGTAAAGGATGACTACATCATGTAGTACAGTTAAACCTGCCGCAAGCAGCCAGTAGGGAAGACAGGTTACTGCTTAATACATGTTAATTCGCTCTGAAAGCATAAACATGGGAAAGAGTAAATGTGGCTGCTTAAGAGAGGTGACCACTTATACTCGTTTGACTGTAGATGTATATACAATAGTTTATTCAATTATTTACCGAATCATTTGCAGAGAAAGCAGCTAGTTTGGATTTTGTTACAGCACTGACACTCGGGGATGCTGCTTCTTTTGATGTTCCTGCTGCCTCTTCATTATCTTTCGAGAAGGCAGCCAGTCTTGGGTTGGATTTTGGTGTACCTGATGTCACAGGTTTTCGTGCAGTCTTTGGTCCCCAAGTTGGTTTCGGATCAGGACGTTTGCGCTTCTGTGGTAGCTATACAATGACCAAACATGTATTATACATAGGTGACGCTCATACATAAACTTTTATACAAATACATGTATCCCTTTTTGTCAACTAGTTAAATTTCAAATAAAACAGTAATCTATTACTAAAATTTGAAAGGTACAAGAAAAAAGTATTTTTGTAAAATTAATGATAACAGAGAACAATATGTTTTTATTGTATTGCTATCAAAAACAAAGAACTTTTTGACAGACATAACATAATACAGTCAAAACTCGTTATCTCGATATTGAAGGGACTGCCAAAAAAACTCAATATATCTGAATATTAACATACGGTAGATTTTGTCTCTAAATCAATACTTATTTCCATCATCTGATAATTGCCGTACGTCAATTGTACTTTCGCTTTCATTAATGGTCTGTGCGGTAGAATTACACTGTCGTGATAAATGCTGATATCTAGGTTAGTTCATATACAGAAGATCAGCATGTTACTGGTCAAACAATATTTAAACGATACAATAGCTTATTCAGCCACATTATACCGAGATCAGGCCAACCAGACTTAAAACTATCCTCTAAATGCCCAGCTTCAAGGAAGCTTCTAATACCATTTTTCAAGTCTTTGGTATGACCAGGGGACCAAACCCATGACCATACGCATATGATGTGGATGCTCAACCACTACACCACTGCTGTGGAAACGCTGTAGTACATCGAAATATAAATCTTTAATACATGTACCTTGACAGGAGAGTCTGGCTCTGATGCATCATCTGATGTAATGTCATCTTCGTCAACACCACTGCTTGCATCATCATCATCATCACCACTGCCTTCTTCAGGGTGGGGTTTAAATTCATCCTCTACATAACAAAGTTTATTAATTATGCAGCTAACAACATGCTATGTTTTATGTCAATTTACAAACATTATTTTTATTGTTTTGTATGTGTTTTAATAACATTATTTTGAAATCTTTTAAGTTTATTTTGTTTTTCAGTTCAACTGGCTATCCATTTATTGTCAATCATATTTTCTCCTATCAATTTTAATATTCCTGTCCAAGTGAAACAAAGAGACATAGTTGTCAATATTGAGTAATACTTAAAGCTCCTTCACAATTCTTCAAATGGTGGGTGCACAAAAAGAACTTAAAAAGTTTTAATATTTCAAGACATTCAAATGTATTCTCCAACAACTCTATAATATAACTTCTAAAATATCTACATACAGTCAAACCTGTGTAAGCGGCGACCTCTATTAAGCAGCCAAATGTCTTAAGCAGCCACATTTTCTATTTCCCATTTCTATGATTATAGAGCAAATAAAACTGTATTAAGCAACAACCTGTCTTAAAAGGCCACTTTTGCTCATTCCGTTGACTGGTTGCTTAAGACAGATTTGACTGCATGTCACATATCTTGTTATGTGCTACCTGAATCTCCACTGGCACCACTATCTTCCTCCACAACAATTCTTCGACGCTTAGCCTTTGACCTCTGAGGTCGACGACCCTTTCTTGGTGATTTACTTGGAGACTTTTTTGGCGACTGAAAAATATCAGACAGAAAATATAGGTCTCACTATCTCCAAAATCATTTCAATTTCAAATTTTTGAATATATTCAAATCAATGGATTAAAGTGAAACAAACTTATTTTTATCAATATGGTCATTCATTACTTTATTTTCAGTTTATCTAAAAATAATGAATATTGTTCTTAAAAACTTCCATGGACCATTTCATGTTTGACAATATTTTAGAAATTTAAAAAAACTATTTATTAGATAAAATAATATTAAAGTATCGGGGGAAATGTAATTTTTGTTCATGTTATACTCAACATGTTTTACTGAAACATGCTTATATACATGTGAAGCGATAATGCCTTTATATCATTTTGAAATGAGAATTATGTTGGTAAATATATTTAATAGGGTTTTCTCACAAAAGGTTTTCTGAGCGATCAGGACTTGAACCCACTACCTAAGCAGTGAGAGGTGAAACTGATATGGCGCCTTAGACCACTCGGCCACGAAGGACCCTGGTTTCAGTATAAGTGGGACACAAAATCTTGTAATGACACCAATCTTAGTGGTTAAATCAACTCTTCACCTTCTTTTCTTTGTCCACATCCATATTTTCTTTGCTATTGTTTTCTTCGTCACTCATCTCTGCATCAAAAATGTCAGCTGAAAAGAAGTTTAACATACTGACACTCACATTTTCATTGAATTAGCTAGATTTAGGTTTTTCCCCATTTTGTGCTTAAAAGAATGTCTGCAGAAACAAACAAAAAACACATTTAACAATAAAAAAAGAAATAGGGCCACATTCCCCCTGAAATTGTTCATCTATGGTAAAGAAGCAATTTTCGATAATGCAAGAGCCATACCACAGATATTTAAGGTTCCTCAGTTAAGATATTCTATTAAATAAATTGTTAACCAAGTCACGTCTGAAGGTTAATAGAACTTACAACAACTTGTTTCATTAATCTTTCAATTCCAACCCTGGTAAAAAGACTAGAAATGAGTCCATTATTGATCGTACACAATTATTTTTTCACTGAAATTTTAGTCAAAAAAGGGCCTTAACTCTAACATATATTAAACTTTACCAGTATTTCATCATTATACAGACACATGAAATAATAATAATTGAAAAAACAGACCCCTTCAGAAGGAAAGCACTTTTTTTACTTGACAGATGTTCTAACATACGGGTATTTAAATGGCTTTTTTGTGCCCAGCTGATTACTTGTGTGGCTAAAAAACAGAATTTAGCCATATAAAGGTATTTTTAAGTGTCTAGAAACAACCCAAACAAATTGCTAACCCCAGACACATAAATACCCATTCATGTGTGCCGACAGACGGGTAACACTTAATGCCACTTCATCATTCTTTAAATAGCGGGAGCATAATAAGTAACATCAACTTACGATCTAAATCCATCTCATCTTCCTCATCTGATGGCTGGAGGTCCACTACAAGATTCAGCCGTTCTTCTCGTGACAGCTTTAATGCTTTATCAGCCTCCTCCAGACCTTTAAGAACAGGAGCACTTGCAGAGTAGAGGGGTCCTCCCCTCTGGCAGTCTTTATCATCAGAACCAATAAATGGTCGACTGTTCCTGGAATTAACATTAAAGAGCAAATTAAAAGGACTATCGGTACCAAGGACTGTACAAATGTATTTCTTGCACACCAAATAAGGATATCTGCAATTTTAGATATTTCTATCTCACAATAGGGCCGAGATAAAAATTTTGCACTGTGACGTAACACCATTCATAAAATTCTCGTGCTATGACAATTTCCTCATGCTATGACTTAACGCCATTCATCAAATCCTTGTGCAATGATGTAGTTAAGGTTGTATACAAGAAAAAATATCTTTCATGGTTTTTTCAGTACAGACTTTTTTCAGATTGGAATTTTCCATCCACACCTCAAACCCATGAAAGATACTAATTATCTTACATAGGTAAATCTAAACAAGAAATTTAGAGAATTCATATCCCCAGCTCAAAAGGGCCATGGACTGAACAAAATAGACAATGGGGGGACTGAAACTGTTCATTATAATGTCTGAGTGTGGGGTGGGGGTGACCAAAATGCCCTTGACCTTTGACGTAACTGGTCCCAAACAATTAAAGGTCATTATTTCCAGAAGCCAATCTTAAGTTTCAATATGATAGGTGCTGTTCTTCAATAGGTATAGGCTGAAATGCAAAATTGAAAATGGATGTAATTTCTTTAAAAAGATCACAATTCATGCTCAGACCATGTACCTGCTGCACAGCAAGTTTTACTTGAATGAAGTTAAAGTTGTGGGAGAAACTGTTGTTAGTGCAAAGTGCGACATGAAATTTAAATTAAAAGAACTAAGGACAATAATTTAATAAAAATTCATTTAATCAGAATGCCAAATCCATTCTTAAGCTCAGATCTTGCCTCTGCTGTACATTGTTGTTGAATGGTGTTTAGTGTCACTTTCAACAATTTTCCGAGATGGTGTCTACTCAAGAAGTATTCTAAGAGCTGCCACACTGGAGTATCATGCCGCAGACACAAGGTACGACACCCCACCCAGTCATATTATACCAACACGGTGCCAACCAGACCTAAAACTATCCTCTAAATGCGGAGCACCAAATGAAGAAGCTTCCAGTATTAAGTCTTCCGTAGGACCAGCCAGTTATCAAACAAGATTTATCTGAATCTGGTAAAACCTATGACAGCAGTTGTGCCTGTAAGGTTGGTGGTTAAAATATGATGGATGGACAAAAAGAGATCAGAACTGCATGTTTTAATCGAAAACATGCAGAAGTCAAATTGCCAAGTTTTGAAGTAAAATTATATGTAAGAATCACAGTAAAAAGTCATAGTCATTGATCAATTTAATATGTATTGATGTGTAGCCATTTTTTATCCCAGGGACACCATTTGTGCATGTGAAGTTGGAGTGCAAAGCATTGGCCTCTGTTTAATATTTCCATTATTACTTTTTCAGAAGTAAACAAAGGAATATAAGCTGTTGTTTTTCCCTGAAAGATTTTGATTTCAAATGTATAAAGTATTCCCAAAATAGCTCAAAAACATGTTTTTATTCAGAAAACTAGTATATATTTTGGAGGTAAACATAGACATGGAAACAGCACACTTAACATTTCAATTTCAAGACATATAAAGCACCTACTTGAGTTTAATCCAAGCCCTGGAAACAGGTGTGTCAAAGAACTGGACATGTATCTGTGGTAACTTGCCACCCTTGTAGTGAGTGTTACTGGTCGGATGGTTGCACACAAGACTGGCCCACCAAGGGTAGCCTTCTAACTTACACCATAGCAAATCTCCAACTTCATACTCTGTAAAATAATATATTAACAAATTAAAACTTTGTCTTGCACCTCCCAATCAATCATACTGAAACACTTTAGGGCCATAAGATTTATTTTACATCAATTGTGAAACAAGTTCTTACAACTAAGACAAATCACACTTGAGGTCTTCCTGGTTAGAACCAGTACTAAGAATATGTTGATAAAGTATCTTGCCCAAGGACAATGCAAATAGCTGTGGCAGAGATTCAAACTCCTGCAAAACTTTCTGAAGATTTAATTAACTAAGTCCATTGAGTCAGGGACTGTGATGTAAACTTTTTTAACATGATGGTGAATAATTATTTAGAATCTATACTATTACCGAAAAACAAAATAGATTTTTTAAAAAAATTTCAGTGTTTCTAGCTGTCAAAATGCGTCACACTATAAAAAATTAATTAATACTGACCTAGCTTGAGAAAAGACAGAGCTTAAAAATAATGTACACAGGGATAATTTTATTAGGGAACGAAAATGGTCGAATGGTAGAATAATGCACCCAGGATTGGAGGGTCGGGAGTTTGTTCCTCTGCCACGCCTATGTCTGGATTCCTTGCGCAAACATTTTATCTGCATTTGCCAAGTATTGCGCACCTGTACTGGTTCTACCACGGAGAACTTTGTGCAGGATTTGTCTAAGTTCTGATAACTTGTTTTAAAATCTACTCGCCCTTAGTAAATTGTCACTCGCCCTCACATTTTTCTTCATTTTAGCCAAATTCATCAAGCCACGATTCTTTCACTGTTAAAACAATTTAAATTAGAATGGAATTATCCAAATATTTGTCTTCCTTATATAATAGTACTGTAAACTTTGTGTAAAACATTTTGCTAACAAATTAAACATAATGTCCCATTTTAAATCATCAATGCCCACGAATAGCCTTAAAGATCTGAAGCATATCGTTTCGGAAAAGAAATCTATAAGAATTGTATTCTTCCGTTCTAATTCTTTTTCATTTTGTATATTGTACTTGTTTATCTGAAAAACAAACTGAAAATAAAATATGTTTAAACCAAGCATATCATAATGATCTCTTCTGTAGTCAAGAGTACATGTAGGTAGATCCAATTCTCATAATCTGTCCTCATAGGCCATACCTGCCAGTTCTAGCAATAACTTAATTAGAAGCTCTCCGAATCACTTAATATCTCTCTTCAGGAATGGAACCCATACACAAGAACAATATTCCACACAAGGTCTAACTAGAGATTTGTATGATGCGAGAAACATGGTTTTGTCAATGTAAGCAAATGTCATTCATCTGAAATGAAAGATGTACAAGTCATAAAACTCTTAGTCAACCCCATTAACTCAGTTGGAAGAGCCTATAAACTCTAGGTTGCAGGTTTGATTCCCGGTTCTGACAAACTAAAATACTGACAGTGATTCAGATGGGACTTTAAATCGAGTGTGCGTGTGACAGTGGGGTTGGCACGATTTACCCAATACTGTAGTATTGGTTAGTATTGACCTCTTCCAAATCCCGAATTCTTGTCGCGTGCCAGAGCGAGATTTCGCACGAGACTATGAGCTCAGGGGAATTCATTTCACCGCGGTCGCTGCTGAAACAATGTAGATTTCACGTAAGTAAATTGAATTTTCATACATTAACAACACAAATATTTATTAAAGCAGTTTAATAAAGTTCAATTTTAGAGAGTATGCTAGTATCAATGATGAACTTAAGAAATGATGCTGCTGTTGACCATGATTACCTTTTTATTGTGACTTTTATTACTATGTTAGTGGGTGGTGTTAGCATAATGTAAAATGGTGTGTGTCTGGTAAATAAGTGTAAATTATTAAGAAAAGTTATTCTTGCAGAAGAAATTAATTAATTTGTTTCAAGAACATAATTTATTATAGATATATAAAGACGAGTTACAAGTTTAAAACTCTGTCTCTGAGGCTGTTTTGTACCAGTTGTAGTAGCCTAGTTCCAACACAGAAACGAACATTCCTGTGTAATTATACTGTATATGTTTCATAATAAATATTTTTTTTTACTCATCAACTATTTATTAGTGACTTAAGTTTATTGTTACATGTATATGAATTTTATTTCAGATCAATTAAAATGCCGTTAGATGACTATTGTTGTATGTCCTTGTGTAATCACAAAAGAAGTACAGTCCCACCATGTTCTTCATTTTACACTATTTCAAAAGAGCCCAACAGTGGCATTCTAGGATCAAATGGAGTAATAAGGATTAAAATGGCAAACTTAAGTCATGGATACCCACAGACAACTGATGAAGAAAACCCAACTATCCTCCATCTCAAATGTTGACAGTCTGGTAAAAATTGTACGGCCTTCCATATTTCCACACAGACGGAATATGCTTGTTTTTCATGTTTAAGTCTTAAAAAAGAATAAATGTATTCATCTGAGATATCTGAATTAACATATAAGCATAATTTTCAAAAATGTACCTTTATGCAATTTTTTACGCATCTTATCCAATAAAACAAATCTAACCACAATAATATCTTTTCTTAAAAATAGTTTTTGCTTGTTTAACCTATATAAAACTGACATTGAAATAAAGAACTGACATGAAAATGAACATTTAGTAGTCTCTCTTTTATATCAGAGACGAATGATAATGAGATGCAATATGTACATCAACCATCATGGAGATTGTGATCAGTGGGGATTCACCCATGTATTAATATTCAGACGCGCTTACGACTGAGCTAATCAGGCTGGCAGTCATCACAAAAGCAAGGGTGATTGAATTTGTAAAATATGAAAATAACCCTCCGCTTGATAAATAAAACAAAAAAAATATTGCAGTTAGTTCGATGTAGAGCCAGATCAGCCTGCACATCCAAGCCATGTTATCAAGGTATGCACTGTTTGCTACACAGTCAGTAAACTATCAAATTCACCATTTTTAATCAGGAATGGAATTTAAGCAAAAAATGGTCCATTATATATATATTTAATGGGCTCATAGAGAATAATAAATAAAACTTTATTCAGCGAAAAAAAAGCAATCGCATTTGACAGCTTTTTTATTCATTATCATGTTAAACTGGTGCATCCATTGATGACTGATAATATGTTAATTTCATACCCTTTTAAAGTAAATTTAGATGAAGCATTGTTGAGTTGTATTTTTGATATTTGCATAACTTGCACTGTTTTTTTTGTTTTATCATATTGTGTATTTTACCTATAACTAGCCCATATGACATCATTACCTAGTTTACTAGTTACCTGGACAAATATGATTTTTTAACCTTTGATGGATAGTGTCATATGGAATATATTTGCCTACAGGTATATTACACAAAATGTATGCTACTGTCCAGTTACTGGCATCCTGCTGAGCTTTCACAATTCACCAACACTACAGTCACATCATGTGGTAATGAGAAAAAACATTCATATTGTACCCCAATTTGTATAATTCACCAAAGGTTTTATGTCCCCAGGGTTTAAGATAGGTTGTATGTTATATTGCATAGCATTATGGACAATTACTTAATTCTAACATTTTCAGTTATTTAGGGGTCAATACCAATGGTAAAAATTGTGTAACGTCCGTCCCCTTTTTGTAACGTTCATCCCCTATATTAGAGTGACATTAAACAAAATCTCTAATTTTTTGTTAATTTTTTCGGAGAAAAATTATTCATATCTTAGTTGCATCTGCAAACATAAAATACTTAATGCATTGAAAAAAAAGTGAAATTGATTCTATAAATTAAAAAAAAAAATAGAATGTATATGCAGGTGGGGGAGGGGGAGTCGGATGTTACGGGGACGGACGTTCCATTTCCGTGTATATCTTTCCAAAATGACCATTTCTTTTTACATTTTATATAGTACCTCGGTATAACAGCAGGTGAATGTGTATCATTCTATTTATCTTCTTGGAAGAATATATACCAGGGATGCAGACGTTGCAGTTTTTTTGTCACAAATTGAAATTTTCTGATTTTATGTATTATTTCACAAATACACAATTATTAAAGCAAATATATCTCCTCGGGGTCAAGCATTACAATGTGATACACATAAATGTTGTAAATATGATAATATCAAAATAGTATGTATATTATTTTGTGTGATTTTTGTCCGTAGTATATGGTGTAAATTTATAATAAATATATCAAATTTCTCGTTAATACAATGAATGTATAAACAAAATAAAATTTATTTTAGTTACGTTTCAACCCCAAATAATAACAATCCAATACTATCACACACTAATTAAAAACAAATACCGTAAGTATATGATTGTGACACCTAATCATGGTGTGAAACACTGTAAAGTTTATGCATTAACCTATGTGTTGTACGAAACCTCAGTTTGGTGGTACGAAATGTCTGTAATTCATTCAAAGATCTCTTAAATGAAAGAATATCATAGTTTTTTTGCAAAAAAATACATTTTGGTTATATTTATATGTTATAGTAATAACGTTGTTTTTTTTTTAAATCATTTACCTATGTTTTAAACAAAAAAGGCCCATTAACTGTGCAACATGCATGTTGTCAGTTGGGTCTGATATATGGTAGATAATACATCTATAAAAAGACAAGAATTATTAATAAAATCTGTAATGCCGCATTTAACAAATAAAATATAACCATTCCCTATTAGGGATATTGATAAAAAAAATTAATACTAAACTTCTCAAGTTTACAAATTACCCCACCCATCACCAGAAATCAAGCATTTGTTTAAGTATACAAACATGCACAAAACGATAAAAAGTAATTTTATTTTATCATGTCAAACTTATTTTTTTTATTTTCTTTCATATCTTGTACAGTGAATGTGCCAATAGCAGATAACTAGTGAAACAATTGCTGCATACACTAATCTAATCTCATAAACTGTTTTAGAAAATATGTTAACTGAAAAAAAATAATTCCTCTGAAAACACAAGCCAACATTTCCTTGAACTAGTTCACCGTTACATGGGTATGGACAATTTACAAAAGGCTAAGGAAGCACCAATAACGGATCAACTACGCCATTATCGGATCACGTGATATAAGCGCTTACTCCGTCCTCAGTGAATATCTCAAAAACATCACATTGACTTGTCCATGGGCCCTGACAGACAGTTACAATTCATATGAGGTTGTTCCGTTCTTAAAAAAATGTTTGCCATGCTCCTACCAACTCACTCACAATTGCAGCTACCCAAACTTTTTATTGACTTGCATGATTTCTGTCCATTTTTGTTTAAAAAATCAAATTTTGGCTAATGAAAAAAATAGCTGGCTTCTTACCCGCATAAAAAATACTGGGTTGGAGCACAGCAAACAAATATTTTTTTAGGATCAGCTGAGTGAAGTTAACATGACTTTACGAGAGCACCTCGTAGTCTTAAAGTTCATTGGTAAAATTGAAGGAAAATTAGTTTCCTAAATCATTCAGCAAGTTAAAACAACACTATTTTTCAATTTGATTATTATCTTTTTTGTAGGACCAAATGGGGTCATCAAACCATGAATTGCACTGACAGTTTAGAACTATTTTAGCTATACCAGCCTGGATAAGTGTGAATGAAAAGCTTGAAAAGATTTCGTATCATATAGACAAGGAAATAATTCTTCGCCATTGTTTCATTGTGCATTTCCTGTGCACGTAAAATTTCAAGCAAACATTGGAATACTGCATGCATAATACATAAGAATTAAGTTTGGTAGATAGAGGCAAAATCAATATATACTTCAGAAATATTTAAACATTTTTTCACACATCATTTCAATGCATATGTGCAAATTGTTAAATCAATTAATAAATGTTATGTTTATAATGGTAACAAAATGAAAAAAAATTACGAAATAACTGAAATTTATTTATTTCATATAATTTTAATGATCAGTAACCTAACAAATTAAAGAAACTAACAAATGTAACCAATTAAATATGAATATATTTTCGTAACTAGACAAACACCAAACCAATACTCAATTTTGAACGTCACCACTGACTAGCTATCCGTGTTATATTGTCGTTCTAAACTGATATTCTCTCAACCTATTGTAACTAAATATGAAATTCATGATTACAAATGATACAATACTATGATGTTCAGCGAGGTTCTGGGAGTAAAATACTAGTCCATTGAAAAGAAAAAAGGTGGCATCATTTGCCCTGATGCACTTCTATAAACGCTGTTTCCCAAGCAGTGATGTGGCCGGGGAACGCGGACATCACTCCTGCTTGGACCTATGATCTTTGCCGAGTTTCTGCCCAGGTTAAAGCCCGTTTCAGCGGTATTCCAGATTCTGTTTGGTTTATCAAGTAAATCGTTTGCTCTGAATGTGTTGTACCAACTATCTGTCACCTCTTTCGTGACCTGTGATCTTCTCAGATCCAAAGTGGTCTCTTGTCTCATTGATATGATACAAGCGTTTCTAATTTTAAAAGCTTCATACCAGCTACGCCCAGGCCTATCATCTTTAAAGGGAGTCTTTCGGTTTTCTTTCTTTACAATGTCTTTTTACTAAATCTAAAAACTCACAAACAGACCCGTACCCTGCATCGCCATTTTACTGAACCACACCGCCATTGGCTCCTCTTCTTTCTCTGTAAATATGGTGAACGGGTCTTTCGTGTTGTACAAATAAACTCACTCTATCATCTACTGTAAAGACGGCCATAGGAAATGTCATTAAAGAGTCAACATTTCTTTTAAGTCTTATACATTCCAACGTTATAGAAAAAAGATATGTTTGTCAGAGTTTAGTACACACCCCCAAACCCCTCAACATAAACCTACTGCAGTACATCAAATTCCATCCAATTTTCATTACTTGTAAACGTGAAGACAGACGTACGGACGGACAGTCAGGCATATTGTTATAACATTCAAAGAGGTATTTGACTGCTCACCAAAAGATGAATATCAAAATAACCCAAGTTTACAATGCCATTTAATTGATAACATGCTTTTTGAAATGGTCCCTAAAAATGTCACGCATCCAAAATGTGATCCGCTAATGGTACTGAGACGGGCCTGTATTAATCCCTCGGTAATCTCGTGTCAAGATTTTTTAATAAACAAAATCAAGTGATATGCCATTTGTTGTTGTTGTGACATCAAATAAAACTCAAAAGTATGTACATACCTCGATTTGTTATGGAGATATGCAGCGAACAAATCTACTTTCGGTTTAATACGAGGCAAAATCTCCGGTGTCAACGGAATGGGTGACAAAGCGTTTCAGCGATCATTGTCATGTTACATGGATGTTTATATTCTCATTTTGTTTATCTGAAGTTTGAAAGGTAATGTGAATGACAGTTATATTTTTAACTTGATTATCATAGTAGTTTTGATGAAAATTTACAAGTAAACATTTTTTTATCCATTATTGGTACTGATCCGCTATTGGCACATTCACTGTATTGTTTTCTTTCTTTTCATGGCTGTTTTAATATGTTAACTTTGTTGTAATTAACTACTGTCAGAAACACCACTGTGGTTCGATATAATGTGACGCTATTCCCCTGAGCTCAAGTCATGCACAGATCTTGTCACGAACGAGAGTGAGATTTCACCTTTTCGAATTGGAGAATGGGGTAAATCGTGCCGCCGTGATAGTGGTGCTATAAACCGAGCACGCTTCAGAACCAGAAGAAACTTAGTGTTTCTATCTGTATTCCGTACTATTCCCAAAAACCTAAAGACTTAACACTCTTTGGGCGACATCGCTCATATGGGAAACAGGTAGCGATGTTAAATAAGCTTATATAGAACTGCTACAATTAAACATGCAATATATCGTCAGATCATACCACATTTTTGTATTGCTGGTGTTGCTGTCTTCGTTTTTGATTGATTTGGTGATCTCTTCGGTGATAGTACATCCTGTGTCTCTGTCGTGCTACTATTCAACGAGGAAGTTGCAGGACTTTTAGCAAAATATGAAAATAATGTGTTTTTCTGTTTAGCTGGAGTTTGTTTTGTTGGTGGTCCCATCTTCCCGCGATTCATGTGGTGGTGGTGCCGGTGGTCTGTGCGAATTTGCATACCGTGAGAATATCAAGCCTATCTTCCGCATAAATCTTGCCACAATGTTGCAGGTTTTTATTTAAAGCAGGGCACCATCAGGGCATGAGCTTCATTGATCTCCATTAAAACATAAGTTCAAATAGCTCTACGAGCACTAAATATTAGCTTTAAAGCGGAAATTTCGAATAATGTGTTATTTTGAAATTTAATACATTCGACAAGACCTGCTTTACTGTTTTCAAAAGACGATCTAAATAATGCCAGTTTGTTCTTTTGCTTTAACACTCCTGGGTAAAAGTGGCTTATTATTTATATTTTTTCACCTCTCATAATTATCATGACCAGAGGTGATATGCTATAATTATATTTTAAAATCGTTTTTCAAACGTGGGCTCAGAGACATGTATAAATAGAGATAATATCGACACTTAACCTGTGACATTTAAATAAGGATTGGCCTGCCTCCGTGCCTCTGTTCTTCCGTTACCCTGTCGTTACAAAACTGTGACATTTCAAAAATCAGAATTTCATATAATTATCCCTTAACTTCATATAGACGCCTTTGGACACTGCTAACATAGACGCTTTTGGACACCTCTAATATAGAAGGCTTTTGAATTATTGGGTGAATTATGTTTGTATTAACTGACAAGAGTGAAAAACAGAACATATATATTAAAAAACTAAATTGCTTTGAAACTTGAATAAATATTCACATTCAGCAAGTATTTGCATAGATAATATGATATCTCTATATAATTCCTTGCATTCAGAGATCAGTTTGATCGTTTTTTACTTATAATCAATGAATTATATATATACAAGTCCTTGTTATATAATGCATAGCATTCTGCCGAATGTAAAAATATACTTCACGTATTTGGATATATTTAACATATTCAAAACATCTGCGATGATATCCCCACTATCGACTGATAACTGTGACAAAATTTTACAAAACAATAATATGGTCGGTGTGAATCTGTGACAAAC
This sequence comes from Panopea generosa, assembly GCA_029582155.1. Lineage (NCBI taxonomy): Eukaryota > Metazoa > Mollusca > Bivalvia > Adapedonta > Hiatellidae > Panopea > Panopea generosa. The sequence goes on along the minus strand of CM055906.1, from coordinate 59,205,102 downwards.
TGTCGGCGCGAATCACTAAATACGTTGTGACACAGAGTACCCTGACCGTGAGACCTGTCGCCAAGTATTTCCAACAGAAGGTTGTAGTCAGTGGCTATTTTCTTCCTATCGTGGCCATCGTGATGCGAAGTATGCCCATTCCTCATTTGTGCGATATATGATATCAGCCCTCTCCAGGCGGCAATGACAGGTCACAGAGCGTGTCTTACGCAATGAGCGGTGATGAGTGCAGTGGTGATTTCTGCATCAAAGTTATCAATTACTTATTAACTGCCAAGTATAGGACAATAATGTACGGAAGGAACAGCAGATGGTAGCCGCTCTGGATGTTGATCAACTCAGACCTTGGTCATAAATAAGAACAATTAATTTTATGCTTTTGAAGAATAATAGATATCTCTCAGTGGATTATTTATGGTAATCCACTGTTAAAAAAATCAAACAATGAAATTATGAAGGAAAAAAATGTCCCTGCATATAATTTTAAAAAAAAAGTACTTTATTTTTTTAAATATCCAATAATATCTATAGGCGAATTGAGGTAAAAAAATTATGTAAATACATAAAATAAAAAGAAAATGTGTTAGTTTTGGTGTAAGAATATGACTTTTGGTGATCACTTGATGAAATTCAAATATATTTCGATTTGTATTCATGAGATGAATGGAAGCTAAGATAATTGAAAACGATATTTTGCGTGAATACAAAATATAATGATTGATTGAATGTAGCGTCATTTTTATGTCATCGAGGGCTAACAGACGATTAGTTAACCTAACCACCGTTTCCTTGGATCAACTAGTGGCCTACTCGAGCACACCCCATCTCCGCAAGTAACTTATAACTTTCCCTCTTGAATCAGCGGTGAAAGAAGAATGATAATGAGACACAATGTCGTATATCAATTATCACGGAGACTTGTTGGCGGGGGGGGGGGGGGGGGGGGATTCGAACTCACAAACCTTGGATTGATAGTCAGACTCGTAACCGACTGAGCTAATCGGATCCGGCACACAAAATATTAATTATTATTATTATTATTATTATCATACGTGTTTACTAACACTAATTACAGAGCTACAATATTAAATTAACAATTTCAAAACGTGTCGTCAGCGTTTTCCTTCTATTTTTAAATCGTCAGCGTTTTCCCACTTCGTACGTGTATCGTTAGCGTTTTCCTTCTTTACCTATAATATTACCGGCATAAGTGTCAGCCTTTTACACCGATCCGGTTTTTAGGAAAAACTATCCTATATTTTTAAAAGTAACATTTAGGTTTCTCCTTTTATCAATGGTAAATAAGTACATTCATGGCATTTTTCAATATTTTATTGTATTCCTACGCCCCCTTCCAGAGCCTCAATTTTTGATTACACGAGTTATTTACCTTTTAAAGCTCAGAGAGTTGTTGCCCTTTATTAAAGGGAGATAAAAAGAAGACAAGGGCACGCGTACACTAAAATGCGAAGAATTTTAATGCAAGTTAAAACAAAGAATTTCTACTTCAGATCGTAGTACTTTGGTGGCGATGTAAATAGTATGTTTGCTTTTTATATTTTGGTATCATTGAATGTCTATGTTTATTGTAAAATTACTAGGATGTTAAAACAAATCGTCGGACAAAATTTGATTCGGAATGGGAGAATACTCTGCACTCGCTGATTAAGAAATGTATTGATTTTAATTTATGTAGATGTAAACACATGAAGGACTTCCAAAACAGAGCCCTTTAACAATTTGTCTCATTCTATAATGATGTGTTGTTTTTGTTTCATCAGATTAACCTCAGAGAAGAAATTTATGATTGAATAAACAGATACACATCCCACTTCTCATAACTTACCATCTGTCATCACAAATTATTGACAGTGGCATAGCTGCCTTTACAATGCCCGGGCTTGCACATATTTTTGCGAATGCATTATTATACATACTGGAAATGTCCTCAGAGTGCAGGTAATGCATCCTGAAAGTCTTTTCTGTTGGGACATGCCCCCAGACCCCGCTGGAACATGGTCGGCTTGCACATCATTTAAGGGTCAGCTATGCCACTGATGAAAAATGTGCTTTGCATTTATAGTTTCGATTTTCCCTTTTATCAGCTTATACATTTTAAAAGACTCAGTTTAGAGGTTTCTGGCATGCTTGCTCCAAGAACAAGATTTCCCTTGATCGTTTCCTGGTGGGGTTTCTTCTGGGTTTCGTATTCCCACAGTGCCTTATTGAGGGCAAGGTGCTGTGAAAGCATGCAATCCTGAAGGGATTTAAACAGTTGGCCCGTGTACAGGAAGTAATACTCGGTGCACATAAAATATTTCACTGAACTTCTATGTTAATCAGATGCCTCCCTCAGAAACAAGGAGTAATAATCAGAAATTGATAACTGGATGTAATGGTGGGAAAATAAGAGAATAAATTTATGACATCATCTGTAACTGTTGATGAACATCTAAAAAGATCAGAGTTCATATTAAACTAATTAAACTCAAGTATTGTGTCGAACCACAAAGTGGTACATTATTGCACTACTCTCAGTAGTAGAATACAATCGTTAAACAAATGTACGCAATTACTTGAGCTTCTGTACAGTCATACCCGACATCAGTACAGAATTAGGGGGTCGTACCCTATTGCTATTAATATACTGTATATTTAACTTAAAATACCAACCAGCATTTAGCATTAGAAAATGATAGTAAAAGTTGTATTTTTTACAGCTATTAAGATTATATAATTGCTGTACTGGTTTGTTCTAACCGATACTTATCAACGGCCATCCATAGGTGTAGAAGTAAAGTGTTTGTTAATTATTGTGTTACCCCTATCGAAAGAGCCAGCCACACAGGGCTTATGAGACACCTTTATGCTGTACAAAGTTACTTCCTGAAAGCTATCATTGTGAGGCATCAGGCTGTTAGATATTCGGTACCGCTCTATGTAACTAGCTGCTGGGTGAGCAACCGGCCTCATCAGAAAAAATCCAAGTGCTTCCACAGGGATTCAAACCTTTGACCTACCGCTTCCGAGGTGGAGTAGGCCACAGAAGACGGTGTACATAGTTACTTGGATCAACTCTAATCCAGTTGTGCATAAAACATGGGGAAAATAAACAACAAAACTTAAGAGTTTATCGAAAAGATGTTCTTATTTTTTCTTTTTTTTTTTAAAGTGAATTTTACTTTCGAATCAAGGTGCACACACAGCACTCACGGTGCTTCCATTAAAAAGTAAACATAAACATTATCAAACTTTTCACCAAAATACGTTGTTTGTAAACTTTTTCCACAACATTTGATTTTGTGATAATTTTATTTTATGGACAAAATAAGTCAATTGGTACGTTTTGCATAAATTTGTTAAATTTCCAAATTTTAACTATTCGCATCAGACTATATATCAGAATCACTTGCCTGTGCCTGATTTTTGAATTTTGCAAATGAATAATCTTACCCATGCTTCTTTTCCTCAACCAACAACCACATTTTGACAAAACTTAAAGCGAATGATGGATGTAAAGCCTCGATGTGCATAATTATATTTGCTGTGCTTTTCAGTGCTATTGCAGTTTTTCTTGCTGTTCGATCACCAGAAACTGTTCTAAAACTCACCAGTTTTGAACATAAACATTAACCTCTAAATAATTCTCACAGTTATATGACAAAGTTTATATTTCTGAACATACTGTATCTTAGTTTGAAATTAATTCCACATTAATGTTTTGCTTTTATTTATTTCAAGATTTCTGATCATGCCACGAAAAGCAAAACGTTCCCTGAAAGTGAAAGTGGTAGCCCACCATAAGTTAAAGGAGACAGACTCCAAAAATGACCATGGTAGCATAGAAGCTGATAATGAAAGTTTATTTGTTGGTCTTGAAATGTCCGTGGATGACCATGGAAGCTCAGTGGGTGACAGCTGTGAAGAATCCTTGCATGACAATGGAGTATCAAAGGGTGAGCTTGGAGGTTTGATGGATAGCCGTGGAAGATCAGATGGTGAGCGACTATAGAAATTAGTGTTATGAGCTGTATATGACATATTTCATGTAAAAGATATAAAATTATGTGTTTCATGGAAAAGATAGTTGTATAACATGATGCATAATATCATTTCACTGCCAGAAGAGCTCAAAAACAAATGTTCGAATGTTTCGATCATAGAATTTCAGTCAATTTTTTGCACTGGTCAATAGGACCAGAATTAACAAGTAGAGCGATACAGTTGAATTGGACCGCTTGTTTTGATTTTTTTCTATCGGTACAGATCCAGAGATTGCATCTCGCACCCAGCAACAGAAATCAACAATTGACTCTCACCAACAACAGACGGCAATGGACACTCAGTATCTGCACAGCATTGGTGATTGCGATCGACAGCTGATATATTCCTCCATGTCATCTCATCATTCTGCTGATATACTCGGTAAGCTGCAGGAACAGTACGAGCAGGGCAGAAACTGTGACCTTGACATACGGGCCAAGGACACGCAACTCTATGTACACAAGTTCCTGGTGGATATATTCATGACTGAGGTAATGGTTGGCCATCATCTTGTTCTGAGGTAGCCTTACCAGTTAAGAGACACTGTTTCTGATTTTTTTTTTTAAAATGATTGCTTTACATGCAAAAGATATCAAAACGCAACACAGTAAGAGATACGAAAACGCAACATATTAAGCATGGGTATATATATATAAATATTTTTAAAGATATCAGTATTGTTTGGGTGTATTAATTTATTATGAATATCTCTCTGATATACCGTATACATATAAGAGAGATAATAAATGAGTACACCCAAACAATACTTAATTCTTTAAAAATATTTTTTAAAAACCTGAGCGCTTTCTTAATATACATTCCTTCTTTAGGGGATGAGAATGAAAAACATTAATAATGATAAATAAATGTTTAAAATGTTAGATAACGATAACAATGATACAAGATTCAAACATGGAAATATGATAAAATCACAATAAAAGTCAATGAATCAACTTTACAGGTCTTGTTTCACCTTTTCCAAAAAAAATAAAATAGATATAGCTGTTACTTTTCTGGCAGCTACAGCATCAACAATTCATGTTTTTGTGTTAAGCTCTGTTTCTCACAAATTGTTTGACTTAGTGTCACAAAGTTTGGTCTGAAGTTGTATAATGGGTAGTTCTACTTACTTAAAACCTTTCAGCATTTTTTTCGGGTAACCTTGACCTCTACAGTTGAATAAAATGGCTTTGATGATAAGTTTCACATTGTTAAGTTCTGTTTCTCAGAAACTGTTTTGCATAGAGTCTCCAAACTTGGTTCATAATTTTGAAATGGGTAATACTAATCAAAACCATACAGCACTTTTTGGGGGGAATTTTTACCTCAACAAATGAATTTTTTTTTTCCTAAAAAAATGTTTGACCTGGAGTCACCAAAATTGGTCCATAAAATTCTCTTGATTTAAGGTGGATGTTATATATGTATTTTTAGTTCCTTTGACAAACTAATATGTTTAACATATTTTTTGAGCCACTCAGCAGTTTCTAGAACAACCATTCTTAGAAATATGATAATAAAACCTCTAAAATCATTTGCAGGCTTATCATTGGTGTTACATTAGTTCTTCCCAATGGATAGCTATAACTTAAACACAGTACTTAAAATTGTGTTGTAGTGAAAATGTATTATTTGAGCTAATGGAACTTTAACATTATGTTTGTATTCTTGTTACAGGCTGGTGCAGAATTGGAAAATGACCGATTTTACCTGGACCTGAAGGAGTATGACCAAGCAGTCGTCACACCACTAGTGGACATGATGTACACGGGGGAACTCAAAGTTACTCCACATAAGGTAAGTGTTACATAAATTAATAAGACATAAAAGTTATTCAACTTTTTTCAGATATTTATGCACATTTATAATCTTTAAAACAAATGGTGTAACAAATGATATGTTTTGATGTTTCTCCTGCAATCATGACTAGTCATTAGTATCAACATCTTGGTACAAAGCCGATTGAATAGTTTATTTTTAAATGTGTATATATTACTGGTATGCACTGACACATGTGATACCTGGTGACGTGACATAAAACCTCACGAAATTTTTTACTAATTCATGGCTCCACATATCAATGTCAAAACCTCCTTTAAAATACCCCTCTTCCCTTGAAAATACCCCTCCTCCCCTTGAAAATACCCCTCCTCTCCTTGAAAAAAATCAAGTAGGCTGAAGGTTATGCTCTTTACCTTGACACATATTAATTGTAAAAGAGAATTTTTAGGAGTAGTTAAAATCAATTAGATGTAATCAAAGTTCTATGTATTTTGCATTGTGTATTTCCATTAACCTAAGTGTCTTTGAAATGACATACGTGTAAATGACATACATTTAAATGACATACATGTAAGTGACATACATGTAAATGACATACATGTAAGTGACATACATGTAAATGACATACATGTAAGTGACATACATGTAAATGACATACATTTAAATGACATACATGTAAATGACATACATGTAAATGACATACATGTAAATGAAGCTAGTACAACCATTGGCATTGATATAATTTTCACCCAAATTTACTTTATTTTTCAACTGCACTATGCCGCAGTATTGATAATGGTTTACCAGCTCTGGCGACAGCCTATGCTGCATTAAATAAAGTTTTCTTTTTGGTCAGTGGAGATGCTTGTACTAGTTGGAGGGTCAATGATTATGTGAAAATAACTAAGTAAAATTACAAGGGTCACAGCGAAAAAGAAAGGTCCCTGACCTCTGATTTCAACTATTTTTAACCCTTGCTTAGTGGTCTAGTGGTGTCTTTTGCTATGACGTAGTTTTTACTGTCAATTTTCAGAACTTAAACATTTGATTATGATACTCCATGGTCTTGGGACGTTGACAACTGCATCTTCTTGTACTTTGAGACATTTAATACCACAAAATAGCTGCTATAAAAAGAATTCTTGAAAGCCTGAATACCTGTGTGAAATTGGGCTTTAATATAATTCTACATTAGATTAAAAACAAACTGTACATTACTTTCAGTTTTGTAATATGATACTTGTTCTTCTAGTTCTTCTGTTAATTTCCAGCCAACTGTTGGCTCTATATTTTTGATTCTGTTTGAAGCACAAACTGGACAGAAACACTGTGAGCAAAAGTTGACATAAATATTGTAATATATCGTATTATTAAAATGTTATTACATATTCGACAGGTGGATGAAGTATATAAGGCAGCAAAAGAACTTGGCTTTAAAGCAGTACAGAGGGGGTGTAAAATATATAAAAGGATACATAATGGTAGGTCAGATCTCAGCTACTAAATGAGTACATACCATTTAAATCTTTGTGCCTTCAGATCTACATCCTGTTTTGAGGAACACTTATTTTGTCTCTCCCTTTTCAGAAGGGAACATATTATATTTGTCCTGTACATCTACATAATGTAAGCGTCAGAAATCTTGTGTAGCTCGGGTTTTGTCGAGTGCTGCAGTGAGCTCAACATAGTTGTCACAATGGTAGTTCGCTGTATGTGCATGTGTGCCTTGGATCCTGTTTTGGTTATAACTTTCTCATGCATAGAGAGATTTTGAAATAATATGGCACAAATATTAACTATAATGAGATGAAATGTCTCGCGTAAGACCACAGTCTGTAACTCAAAGGTCAATGTCACACTTACAGGTTTAAGGTCAGAAATAGGTACACAATTTCATATTGCTCCATATCTTGTAAACCGCTGAACAGATTTTGCAATAATCTGACATAAATGTTCACTATAATCAGATGATGTGTAAGACCCAGGTCTGTAATTCAAAGGTTACAGGTGTGTGCATGAGTCCGTCAGATCTTGTCAACTTGACATGGTTATAACTTTCTCATGCATAGATGTGTACGGTTCAAGATCGAAAAGATCATGGTCGTACTTAGAAGTTAAAGTTCATAAATAGATAAAAAAATAATCCTGTCTGCTCCATATCTTGTAAAGTATTGGACAGATTTTGAAAACGCATACAATGACCATAATAAGACAATGTTTCACATGCAAAACCCAACTCTTAGGTCGAAAGGTCAGAAATAGGTACAAAATACACCTTGTGTCCACTCCATATTTTGTAAACTACTCGACAGATTTTGGAGTAATGTGCCACACATGTGCACCATAGCAACACATGTGTACCATAATGAGACAACGTCTGCTTACAGGTCTCTACTGGCGGTGTCAACTTTGTAGCTCTTGGGAATCTAGTTTCTCAACAAACTACTTATATAGTGATTTAACTTCATAAACACATTCATATTATGGTATACAAACAATATAATGTTATAAGTTATCTAAGTTTTCAGTTGAGCTCATGTTTGGATTTTTTTTTAAAAAACAACCTATTTTTTGTTTCAATAATATAGATTCTGTAAACTAATCACACTCATGTTAAAAAGGTATACATCACTGACATTGACCTACTTTATTTGGTTAAAGTTTTATGTTTAGCTTAGTTTGGATTTTTTTTATTTATTTTTAAAATTATTTTTCGTTTAAATCATAGCACTGATTCTGTATTACACAGTCACTCCATTACTTCATTTATTCATCTCTATGGAAGATTGCTTAATGTTCAGTAAAGGGGTCCCGTCTATTCAGTAGTATATCTGTCCCATGCAAATGATCTTTTCAGGCTAGTTTCTCCTGCTATATTCCCCCCCCCCCCCCCCCCCCCCCCCCCCCCTGGCACAAACACAAGTCCTGCTTCTTTTCCATATGTAGCTATGTTCTGTATTCAGCTGTATATAATACATCAAGATTACAATGTAATCTTCATCAAGCTTATACCACCTAAACATTTAATACAATTTATTTAAAACTCATTTTAACCAAAGTGATGGATATATAGAATGAACACTTCATTATTCAATGTGCTGAACTTGTATTTTCTTTTTTGCCAGATTGCTCTTCACCAGTTCTCAGTTCATTGCCCTCTCATGTAAAGCAGGAACCTGTTGAAAATCAGGGAAACAGTTACCATAAAACAAAAGCTGTTTATCCAGACACGGCGCAGAATAAGAAAAAAGGAAAACCTAAACAAACTGAAAAACCAGGTAGAAAATCATTTGAAAACGGAGTTCATGCATCTACAGGTGTTGTATCGTCAAACCTGTATCAAGTGGTCACTCTTGATCCCACATCTAAATCATCAGGTAATCCTCTAAAAGAAACACTTAAGAGAGCTAGAGAAATAGTAAAGGAGAGAGCAATATTTACAGAGAGACCAGCAAATAAAACAGCTAAGGATGGTGTGTACAGGAAGCGTGGAGAGATTTTACCATACTATGTAAATACAAAATCAGTAGATGGGGCCATTGTCAGAGGTTGTGGCTATCAAACTGATGCAGGTGAAGATGTGCACAAAGTGGGTACATGTTCTAACAGATCCAGTGACGACAATGCTGAAACTAGCATATCGAGAGAACAAGATGAGTCAATTGGTGAATCGACTGCAGCTGGTGACACGATGGAAGACTGTTTACAAAAAGAATATGCATCCAAAACTGATACAAATAGAGATGATCTTAACAGTGTTAATTCAGATGAAGCAAGTGTGTCTGGTGGTGTTAGTAGAAAACAGCATAGAGGAAAGAATGATATTTACTATAAATTGTTCATGGCATCAAAAAAGAAATATAGTGCAAACAATGAAGATGTACCAAACACGACTTTGGGTAATGTAGAATTACATAAAAAAAAGAATGATGCAGAAGACTGTATTGTTAATACTCAAACTATGTCGACTGAAAACCTCACAAAAAAAAACAGAAAGAAAAGTAATGTACCAAAATTACCAGGTCTGATTTTAAAATCTGCTTCTAAACAGTTAGACAATATCTCTGATATATGTTCAAGTTCAGAACAATCTCCACATTTGGATCAAAATGATTCAGAAACGAGAAATGCTAGAAGCACGAGACGTTTAAGGGAAAAAAGAAGGATAAATTATGGTCAACTTGAGGAAGCATATACAGGCCTCGATTACACTGATGATAATGAATTTGTTAGAACCAAATCGAGTGGCTTTGGACTATTTTCACCTATGAAAAAACGTAAAATATCAAAGAATTGTGCAACTTTGAAAGTATCTGTCCAAGACTCAAAAACAGCAGTAAGTAAAGAACAATCTATACAATCTCCCAATTCAATAAATAGGGATAACAGTAAAACAGATTTTGATCAAACAGGCAATACAGATTTCAGACTTTTTCCTGCTGTTGGAAGAGTTCCTGAAGGATGTAGGTCTACGTATGGATCTCCAAGCTTCATGCCTACAAAAAGGATCACAGAAACCCTGACAAATGCAGATGGAGGCATTACTGTTGTAACGAGAGAAGTGCCTGTAAGGCAGTTCAACCCAAAACACCATTCAGATAAAGTGATTAGCAAAAGCTCTGGTAAACTGCCCACATACGTAATATGCCACCCTACAGCACCGGTCGTGAAACCACGTGTAAATAGTAAATTCTACTAATTTGTTTGTGGCTGATGATTATAGTGGACAAGGCAGATATAATTATTATCTCGACTTTTCTATTAATAAGGAAGTTTTTGTACTTGCTTCAGTGTCCCCCACTTCCCAAACGACATGCATTAAAAAAAATTTGTGCAAGTTTATACTTATGCATTGTTTGTAGTCATGTGATTGAAACTTGACACTAGTGTGCATACTTATTCTCTGAGACAGTATGTAATATACTAGATTCATAACTTAAAGGTCAAGATCATATTGCAGGGTGATAAGTCACTTTTGCCTTTAAATTCTACTTAAAATTTGGTGCAAGTCAAAATACTACATGCATGCTAATGGTTATTTGGATCAAACTTGGAACAAGGGTTTAAAGTTGTACAATGCTTTGAGACATTCTGTACTATAATATAAATAGATTCTTGCTCACAGGATAGGGATATCTGCATTTTTACCGGGGTTAGGTATTTCTATGACACCCTAGGGCTGAGATAAAATTCTTGGCTTGTGACGTAACACCATTTATAAAATCCTCGCGCTATGACATAACTCCATTCATAATATCCTTGTGCTATGACGTTTTCATTCATAAATACTATGATATCCTTGCGCTACTGTAAATGATCTGGAATAAAAATCTTAAAAAATCACAGTTTAAGGTTGTACACAAGAAAATGTCTTCATTGGGTTTTTGGTCCAGATTGAAAATTAAGAACCTCGGGATTGAATTTTTATCTGTATTGCAATCCCATGAAAGATCCTTAATACAATATCATTAAAAAATGCATAAAGAATTCTCATCAGTTTTGAGTTATTTAAACAAAACTCAGACGGTTGCACTTCTGACTATCAGTACAGGAGTTGAGAGTTTGAATCTCTGCTGGTCCACAGTCTTTGTGATAGTTGATATATGACATTGTGTTGAATTGCGATTCATCTCTCACAGCTGATTCAAGTGGGAAAGTTATCAGATAGGTACTTGCAGAAATGGATGTGCTCGAATATTGATTAATCTTCAAGAATGATTGGTTAACTGAATGTCTGTTAGCCCTCATTGGCGTCAAATTGATGCTAAATATTCAAACAAACATTACTTATAAATATTTATGAAAACAGTCTATACTCTGCACATACATGTATCTCTATTCCATTTAAGATGATTTGATTGATAGAGATACAGGGTGTGTTAAAAAATATGTGGAATTCATGATTTTTTTTAACATGTATTATAGCACTTGAATAAAATTTGCCATAAAAAGTAATATATCCTCTATGCAATTGACAATTTCATATTGATTTTGAATACCGTTACGTAGCAAGAGCATTAGAAAATTTACATGAAATGGCAACAGGAGCAGCCTAATTACATCCATTTTTTTACACAACATTTTAACATGGCAAATCGCATCTCAAAGAATACCACTTTTCCTTGATTTGCAATGATGAGATAAGTTAGTTTGAAGCTGAAGTTCTTGTAGATTTGAACAGTTAAATGTTGTGCTAAAACTTGATGTCCTTGACTTCATTGGACTGCACCAGGTAGCCATTGCATGTATATTTTCTAGTGATGTTGCCATGTAATGGTATTCAATATGAAATTTGGTAATTGCATATTATATATATAGGAAATACTGCTTGCGGCAATATCATTTTTTTTCTATGTGCTAACACACCTTGTTTCATATATTAAAAGTAGTGGAGTTTCATTGTTCTCCCACAGCTCTTGTTTGTGACAAGTTACAACAATGTCCGCTTGTCATGGAGGTTTGGATTCTTTATTAATGAAGTAAATGTCATTACTATATATAGGGATGCCATTTATGAAATCGATATAGACAAGTTAGAGTTATCCAAGAGTTGATACAATATTGATGCACAAATATTGGTTTTATTATTGACTACAAGTGTGGAAATAAGCTGTTTTATTTAATACAATAGAAGTTCGCTTTTGATTTTATTTGTCTGAATTGCCATCTTACCTACTCCATTTCTGCATTCAATATATTTAATGGTATTCTTTTGTGATGATGGGCATTGCAGCAAATTATTACATCGTAATTTTATGCTAAACTTGAATACAAGTGCAAGTTATGTTAAATTGAATCGTAACAAGAATTAGATAGTGTACCTTACAACTTTGCTCTGGTACTCTTCCTATTGCAATTGAGTTTGAGTTTGATATATTGGTTCACCTAGAAACCACAGGCACTAGTGTAAATATACATTTTATATCCCTATATAATTATTGTATAATAAAGTATAATTATAATGACACTGGGCCCTGTGCTATAAACCAGAGATTTTGTAAGAAGTGTAATTTAAATAATGTTGAAGATAAAAATACATTTTATACTTTGTTGTCCTAAATTTGACAAATTATGTGAAAATTTAAATACAAAATTTAATGAATTATGTGATACAAATCAATCATATGTAAGTAAATTTTTTATACTTAGTCTATTACAAATTAAAAGTGCAATAATATCTCTCAGAAAATTTATAGAAAGTGCACAAGGCAAATTTTCTTTTCTTTTTTTTTTCATTGCATGGATTGATAAATGCTAATATTCATTTTATTTTGTGGTTGCTGTTTTTGTTTTGTTTTTAAAATGATGTTGTCTAATTTTCCATCTTTGTGTGTTGAAGTAATTGTATTTTTAAAAACATAGTGACTGACAAGCCTTATTCGGCTTTGTATTTCTTAACATTTATGAATGTTTTTGTGATGTAAATTTTACTTGTATTGCACCTGTCGCTTTAATAAATCAGTAATATAAATATATGTTGTCCTATGACTTGGTTAGTGTGTTTTATAATAAGTATAACACTAGTAACAGTAATTAAAACTATTAGCATGTAACTTTCTGGCAACAATAAGCAATTGTTTGGCCACAATAAGCAACTATCTGACAATAACTGTCTCACCATAAATGTCTGGCAACAATAAGTAACTTCTGGCAACAATAAACAACTGTCTGGCCATAGCTGTCTGACAGCAATAAACAACTGTCTGGCCATAATAAACAACTATCTGGCCACAATAAGCAACTTTCTGGTCATAACTGTCTGGCAACAATAAACAACTGCCTAGCCACAATAGGCAATTGTTTGGCCATAGCTGTCTGGCCACAATAAACAACTGTTTAGCCACAACAAGCAACTGTCAGGTCACAACAAACAACTGTTTGGTCACAATAACAGCTGCCATGCCATATTAAGCAACTGTCTGGCCACAATAAGTAACTGTCTGGTGACAATAAACAACTATTTAGCCACAATAAGCAACAGTCTGGCCACAAATAACAACTGTCTGGTCACAATAACAACTGTCAGTTCACATTAAGCAACTGTCTGGTCACAATTAGTAACTCTGGTCACAACAAACAACTGTCTGGCCACATTAAGGAACAGTCTGGCCACAAATAACAACTGTCTGGTCACAATAACAACTATCGGGCCACATTAAGCAACAGTCTGGCCACATTAAACAGCTGTCTGGCCGCAATAATCGACTATCTGGCAACACCAAGCGACTGTCTGGTCACAATAATAACTGTCGGGCCACATTAAGCAACAGTCTGGCCACAACAAACAACTGTCTGGCCACAATAAACAACTGTCTGGTCAAAATCACAACTGTCAGGCCACATTAAGCAACAGTCTGGCCAATGTAAACAACTGTCTGGTCACAATAAGCGACTATCTGGCCACAATAAGCAACTATCTGGCCACAACAAGCGACTGTCTGGCCACAATAAGCAACAGTCTGGTCACAATTAATGACTGTCTGGTCACAATAAACAACTGTCTGGTCACAATAAACAACTGTCTGGCCACAATTAACAACTGTCTGGTCACACATATGTCTGGTCAAAATAAACAACTGTTTGGTCACAACAACTGTCTGGTCACAATAACAACTGTCAGGCCACATTAAGCAACTGTCTAGTCACAATAAGTAACTGTCTGGTCACAATAAACAACTGTCTGGTAACAATAACAACTGTCAGGCCACATTAAGCAACTGTCTGGTCACAATAAGTTACTGTCTGGTCACAATAAACAACTGTCTGGCCACAATAAGCATTAGTCTGGTCACAAATAAAAACTGTCTGGTCACAATTACAACTTTCGGGCCGCATTAAGCAACAGTCTGGCCACATTAAACAACTGTCTGGCCACAATAAGCAACTGTTTGGTCATAATAATCGACTATCTGGCCACAACAAGCGACTGTCTCGTCACAATAACAACTGTCAGGCCACATTATGCAACAGTCTGGCCACAATAAACAACTGTCTGGCCACAATAAGCAACTGTCTGGTCACAATAAGTGACTATCTGGCCACAACAAGCAACTGTCTGGTCACAATAGCAACTGTCAGGTCACATTAAGCAATAGTCTGGCCAATGTAAACAACTGTCTGGTCACAATAAGCGACTATCTGGAAACAATAAGCGACTATCAACTGTTTAACAACTGTTTGGTCACAAGTAACAACTGTCTGGTCACAATAAACAACTGTCTGGTCACAGTAAACAACTTTCTGGTCAAAATTAACAACTGTCTGGTCACAATAAAAAACTGTCTGGTCACAATTAATAACTGTCTGGTCACAGGTAACAACTGCCTGATCACAATTAACAACTCTGGTCACAATAAACAACTGTCTGGTCACAATTAACAACTGAATGGTCACAGATAACAGCTGTCTGGTCACAGTAAACAACTGTCTGGTCACAATAAACAACTGTTGTCACAATAAACAACTGTCTGGTCACAATTAACAATTGTCTGGTGACAGGTAACAACTGCCTGGTCACAATAAACAACTGTCTGGTCACAATTAACAAATGTCTGGTCACAAGTAACAACTGTCTGGTCACAATAAACAACTGTCTGGTCACAATTAACAACTGTCTGGTCACAATAAACAACTGTCTGGTCACAATAAACAACTGTCTGGTCACAATAAAAACTGTTTGGTTACAATTAATAACTGTATGGTCACAGGTTACAACTGTCTGATCACAATAAACAACTCTGGTCACAATAAACAACTGTCTGGTCACAATTAATAACTGTCTGGTCACAGGTAACAACTGCCTGATCACAATTAACAACTATCTGGTCCCATTTAACAACTGTCTGGTCACAATAAACAACTGTCTGGTCACAATAAACTAAACAACTGTCTGGTCACAATAAACAACTGTCTGGTCACAATAAACAACTGTCTGGTCACAATAAGCAACTGTCTGGCCACAATAAGCAACAGTCTGACCACAATTAACAACTGTCTGGTCCCATTTAACAACTGTCTGGTCACAATAAACAACTGTCTGGTCACAATAAACAACTGTCTGGTCACAATAAGCAACTGTCTGGCCACAATAAACAACTGTCTGACCATATTTACCAACTGTCTTGTGACAATGAGCAACAGTCTGGCCACAAAAAGCAACAGTCTGACCACAATTAACAACTGTGGCTCCATTTAACAACTGTCTGGTCACAATGAGCAACATTCTGGCCACAACAAGCAACAGTCTGACCACAATTAACAACTGTCTGGTCCCATTTAACAACTGTCTGGTCACAATAAACAACTGTCTGGTCACAATTATCAACTGTCTGGTCACAATAAACAACTGTCTGGTCACAATAAAAACTGTCTGGTCACAATAAGCGACTAACCGGCAACTACAAGCAACTGTCTGGCCACAATAAGCAACTGTCTGGCCACAATTAACAATTGTCTGGTTACAATAAGCAACAGCCTGGCTACAATAAACTTCTGTTTGCTAAACTGAATGCTTAATGTTAAATGTGAATGCTAAATGTTAAAACTTTTACCATCAAATGTTAAAATATTTTACAAAACAACAAAAGTGAAATATTAAACTCGAATTATTAAAACAATAAAATAGTTTAGTAATTATTTAATCAAAAACAAGCGACTGTCTGGCCACAATAAGCAACAGTCTGGCCCATAAGTAACAACCGCCTGGTCACAAAAAAACAACTGTCTGGTCACAGTAAACAATTGTCTGGTCACAATAAGCGACTATCTGGCCACAACAAGCAATTGTCTGGCCACAATTAACAACTATCGATATGACATTGCATCTCATTGTCATTTATTTCTAACCTCTGATTCAAGTGGAAAGTTATCAGTTACTTGCAGAGATGCATTTGCTTAATGTGGATCCTAGGAAAGAGTGGTAAGGTTAACTGATTGTCTGTTAGCTCCCAGTGGCATAAAACTGATGCTTAATAGTAAAACAAAACAAATGAACAAGACACCTTTAAACTAGAAAAGAACATTTATTTGTTTAAAACTGAAGACAAATCAGTAATAAATTATGTTGCTGACATTCTAAGATTACAGTTATCGCCACGTGTATTTCATCTGGTCAGTATGTGCATATGACCAATGGTTATATCGCCCACTGCTTAATATGCTGTGTCCTGTGTTGGTCCAGTTCTGTCATCGCTCCCCCACTAAACCTAGAATAGAAATAAAGCTATTGTTTTAGTTCTGTTTTTTCTTTCCTTTTATTTTTTTGGAATGGGGTTTAATGCCATTTTCAACACATTTCAGGTTATATATGGTATATCCAGTTTTATTGGTAGAGGAAGACCTCAGAATGAATCTGAGTAGAGCCACCTTCCTTCCGCAAGTACAAGTAACTGGCAAACTTTCTCATGTCTTTGAATCGAGCAGGATTCGAACTTACAACCTTAGCGATGAGAGGTAAGTGATCTTGAGGTGCCTTAGACCACTTGGCTATGAAGGATCCCTTGTTTCAGTTTTGGACTGATTTCTATGCTTCTTTAAAGTGAGTTGTTATTTCAGCAAGGTACAGTATTTTCAGAAAATCAACCAACCAACCTCAAATACTTAGTGTTAACATAGTTGATAAGCATTCTAAATGCTGCTTGGTATGCTCTGAAAAATTAGCACTATGAAATGAAATCTGTAAAAAACTGAGTAGTGTAGATGGATCCATTTTCTAAGTATATATTCAGTTATAGAGACTTTAAATTGATATTAGTCCTCATTGTTTAGCTTTATTTATGTAATTGACCTGAAACGGACTGTCAATCTATGTCCAAGTAAACATTACATTGTATTTATATGGGCAAACAGTGCCACATGGCCACTGGGCGGAGCATTTGTCATTGTTAGGTTGTGACCCAACCTAACAATGACAAATGCTCCGCCCAGTTCATCTATAAAACAATAACTCCTATTATAATTGAGGAAATAATGGTTACTAGATGTATCTGAAGTGAATATTGAGAAACTGATATATATATGGTGATAATTATTTGAGATCAACCATCATAAATATACAGACCAGACTATAGCGAATGTGCCTAGCTACAATGCAAACCATAAACACAATATCAAGGCGACTACCAAACCAATAGATCTGTTGTCATCCATGACTTATATACCTTGACATGAATGTTGTAAAACAATTAGAATACATTTCGGATAAAATAAGAAGAGTTTGTAGTAAAAGCAAAGGTTGACTAGTTCCTGTGGGATACCTGCTATACACGCTGTCATAAAACATGCCATTGTTCCAGATATAAGCGCTCTCATGGAAACTTTAAGTATGTCTTCCTTCCTGGCTGGCGCTACTGCTGTTAATGCTCCAATCATAATTCCCAGAGCGACGACATTTGAAAACCCACACAGAGCATATGTAGCTATCATTTCTGAGTGTTCCTGAAGTGGAAAAAAACTGTAGAATAGAGTTTCTTTGTCCTGTTATGTGTTGGGAACCAGGTTAACTAAACAAGGATTATCAGACATCACGGTCATTGTGTGTAAAATAGCTATGAGACAACAGGTATTTATTTTACGTTTATCACAAAATATGTATTCAGAAGTTACATTATACTTACCGACATAACACCATCAGCCTATGTTACATTGTACTTACAGATATAACACCACCGGCTATGTTATGTACTTACCTATATAACACCACTTAGTAATGTTACATTGTACTTACAGATATAACAACACCAGCTAATGTTACATTGTATTTACCGATATAACAACACCAGCTAATATTATGTTGTTCTTACCTATATAACACCACCAACTAATGTTACATTGTACTTATAGATATAACACCACCAGCTAATGTTGCATTGTACTAACCAATATAACACCACCAGCTTATGTTACATTGTACTTACAAATATGACACCACCAGCTTATGTTACATTGTACTTACAGATATAACACCACCAGCTAATGTTATGTTATACTTACCAATATAACAACACCAGCTTATGTTACATTGTACTTACAGATATAAAAACACCTGCTATTGTTATGTTTTCTTACCTATATAACACCACCAACTAATGTTACATTGTACTTACCGATATAACACCATGAGCTAATGTTACATTGTACTTACCAATATAACACCACCAGCTAATGTTATGTTGTACTTACAGATATAACACCACAAGCTAATGTTACTTTATACTTACAGATATAACATCATCAGCTAATGTTACATTGTACTTACAGATATAACAACACCAGCTAATGTTACATTGTACTTACAGATATAACACCACCAGCTAGTGTTACATTGTGCTTACCGATATAACACCACAAGCTAATTTTATGATGTACTTACAGATATAACACCACCAGCTAATGTTACATTGTACTTACTGATATAACACCACAAGCTTATGTTATGTTGTATTGACAGATATAACACCACTTGCTAATGTTATGTTGTACTTAAGGTATAACACCACCAGCTTTTGTTAAATTGTACTTGCAGATATAACATCACAAGTTAATGTTATGTTGTAATTACCAATATAACACTGCCAGCTAATGTTATGTTTTACAGATATAACACCACCAGCTAATGTTACTATGTACTTACCAATATAATACAACCAGTTTATAGTATGTTGTACATACAGAAATAGCAACACCAGCTTATGTTGCATTGTACTTACTGATATAACAACACCAGCTAATGTTATGCTTTACAGATATAAGACCAACAGTTAATGTTATGTTGTACTTACAGATATAACACCACCAGCTAATGTTAAATTGTACTTACAGATATAACACCACCAGCAATTGTTAAATTGTACTTAATGATATCACACCACCAGCTAAAGTTAGCTTGTACTTACCGATATAACACCACCAGCTCATGTCACTTTGTACTTACAGATATAACACCACCAGCTTATGTTATGTTGTATTTACAGATATAACACCACAAGCTAATGTCACTTTGTACTTACAGATATAACACCACCAGCTTATGTTATGTTGTACTTACAGATATAACACCACCAGCTTATTTTACACTGTACCTACCGATATAACAAAACCAGCTAATGTTATGTTGTACTTACAGATATAACAACATCAGCCAATGTTACATTGTACTTACCGATATAACAACATCAGATAATGTTACATTGTACTTACCGATATAACACCACCAGCTTATGTTACATTGTACTTACTGATATAACACCACCAGCTTATGTTATGTTGTACTTACCGAAATAACACCATCAGCCCATGTTACATTGTACTTACAGATATAACACCACCAGCTAATGTTACATTGTATTTACCGATATAACACCACCAGCTAATGTTACATTGTACTTACTGATATAACACCACCAGCTTATGTTATGTTGTATTTACAGATATAACACCACAAGCTAATGTCACTTTGTACTTACAGATATAACACCACCAGCTTATGTTATGTTGTACTTACAGATATAACACCACCAGCTTATTTTACACTGTACCTACCGATATAACAAAACCAGCTAATGTTATGTTGTACTTACAGATATAACAACATCAGCCAATGTTACATTGTACTTACCGATATAACAACATCAGATAATGTTACATTGTACTTACCGATATAACACCACCAGCTTATGTTACATTGTACTTACTGATATAACACCACCAGCTTATGTTATGTTGTACTTACCGAAATAACACCATCAGCCAATGTTACATTGTACTTACAGATATAACACCACCAGCTAATGTTACATTGTATTTACCGATATAACACCACCAGCTAATGTCACATTGTACTTACCGATATAACACCACCAGCTAATGTTACGTTGGTACCATCTAATATAAAGTTACTACTGCCATCCACTGTCCATGTCCCATTCACCACCTTTGCCATCAGATTTTCATAGTCCAGTCTGTTCCGTTTCACACGACCCAAGTCTTCATATGCGAGAAATTCATTGATAAAAGTTTTGACGCCGACCATTCTGGCAACAATGCGACAGTCTTCTGGGGCTACGCCCATTAAGAATGCCAAGGGCCAGAACAAATACGAACAGATTAACTGGAAAGATATATGTTTCTACAGATGATTGATGTGTAACAATAAATATGGATATTATAATTATTTTATGCTTGACAAATGAAGATGAATTCATTTTGGTTTTGGAAACGCTAAAAATAAGTCCCCAAACATTCTAGTTTGATTTTTTATATTAGTATGTAGATCGGGATGATTGTCATTCATTCATTCATTCATTCATTCATTCATTCATTCATTCATTCATTTATTCATTCATTAATTAGTTCATTCTTTCATCCATTCATTCATTTATTTTTTAATTCATTCTTTCATTCATCCATTTATTCATTCGTTCGTTCTTTCATTCATTCATTCATTCATTCATTCATTGTGTTCGTGTTCTGCAACTCTCATTTCGTAACGGATCAAGAGGATATTAAGTGAATCGATCTGAAATGGTAACTGTAAGAAGTTGTTTTATTTTGAGCTTAATTATACCGTTTCCTGTTGTCATGCGGACGAACTTTTTTCCATATGTGGTTAAAATAGTAAAGGAACGTAATTCTGCAAATTCGCTGAATATGTATTTATTACTCTTGAATTAACCCCCCCCCCTATAACTGTCTCTCTGTAATGCTATCACTACATAAGGCCTATTAATTAACATTTATATATTTCAACCTTTCATTGAATATATGATCGATATTTGATATTTTAAGCTGGAGTGGCGTTTTATTTTAATATATATATATGTGAACATTTGAGAAGAGAAACGTCTTAGAATATGATGATAAAGGCGAACCTGAAATGAGAGAGGCGGGTAATCGGGAGGTGAGAGACCAACTCTGTCTCCGAACCACTGTAGAGTTGCATTGACGAACTCTAGCAGCGAGATGAAAGCCACAACGCTGGCCAGAATATATGCGACGATAGATACGGCCCCCACAGCTCCTATAGATGCGGCGTCTATAAGACCTGAACCAGTTCTGAAATATACTTATTTGTTTGTTACAAAGAGGTTTATGAACTTATCAGTAATGATAGACAGTTGGATGCCGTGTTACACATGGAACTAATATTTTTTTCACCCATGAGTACACAAACTGTCCTTTAAATACAGCTTACCATCGTGTATACTCCAAATGGAATATACTTATTTTTTCTCTTTATAACTATAGGTAAAAATCCATTTATATGCAATAAGTATATGTTATACGTAGATCTTCGTATGCTATGTGTATGAATATAATATAATTGGCATTTATATCCGATAGTCTCCATTAATATATACCTTAGTTCGTCCACAAATTCAAAGATATACGGGGTTTTCCGCAATTGAGTGGTCAAGGGGCACCCCCTCAAGATGTCAATGCATGCATTTTAAGAATTTAAGATGACGGCCTTACCTAGGAATTTTACATTGATCTATCTTCCTATGTCTATTTTCACGTGTCTCCGGGTAGAAAAGTTTGGACATGGCCAAGGCGGCCGGGGCCGACATTACCGAGGCTGACAGGAGGTGATTTGCCGGGGCCTGAAAACAACGGATACCTACTAGTATAACAACATATATGACAATATAATGGGACCAATCCATAAATAAACCCCAAACCAGTAGTTTAAACATAATTGAAATAGTCATCACATTTCCTTATTCTCTCTTTTATTATTACACAATGTTTTATAATGAGCGTGCACCTTTACCATTCAAATGGTTGTGATGTTTTTTCTCTCGGAAGGATACTAAAGAATGTTACCACCAAATGTACCACCCTTAAACTTCGACTGTGTTTTTGCTTGGACAAATGTAAACCAGCAACAGTGACTCGCGCATCGATTACAACGCTTGTACAGAAATTGTTACAAATATAGTTCAGCACTAACTTAAATAACCCATTTATTTACCAGTACAAACAAATGTGTGTGGTCCCATAACAGTCCCATAGCCAGAATAGGATGTGACGGGATGTAAGATACATATAAAAATGGGATCCATTCAGGATGAGGAATTTGATTTTTTATTTAAAAGGAATGGCATGGGAAAACATAGACTTATAAAAATCTTCTTCTGCAAGGACTAGACACTAGATATGTTAGATGTAGCATTGGCTGATGGTCCTCTACCAAGTTTGTTTGTCTCTAATGTCAACTTTGGCACTATCACATCTTACAGAGCTTTTAAGGCCACTATCATTGGCAGACATGTTGGCTGTGCATTTTTTTTAATTTACCTCATACAGAAGATATACCGCAAGAGTACTTCCGGCTGTGCAACTTTTTTTACTTACCCCATACAGAATATAAACCGCGAGAGTACTTCCGGCAACGGTAGCAAACCCATTGGTCATCACTGTATGTATCTCTGATAAGGACATTTTGTCGAGAAGTGGTCGCACAATTGTTATAGCCTCTCCCTGAAATAGTCCACGTTATATTAGTAAGCAGCGTGTCCAGTGATGACCTTCTAAACTATAAATATGAACAAAGGCACTGTCTATCTATCTTCCATACAGCCAAACCCATCGCGAGCCCAGGTGCCCGGTGCGTTGTCATGTCTTACACCCCCCCCCCCCCCCAATCCCATCCCAACACCCTGGAAAAAAAATGGTCTTACATACCAAAAAAAAATTTTTTTTTGGTCTTACATTGTATATATATCTATACCAATTAAAATTTTTTTAGAAAATGTTTTCCTTTTCGAATATAATGTATTTGGACGTTGTTTTAGATAGTTATATTATTGTATTTTTCAAGATGTGATGGGGTTGAAGGTGCGGGAACAGGGGGTGAGAGATAGGGAGTGTTTTAAGACATGACAAAGCACCCGGCACCTATGCTCGCTAGGACATATATGCTGTTTCGTGCGTCAACTAACAAAGAGAGAAAAATAACAAAATCATAAAAGAGATAATATACAGGTTGTATTCAAAAGCAGTTTAAAAAGAGAGCAGGTTTCTAGGGGGACATAATTATATTCAACCTGGCCCACTGCCTGTCTAAACTGTCTAAACTGATAGGGCTTTTGAGACAATATTCCGAGGGAGCAAGTTCTACTGGACAATAGTGCGAGGGAAGAATGAAAACTTGTAAAAGTCAAAAATTGTTTGGATTTGTCTGGGAAAGACGACCTGGCTTGTAATAGGGGTACTATGAGTTTCAGGTGTAATTGCGACTAGGTTATCGGTGATGTTCTAGAGCATGACCAGTCGTTTGTCAATACCACGTAGATCAAGTCGTATCCACTTCAAAATGGCCAACACTCGGTGACACTAGAAGTACGTCCATAACCACACATTGCCCAGCGAGCAGCCAGTCTCTGTGTAGACTGTATTTGTCCGACCCCAGCACTGGTGACTGGAGACCAGGCAGAAGAGCAGTACTCGAGCTTGGGCCCCACAAGTGTCATTCAATATCAACTGTCTCTATTTATATATGCTGGCTGTTTGTCTCCCATGCAATGATTCAATTATATGGTGTAAACATACCCAGCCTACAAATATGTTGACAGCAGCGTGTAGTGACTCCATGGCACCCGTTCCCAGCGTGAACTGCATAACAAAGGCTATCTTCTCAATGAGAAGCTGTATAACTCCGAGGTAGTAAAGAATTCCTATCGAGGCACTGAAGAAAACCAGGACTGGCATCACCTTTTGAAAATAAAATAATATGTACATTCTAGAAATCCGTCTATGGTGTACTCAGTATCCATAGTTTATTTATCAATGGCATTGCGATATTATTGTAAATTTACGAATATTCTAAACCGTTTTTCCCCCAGTAATATGGAGAGAAATTTATGTAGACGCGACTACGGCGAGCCCACCTACCTACAATGTTTATAAGGCGAACAAGACCATATAGAAACTATTCAAACCATAGCTTATATAAATGTGTTACGATTTAACACGTAAAACGTCTGGAAGGGTGGTATATATTAATAAATAGATGTATATACTTAAGATATTGGTGACAATGATGCTTTACTGAAACTGGAATACTCTTTACAGTGTATGTTCAGCACGATTTTTTAATATATACATATTTTAATTTTATAAATGATATTGAATATCTCGGCAACTGTAGACAGTGTGTGGCATTTTGTTTTAACTGCATAATCTAACATCATACCGAGAATACAAAGAAGTGATCCCTGAAGTTTTGTCCGAATACAAACTTTGATCCAGCGTCCGTATATGCCAGGTATTCCATCACCCTGTCTCCCAGCCAGACAAACGCATCGTATCCCCACTGTGTCCTCAAGACGATCAGGGCAAACACAAACTGGAGAAGCAATCCCCACAACACTGGCCGCCAGGTCACCTAGTGATAAATATATAATAAAATATACATATCGTAGTGTTAACGGTCACGGAGATCAGTGGGGGCGGTTCAGAGTACCTTTTCCATACCACCCTAACATCTTAACTGAAGCGATGAAAAGCATCAAACTCCTCCTTCAATCGTCAAATGCACCATACACATAACATAAAAGGGCATAATATTATTTTGTTTCTCTTTTACATATAAAAATGCTACTAAAGTAAGCTTTTTTGTTCTATGCTGGCAGTGTATCATATTGCATATTGTTTGATTCTATGCAGGTTAATATAATATAACTAACCTTTTACAACAACACATATGTTCAGTTCGTTTAATTTAATTCATGAACGTTTCGACCGTCTGAGCATTCATCAATATTTATTGTTTTTATTATATTATTATTATTATTATTATGATTATCATCATTATTATTATTATTACTATAAGGTCCTTCGTAGCCTAATAGTCAAAGACGCGGTCTCAAGATCAATCACCGCTAAGGTCGTCTGTAAGAGTCCCGCTCGCTCCAAAAAACAGAATGTTCGAGAAGTTTGCCAGTTACTTGCAGAAGGACGGTGGTTCTAATCAGATTCATTCGGAGGTCTTCCTCCATTAATAAAACTGGAAAATGGCATTAAACCCATTTCGAAACAAAAAATACTATTATTTCATAATAAACGTACTTTCTGTTCCGATTGCCACATTACTTCTTCCAATCCCAACTTAAACATTAGAAACCTCTTTTATGGTTAAAATGCATTAGCACTCCATTTTTTTTTTAGACTGTTTTTACTAAAATGCGTTGGATTCTCAACCAGCAATTAACAATTGACCTGACGTGGGCTGTCAATCAAACAAGTCGATCATCCAATCAGCCGTCGATTTTCATTAGACAAGCTGACGATGTCTATGTAAACACTACATTGTATTTCCTTAGACAAATAACACCACGTGACCATTGGGCGGAGCGATAGTCGTTATAATTGACGTGACGCGGGAGCGGTATCGCTCCGCCAACTAACCACGTGGCGTTGTTTGTCTAAGTAAATGCAATATAATACAATGTAGTATTTAATGAGAGCCCGTTCGCTTGTCTAAGGAAAATGACGACCTTTCAAACGATATCGATCGATCATTTGATTATCGACCAGTTTAATTGACGGCCAGCGTCAGGTCAATTGCTCATACACATGAAACAATAATAAGTGATCAGTAATTAACCCAAATACGCACCTGCCGGGGATCCTTGGAGAAAAAGAACATGAGCGCTACAAACACCAACATACCAGCAGCACTGGTTAAGGACATCGGCCGGCGTATAGAAGTGTCGATTATTATAAACAATATTGCAGCGATAGTTACAAATGAAGTAAGCATTCTGAAAAAAAAATATTTAAGAAATTTAATG
This sequence comes from Panopea generosa, assembly GCA_029582155.1. Classification (NCBI taxonomy): domain Eukaryota; kingdom Metazoa; phylum Mollusca; class Bivalvia; order Adapedonta; family Hiatellidae; genus Panopea; species Panopea generosa. The sequence continues at coordinate 59,178,484 of CM055906.1, read as the reverse complement.
GACACTTTAGGAAATGAAATAAGATATATCACACACATAAATTACAGCCCAATAAATCTACATTCTGGTAAGAATACCTGAACCAAGGACATCAAAGATTAAACATTAGCTCTTTTTAAGTATGCTTGTTATATTTAAAACCAATGGATATTAAATATATAGACGGGAAATGTGCCTTTATCACAGATGTAACATGTTCAGTTTGACAAAATATACACAATTTCGTAACAGTGTCACGTCTGAATTTCTATTCAATTATTGTCCTGTATTGGATTATTAATCGTTGTTAAACTATGGACATGCAGCTGTATTTTTAGAAACAAAATGACAACGTACACAGAAATGCATCTCTGATATCGTGTGACTTGTGATGCGATTGGTTTGATATATCTGTTATAGAACTCTTTCCCGTAAAACTTCTTGGTGTAGTAATATGCCACACAGAGCACAACAAGGACCGTGACAACCAACAGTCGGACTGAACCTTCGTCACCAAAACGATGTCTGTAACATGTAAAAAATTAATAGACGGTTAGTACCTGCAGTATCGTAGTTTTAAACATTTTTTCGAAAAATATTATCTTACCGTTTTTTTTTGTGCAAAATGTCGTTGGTATGTTTATTTGCTTAAATCACAAAATAAGCGGGTGGTATTGTAGTGGATATATTGTTGACCGCTAACGACAGAAGTTGCGAATTCGATCCCCAGCTCGACCCGATGCCTCCAAAAAGCAACACTCAGTACCGGTTCTACTCAGGAAGCGGAATCGGGAGGATATTATACAGACTTTGAGCTTTCTTCGCAATACAGCTAAAATAAATAAGTATGAACTAAACCACAAACTCGCATTGAGAACGAGACGATAGCCAAATAACCGGTGTGCCCGAAAACTTACTTGGTGATAAATATCATTATATTTCATAGTAAACAGAGAAAATATAACATTAGACACGTTTTTAAACCAATTTATTTTACATCGATTGTTATTATAACTTAGACAAATCACGCTCGCAATCTTCCTTGGTCGAACCAGCACTAAGCATATGCGGATAAAGTGTCTTGCTTTCGACGCACCATTACGTCGTGACAGATGATCGAAATCACGACCATCCGACCTTGGATCCGATGTTCTACCACTAGCTTAGCGGAAAAAGGGAATTGGTAAAGCTCCCTACGTCACTAGGCCACGCGCTGCCAACATACAAGTTACTATTGCAATAACTCGCACTCAGATCAACAATAAAGGTAAGTCAATTCTATTAAATATAGCAATGTTTTGTGTTTGTATGTCACATGATCCTAATGCTCATTGGTTTGTAAATTAAATAGAACTTAAAACTTGACACCACATCACACGGTACCTGAACGCCACACCGAGGTAGGCAGTATAAAGCAGAATCAGAGTTGACAAAATAACTCTCCACACGATTGGCCGGTGCTGTTGGTACACGTGTTCTACGGTTAGACGGAGGTAAACTAGAGCCTGGAGAGGAGACAGTCGGTGTAAGAAATCAAACACTCTCTCAAAGTGAACCAGGGGATCGGAGTCATCGTTGTCGCATAAATTCATGTCCAGCTCAATTTGCTGTAACAACAAAAATGGTTAAATTTGTTTTGCAGTTATTCCTCGAATAGTTCAACATTTTTTCAGGGTGGGAAACGATAGAAACCCATACTCTGCGATAATTTCATTTTTTTTCTCGAAAAAATGGACACATCATTGTAACTAAGAATACTCGACAGTCTCAGAATCGTACACTCACCACGGAGCAGATCGTAGAGTTGCAAAGCATATTCATGAGCGTGTGAAACATGTAAATTTACATACCGAGTGTGTAAAGCAGTCACCTAACCTGAAATCGTATACTGAAAGGAACACCTTACCTGCCACCAGGCATTTTATGTATTTTCATAAAAAATATCAAAACAATTTCCTTGAAACTTTGAGTTGAACAAAAAAGAACATTTACGATAACAAAGACCAAGTCTGTTTTACTCACAATTTGGCTTACCTTTCTTCCTTCCATGGCTTCGGAGACCTTGGATACATTACTTTCCATGGAAATATCTGGTGTACATAGCGGTGAATACGCCGGGGGTTCAACTGTCAATGATGTGTCTGTTTCCAAGGTAGCGTCCATCTTAAATGTAACGTAGTGATAATTGATTAACGGGAACAGTTAATCTAAAGACATTCGGTTTACAATGTTAATAATCAACAGTATAGCAAATGATTGATGGAATCGGAGGAAAACTGATATTACTTACGTGAAAACAAGTATCGGATTGTCGTGTTTTATTCAAGATTCCTTTATTTGTAACTTAAACGTATACTGGACGGAACAGCTAACCCCGCACCTGGCATTTTATTTACGTGATATTTTATGTATTTTCTCATAACGTATCAAAGCAATTACCTTGAAATTTGTACTTGAATATGAGATAATACTGCTATGTCAAATCAATACATAACGCCCCATTGGTGCAAAAAGGTACCAAGTGCCTCCATATTTCATATTCACTTGGTACCTTATTGATCCAAAGGGACGATAATTGTCTGTTTATGTTATATACAATTTTTTATAACGCTCCTCAATATTTTCACGAAGATTTCAGAAAAAAAGTGACGGGTTAGCTGTTCCGTTCAGTATATATAATGTTTCTCATAAAATACACATGCAGTACATCCACATTAATTATCATGTGACACATATTATGAAACATTTTGTATGTATTTTAAATCATTTGCAACGCATGAAATAAGCATCTGCACAGCTGTTGTTTATATTTCAACAAGAGGTTGAACTTTACTATTTCGTAAAATGAATTTTCGCAAAGCAAGTTTCTTTCAAATTTATATCAAAATGCATTGTTGTTTATGAGTGACAATGTTTACTAAATGTGCTAATCCCGTGCTATAACTACACATTAACGCATTATTAGTACTTCTGGTAGTATTATCATAGGCTATGCCATTTCTCTTGTACTACCGGCTATTAGTGCTATTACTGCTGTTGTATTTGTTTCTGCTACTACGGTTTATTTACTGCTGTTGCTATCGCCACGACACATAATTAAAATAAAAGCTTTTATTTTCAGGATAAGTTGTATAACACAGTGATTTCGTGATATAATGTTGAAGAAAGTCAATTTTCAACATACGTTTCAAACGCTACATAGTAGTGTACAGGAACTTCCGAGATAAAACAAAACAACTAACCATGTCAGGTCACAACAGGTGTTTTCGTTCGTTAGCTTACTGTACTTTCCGTATTTTAACAACGCGCACTGTTCACGTTAAAACACATTAGTGATAAAAACGCCAGACACTTACATAGTTGAGCATATCACACTGATTACAAGTGTATGGTAAAGTTGAATATACAACGATTCACGGGTTTTTGTACTATACTAGTAGGTGTATCAGCGTATTTAATTTGGAAAAGTATTTAAACTAAGCCAATCATAATCATAAAAAAAAAGTCAATAAAATTCCAATAACTAAAATTCGAATGTATTCAACAGCAAAAGCTATATATACATGTATAAATGGCGTACCTTTTTGTTGTTTCGATGCAGTCAATCATTTATGCTTATTTAAGTGCTAAACGTAAACCGGACGCCTGTAAGTCATTAAGATAAGATGGAATGGCTGGTACCTGTTCTTACTTCCTTTCTGCTATTATCAGAAAATACAACTGTAAATATTACCAGGAACCCAGCGCCTGTTTTGTAATCAGATACGGCTCTTTGTGCCAATTCCCACAGCGTCGAATATTCCACTATTAATGCTCGGAATCACAACAAAATATACCATTCACAATCGACTGTTTCCGTATATCGCCGTGTGTAAACCTATGCCTATTGAAGTAGAGTAAAAACTTGTTAAATTAGCGAATTAATTTAATCAATTACAGTTAGCATCAATTTTATGATATAAGGACTGAAATACTGACGAGTTTAATACATAATGAATACTTCTTATACATTAATATGCGTTAGTGCTTATGCAGAGAATTAAACAAAACGTAGCGGCGACCGTAGCAACCAGTATGAGGTCTATTTTGTTAAAATGTAACTAATCAAAACTAAATTATTTAGTGTTTGTCCAACTTTTCGGGAAATTGCATTATTCTGGGCGTCATTGTGCAAATAAAGCAAATTATTTAGTGTTTGTCCAACTTTTCGGGAAATTGCATTATTCTGGGCGCCATTGTGCAAATAAAGCGCACCGGTGAACTAGACTTCTTCTTTTCAAGACTATGCAAACGGAGTGTTCGAATTTATTATTTGTTATTTTTATAACGGCATTGTTATACGTTTTACGCCGGCGACACTTTCGGACGAACGGACGGATGAACAGATGATGAACAATATAATAAATCCCACGCCCCCAAAAAAAGTGTTGCGGGGATAAAATAAGGAAATTATTTGTGATTTTTGTGTTGGCGACGTCAGTAATTTAAGTTTTTGCGTTTAGTTCCATTTCTTAAAAGCTGATTGGCCTAATGTCATTAAATTTTGGTCAGTAGATGTGTTGTGAATATAACTAGTCCAAACGCATCTTCTTCTTGACTTACACAATTTTAAGAATTTCCTGTTAACTCAGTTTCTCAGATACTGCTTGGCCCTGATTCACCAAACTTGGCCTATAGTTGTGTTATTGGTAGTAATACTACTCGGAACAATGCATTAGTAGTAGGAGTGACCTTTACAGGTGAGTAACTTAGTATAAACAAAGTTTTTTTTTATTATATCCGTTTTACAGAAACTAATTTGCCAAGAATGACCAAATTTGATACACGGGATTCAACAAAATCATCAGGCGCATTAACGCTTGAAGTTACCAACTTAGATAAGTATGTAGTCAATTGTTCCAGGCCAGTGTTGCAACATCGAAAGGAAATCACTTTGTTTATTTATGCCTATGCTGTCCAGTAAATAATTCTAATCAACTGTTGGCGTTCGCCAAAATACTTCATGCAAACATACGAGGATTAGCACGACACTGGAGTATTGAATACATAAGTGCTCTACAAGTTTACCAATTTTATTGCCATAGCAACCACAATTTTTGTCCGACGGAAAAAATTATAAAATGGTTTCCATGATGTCTTTATTGCCATAAGTCCACAAGCTAAAGTTTTCAAATGTATCTTAGATACGTTTTGTTGATCCAGCTTATATCTTTAATTTTACCTATTTTGTTGTTATAGCAACTACATTTTTTGTCCTACGGAAAAAGTAATAAAACGATGTGCATGATGTCTTTATTGTCTTTAATCAACAAGCTATGTTTTACAAGTGTAGTTTGGATACATTCGGGCTGTATCTGTAATTTTACCTATTGTGTTGCCATAGCAACCACAAGTTTTGGCCATTTGAAAAAAATAAAATGACCTGCAGTCTCCTTATTGCCCTCAATCCACAAGCTAAGTTTCACAATTGTAGCTCGGGTGCTTTTTGTGTTACCACAGGATCCAGGTTGTTTCTGTAATTTTACCTATTTTGCTGCCATAGCAACCACAATTTTAAGCTGATTGAAAAAAGAAAATGACCTATATTATCCCCGTATTATCCTCTATCCACATGCTTAGTTTCACAAACCTGGCTTAGATACTTTTTAGCAGTCCTTCCAAACAGAGGGTTAACCTATAGTCCCCTCCGGTGAAACACCATACAACGACAAAAATAGATTCCCTGGTACATTCTGGCAAGGAATTATGTATAGACTAGATATGTTTCCCTGGCTTGGTGTTTCATTTTTGTTAAAACTTCACTTAATAGATAACGATATTTATCTAGTTTGAATGCCAGTCTCTGTGATGATTGATGAACGACATCGCATCTAATTGTCATTTGTTTCAAATGCGACAGTCATCATTTACTTGCAGAGATAGGTGCACTCGAGCACTGATTAACCTTCTAGGAACCTTTACACTAAGCATCCCAAGCTGAGATTTTACTCAACTAAAAACCCATGTGGTAACGGCTAAGAATCGAATCACTGCCGACCTCTGCAGAGAGGTAGGAATCCTCCGAATGGGTGTCATGTTCATTTTATCATTTTTTATCAAGTTCTTTATTGCAGTTAAATTACCAACCACTGTGTGGTTTCAGGGAGCCATATAAGTGATGGCAAGAATAGGATCACTGCCGCTCATGCATGTCGTAAGAAGCAAGAATTTGAGTAATATGATAGCATTTGCTGAAACTCTGCAGTTCTCCAGGTTTCAAGGTTCTAGGTTCATTCTGCATATTCATTTGTTGATGTATTTTTTTATCTGCATGTTAATTTGTTGTTTTTGTATATGTAGAGTGAACCTGGAATCTCGCTTCCTGTTGGCGTCAATCACCTATAATGTGTTGGTACGTCGTAAAATCCCATTCATTCATTCATTCCTCAACTAAAAATTTACAATTTTCTCTAAATGATAACTTGGAACACATTACCACACAGAATTTCAGTCACGACACATCTTTACTCACTCATCAAGGATAACAGGCAAGTTGTTGCTTAAGTTGGTAGTAGTATTAATCTTGTTAGTCTGAAGCCAGGAATGTCTACAAGAATTGACTTAATTTAATTGACTTGATTGAAAAATCAGTAATTTTTTGGTTCAGAATATTTGAATATTTAGTGTCAATTCTGTGCCATCGAGGGCTAACAGATGATCAATTAACCTAACCATTCTTTCCTGGGATCCAGGCAGGTTAACCAGTACTTGAGTACTCTTATTGTCACAAGTAACTGATACTTTCCTCATTTGAATCAGCGATGAGAGACGAATAACAATGAGATGCAATGTGTTTGCTCAGTATAATAAAATAAACAAGAGACAGTAGTCCGAGTGACAACTATATTCCAGGCTGTTGTTTTCATATGTTTATAAGTTACACGTATGGCAATTACAGGTAGGTATAAAAAGCAGACTATCGAGTGCGGACTAGCAAAAAGTAAAATGTACATACAGCTGCAGACCATTGCATGTGAGAATATATAAATAATGTGTGGATTTTTATAACTATTTCTGATAAATATTTTGCAAATTTAGCAAGAAATGAATCAAAGATTGATTTAAAATAAAATATTTTACATGATAAAAAAAGTATTTACCGAAATATCGGGTATAAAATCGATCACATAATAAATCATGAATCAACCATCCAGGAAAACAGTGTGTTATGACACTTTCAATACTAAAATATTAAAGAAAAAACACATTTTTTCCTTTTCCTTAAAAGATTATTTGAATTTATAATTATTTCTTCTTGCACTGTAGCTATTAAATGAAATTAAATCACTAAATTGCCAATTATTTATCAGATATTATAAAAAAAATTCACTTGTTATTTATGTTTTTGGCTCATGTGTTGATGATCTGTAACCAACACTTTAATTTGTCAAGTATGTTTGTTTTCACAGGAAATTGCACAGGAAATGTTCTAAAGCACAGATATGTGTGACTGTGGGTGATTGTGTAATCTACAAAGACAAACAGGTGTACACTCTCAATGTAAGAGTTACTCTTTTTGATGGGATTTAACATCATTTTCAGGTAACTAGTATATATGGCATATCCAATCTTAGTGGTGGAGGAAAAACCTCAGAATGAATCTGAGTAGAACTATCGTCCTTCCACAAGTAACTGGCAAACAGTCTCACATAAAGCTTTTGGAGTGAGTGGGACTTGAACCTTGGCGGTGAGAGGTAAGTGACATTTAGACAGCACGCCTTAGACCCCTCAGCCACAGAGGACCACATCTGGGAGAGTTCACATTTATGAAATGTCACAGTAAAAGCTACATGTAAAATGCTTTTTACAACTCAGTCAGCAAGTGGAACAAATGAATAAAAGTAGTCACTAGTATGTATATATTATAATAATTGATTTTTATTCAAAATAAGTTATCCTTAATTAGGATAGACAAAACAATTTCAAAATACACAATTACAGACACACTTCACTTTTTGAGAATAAAACTTAAACAACATGTAAAATAAAAGAGTTTCAAATTTAGAGTTATGAGTAAAATATATAATGTTCACATATTTTTGGTTCAAGTCCTTTAAGGGAAAACATATTGTTTTTATAAATTTTCACTGGACATAAATTTTGAAAATTATATGAATGATGGATATGATATGAAAATACCCCAGTATGTATCCAGACCTGTGGTCATTTTGAATGAATGAATGAATGAATGAATGAATGAATAGGGTTTTACAGCGTACCAACACTTTATAGGTTATACGACGCCAACAGGATGAGATTCCATGTTCACTCTACATGTACAAAAACAACAAATTAACATACAGATTTAAAAAAAAATACACCAACAAATGAATATGCAGAATGAACCTAGAACCTGCAGAACTGCAGAGTTTCAGCAAATTCTATCGTATTACTCAAATTGTTGCTTCTTACGACATGTAGGAGCCACAGTGGTCCTATTCTTGCCATTACTCATATGGCTCCCTGAAACCACACAGGGGCTGATAATTTAACCACAATAGTGAACATGACAAAAAATGATAAAATGAACATGACACCCATTCGGAGGATTCCTACCCTGCTGCAGAGATCAGCAGTGATTCTATTTGGTCATTTTGAATTAGAGGTATAACTTTAAATGCATCTTGCATATCAAATTTGTACTAATTTGTGACAGAAAGTGCTTTAAATATATTTTGATTTCATATTTTTATCAATACAAAAGAAATCCCAAAAATTATCTTTTTTTATTTTCAAAGACATTTTTATTCACATTTGTGACATAAATGCAAAAATTAAGATAAAGCATTTATCCAACTAGTGTGATGCCACTAGTTTTTATATAAAACTGTTGATAGTTTTCTTAAATATACAGTTTCAAAAATTGATATTTGGAGATTAATATATCCATATATGGTAGTTATAGTTCACTGGTAAAAAAATGATATGCGAACTTGACTCAACATTGCTGTTTGTCTCTTCAACTTACCAACATCATTTTGCAACCAACTATTTTCAATATTTGGAACCCAAATATTTATTGAATTGGTTTTAAAGTGAATTTCAACACATTTCCTTTTTAAAGTGGCTGTAACTGAAGATATTTTTTTATGAAGAAATAAACAACTACTGTCAATGAATGACAAATATTTTTATAAACTTTCACGGCTTCTGTGCATTTATAACAGCTGACAGATGGAATAATTTGAAAATTATAAATATGTATGAAACAAGGGTTTTTATTTGTTTAAGTGGTATAAAATAAAAAAAATAACAAAGATCTGTTGCTAGATAATGTGCAAGATAAAAATGCATTTGTGGACAACTTTATGGACAATTTGTTGCTTGTTTTGTTAAAATATTTATATAGAAGCCATTTATAAAGTCATGTAGAAAACCATTAAGTGTTGCTAGTGAAATGTACCTATTAATTGAAATGCTGGTGCTGATAGCGAGTTTAAATACATGTTTTTCAAAATACACAATGGTATTTGTACCAGATTTGATGTAGATTATCACATTTTAAGCTAAATATTACAATTATACCAGTTTTTTACTGCATTAAAATGAACTTATGATTATGTCACTTTAAATTAAAAACAAAACTTGTTATTTTATGTCAAGTAGCAACAATATATGAATGCATGAATGAATGGGGTCAACAAGTTGGAAGATTCCAGGTTCACTCTACATGAAAAAGTACAGAATAAAAAAGAGTACATCAACAAATGAATATGCAGAATGAACCTAGAGCCTTGATACCTGCAGAGTTTCAGCAAATTCTATAGTATTACTTAATAAATAGTCGCTTCCTACGACGTGCATGAGTTACAGGGATCCTATTCTTGCCATCACTCATATGGTTCCCTGGAACCACACAGAGGTTGGTTATTTAACCACAATAGTGAACATGATAAAAAATAATAAAATTAACACGACACCCATTTGGAGGATTCCTACCCCTCAGCAGAGATCGATAGTGATTCTATTCTTAGCTGGAACCACATGGGCTAAGTAGCAACAACAATTCGTGTATTCCAATGTAAAATTTAAAAACCCCCAGATATATTGGATTCAATTAATTAAAAAAACTGAAAATAAAACCAATAAATTAACATTAATCTTACGCCTGTAGGTGGAAACAAAACAGAAACAGACACAAATGATTTAAAACAATCTCGTTAACCATATTAAATGTAGCACCAGTACTGGTTCAATTTTTCAAACAATGATGAGAAGCCATATAACACATGTAAATAGGAAGATTTGTCATTTTTATTGACTGTTTTCTGGAAATATTAATAATAAAATGTTTATAGTAGCTAGTTTTACTTGAAAATAAAAGACGTACTGATTCTATTTATAACACATATCCTCCAAATGTGAAACCATTCATGAATAGAATCATTTAAAAAAAGTATTTTTAAGAAATTATGGCTGACAACTGATTCAGACGAGTAAATTATGGTATTTTTAATGATTGAAGGGCAGTTTACTAAGGCTATGACAGTTGAAATGGACTTGGTTTTTAACCGTTTCGAGGTCTCATGATTATATCCAACATTGATTAAAATCCAATTAAAATTAAAACTTTTATTGAATAAACGTGATGAAAGGTTTACAGACCAAAAAATGGACAAAGGACAAATTACCATCAAAAAAGGAGAGACCAATGGCCCATATAGTCACAGTGAAAGGGGCCATTTTACAGAAACGGAGAGAGATAGTCTAGGAACTAGTCTAGGGGCAAAAGGAGCATTTGTTTAACAAAAAGAGAGACCATTGGCTCAACTGATTAAAGTAAAGGGAGTTATTTTACAAAAAGTGTGGCTAATGATTAATGGGATTGAAACACATTTAATCGTACTTCGTGTATTCTGTCTTCCCTCATTTCACTCAAACTACAATAATGTCAATTTAGATGCACATGACAATTCTTTGCTGGATTATGGATCCTCATACATTTATACTATCAAAGGTTTCTTTATTTTTTTAAAGTACCATTTACAAAATGTAATGTTTATTCAGGTTTGAAAAAGAAAGTAAAACCACAGACAATGCCAAGGAAAATATTTAAAAAATGTTAGTGCAGATCAGTTCTGTTTGGCTAACAAAATAATCTTTGTAACAATCAGAACAACTTGTAGTGCCGCCTATTATTTGCTTTTCTTCCATTTTCATGTTCGTAGTAGTTTAATGCTGCATTCATATCTGACATTCCAAATGAATCTTGTTGTTTGCCACGAATTCTCCGCGCTTCAGAGCCTGGAAACACAGACTGTGGATAATACAAGTCTCTGTCATCCCCATAATATGGATATCCACTGACAGTACCTTCACCATATACCCGCCGTCGAGTATCACCACCTGCTGAAGCCAGGACCCTACCATAGCTATCTCCACTGCCTCCCCTACCGCCTGGTCTATTTCCACCCATATACCCTTGCCTGTCCCCTTGGCCACTCTCCCTGTTATTATTTCCTCCACTCCCACGGTCTCTTCCCCTCCCCCAAACCCTTCCCCCCTTACTCCTGAACCCCTCGCCCGGTCCATAGTAACTGTACTGGCCTACTCTCTTCTCCTTTTTATTGTTATTTTTCTTTTCATCTTTAGATACACGTTGGGGAGGCAAATTGAGTTGAACCTGTGGCACAAATTCTTTATTATTCTTTTTCTTCTTTTTCTTTTTTTCTTTTATTCTACCATTTTTGACATCATCAACAAATGATTCAAAGTCTTTATAGCTCTCTGGTTTTTGTTCCATTAAGTTCTTAGGTACAGCAATACCATCAAATATATCTGGCAAGACATATGGTTTGGTCCAGAGTATATCTTCACAGGGCCCAGATACATACTTCACATCATTTTTGTAGAACAGTAAGCCATCAATCTAAAATTAATTTAAATGATATACATTACTAAAAAATAATAATGGTACGAAATTAATTAATAACTATAATACTTTTTTATTTCAATTTCTCCACTGATACAATTTTTAGAATTGACCTAACACGAGACCAACTATTGGTCCAAGCACTGGCCACGTGGAAATAATTGTCTAAGTAAATACAATGTAATATAAAGTAGTGTTTAAGAGTCCATTTGCTTGTCTAAGGAAAATCATGCTCCTGGAATAATATTGATCACTGATTGGATTATGGACTTGTTTGATTGACAGCCTGCGTAAGGTCAATTATCTTAAATGGTATACCGGTAGTTAATGTTCGGAACTAGTGAGTTTTGGGGCTGGTGATTGGGCTTCAAGAAAAACTGCAAAAAATGAATATGAAACAATTGGTGATTAATGAAGAGAGTTTTTGGCCAGTACCAAAGTTGAAATTGGGTAAAAAATCTCCACTATTCATAGAATATTATGGTTAAAAAATAGAGCTAAAAATCATTAAACTGAATGCAAAAGAGATAAAATTTTAAGACGAATGAACAGATGGGTGGACAGATGAAAAAGCACAAAAAATTAAGTCTCACTGATAGGTGAGACATCATTCATGTGTTGAAAAAAAAATTGAAATCTGACTTCTTAAAGGATTGCCAATATTTTTATTAATTAAATTCCTTCAAATATTAATCAAAGCACTTAAAAAAATCGGTATGGAAGATAAATAACTTATAGAATGTATTTGTTACAGTGTCAGAAATTACAGTAACAAGAAAGTCAGTGAAAAATAAATACTAGTAATCTCATTTAGTCCTATCACATAGTCATGTCTGTTTTATTTTCAAATTTGATTAATGAAACAATGTTACACAAGTATTTTCACACTTAAATGCAAACAATGGATAATTGAATATTCAGGATCATATTATGCAATCAAGGGCTAACAGATGATCAATTAACCTTACCAATGTTTCCTGGGATCCTGAAAGGTTAACCAGTACTCAAGCACACCCCATCTCAGCAAGTAACTGATAACTTTCCCACTTGAATCAAAGCACAGCAAATGGTTGTGCCAATACTACTCGAAACATTTACCACTTTGTGATAAAGTGAATATCACATACTTTCATCACAGTCATAAAATCAAAGATATAAGTCACTGATATAATATGACTAACAATTTAATTCATGGAATGATCTGCAACTGATCAGAGAATAGCTCCTGCTGTACCTTTAGTTATTAGGAAACTTTCACTTAAAATATATGTAAGGAGTACGACTTAGATCAACAATTTCATGGGTAAAAGATCTTGTTAATGCTGAAGACAGACATGGACTACTTAGCAATATGAAATCCAATAAAAATGAAATGATACTTACTTCAAATGTAGAGTATCTCAGCGCTTTATCAAGACCTTCCAACGTGCAGTCATAGTTGTACAGTGGCACAAACTTGAACTGAAACCAAACCATGAGATATTAATCAAGTGAAACAATCATTAAACTGTAAATGTTGCAAACAATCCAAAACAATTTTAAATGTAAGAAAGTTTTTTGTTGTTTTTTTTGCAAGCTGGAGAATTTATAGTGACTTATTGTTGTAAAAATTCTTGCAATACCATATCCATGATTTTCACTTGTTTTAAGATACTAAGAGTTATAAATGTTTGGTTGGTATAGAAAATTCTTGCATATCAGATATGCATTTTTGGGTATCTTTACTAAGGTAAGGAATTTTCATCCTACACCACCTTCTCGCACAGTGAACATGGAACCATTTATGAAATGACAAAAATAATTATAATTCAATGTGGTTTGTATAGAAGAAGAATAAACATTCATGGCTTTTTCTGTCCCTTGGCTTTTTTTGCAAGAAAAGAGGCTATAGTTATTCCTCGGGTCGGAATTTTCTATTTGAACCTCAAACTAAAGTATGGTTCTTATATCTGTCCTTTACAATAACTGTTTTCACGGTAACTTGGTAATCTCATTCCGTCCTATCCGAACCTCAAACCTGTGGAAGAAGGAGGAGGACCTGTATAATTCTGTATTTGTCAGCTTAAAGAGGCTTCACCTATCACGGATATTTTTTGTTTTGTATATTAGCAGTAAATCTTAACATTTATACCAAACATTATTTATTATGAATATTATGTACAGTAAATTATATTGTATTTTGTCTCCGTGGTGTAGAATTCTTTAATTTGGTCCGTGATCAAGTTGGCCAGTACAGGATTATGCAAACATTGCCGAATAAAATGGCAAATGCCGACTTGTGTATTAACAAAAGATAAATTATAAGGACGGGACCAACCATTATCTCCAAATGCGACCTTCCTCTTTGTGATTTAATAAGTTTTCCATCATTTACTCAACAGAGAGTTACAGGTGATGTACCTTTAAGGGGTGCATTTCTTTCTTTTTTTTACACACTGATTACGTGTGCTGAACAGACTACATTGTACAAATCTTACAAATACCTCTTACCATGTTCAAATCAGTAATGTTCTTAAACTCAGGTCTTCGGATTATCTCCCTTTTGTATAGTTTAAGCCTTTCAGTGTACTGTAAAAAATCAAAGAAAGCAAAACGATTAAGAATCAATATATTTTATTTAAAAAAAAAATTAATATATGAATAAACCCTCATAAATAATGTGCTTAGACTTAATTTTAATCAGTTCATCTAGTGGTCCCACTTACTTAAAGCACAATTTCACCTAGTATCTAGTAAATGCATTCTTAGCCTTGTGGTTATATATAATTTAAAATAGTGGTGTTCCAATTCTCTCAAACTATTGATAATTGATAGGTTTAAGTTGAAGTTGGCGATAATAGATTGTATTTGTTAGCAATCAATTGTTGCCACACAGTGACGTTTTTGGTTATTTTCTAACTGTCAGATAATTTATGTAGATTACCAGGTATACACGAGAACTTAAGTTATTTCAGCCAAAATGATTTTCAATACATACATGTATATGATTTTTTTATATGTCTCTGTCTCTGTCTTCCCCCCTTATCATGTTCTCTCCAAATGTTTTTTACATAGGTGAAGTAAATGAGTTGATCAACTGAATGGCACATTTCATAGACATAAAAACAAGTCTTTCATTTGATCTCTCTCATTTGTCAGTCAAATTTGTTCATATTTGTCATAAACTATCACTGAGTAGGAAATTCAAGTTTGCATGAATTGTATGTATCGGGGCACTTTACATATCACAACACAGTTATGCCCCTTTTTCCTCATAGTAACATGATTCTTATGCTTAAAAAAAAAAGTCCTATGTACATGTAATTTTGGTTTTGAAATAATTTAAAAATGGTTCAGAGTGGTTGCGATTTTTTGTTGCAGATGAGTAGAGCAAAAGTTGGTATAGCATATACTGCAATAAGACATCACTGGTGTTAAAAAAGTGACTTTTATAGGATTTCAACCTATGCATGTATTTATGAGCATTTAAAGACTTATGTTTTCAAAAAATCTCAGGGTACCACTGCACACTCTTTAAAAAACAAAGCTGGTCAACCTACCAGTTACTGTGCATTTTTATGTGGGTATACATACCCGCTATGAAAAAATTCTATGTGGAATTCTTTTTTTTACCATACAAATCCTAGACCTTATTTTATATGGAGCAAAGAATAAAATCCAACTGTGTAGCGAGACCTTATAAGGAGACTTTGAGTTTTACATAGGATTAACTACTATTTTCTCATTTATTTCTCCATCTGTTACGGGATCTGAAACATTGTCTATTAATAATATAAATTAAAATCTGCTCCATTAAAGGGTAATTTAATTTCTATAAAAAAACAGGAGAAACCTTGAAGTATTAAAATTGTGAATTTCAACAAATCTCCTTAGGAACTATGTACTTCTATATTCAAGGACTGAACGCATACATAGTTTATCTCCATCCTCATATTTAAATTGTAATACATGCATGTAGTAACACAGTTTTCTTAATAAATAATTTCCACATGTATATTAAAATAACATAATCATAGTAATTTATTTTCTTCTAAGTTAAATGTATTCATATGTCTTATATATGTTTTAGAAGACAACAAACCTCTATCTCCTTTAGATCTTGACCATCCCAGAGTATACAGTCGAGTATGAAGTACGTCATCATCTCCTCGTTGTACACGCAGTCCAGCATTGTCACAGCTGTAACCATAGTATGTATATATATATATATATGTATCAGGACTATTGTACACAGTCCAGCATTGTCACAGCTGTAACCATAGTATGTACATAATATCTTGATTATTTTTACAGCTGTAAAGCAGATGGATTGACGAAAATAATGAGAAGCAGAACAAATTTCATTGAGGTGTTCATCAAGTATAGTCCCAAAACAGTGGAACATTTTGTTAAAGTGGTGCACTTTAAAAAAGAAACCAGAGCGGTAGTCTAATGGATAGAGTGTTGGCCGCTCACGCAGGAGGTTGCGGTTTCAATCCCCAGCTCAACCTGATGCCTCTCATAAAACAACACTCAGTACTGGTTCTTCCCAGGAAGCAGACTCGAGAGCAGTTTATATTATCTCTGAGCTTTCATCGCAATCAAGCTAAAAGAAATTAATATAACTTAAAAAAACCCAACAAACTCCTCCCCCCTACCCACCGTCCAACCCTGTTATGTAGTTATTTAACAGGTGCCCTGGTTAAATATCATGTTACATGTACAACACATGTATGTGAAACCACACTCCTACCTGTAGGTCCATACCCATACTCATAGCCATTACCTCCTGGCAATACAGATAGAAAATATCCCGGTAGTTTGAAACACTTTTTGTTGAACCACTTGGTCTCTCCCTACAAAAAAAATATCAATACAGAGAGCCATGCAGGCAATAGGATGAAACATTTTGTCAGAAAATGATCTTAACATTGTCATGAAACATATATAGTGTTTTCATTCAATCAGCCATTTAGCACAAAAATGTTGGTAAAAATTTAGGGTATGGATAAAGTACGGTAGTTCCCAAGCCAATGACAGAAATCTTGGTATGGATAAAGTAGTTCCCAATCCCATGACAGAAATCTTGGTATGGTTTAAGTAGTCCCCAAACCCATGACAAAAATCTTGGTATGGATAAAGTAATTCCCAAACCCATGACAGAAATCTTGGTATGGATAAAGTAATTCCCAAAACCTATGACAGAAATCTTGGTATGGATAAAGTAGTTCCCAAACCCATGACAGAAATCTTGGTATGGATATAGTTCCGAAACTCATGACAGAAATCTTGGTATGGATAAAGTAGTTCCAAAACCCATGTAACATCCTGGTATGAATAAAGCAGTTTGAATACTAATAAACTTTCCAGGATCCCAGGAATGAGTTGTTAGGTAAAGTGATCGTCTGTTAGCTATTGTTGGCAAAAAATAACACCAAACATTCAATCAATCAATCAAGCATGTATTGCCAATGAAATGGAATGATATACTCACATCTATTGCCATAACCAGACACCTCTGACCTACTGGACAAACAACAACAGACCATTCACTGTCAAAGTTCTCCGGTGTCTCTGTGAACCATTTAGACTCCGTCAGCTGCACAAAAGTTAAAAACATGGTTAATGTTATATGAGCCAGACAGTAAGTTGTTAATTTGTAGAAAAGTAATCATATTCTTTTGTTTACAACATAAATTAATTATTGCAAAAAAGAAACATCATACATACACAATATTTATTCAAAGCGTAGTGAAATCCAATTTCCAACTTGTCGTTCATGCAGTAAATACAGACAAGCTGAATTTTTCAGTTCGCAATCAAACAAGGTATGCAAAGTTTCAAGTGAACTGCCTGAAAACTGTGGAAGTAGTTCACTCAAGACTTGCAATATGGTAAATACAGCAATGTTACTAAGTGCAAAGGCAATTCTACATGGAATTTAGTCAGTGTCACAATATTTGGGTCATGTACATCTACACTTGCAGTGATAATGTATGCAAACTTTCAAGACAATTGCCTGAAAGCTGTGGAATTAGTTTTCACCATATGATGTTGAGGAAATTACTGTCCATCAGACCAACCGACACAGCGACTCCCATAAACATAAACCCCACTCTCAAACTTTGGTTTTGAGGGTATATAAAAAAGAAATCCAAAATGTCATGTGAGAATGAATCATTTTACAAACAAACATTCAGTGTTTATGTTATTTGAAGTCATTTGAAATCATTTCAATTTACGGCATTGAAAACAGATTTTTTTTTCAATGAGTGGCTTCTGTAAACTAAAAGTAAAAGGTTTGTTTTCTTTTAATTAAGCGAAACTCTCTTTAAAATATGAACAAGTAGACTTTATGGACAAATTAAAATTCACTTGTCAATGGTCAAGTAAGTATTTGACAGATACTTGTCAAGGGTCAAGTAAGTATTTGACATATTTTTCCATCCCTGATATTTTTACACTGTTCACTGGTGCCACAGGAGTGATTTTTTAATAAATTACTGTTTAAGCTTGATCAAGATCACTTACCTCTCATCACTAATGTTGTAGGTTCGACCCGCTTGCTCCAAAAACTTTATGTGAGAATGTTTGCCAGTTACTTGCGGAAGGATGGTGGTTCTACTCAGTTTCATTCTGAGGTCTTCCTCCACCAATGAAACTGGACATACCATTCATAACCTGAAATGTCTTGGAAATGGTGTTAAATCCTATTCAAACAAATAAACAAGCTTACACCTTGAATTGTTTAAAATCACTCCTGGGGCACCACTTACTTGACCATCAACGAGTGAATTTAAATTTTATTTGTGCTTTAGACCACTTGCCTAATTTAAAACATTGCTCAAGGTTTTATGGTATTAATTATTGTACAAGTTCAATGAAGATCCAACAAGAGGGCCACACTGGCCCTAAATCACTTCGTTAGAAGAGACAATATCGAAGAAGGCAATTTTTGATAACGCAAGGGTCATACCTCAGACATTGCTGGTCAGCTGGGAAATTATACTAGTAAATACATATATAACTACTTTGTAATTTTGGTAACGAGTATATGAATACTGTGGGTGTCAGAGTGCATATAACATTAAATAACGCAGTGTTTGATGCTTCAACAAGAGGCCCAAGAGGGCCTGAGGACGCTCTACTGACTCATAGTGGCAATAGCACTTTTTGAAATTCTACTATGCAATAGAAACATCAGCCATCTTGAATTTAAGATAGAGTAAATAAATCTTTTGTATAGTCCCCTATACAATAGAAACATCAATGTGAAGTTTCAATTTAATTGGCCTAGTGGTTTCAGAATAAATGAAAAAAAAGAGAGAATTTTCTGTTTTCCCACAGTATCCCTATGTAAAATTGTAAGTCCCCTTATAGGGCCCCTATATATTTTAGCCCCTAAATTCTTATCTGCAATCAAACCCCTACACATAGGGATAATTTATATCAAATATGTACAAATCTGACATACCGGTTCTTAAGAAAACAATTTTACTAATTCCCAATTTGTACCCTTTTGGGGCCCCTCCTGACCCCTTAAGACAGTGGAACCCAGTTATTTTTACAACTCTGAACCTCCATCACCAAACAATGCTTCTGTGAAATATATAGGCAAAATCATTTCCATTTTAAAAAAAAAAATAATATTATAATGACATGTGTCCCCTAATTGAACCCTCGGGGCGATGTCATATTTAACCCTAGGGACACCATTTGAACAAATCTAACAAAACTATAGTTGGTCATCATTTCTACATAAACATTTTGAAAATCTGTTGGGCCATTCATGAGAAGAAGATTTTTTAAGTTTTGGACTATTTTTAGTAACGGCGGCCATCTTGAATTTCAGATCGAAAAAAAAAAATCTTCTGTATAGTCTCCTATGCAATAGAAACACCCATGTGAAGTTTCAGTTTAATTGGCCTAGTGGTTTCAGAGAAAGTGCTGCTAACAGACGACAGACGACGGGCGACAGACAACGCGCCATCGCATAAGCACTTCTGGCCTTTGGCCAGTAGAGCTAAAAACCAAAACTCTTGACATTAATTATTTAATTATGTCCCCTCAAATTTTTTATGCAAGAAAATATGGTGATAAAATCAAAACTGCAAAAACTAGAGAGCACACACCCAATAACTCAATTTCTGACTCAATTCAAGGTCATAATTACCACAATTATTATCTGATTTGGCCAGTTCAAGAAATTGTCCAAGATATTATGGTTATATACAACTGTAACTACTGTGAAAGTATGTTGAAGATCAAATGAAAACTGTGATTGCTAGAGTGCACACATGGTCCAAAACCAATTACTGTGAAATTATTTTCGTGGGTATTAAATTTCGTTATTTCCACTTCAAAGACATATTCGTGGGGTCTTAAATTCACTGAAACCCAATTTTCAAAAACAAACAAACAAGAGTTGTCAGAAGACCAACAAAGCTCGCCTCTTGGTGTCTAAGTCCAAAAAAGGGCCATAACTGTGCCAAAATGCAATCCAGAATTATGGTTCTTGTCTGTGTGTGTTCCATTGATGATGGTGAACACACATGCAAAGTTTCATTCACATCCAATGAGTGGTTGCATAGATATCTTAAACTTAAACGCAAAAGTTTAACCTTGGTGTCTACAGACGACGCCACCGCCGACGTTGGGGTCATGACAATAGCCTTCATCCCGGCGAGCTAAAAATTAAAGTTTACACTTTCGACATTCCGATTATTAACCTCTGCTGTAATACACACTTTGCTCGTCAGGGTTTATCGCACCCCGCTGTGCCAATAAGAGTTGACACATGCCAATTAGTTCCCTAATATACAAGTATGATATTTAACTAATTGTTATGCAAACCAGGAGAGGAAATTACGAGATCTAATCCAGAAAGTGTTTCAGAAGGCAGGCTTGCAGTAAATAACAATAGTATATGCCACATCACGTGACTGTGATAATGAACAATAAATGAATGTGCTAAGACTTTTAAGAGATTTGTTTGTTTTATTCATTAAAAATGATCATAAAGAGAAACAATAGAATTATATAAAAAACTAAATAGATATTACTTCATTTAAAACTTGTGTTTTAGTTTTCTTTGTACGCACACATACTGTTCCTTTATAATGTTTTACACTTTTTTTACAATGTTTACCGTTGGTCTATCCGTCACATTGTTTCAAAGTGTTTCAACTCAAAAGCATTTAGCTACAAGGTGACGGTCTATTTTTAGTACCTCTGACATTTGATTGAAATATACACGCAGTGGGGTAAATTATAACACATCTCGCTACACACACACGTCTATCAGCAGATGGATGTTATATAAAAGATGATATGAGTATTAAAAAATTCTTACACTGCTTACAAAATTATCAATGTAAATATTGATGCAATACGACGAAAGAAAATATATAAATAAAGGATGGATTATGTACCACATGTGATGCACGTAGGCATATGAACACAGAGGTAATTTATAAGTTGACAGCATTACATAGCATAAACTAAGTTCATGGGTATCTGATTTCGTTGTCTAGCCTCCCCCCGAAAATTAGTACCCAACGAAATTTAATGATTTCACAGTATCTGATTTCATTAGTTGTTCTGAAATGTGTGCAAATTATTATAACTACTGTGTAACTTTGGAAAAGATCAATTGAAAACTGCAAGTGCTAGAGTGGACAGAAGGCTAAATAACCCAATTTTGATAACTCAAGGGCCATGACTCTGACACTTATTATCAGATTTGGGAAAAAAAGTTGAGTCCTAGAGTTCACACAACAAACAGTTAATCTTGAGCTTTGCTCAAACCAGATATTTTAAATTGCAATGATTTTATATCAGAATAGTGAGCTCGACTTGATGAAACTTGTCTCAAAACAATAATTGTATGATAACATGGCATTGGAAACTATGAAGCAAGTCTAACAAAAGAAATGCATAGATGACTAGTGGCTACTGAGATAAGAACATGCTGTAAAACTTTAACCCAATTTTTCTAAATATAACAATGACATAAAGACAAAAGGATCATAACTTTGAAAGATATTTGATTTCA
Organism: Panopea generosa; assembly: GCA_029582155.1. Classification (NCBI taxonomy): domain Eukaryota; kingdom Metazoa; phylum Mollusca; class Bivalvia; order Adapedonta; family Hiatellidae; genus Panopea; species Panopea generosa. Next base: position 59,156,561 of record CM055906.1, on the reverse strand, counting down.
GTGGTTCAAAAATTTGTCAATGTTTCAAGGACCATAACCCAGAGGATTAAATAAAATCTGTTGACGCTGAAATATACTATTTTTTACAACTTAAGGGCCATAATGTGAACATTTATAACAATTTGTCTGAGATATTACAGATATATAACTACTCTGCAAGATTGTTTACGATAAAAAAGAAATGTGGGTGACAGAATGCAAACAAGTTCAAAAACATTATTTTTAATGATTTAAGGGCCATAATTCAGTTACGTATGTATCCAATTTGACAAATTTTAGAGCTTCCTTGAGATCTTGTAATAATAGAACTTCTATATAAGTTTGGTGGGGATCAAATGGAAACTGCAGGTGCTTGTACATACACATGGTCAAATAATACAATTTTCGATGATACAAGGGCCGCTGTTCCAGACATTAATAAACTGGTTTGGCAAGTACACTACAAGAAACTGTCGTGATATCATGGTAACAAACATCTGTATACACTTTATAAATTGAATGAAAAATGCAGGTGTTACAGAGAACTCAACCAGAAAGTATACAGACAGACACAGGGCCATCAGAACAGGTCACCTTGGGCTTTGATTTGGTGAGTTAGATCTCCAGGGAGACAATGAATAGTGCCTTTGGTGACAAAGAAATTGTACAAAAGCTACATGTAGCTACATACAGGTGTTTCAACTCTGATATATAATTGCCAACAAAATCCTAGATGCTTTGCAAATGTCATTAAAAATACCACAATACATATACATGTATTTATAACTGTCATAGTGCCAAACTGTTTGGCTGAGTATTCAGAATTTGTAGTATACATGTAAGTAACCATTTTGTTAAACAAGAAGTGAATTAATGATTAAACATTAATACTGGTTTGACCCAAATGAATGGAAGGACATATGCTAATTTTTCATTGCACTAAAAATTGACTATATACTACAATCCGTGAACAAGAGAAGCCAGAAAACAGTCGCACAAACAGACAGGAGGGTTATATGTAATATGTCAGTGTTTAACTGGTACAGAAAGTAAAACACAAACACTAAAATATTTTATAATTTTTTATTGCATTTTTTCCCCTCAACAATATGTTGTTTATTAACAATGGAAATGAAAAATACACTTCTAAAAAAAATTACATTATATAATAACCAAATCATTCTGTGTTTGTGTTTTATCTTTCTATACACAAATTCAACAAGAACTGTCAAAAGGACAGCACGTTTGACTATTCTGAAATACTAAAAAACATAAGTGCAAAGCATTCAATATCTGAAAAGAATACTATTTTGTTCAATTGATTAAGCTAAGATGTAATGGAAATATAATTTTGTTTAAAAACCATGCCCCGCACACTTTAAACTTGTCTCAAAGCAATATTTATCAGATGACTGTAACTGGACAATAATATGATGCATGCTATAAAAGTCAATAACTCATATTTATTAAGTAGGAATATGATTATGATTCTAACAAAATAAAAGTTAAAAAAGTACTTTTACTTTAATACTGAACATACGTCAACTAAATCCCAATGATATCTTCTCAGGAAATGGGTTTTCAAAAATATTTAAGTGAAATATCTAATATAATAGGGGCAATAACTCTGCCCAAAACAGAGTTATCCCATGTGAACATCCAATTGATGTGAAGACAATTGTGAAGTTTCACTGATGCAGCAGTAGTTGTCACACAATTTTGAACCAATTTCAAAACTTTTCACAGCAAAAGGCACTATCAGACCACTAGGTTTTAGAGTTGTGCTCTGGAAAGGGAGTAGTTTTGGCTATTTGTTTCTATAGTAACAAAACAAATACTGAAAATGAAAACTCCCTTAGAGCAAAAGGTACTAACAGATCACCAGGTTGTACAAATTTTCATTAAGAAGTAGAGAATTTGGTAATGTTGACTGTTTCAATGGCAGCAGTAAAAATATATTGGAAATTGAAACTCAATCATAACAGAAGGCACTCCTTCGCTATTAGGTTGACATGTGCATAACAGTTATGAAAATTGCGTAATTTTGCCTATTTGTTTCCATGGTAACAGAAAGTATACTGAACAGGTTACTCACTGCTTTTGTATTTCCAATATCTTTGTCATAATATAAAGAAGTGCTTTTAATATTTGTATACAACTATATTGTCAAATTATAATATTTGTATACAACTATATTGTCAAATTATAATATTTGTATACAACTATATTGTAAAATTAAAGAATATAGACTTGGTCTGTGTTATTCAAATGTTCTTTCTTTCTATTCAAGTCCAAATTGCTTTATTAAGAAAATGCATAAAATGACAAATGGTGGGTTAGAAACATAGCATGTCAGGTGGTGGGTTAGCATATCTGTTCAGTATATATTGAAATTAAAATTCCTTCATACCAAAAGCCACTATTAGACCATGATGTTTATATGTGTTCAGTTACTCTGAACAGCTAGAGTGCACCCAAACTAAAATACAAAACAATGGATACAAGGCGATCAGAATTGCTCACTTCGAGTTTCACTCAGGTGAGCTAAAAAATGAATATGTTCCTGATTTATAATCTTCACTGAAGCATCTGGTCTGTTCTTTCACATCACACAGTCACCAGTATCTGATATCAATCAATCAAGTCATATCAATACCAGATACAGACGGGTCTTCCTCATTACCTTTCGCAGAAGAACCAAATTTTGAATATGATTCCAAACTTACTTCCATTTTAAAATCCTTTGATCTATCAGGACCACGTTTGGCTTTCCTGTTTGCCATTCGCTTTTCCTTGTCCTTTGCTATTTTTTCTTTCATTTCATTGACATGTTCCAGATGTTGCTTGTAGGATGTATAATTGGCTGGCTTCTGCTGCATCATTCTCTCTGGCACTTCTATTTCCAGCATTTCAGACACCATGTATGGTTTGAGCCAAACCACCAAAGGAGAGGCACCAAATGTATAGTGAGCTTTCTTATGATAAAACAGGCAGCCATCAAACTGAAATTTAATTAATAAATGGCTTTATACTAATTTATTTTAGCTTGATTGCTACGAGAGCTCAGAGCTTATATGAACAACTCCTGAGTCCGCTTCCTGGGTAGAACCAGTACTGAGTGTGATGTTATGAGAGGCAATGGGTTGAGCGAGGGATTGGACCCGCAATCTCTGTAGTCAGTGACAAGATTTTTTCATTACAAGCCATATACATGGGAAACTATGTCTGACAACAATATGGCTTCATTTTATTTCATTTCTATTAAAGTACCTTTCCTTATTTTCTTACTCTACACTTGGATTTTTGTTATTATATCTGTCAGATATTGACATATTTCACTGGAAATTAGACACAATATTTAATTAATGATCATTTTATAATAAAACATAACACTAATAACATAATTGCATAACCGTGAATGCATCACTATCAAATGTGTCCACACTGTGCAATAATGATTGCAGTAAATCTACAGAAGAACACATGTAATTGATGTATGGTCGATACTCGTTATCCCAATACTGGAGGGACTGCCAAAAAATATAGAGATATCTGAATATTGATATAGATTTTGTCTCAAGATCAATATTTATTTTCATCACCTGATACTTGTCATCTTTCGTATGCAAGTTGTACTTTCTCTTTCATATTACAGTCCATGCAGTAGAATTACACTGTCGTGATAAGCGCTCATATCTGGGTCCTTCTTTGAATTTCTAGGCAGTGAGAGATATAAGATGAGGCTGGTTGATTGAATCAAATGATTTTAAACAATTTACATACAATCACCAAATTCAATGACACGGATGTTTGCAACATTCTGTCGGTCATTAAAACTGACACCTTTGCCGTAGACTGGTAATAAGTGAAGAGTCTTAAACAAACTGTGAAAAATAATTAGGCCTAGATTTTCACACGATGTGAAAAAATACACAATATTATGTCAACAATTATTATATCGAGACAAACATTCCTTTGAAGGTGTGAAATGGGAACTAAAAACGGGGATCAAAATATCTAAAAAATCGACACAGACAATATTGAGTAAAATGGAATATATTTACATACGCATAGAAGGGGGAAAATATTGACACTACCGGAATATTGACTATTATTAAACTATAGGCAAAACAGTTTCCGAGAAAGAAAACGCAAAGTGATAACTTCACAAAAAATTGTTGTAGATGCCATCACTGACACAAAACTATGTTGATGAAATGGTAAGACAAAAATTGCCAGTTAAAAACAAATCAATATTTTAAGAAAAGGAAATGTTTTTACCTGTTCTTTGGTATTTTCAAACACTTCCTTCAACATATCCCTCTTACATGAATGGTACTGCAGGGGTACAAACTTGTACTGAAATATATATATAGTGAAAATAAACTCTTTTTTTGGCCTGAGTTGGAAGTGGCAAAAAAGCAAATGTTTTAAAGGTGGTTTTATACACAGTATAACTAGTGAAAGGATGGCTTCCACTCTACTTGACATATACATACATACATCAGAGATCTTCCTTAACTTAAAGAACTGGATGCCATTTATAACCTTTAATCTGTTGTAAAAAGGCATTTAACCCATTTCAAAATAAAACAGACTACAAGTGCTAGAGACAACACCAAATACATGCAAATTTTGATGAGTCAAGGGCCATAACTCTAACATTAATTAACTGAGTTGACTAGTTCATGAACAATTTCAAGACATTATGATTATATAATCACTATGTTCATAAAATAAAAATGCAGCCGCAAGGCCATATAGTGCAATTGTTGATCTTTCAAGTGCCATCATTAATACAATTATTATCCGATTTTACCATATCAAAAAACTTGTCAGAAATATTATGGTTATATAACTACTATGCAAGATCGGTGAATACTGAATCAAAAATCCAGGTGCTACACATGGTGATCAGAATAAAAATAAAAAGATATATATCCAAAAGAAAGGTGTTTTATATTAAATTCATGATTTAGTATTAATTTCATCAAGATGTTGTTCCAAATGATAAAATAACTCCAATAAAGATATGAGAAGACTTGAGCTGTTACTTGGTACTTACTGGGTTCAGTTTGGAAGCCTCACCAACCTCTGGAATCTCCTGCAACTTACTAACCATCCAGAAGAAACGAAAGTCTGTCTGAAATGGAACAAACCAGATTCAATATTATGTATCCTCATTGTCCTCTTCTTCTGTACATTTCAAGAAAAATGAGACTGGAGTATAGCACTGTGCAACCAGCTTGTTTCCCGGACATCAATCTGCTGAAATACTATGAAACACAATGTTCACATGTACAGTCAAACTTGTACTAACGAGCACCTGTAATAAGCGTGTCCCTCCGTTAAGCAGCCATTTTATCCCCCCCCCCTCCATTTTCACTCAAAATCCTTGTATAAGCGTGCATTTTCGGCTAGTTTGAATGCCGATAACAAAGGGAGATAAAAATAAATAATTTAGGATGGCAGCTTATATCATGGAATTGTTTACCGATTTTATACAGAAAAACATATACGCGAAATATTTAACAGATAAATAACTTTTATTTGGTTATTCATTAGTCTGTATTTCAAAACGGACAAATAAGAGTCAACAAAGGAGACATTCAATTTAATATACTCTTTTGTTTAATTATAATAACTTATGTAAGTGGTGTTAATTATTATTTTACCGTTTAGATCATTGATTTTACAAAAAAAAAAAATAATTATAAAATTGGCTCGAGTATACAAGTGCGATCAACAGAGAAGGTTAATTGTTAATTGTCTGGTCATTAATTAAAATGGTTAAAGGTAACAACTGTGTTTTTAGCGAGAATGGGTCATATGTTACGTGCATTGTATTGATTTCGGCCAATTGTTTCAAAATTCGATTGGGTGAAAATGAGCAAATTTTATCTTTAAATGCGTGTCTGATTTTAATTCTTACCATTCTATAGTTATTATTTACAGAGGTTGAGCAGTATTTAGAGAAAATAAAAACATTTGTTCTAGTGAAGGGACAATCAAAGATGTTAACACACATCATGGAAATGACATCGACTACGAGAATAGAAACCATCTGCCAACAGAAAAAAATCAGTGACTTTTTTTAAAAAGTAGACGCTAAACCCTTCTGAATTTAGAAAGAAAATTAGTGATAAAATATATAAAATGGGATTCACATAAAAACAGTGCAGGACTTATTGGATTATTAACATTACTGTACATTAGTATTATTATTATATTAAATAATGAAAATAAATATATATTTCCTTACTATGTTTTAATTATTATTATTAAACAAATTCATCAATTAAATTATACTGAGTTATTTTCTATTTTTACTTTTATACCCAAAATATACGTTATAAGCTGGTAAAAGAAAAACTTAGAGCTATATAGCACTAACCTGTGTTAAGCAAGCCATTTTGAACTTTCCCTTGGCCGCTTGCTTAAGACAGGTTTGACTGTATATCATATTAAATCAAAGAGACTGGCTTAAAAGTTTATGCGCAACAGGACTTCATACCTATATTGCCTTAAGTTTCTTCAAATTCCAATAAATAGTTTAAGGAGATGAAGTGCAGACAGGAGTTCCATTTTAAGAAACTGAAAGGGGAATAACTCAAATCTTCAGACCAAAATTCCAAAAGAAATGGTATTTCATACAATACTAATTTCTACAAAGTTTGATAAAAAAACTTTTCAGACACAAATTCGGAAAGACACACATAGACATTGATGAACATATGCTTGCCTTTTAGGAGCATAATATTGCCCTTTAGGAGCATAATAAATTGTTTCCTTGAAAAAGGCTTTATGCCAAAATATTGAATAGAAATATTAATTAATTAACATTGAATAATGAGTTCCTTTCTTTACATGCCACTTATAAGAATAAAGTAATAAATTAGATACTAGAACTATTCAACACTTTGTATGTTTTAGGAAATCTCAAAGGAATATGAAATGACAATAATGTTAAAAGAGTAACTAAGCACATGGTGACAAAGTTCAAGGCAAAAAAAAGCTCACCTCACTATCATACACAGGTTGATCCTTCCAACACATGATGTCCAGCACATAGAATGTCTTTTCTACCTCATGATATATACAGTCTAGGATAGTGTTGTCTGAATGATACAAATAGACATGTTATGTTAAACAAGAATTTCTCTTATGATCAGTTTAAGATATTATTGTGCTCTGTTTTAATTCTGTCAATTCATTATAGAATAAACTTAAAGGTAAATACAGCAATTTTTGTCTCTACTAATACATTTTGCAGGTTAAGTTTACATTTTTAAATTCTGTGTCCGATGCTTTTCAACTGGTCCAAGCCTTCCACAAATATACAAGTATTATTATTATCAAGGTGCACCAAAACATACAACCTACAATACAAAGAACATCTCCTCTAACATCCTGCAGGAGATCAATATCTGATTAATAGATCAGCAAATGTAAATAACTACAATATACATGTACATTTCTACCTTTGTAGTTTTTGCCTTGCTTTCTACTGCCGCCTGGAAGGTGGGAAGGAAATGAGTTAACACGGTAACCATTTCTGCCATATGCTGTAGTTATTCCCTGTAAATGAGATAAAAAAGAATGTTTAATACTTTTTAATATTAAATTATTATCAGAACATACAAATATTGTTGTTTATACCAACTACATGTACAAACTTGATCAAACTTGTGTTTACATGCAAAATATCAAAGCCCTTGGCATTAACATTTCTTAAATGCTGTCATCTTAAAACGTTTCCTCAGTTGAAGTAAAATAGGTCTGGTATTAACTAATTGATGATGTGCTTGCGGGCATAAACTTTTTGTATGATAAATTAATTATAAATACATTATTAAATGTGGTACTAAATACAGATGTCCACTTAAATTTGCTGCACCAAATTGTAGATATAAAAGTAACAATTATTATGTCTAAAACTTGTACCCTTATTGGTAGAGAAGACAGTTGAGGTGTTCAGTTTTTAAGTAAAGTCAGGTTAAAAAATGAAACCAAATATGTGATGTCATAACGAAACTATTATACGAAATTTATTGGCTACATGTATCTTTCTTTATTTTTTTAAACATGACATCATTTTTAACATGATGTTGGGATAAATCACTCAGTATCATAAAAGTTAAATACATAATTATTAAGATCCCTGTATCTAAACAGCAGAAAACAAAAATAAAATTAAAAATATACAAACATTTCATATGAACAAACAATAATGACGTACCCTGGATGATACAATGAGGCAACGTTTCCCCCAGGGACAGGTCACCATTAACCACTCTTCCTCAAAGTCATCTGGTACCTCCACAAGCCATTCTGACAACATCAACTGCAATTTATTTAAGTACATTGTCATATATAAAATATTTTAATTACACATCTTCAAGCGCCCACCTTGCATGCAGAAGGTCATGGGTTCAATCTCCGGCCGGGTCATACCAAAGACTGAAAAATAATACTAAAAGTTTCTCACTTTTAGAGGATAGTTCTAGGTCTGGTAGACCCGGTGTCAGTATAATGTAATTAGGTGGGGTATCATACCAAGTAGCTGCGGCATGATACTCCAATTTAGCAGCGCTCAAGATACTATTTCGAGTAGACACTGTCACAACAAGATTGAAATATTGATGAAAGCGACCTTAAACACGATACAACACATCTTCAACCAAAAGCCATTTTCTGGTTGTTTGTTTTTGTTCCTGATATACAGTCAAACCTGTGTAAGCACCTCTCTTGGGTATATAAAATTACACAATGTGCCACATTTGGATGTACATTGAATTCGAGTGACAGATTTATCCTCTTGCTGTGACAGAGGAAATGTTCCTTATATTCAACGAGGCGAATATTTCCAGTACCATGTGGACAATGAGGCACAATAGGTTACTGTTAAGTTGAAAATAACAATTCATATCAAGACAACAGACATTCAAAACTTACGGATATCAAATCGACACTGATTTATTCTTGAAGGTACTGCGTCACTAATCAGCGTTCTGTTGTTTCAATGCGTATCCCACCCCTACCCAATAAACATTATGCATGAAACAATAACCTGTGTTGCATAATGTGTGCATATTTCAAGCAAACCTAAAGAACAAATGCACAGCAAATATGATCTACGCCAAACTTTCTGTTAAAAATGTCTTTTCTTCCAATACATTGTTATTTGGTGACTTTGGGAATACTTCTTGACAAAATCACAGAAGCATGTTGTAAACATTAAACCAAATTGTTTTTAGTGTAAAGGGGGCCATGTCGCAAATTGACAAGAGTTATCCCATTTGTGACCTTGAAGGAACAAAAACAAGAAATTAAATTAAAACTGGGTTAAAAAAACAAGTTTTTTTTTAGACAGGCAACAAGATCAGGACAATAAACAACATACCATAAACAAACACTTTAAGAAAGATTTATATAATTGTTTTTTAAATATGTAGATATTGGATCACAATATCTTGCTTCTAACATCAGCCATTATTAATAAACTCTTTCGGTGTTTACCTGGTTTCTGTAATATCTGCCAGGCTTGTACGTTTTCTTCACTGCAGCCTGTGTTACATCCATAGTTTCCTCTCCTTCATTGTCATCAAGTTCTTCTCCATCCTCCCATACATCCTCAATGATACGCCTCGCATGGTTGGTATAGTCAAATCTGCGACTACAATCAACAGATATTAAATAAGAAGGCCAACAGGGCCTTTTGTTGCTCTACTGTTCATATAAACCTAATCTGACTTGTTCCAGAAATTGTTTGAGATGTCATGATTATAAACATCCCTGAAAAGTTTTGTTAGGTTTGGATACAAACTGAAGGTCCCATGTTGTTAACAAGGCAGAAGTTAGTTTTTTATGACCTTAAATTGATTTACCTCAAAACCTATCCCAGCATAAACAAAAGATTTCATCAAAATATCTTAAAAAAAAGTAAAAATATTGATTGGAAAAGTATATTTCTATTTTTGGTAACATTGACACCCAGTCACCTTCAACAAAATACCAAACTAACTTCTCATGTCAAAATCCTATAGCAAAATTATATCAAAAAAGCTGAAAGGAAAGGAAGTTATTAAGCAGAAACCCTTTTTCATCAATCAAGGGCCAAAACTCTGTCCATCTTAGTTTGTTGTGAGCATTTTTACATCAATCAAGGACAACAACTTTGTCCACTCTTGTCTGATATGGCTGGTTTAAAAACTCATCTAAGCTTTCATAGACATAAACACTCTGACCAAGTTTGGTCAGACTTGAATGAAAACTGAAGGTGCGACATTGTAAATCAGACTGACAAAAGGATTTACCTTTTTTGCTGGTCAAGGATTGCTTTTCTGCGTCCATCCTGGTTTGACCCAGTGTCCTTCCTCTTGTACTCGGAGAACCTTGGGTGTGGTGCAGCAGTACTGTTTGGGTCACTACTCACGGAGAAACTACTGGCCAGACTTTCAGCTAATTCATCCATTGTTTATGCTGTCATTCTTTCCTATAATTAATTTTAACACAGATTTAATATAAAATCTGGTCCTGTTACATATCCTCCTCAAGTAAAATACGCCCATTCGGCTGTTTGTTTGGGATTTATTTGCACTAATATTAAAGTTTATGCATCAATGGCGTGGTCTAGAATGAACCCTGCTTTTCTGCTCTTATGAATTACAACTACACAAGTTTGCCATTGGAACAGAGTTTCAATAGTCACTGCTATGATAAGACTTTGCTTTCTTTCTTATTCAAAATAGCCAATTTTAGGACACACCAACATCTAAATAAAAATCTATGGTATTAACTAACTTCCTTTTTTTTATTTACAGGCAATATATATATCATAATCATAATAACAAAGAACAGTTACTAACTAAAAGATATACTTCAATGTGCTTTTCCATTTAACCATTTTCACAACAAATCCACACCTCTACAAGTTGTTCATGGTTGAAAAATTATCACCGTAGTTTCTGTGACAAATGCGTGTGATGTCATAATTTTGGTTTGAACATTCATTATTTTTATGGTCTAGCTAGTAAATTCATATTAACATAATAAATTCATTGTAATTCAATTTAAATGCATGTTTTGTTCACACTATATGATAAATTATGTTTCATTGAGCTATTTCAACAGTTTTTTATTGCTGTTGTATTTTATAACAGCGCTAAATGACATACACAGTGAAGTGGTGTCTGTTGTTTTTTTAAGTACAGAAATTGGTCTAGCCTATAATCTTAAAGAGGTAATGGATGGAACGTTTCATATCCAAATAAAAAAATCAAGTTCTTACAACTTATACAAATCATGCTCTAAGTAAAAGAACATGTAAAGATTCTAAAACTTTTTGTACTATATTAACACTATTTATGATATGTTTCTCAAAGACTCCAGCTAGAGCACTGCTCCTCTGTTCTGGTCACCACACACCAGCGTTGGCATCGGACAAATTGAGTCTGTGTTGAGAAGGGCTGCTTGCTGGGCAATGCACGACTATGGCCACTCTGCCAGTGTTACTGACATGTTGACCACCTTAAACTGGAGACGACTTGACCTACGTCGTATTGACCAAAGATTGGTTATGCTTTATGACATCACCCATAATGCCTGTTGCACAGTAAATGGGCCAATCTTTAAAAAAAACAGGTAAATGAATAAAAAAAATATATATGTGTTAAATTCTAAATTAAACCATTATTTCTATAACATAACATAATAACCTAAATGTACTTTTTTTTTAAGAGCACTTTTAATGGCTCAAAACAACTGTTTTAGGGCGTAATGTGTTAGCATCTAAAATTTACCCATTATTTAAATATACATTAAATTCATTTAATTGCTCATTTACCCATTTTATTAGAATTTATCAATAGATATTTTAATTACTTTTATTCTGATGTATGGCTTTTCATAATCAACTTAGTCGTTTTTCTTATGTAGACTTTTGAACGATATCACTAGTTTGTAATGGAAAAAATTCAATTAAAACCTTTGTTCCCTTATTTATTCATAAATATATGAATATGTACTAAATGAATGTTTATTTTCCTTCCTATGCTTTGCTATTGTATGTGATTCAAAAGCAGAGTTTTATTTTTACTGTTAAAATAGTGTATTTGTGAAAAAAATACCTAACATCAGAAAATTTCAATTTGTGACAAAAAAAACTGTAACGTCCGCCCCCTTGCCATATATTCTTCCAAAAAGATAAACAGAAAAATACATTCACCTGCTGACATACATATCCATGAACTATCCAAAAAAGAGTTAAATAAAACTTGGTCTGAGCATATTAAAGGAAAATATACACTAAAATGTAAAATTTACACGTAACGTCCGTCCCCGTAACGTCCGTCCCTCTATATATACAAATAATAAATCTATGTTTTTATCATCTTTTCACATTTTTTTCACTTTATAAAAGTATTTTATGTTAGCAGTGTGCTGTTTATACTTGAATAAAAATTAAAAAAATAATATATATATATATATATATATATATATATATATATATATATATATATATATATATATATATATATATATTGACCATATTATAGACTTTTTTAATAAATTCATAATGCAAGATCAATGAATTGTGGTATTTAATAATATTTTATAGCTACAATCTCATGGAAGAGTACTTTCTTAAATTTGTTATACACATGTTTGTTTAGGAAACAAAAATTAAGAGAATTTGAATTTAAATTGAACGTTTAAATTCACTTTAAAAAATAGGGGACGGACATTACAAAAAGGGGACGGACGTTACTTGATTTTTTAGTAGCAATGTACAATTGATACAAACCCTCTAATTTAACTGAAAATGTTGAAATTAGCAATAGTCCATAAAATGATGTAATATTACATACATCCTGTCATTAACCTAGGGGTTATTAAACATGGGGTGATCTATGGAGGCACTGTGTGCAGTATGCAGACAGAGGGGGGCAGTATGTCTCCAGTGTATATTACCACATGGTGTGAATGTAGTCCTTGGGGAAATTAGGAGAGCACAGTAGGATGTCAGGTAGATTGACAGTAGCATATTCCTTGTACAATATAGATGTAGACATTATATTCCATTTGGCACTTCTTAAAAATGTGAGAAATTCATATTTGTCCTGGGAACTAGAATGGGTAATGATGTTAAATGGGGGTAAAATGGCAGGTAGAATACACAGTATAATTAACAAAGTGGTATGTCAAAAATACTGCTCAACTTGGCTTCATCTAAATTTACTTTAAAAGGGTATGAAATAAAAATCCAATCATTCGTTTCTTATCGCGCAATAATGGATGCAGAAGCTTAACGCGAGAAAGAAAGAGACAAAAAGCACCGCCAAAGAAAAATTGAAGCTTAATAAGGTAATTATATGATTATTTTATTTTAATATCCCTTTATTCATCACATGGTTTATAAATGGACCATTCTTTATTCCTGATTTATAGGGTGTTTTTTTTTATAATTTATTGACTGAGTAGCAAACAGTGTAGACCCCGCTCAGACTGCATGGATGGCTGATCGGGGTCAACATCTACACAGGTTGCAAAAAACATTTAAGTTGTTTTTACCTAGTTAGGGGTTATTTTAATATGTTATAATCATGTTTGCTATTTCAGGGTTATTTTAATATTTAATAATCATGCTTGCTTTGTAATTACTGCACTTTATCTGCATACGCTTAGTACTGGTTCTACCCAGGAAGACTTTGAGCATGATTTGTCTAAGATGTAATAACTCTTTTTCACAATTGATGTAAAATAAGTTAAAAACATTATTTAAATAAGTAAACTAAACTGTCTGTAAATACATATCATATATTGTGTGTAACCTAGTTGCTATCCAAACTGAACCCTATCTAATCCCAAATAAAAGGACATCTATCCCACTCTATGGCCTATAGACAAATCCAAACAAGCTCAGATTTTTAAAGTATTCATTTTTTTCCACGCACTATTGTCCACTGGAACTCACTCCCTGAATATATTGTCTCTCTTTAAGCCAATCAGTTCAGCCAGGTTGAACATGTGTCTCCCTAGAAACCTGCTGTTTTTAACCTGTTTTAAATACAATCTGTATATATTCTCTCTTTTCTCTCTGTGTCAGTTGACATGCATCAAAGTCTGTCCTCGCGAGGAGTTTGACTTATTGGAAGATAGGTAGATAGATTAAAAGAAAGTTTAATTTTTTTCACTCCAGACACACAAACTATCAGGATCCGTTCACATGACGGGTCATCTCTTGTTGACCTGACACATGTGATGACCATCATTGTGCCCACTGGCCACATTGGCATATTTTTCCAGTAATACAATGTAAGGTTTTATTTGACATTGTAAGCTTGTCTCGGGGAAAATGGTGGTTTGCAACCAATAGTGATTGCTTATTGGATTGGACCCAAAAATAAGCAAACAAGAGCATACACTTTAAAACAGTAACTACCACTGGATAGAAATTATGAAAAATGGATATTAAAGGGAGTTTCTACACCTTATATTCGAATAAAACTTTTATCTAAATCATAAAATGTAAATAACTACCCCACCCACCTAAACATGTTAAACGTGAACTAATTTTAAAACATTTAGGAAAGTGCTCAATCAATTTAGAAAGCTAGTCAAACAGGACGGTGTCATTAACTATCCATTATATTAATCATTGATCGCAAGGTGTCGTCATCAGTGCAAACGCCTTTATAAACACTTCTTTTGTCACATGCTTACCCGAAAATTATGCTGGATGTGGTATTCGGAATAGTTTTGTTTTAACCTTGTACCAATCATATACGAGTGTTGCGAGTTTGAATATACATGGTTTCCGTCACAATTCCATATTCACACTATGATAACGAAAAGAAATAAGTACCAGGCATATAAAAGGGAAGTTACTTCAATTGCCCCTCACTTCGCTGCAGTAGTCAACATGGGAGGACCGATGAGATTTGACGGACGAGTTGTTCTTATTACAGGCGCTGGACAAGGTAAGTTAATAGTATTTTATATATTTTATAGAATTATATAGTGAAGCTTGTTTAAGTAAATTATTACATTTTTTACCATCGAAGAATTTTTAAAATGAATTGCCTTGGCCAACAAAAGGTCGGTTCAAGAAATAGAACGATCTTGAATGTGTTCTCTATTATACCTATTTGCTGTTAGTCTTTCCTTGAGGTGAACATACCGTATTGTTTTATTATTTAATGGTATGCTTGGTCAGGTTTTTATTTAAAGAAAGTATGTTTTAACTCATGACAACTAAAATTCAAAAGAAAATCAGAGAGTAAAGTCCAATGTTTGGGTCAACAAACAGATTTAGGTCATGGGTAATAATGGGTTAAAATGTTTTGTAATATTACAATTAAGACATTTGCGATAAAAAAGGAACTTAAATTTCTGTTATAGGACAATCGGGAATCTTGGAATTAAAGTTCAAGGTATTTCCTTTTGACTGTATGCAAATGTAAACAGTCTATATATGCTACATATAGGCTTTTCAACTAACAGCACATACTTTATATATCGTAATATCAATGGCTTAATTACAGAGACTGGCAGGCTAATAGCAATATAATGTACAGGGCGAAAATTTTGGGTGGCACCTTTTGTACTTCTTTGATTGCTCTTTGAATCTTCATTTGAATTAGATAACTTTGGTACCAAAGTAAAGTTGGTAAAAATGATGACTATTTCCACTTATCAATTATTTAATATTTTTCTTCTGAGTTTAAATTGTTACGGATTGAAAATGAAACATTGAACCTTTCATGACATATTAATCCTTTTAACAAAAAATGGTAGTGTACTTGAATTAACATATATGTTTTAACAACAGACAATAGAAATAAAAAAAATATGTAGATATGTGGCGAAAATTGTGGCGATGTTTTTTCTTATTTCTTACTTTAAAAATGGGCTAAAAATTATCATTAAAAAAATAACTGTATTTCTCTCTGTACAAATAAGATTTTTTCAATGGGTGCCGGACGTTTCGGTAAATAGCCAGTTCGGTAAATTGGATTTATATAGTAAACCGATTGGACGTTTCGATAAAAAAGCAATTATATAGTAATTATATGGTAAAGTATATCACACCTCTCACGAATGCAATAAATGATAAAAATTACTTTGTTTTTATCACTTGCTCCACTGTGCATTATATTTGGTAGGGGATGGGGATAAATTACAAATAAAACTTACGTCGAACAAACGAACATTGGGTCACCGAAAACAAATAAAGGACATTAAGCCAGGATATGGAGTTAAAGAAAACATACAAAGTAATTTTATCATTTATTGTATTCGTAAGAGGTGTGATAAACTTTACCAAATAATTACTACATAATTGCTTTTTTACCGAAACGTCCAATGGGTTTACTATATAAATCCAATCTACCGAATATTTTTTCATAAAGTTTTTAAACCAAGCTAGGTTTTGAACCCACATCCTCAGTGGTGAGAGGTAACTAGTTTTCTCTCCTTGATCAGAGACAGTTACTTAGACATTTTGAAGATAATCTTTATCTACTATGACTACCGGTAATAGAAAAATACTTATGGCTTGAGGCATTATTAATATGCATCGTAAATGAGTTTTCCTTTTGTGATTGTTTCAGATATTAGTATGGAAATGAGTTATTAGGCATGAAACAACAGAAAATCATTTTAAAGGTTTAAAATGCAGCGCCGTTTGACAAAATTATGGTTCCTGTTGTATAGAAATAACAACATTTAATTTACAATAAATACCGGTATGTTTTTGGTGAGTTAATAAAAATCTAGGAATTATTTTGACCTAATAAGTGCAATGAGCAAGGTTCTGAAATGGCTGCAAACCGTTATTGTAAATGGGATACATTACATGCACCTTTAGTTGCAATTTTTATTCAGCATATTGATTTATTTTGTTTCAATTTATTAACTTGTTTCTTCTCCTTCCTTCCTTTTCAGGCTTGGGGAGGGAATATGCCTTGCAGTTTGCTGAGAGAGGTGCTTCTGTCATAGGTAAGATAAATAGAGGATCTTACACGAGTGTTTATTTATTATTGAAATTATCAAATGAGTTAGGAAAAAAATATGCGAGGCTCTACCCATCATTATTTCATCTTTTCCAATGAGTTTAATATTTCAATAATAAATGAGCATGAATGTAAGATTTGTTTTATCACATAACACAGGAAAAAATTACATTTACCATTTATTTAACAGATCAATCCTATAAGGAATGAGAAAAAATCATGCAAATTTGTTTCCATGAATCATCATAATTTATGATGTAACATCTTAAATAACATAATTTAACCATGATGTTTCAACGTCATTTATATATTTGGGCAAGTCGGAAAGTATTTTGGCAATTTACATACGAGAGCCGAGTTCTACAGAAAACACTGAGCGGTGAATTGGAAGTGATATTAGTGTGTGAATACACTAGGTTAATATAAAAAATATGTCATGGGTTTATATCACTCCTGCACCGTAAATTATGTGATAATTTTTATTATTGCATTGATACAAGTATTCTATAAAGTTGAACATTCTATGAAGTATATATTTTAGAGAATAATTTGTTTTGGCATTTTTTTCACATATATACCGTCATCATGGTCATAATAAAACTACACATTTTTACCCATTTACATGTTTTTAATTTGATTATTTGCAATATTCAAGGTAAGGTTACATTAATTAAATGTCTGCCGTCGCCATTTGAAGAATTGTAAATGGCATTTAAGTGTTACCACTGAAATGATCTAAGTACTTAAATAATTGTTTGTGTGTTGCTTTATAATTATAAAATGCAGGTTAAGTTTAATATTTGTCAATGTTGGTCAAGTTCTACAGGAGTTGTACCCCTTTTTGTCTTAACTTTTGGGTAAAATTTATATAGCAGTGACATTCATGTCCTATGAGCACATTCCTAGTTTAATTGTTTTATTAATCATAATGTAATGTTTCAGTTAATGACCTTGGTGGAAGCTTCAAAGGTGAAGGTCAAAGTACAAGAGCAGCTGACAAAGTTGTCAGTGAAATAAAGGCGAAGGGCGGAAAAGCTGTTGCTAATTATGGTACTGTATTTGATTTAAAATGTGTTTCCAATTGAAATATAATATGAATCACTCATTGGCCTGTCATTTATTTTTGCTTTTAATGACTTCTCTGAAACTACTTGACAGATTTTCGCCAATTTTGGTGTAAAGCATTCTTAGGTGGAGTTCTCTCAAGTTTGTTCAAATCATGATCCTGATGTTAAATTTGACTCTGTCCCAGGAGCTTATCAGTTTTAGCACAAGATTTTAGTGAGCTATCATTAGTCATCTGTCTGTTCATACACGTAAGTAGGTAATTCAGTGGCTGGGGTTTAGGATTGGTAAGTTCTTTGGATGGTTGAAAAATAATTGAAATATGATGTGGTTCAATTTCTCTTGTGTGGCAAAGATATAGCTGCACAAGTAATAAGCTGGGCATAAACTAGCCAAAAGTATTTATTTGTAGACTGTGTGGCTGTTTGTCCATCTGTCAATTAACAATATTTTAAAAAAAATTCTCTGAAAATGCTCAACAGATTTTCACCAAAATTTGTGTTAATCATTCTTACACGAATCTCTCACAATATTGTTCAAGTTTTGACCCTTTGGTCAAATTTGACTGACCCTAACGCAGGGGCTTATCAGTTGTTGTTATTTCATTAAAAAACATTTTGATTTCTACATAGTCATCTCTATTATTCCCTTCTGTTGTATTAAAAGTGTGATTCACAACAATGTATGTGATTTCTAATTTTAAAAGAAACTGGCTTATCCATTGTATTTTTCAAAACCTTCATCTTTATCAAATACTCACAAATATATAAAATAGTTTGGTAGTGGTAATAACTATATATATATATATATATGCATAAATGACTCATTTTTTTAAAATATTAAATCTTAACTTTAAAGTTAACTATAGTGGTAAATATGACTGTTGAGTATTTATATATACTGTTTAAAATCATGTCATGGATCTTTCTCTGTAGATTCTGTTGAGTTTGGAGAGAAGCTGGTAGAGACTGCGATTAATGCGTTTGGAAGACTAGGTAGGCTGATTTACAACTTTTTGTTGATAGTAGTTCCGCAGTTTTATGAAGCAAATGTTATTATTCTGACATCTGCTTTTCATAAAAAAACTTGTTTATTTACCAGTCGCCATGGTTACATTTCATGCTGTGATAGTTCTTGAACCATACATATTACCTTTTTTCCTAAAATAAATCCCATAGGTATATGTTAGTCGCTATTTCCTTACCTTCTTGCGACTCTGCTATACATAAATGACATGTTGCTGATTCAAATTTATATGTCAGTTTGACTATATTGACATTTCAGTTTTTGGTTTTATTGTCATTATATGATGTCACAACAGAAAATGTGATGATTAAATGATTAAATTCCAAGTGTCTTGAGTGATCTAAGACGTCAGCCATATATCACCCTTACAATCAGGGTTTTCCAGGGACCATTCAAGCATTGGTGCACCACAGTGCTTGTAATCTTAACAACTGTAACTGGTGAGAGAAAAGTTTTACTAATGTAATGAATATTGTTCTGTCTAAGTGAATGGATTTGAGTATGTTTTGGATAGGACTCTTACCCCAGCACTTGAATTCTATCCTGTAAAGAATCCAGCTCTCACCGCTGAGGTTGTACTCAGTTCAAAATCTTTACATGCGAAACTGTTACTTGAGGAAGGACCATACTTTTACTCAGTTTTATGTACATGTATAATATTATGCACATGAGGTCTTCATTCACCAATATAACTGGATGTCATCTAATTATAATTAGTCAATCAATAATGTGTTAACCCTTTACTCCATAGATACACGTTTTCCCGCACCAATCATAGGCCTTTGAAAACAGTGCAGGAAGAGTTCAAATTGCTCGTAATGCTCCACTCTTTCAGTTAATATAAACATAAATCACCCAATAATTCAAAAGCCTTGAATATTAGGTGTCCAAAGGCATCTATATTAGAGGTGTCCAAAGGCCTCTATATTAGAGGTGTCCAAATGAAGTAAAGGGTTAAAACAGCTTTAAACCCAATAAAATAAAGACAAAAAATTGTTTTGTAAGCATTGCTACATCTGTTTTACTTTCAAGCATGCAATGGTGTACCTCACGTCTGTTTTACTTTCCAGCATGCAATGGTGTACCTCACATCTGTTTTATTTTCCAGCATGCAATGGTGTACCTCACATCTGTTTTATTTTCCAGGCAACTTTTTCAGCAGCATTTACTTTGTTATAACATACCTGTAACTTTTTGACAAACAAATAAACAAAAGAATCTATGTAACTAGATTTTAGTCTTAATTAAGATGTATTGGAGAAATAGTTATGAACTTGTATATCTTTACCACATCACTGACTGATATTCTATTGCTTACAATTCTTTTCCCACAGAGCATTTTCATTTACCTGTAGATTTCAGTGATAATTTGATATCTTTCATTAACCTGTAGTTTTCAGTGATAATTTGATATCTTTTTCAGATATTGTGATCAACAATGCTGGTATTCTCCGAGACAAATCATTTGCCAGAACAAGTGATCTAGATTGGGGTATGTATATGTTGTATTATTTTGGCCAGAAAAATTGTTTATGTATTAATACAGACTATCCTCTTGTTTCTTTATTTCTTGTATACATCATATGGACTGTATGCACAGTTTCATTACTTGTTTTCATAATACAGGCTGTGTCTACTAGTCTCATTACTTGTTTATGTATGGCATTCGATATCTATAAATGTCATTACTTGTTTATATCTTATAGAATTATAGATTGTATCCACAAATTCCATTTCTTGTTTATATCATTAATTCTTTATTCACAAATTTCATTAATTATTTTAATATAATAGTTACTGACTTTATCCACAAATTGCTTGTTTGTATTGTCCAGATTTAATCCACAAATTTTTTGTTTGTATTGTCCAGATTTAATCCACAAATTACTTGTTTGTATTGTCCAGAAATAATCCACAAATTACTTGTTTGCATTATCCAGATTTAATCTCCAAACTACTTGTTTGTATTGTCCAGAAATAATCCACAAATTACTTGTTTGTATTGTCCAGATTTAATCCACAAAGTTCATCTGAGGGGATCATTCTCAGTGACTCGTGCAGCATGGCCACATATGAAGAAAAACAACTTTGGCAGGTAAAACATGCAAGTAACTACTTGAATAGAATTTTGAGAAAAATTATTATACATTATTTAAATAAAACTGTTTTTACATGACAGATCAAGTATAAATAAAAACTTCTGTAAAATAATGATGATATAATTGAGCTAAGATATTGTTTTAATTAACATGCAGAGTTAATGAAGGTTGTTTTTTCCCCTTGCAGAATCATAATGACATCAAGTGCAGCTGGTATCTATGGAAACTTTGGACAAGCAAATTACAGTGCAGGTATAAATACTAGTTGTGCATACATGTTATAGAGGTATCTGTTAAAGCTATCTGGAGAGTTATAGCTCTTAGTTGAGTAAAAATTGTGAAAATCAAGAGTGCTCAATGATTAGAATAGGTTGAAGGTTCTGTCACCAGCTTGACCTGACAGCCTCTCAGAACACAACACCCAGGACTAGTTCTTCCCAGGAAGTGGACTCTTTTTTTTTTTACACTTTCTCTGCATGATTTAGGTTAAAATTACGCTGTATTCAACATAAACTCATTAACTCATAACCAGTAAGTTGTACCCTTTTAATTTAATAAAGAACTGGTATACTTGTAAATTACAAGTATTAATATAATATACAAGTTGTAATATTTAGCATAGATTGTGGCTGTCTGGATCATATCTGGTGCAAAATACCATTGTTTATGATAAAAAACATGTATTTAAACTTGCTGTCATCGCCAATATTTGAATTAGACTTGACCTGTGGAAACATTTAGATGATTTAGTATATCCTGGTCTCAGTTATATCTGTAAATGTCTGGAAATTTCCAGGCATCATTGATTAATCCTGGATAAGTGGTTAAGTTTAAGTTAGATTTACGTATACTGCAGATCTTGTTTCATGTACATTCCTGCATATCCGGGTGATTTGAGTCCATATCCCGTGAAAAGAATTGTGTTTTTTGTTCATTTCCCCAGCAATACTATTTATTTCCTACAGTGCTCCATAAACGGCTTCTAAAATAAATAAAAAAGAGGTTCCGAGAAAATGGGAAAAAATATTTGTCCACATAAACATACATTTATCTTTGCACATATCTAGCGACAGTTCTTACACAGAAGGATGTGGAATTGGACGAGTATATACAATTTGGTTTTAAATTTTCAATAATTTACATCAGCAAAGCAGCTAATTATAATTGAATTACTGCTCAGTGAATATAAATTTTAAACATGATTATTTATGTGTAAGAGAGATATCGGCTGTTATAAATCCACAGAGGCAATGAAAATTCACAAAAATGTTTGTTATTCATTAATTAGTTATTTATCTTTATAAAATAAACATTTGGTATTGGTAAGTTCAAGAACTTAAGATTTTCACCATATCATTTAACTATCAATTTATCGACATTTTAAATGAATGTAAATAACAAAAATATTGTTGATGTCTCAAGTACCATATTTTTAAAATTGAAATAAAAATATCTAAAATGCTACCAGCAATAAAAGACTATATATTTGATTTCATGATTATTGTTTGGCTCAGTATAATGTTATATGAGTTATGCTCCTTTATCGTTCACAAAATTAGATTTTTTCCTTAATGCCCAATAACTCGATTAAACGTTGCTTGATTCTTTTGAAAATGGTAAATAAGATTGCTTTTCTCTACAATTTATATGGGATTAATCATTAAATTCCAAAACCTTTTCCTCAATATATTGAACTGTCGTTTAAAAAAATTTTTTCCCAGCAAAACTTGGTCTTGTCGGTCTCAGTAATACATTGGCTATAGAAGGGAAAAAGTACAACATCAGATGCAATGCTGTGGCGCCATCTGCTGGTTCCAGGATGACAGAGACAGTTATGCCCCCTGGTATGTGCTGTTGTACAAGTGGTTTGTAATTATGTGTGCCCATCAATAGGTAAGCAGAGTGGTAGTATAGTGGTTAGAGTGTTAGCAACTTATGTCAGAGATTGCAGATTCGATCACCAGTTTGACCCAATGCCTCGGAAAACAACTCAGTACAGGTTCGAGCCAGGAAGCGGAATCAAGGTGATTCATATAAGCTCATTTTTTTTGGCAATTGCACTGAATAGGTAATCTGACTTATTTATTAAAGATCATGAAAGAAACACTGATCAACAAATAGACATACACAAAGAAAATAACTGACAAACAACCAGAAAGAGGCGAAAAGGGAAGAAAGGGAGAATGTGTGATTTAAAAAAAATGAATCAATGATTGTATGTTAATTAGAGGTATAACAATCAATTGATGGATGGTGATTCACCTTTCCGCTGATGTGTGTATCGGGTGTTAAATGAAACTTCCAATAGGTTGCGATGCAATTTGTCTTAAGACCTATGATGCATCGGTATGATTGTCAGATATCATGCATCGCAATTCCAATCTTGATGAAACATAAAAAAAAACTAGCTAATAAAAACTAACAAACAAAAAAGATTTTTTTTTTAAAAATCAAGATGAATTTTCTGATAGAAACTGGCGAAACATGTTACAAATATTACGGACAGCATCTCCTTCCCGTCAGGTACTAGGACTATTCCACTATGTATATTTCATCACTCTCGCAGGCATAATGCAGTGTAATAAGTCCTGTTGTTCTCTCTAATAAAGATGCTCTTAAGTTGCATATGAGCGTAGTTATTATTACATACACATTAATCAGTCGTGGAGGTTGCATAAGATACAGTTTAAAAATCCGTATCTTGATGTGCATTGCATTGCGACTTAAATATTGCAATATGCATCACCTTTTATTTCCCAGGCAATATGTATCGTGATACATATCATTCTGGAAATGATGTATTGCCAATGCACAGCCCTAATGTTAATACTGGGCAGATGCTCTTCTGTTAAACTTCAAGTGTATTTTCACATGTATGTGGAGCATATGGTCCAGTGGTAGAACATCGAACCCATGACCCTCTGGTCATGGGTTTGATTCTCCCCCACGGCTTTGTGTTGTGTCCTTGAGCAAGACACTTTTTCCACATATGTTTAGTACTGAATATCCCAGGAAGACTTCAAACGTGATGTGTCTAAGTTGTATAAACTTGTTTCATAATCAAAGTAAAATAAATAAGTAACTAAACTCTTTTCACTACAGAGTTGGTAGCTGCCCTGAAGCCGGAATATGTAGCTCCACTTGTTCTGTATTTGTGTCATGAGGAGACAGAGGACACTGGAAGTCTGTTTGAAGTTGGTGCTGGGTGGATTGGACAGTGTAAGTACATGCAACGTTTTGCATTCCAAGTTACAAGTGAAATTTCTTAAAAAAGGTAGCTTTCAAAGAAATAACCCACAAATACTTGAGTATTTTGCATTATTTTTATGCCATCAAGGGCTTAAAGACAATCAATTTACCTAACCACTCTTTCCTAGATTCCTGGAATGTTAACCACTACTGGAATACACCCATCTTTGCAAGTAACTGATAATATTTCCACTTGAATCAGTGGTGAGAGATGAATGACAATTAAATGCAATGCCAGTCATCACAACCCCTGGGTTGATAGTGGAGATGATGGTTGGTCGGCCCAGTAAAAAAATTTAATTGAATATTTCACATGTCTTCAAACATTAAAATGCAACACTATGGTGTAAAAAAACCCTGCTTCATTACAAGACTGCCGATGCATAGCTACTAAAAACTGGTATTAGCCACAGGTGCAACTGCTTATAAAAAGTTATAGCTTCCAATAAGTTTCAATTAGTCAATTAAATTTGTTTTCATGAACATGGCATACATTACATGTTCATTAAAATCATTTCTGAATTAGCCAATTGTGTGTTAGATTAGGTAAAGACAAACTGCAGGACTGTCGGTTTTCACATTCACCCTGTACACATGTGATATTGGCATGTTTTAATCGGACAACATGATAAATTAGACTTTTTTAGTACATGTAGGTTTTGAATCGAAAATTAATCTTAACATGAAGTTGGCTAACAGTGCTCTGAACAATCCAGATCATCCTTATGTACATTGGTTTACCAGTTGCTAGCCCCTGGGAAATATGACTGATAAGCACTCAGCAGTTTATTGGCCTTCGTAATCTTTGGGAAATTTACATGCACAAGCCTGGATGCTAAACTTCATGAAAAAAATGTAGGCACAAATGAATGGAATTGTCTAGCTTAAAATGCTTCAGGGTAAAATACTTATTGTTATATTTATCATTGTAAAATGACTTTTAGTATTTTTTTACCATCTTTATGGTAGATGGTAGGTTGATTATATTTGATAAGTTACATGCAAGTTTTACGGTTGTTGACTGGATATTTTACATGCTTCAGTGCAGTGGGAGCGTACACAAGGAAGTGTGTGTAGGACTGCTACATCAAAGATGACACCAGAAGCTGGTAAGATTTTGTTCTAGATTCTCACATATACAATAGTGTCAAAAGATACAATTACTAGAAAGGAGCTTGTTATATTTGTTGTCATTCACAGAACGTTCATGTACTTGTCTGTCTTTTCCGTAAAAAAACGCACAATACTTTTTATATTGATAGATATGTATCTGGAATTATGGGGCAGCATCGTCAGCATAAGCCAACCTCACTACCTAAAATTATATTTCAGTTATTCCATATTTTTAACTGTCAGAGCCGATCAAAGATATCATTATGTTTTTACTGCATTATAATAGCAAAATGTCCTTTTTTACATAATTGTATCAGAAGAATACACAAATAAAACAAGATAAAGACTTATTTGTGTATGTAGTTCTAGTGGTAAAGATTCTGCTCTAATAAATAATCCCTGCACTTTTTATGCTTCCCCAAATGGGGGAAGCATATAGTTGACACTTTGTCTGTCTGTTCGTCCCCAATTTCTTGTCCGGGCTATTTCTGTACAACCTCTGGTTGGAATTTTATGAAACTTGCTAGGATGCATTATTACCAAGTGGAGATCCACATATTTTCTTTGTGTTTCAGTTCGATGATTTTTCACGGAGTTATGGCCCTTTCCTTCTGTCTGTGACCAAATTCTTGCCCATGATTTTTCATGGAGTAAGGGCCCTTTAATTGAGTCTAACTACATTCTTGTCCGCGCTATTTCTCTGCAACCTCTGGAAACTTGCATCACTTCCAAGTGCAGATGCGCATATTGTTTTTGTGTTCTGGTTCAATGATTTTTCATGGAGTTATGGCCCTTTAATTGAGTCTGGCCAAATTCTTGTCCACGGTTTTTCTCTACAACCTCTGGTTAGAATTTTATGAAACTTGCTAGGATGCATCATTACCAAGTGCAGAGTGTGTTTATTGTCTTTTTGTTTTATTTCTATGATTTTTCACAGAGTTATGGCCCTTTCATTGTGTTCATTTACACAAATAATTGTTTTGATCTTCAAGAACATGGAAGTGCAGTGAGACTTTGAACATGAACAATGCAGTAGAAGTCAATGTGTGGCAGTGCAGAGTAAAGAACCAAACGTCTCTTCCAAATATTATCTTCCCTTTACACCCCCTTTCCCTTTACAAACAATGCAACTACTACTCAGTCAAGCAATTGTTCAGGGAGCATCGATCGGTTTCACCGATATCTTGTTTGTAAATGCTTTCAAGAAGATTGTATGTAGACACATATTATATTTTATTTCTCTACTTGATTCATGCTAAGTTTATAATTAATAAGTTCCAATTCATACATGTTGTTGTAGTAGACTAGTTTTTGGTCATTTGTTTGTCTTAACCCTTTACTTCATATAGACGCCTTTGGACACCTCTAATATAGACGCCTTTTGGACACCTAATATAGAAGGCTTTGAGTTATTGAGTGAATTATGTTTATATTAACTGACAGATTGGAAAACAGTGCAGGAAATGTTCAGATTGGTCGTTACGAGCAATCTGAACTCTTCCTGCACTGTTTTCAAGGCCTGTTGTGATTGGTGCGGGAAAAGGTATCTATATGAAGTAAAGGGTTAATAGTAATATAAGTGTGTGGGGCACTGAACCCATGATCCCAGGAGGGTCGTGGGTTCGATCTTCCACCACGGCTATGTGTGGTGTCCTTGAGCAAGACACTTTTTCGTACATGCTTAGTACTGGTTCTAATCAGGAAGACTTCAAGCTTGATTTGCCTAAGTTGTAATAACTTGTTTCACAATCGAAGTAAAATAAATAAGTTTAAACTATTAAACTATTCAAATGTTACAGACAGGTAATTTATTGTTCCAGTCCGAGATAGCTGGAGTGAGATTACAGACTTCAGTGACTCCGCACACCCTAAGTCTGCTGCAGATACAACCCGCCATCTCATCGGTATCCTTGGCAACCTGGACAAAGGGGATGAACCATCAGCTGGATCATCAGATGGCAAGGGAATTGATGTGGTTTGTACCTGTAAAACATTGCTTTATTATTAGTTCCTTGTCATTATCACAGGAGGGGACTATAGGTTTACTATCTGTCAGGTGTCTTGCTTCCATCCGTCCATCTAGAAAGATTACTCACTAAATATCCAAGGTAGTTGTGAAACTTTGAGTGTGGCTAGAGAGCAATAAGTCTGGACAAAAATTGTGGAACCAGACAGGACTGTAGGTTTACCTTATGCTGTCCATCTGTCTGTCCATCCAGCATTTGTCTTTCTGTCCGGAAAGAATACTAACAAATTATCCAATATAGGTTTATAACACTTTGGGTATGGATATGGGGGCAATAAGGAAACAATGCAGGTCATTTTATTTTTTCAGTCTGACAAAAGTGGTTGTTACCTGTAAACCAGTAGGGAACTTATGTTTTGCTTGCAATATTCCAGTGTTTTGTCTGCTGCTTGGCTATATTGGTTACAGGGAGGCAGTCAGTCAGTTGTATTGTATAGAAGTTGGCCTCTGATACAATAACGAAAGAACTGCTGCAACAACAAGTTTTTAAAGGATAGCCCTTGGTGGTCAAGAACATAAAAACATTTTCCGTAAGCACATGTAATTCATAGAAACTGCTACTAGTCAGATAAAGAGAATTTCAGAATTACTTATTTTTCGAAATCATTGGACATTATCTCAAAACTTTCCATGCAAACAGCTTTAAGAGATAATATCTAATGATTGATACAACATAATTATGTCAAAAACCAAAAATAGACATTGTGAAAGTTAATATTAAACCAAATTTGATAGGCACAAGACAAAAAGTGTTACTTCTGATAGAATTTTTTTTATTGCAGAGCTACATGTGGCATATATATACAATTGTCTTTGTGTATAGGAGATTCAAATTATTTAGATTATGACAGATGTGTTTAGATGAGTTACTTATAAATTGATTTATATCCAAAAGGAACAGGCAAAGCAAGCCAAAATCAAAACTTCCACATGGACGTATGGACCCAAAGAAGCAATTCTCTATGCACTGGGAAGTGAGTGAAATGTTTATTTACTTACTTGTTGACAAATGTGATTTAGAGTGTTTATCTGGAGCATGTGGAAGATTGTATGTTTGATCCTCAGCATTTTCAACCTATTCTGTACAGATTTTAAGGTCATTCTGAGTTGAAATGCATTTGAAGGGTATTTTCAATGTTTGAACCTATATACTGGAAATCAAGTAAAATTTCTGATGAATGCAAAATCCAAAAGTGTATCTTAACACATATTTCTGTATAAAGATTTTGATTTGAAGTCTGATTACACAAACCTGTTGTTTATAGGTTTATAGTGTATGAAATTCTTAATACTACGAAGGTTAGTGAAATGGGGCCCCAGGTCAGTAGCTCAAAGGTCGAGGTCATACTTACAAAATTTCATGCCCAGTCCATTCATTGTAAACAACTCAACAGATTTTGAAATCATATGGCACAAATGTACACCTTAATTGAGGATGTGTCAGTTTTTGACAGATTTTGTGATATAAATATTAACCATTATGAGACAATGTTGGAACACAGGTCTGTTCTCTTGGGCTCGACATTGTTGCCTTTGGGCATCTTGTCCAATTTATTAAAACAGTTGCACTATTTCTTTACAGTTGGCTATACAACAAAGGATGAAGATTACCTGAAATTCCTATTCGAGGGAGCAGAAGATTTTAGTGTGGTGCCCAGTTTCTCTGTTCTGGCAGCTCAGGCTGCAACCTCGGGTGTGTTTACTGGAGGAATCCCTGGACTCAATATCGATCCTACCAAGGTCTATATTTGAATTTATATTTTACAGCTTTTGATGTTGTTTTCAATTAAAGTGTTTTTTCTTGTAGTTTGTAATCAAAATATTGAAGATCGAAAGTAATGGGTACAATCTTCAACCACAGCTGTGTGATATGTCCTTGAGAAAAACACTTCTATTTGATATACTAACATGTAGTTCAAGTCACTGCGCATGATATGTGAAAGTTTTAACAATTTATTTTACAATCGATGTAAAATCAATCAAAATTCAAACCAAAAAGACATCAACAAAACAATGCAGGTCAAGTTTTCATTTTCTAATATGTTTATTTTTTCTTAAAAAGATAGATTTCTGTATAATTTACATGTCTTAACAACTATACTTGAGATAAGATCGGTGTCTCCTGGACATAAGACACCCATATTTGTTAGGTGCTTCAGGTACAAAACAATACAAAAGATTGTTATTATTACAGATTTTACACGGAGAACAGTACATGGAATTGTACAAACCATTTGAGTCAAGTGGTAAGTTAACATCTCGTGCACGTATCGCTGATATTCTTGACAAGGGATCTGGAGCTGTTATCCTTGCAGAAGGTAAGAACAATCCTTTTGCTTGGGATGCATGACTGAGCCAAATGTTTATCATTTTATAAATACAAGCATAAATCATTATGCCAGTCATTTATTATTTATAATATTAAACATTCTTTAGAAATTACACTGAATGATGAGTGGTATAGCAATTTTTCAAAATTAAGTATTTGAATGAAAAAAAAACACTGTGATATATGTATTTGACATGGCCCAACACATCTTAATAATTTTATAACAGCATTGATTTTAACTTTAAATATTGGATGACAAGACTGTAAACTTACAGTATTTTACTGTGCACTTATATGAAGGGCTATGCTTTAGAATTACTCTTCAAAGTATTTATTAATATTTAAGTATTTATTAATATTTTCATAAAGGTTTTACGAGTTCTATTAATATCATTCAATAATCAAGCAATATTAATGAATTACAGTACATGAAAACAGCATATCTTTTCATACTTTTTTAACTATTAATCCTGTTTAGGGAAGAATATATAAATAAATAACAACGTCTATTTTAACATATACAATCTCTGTTATGTATTTGCAATGTTGTTATATATTGTAATGAATTCCTTGTGTCCATTGATCAGTTGAGACTTTCAATGAGAAGAAAGAGAAGGTGGCATTTAACCAGTTCTCCATCTTTGTGGTTGGGGCTGGGAAGTTTGGTGGCAAGAAATCATCTGATGTGGTCAAACCAACTGCTAGTCCTCCAAAACGAGTCCCAGATACCAGTATGGCTGAGAAAACAACTGTAGACCAGGTAAAATATTGGATTGTTTATATAGTTCACCCCAGCTCAGACATGGGATAAATGCAGAAATCTACCTATGGTATACACTTAAAAATTGGTACATTGTTTATTTTCTTTTGCAATCCGGGAGTTGTACGTTTAGTTCTAGGAGAGATCACACATGCAATCCCTGGCATGAGTGACCAACACTCTATCCACTACATTACCAATAGTTAATGGTTCAAGATCAGAAATTAACCGCAACTGAATATACCTTTGATGAGATGTCATAGTTCATTTTATTTCCTCATATATATATATATATTTCTCTTATTGGTGTATGCGGCGCAATCTTTTTTTATTCATTGGTATTTTTGACGTTTAAAATAAATGTCGTCGTTTGATATATCACAGCGTCATAGCGCTAAAGATTACACGATGTTGTGTGACGTCACGTCAGAGTGACGTTTTCTTCAATAACAACTTTGCACTTCACATTTTACTCAGCACAGTTTTACCGGCGTATTTCACTGAAAACACGGTATTTTCTTATAAATTTCACAATTTATTTTATATTTTTGTGAAGTATATGCGCGCCTTAAGGCGCACATCATAATTTGTGAACATTTTCACAATTTTATTAATTTTTATTGTGATTTTTTCACACTTCCATGTTTTTATCATCGTAATTGTTTGACATCATAACATTATCATCATTCATATTTTCATTTTCATCCCCAGAAGAAGGAATAATATATATTACGAAAGCGCTCTGGTTTTTTAAAATAAATTTAAAGAATTCAGTATTGTTTGGGTGTATTAATTAATTTTTAATAATTAATTTATTATCTCTCCCATATATATATATATATATATATATATATATATATATATATATATATTAAATATATATTCAAAGAACAGTGACTTGAATTGAATGAGCCGTCAAAATAGATACATTACGTTGTATGTTTTAATACATAATGTCATATAAGAAGCTTACATGGGTTGGAGGTTCTGATAGAAAATTCTGTCCCTTGGGATTACTGTTTCCACGGGAACGAGGCGAAAGTTATCCCAATGGCAGAATTTTCTATCCAAAATGAAGCCATGAAAGGTTATTTTTCTTGCAATCCCAATCACATTGAATATTTATTTTAATTTAAATTATCAAATTTTACCATGATGGCTTTCAAGACGTGAAATTAAATATATTATGTCATAACTTGTTTTAACATCACAGCAGGGTAAAAATACACAGAAATCCTTGTCCGGTATGCAAGAACAAATTGTTCCAATGTGATATCAGGGTAAGATGAGCGTGTGATGGGGGTGTAAAATGAAAATTTCGTACCTGGTAAAAATACACGGAATCCTAGATCCTATGCTAGAATAAAATTTCAAACTTCTTTCTTTTCCAGGCTGCCCTGTATAGGCTGACTGGTGACAGAAACCCGCTTCACATTGACCCCAGCTTTGCAGCTATGGGAGGTAGGTGCATGATTGGACCCCGACATAAGTTATTTACCTAATATATAAATGTTCCAGAGCACAAGACATTAATAACCACATGGGTTTAGATACCTTATTTGGAAATGAAAAAGAATATAATGTAACTTTTTTATGTCTGCACCAAAGAATGGTGAAGAGGCATTCAGTGTTAGCCATGTCCGTCGGTTTGTTCATTCATGCATGTATCCTTCAAATTGGTTACGGCTGAATAACTTCTGGAAGGATCTATGTATTTTATTAATATTTGGGTTGCAGTAAAATTAAAAAATACAGGTCAGGTTCGATATTTGTCAGTCAAATTTTTCAGGAACCCCTTTTCGGCTTAAATTTAGGCTAGATTTACTATCGTACAGAGGAGGTATCCATGTCCTGTGGACATATTTTTACTTTATAAACATACAAAGCACTGAATAAAAAAATTACAGGACAAGATACTTGCGAGTGCCACAAGTACTTCTTTAAAACATTGATCATATCATTAACATTAAATTACTTGATCTGGTATTATGTTGTACATTTCTTCAGGTTTCAAGGAACCCATTTTACACGGGATGTGCAGTTTTGGGTTTGCCACAAGACATGTGTTGAAGACGTTTGCCAATAACGATGTATCAAAGTTGAAGGCGATTAAGGTACACAAATGTATTTGTTTCTACATTAAGAATTGCGCACAGCCAAAACATGGCAAAGTGACTTCAATGTTGATATTTTTAAGTTCTTGAGACTGACAAATCACACTCGAGGTCTTCATGGTAGTACCAGTACTAAGCATATTTGGATAAAGTGTCTTGCTCAAAGACATGATACTTTAGCCATGGCGAAGGATCAAACCCACAACCTGGATCTTTGGTTGGATGGGTTTATTTTAGAGTTAAGAGTGGATTTTTGTCACTACCAGTAAGATAATGAGATACGTGTACGTAATATGCTTAAATATAAATTAAACTTTTTCCTTATTCAGTAATCAAGTAGTTTTGCTTTCCTGTTTTAGATATAAAAAAATAGTACTTAAGTATAGAAAATTTATTTTTCAATGCTGACTAAAGTTTCAGCCTCACTCAAGTTTGCTGTTGTCAATTATTCAAAAGGACCACCTCAGGAATTTGAGTTAACAAGGTGAAATGATTCACCAAAATAGTTACTAGTAACCATGAAATTGACTGCAGTATTTATGAGAAGTTTTGTTTTAGAATTCTGTGACATCCCTGAATGCAATTTTAAGTTGGATCTGGGCTATCCTGGCCATCTTGTTTATCTGCGTAAGATTAACCATTCATGAAACTGTATTTTGTGTTCTGGGGAATCTGGAAGTGTGTGTGTATGTGTGTGTGTGTGTGTGTGTGTGTGTGTGTTGGAAGGAAGTGGTGACAGGGTCTCGTCTGAAATCAGACACGTGGCCATAACATTATTTACGGTAAGAGTAAAAGACAGTCAGTTGATACTTCTGCACTATGTGTATTGACAGGTTCGATTTGCGAAACCTGTGTTACCTGGTCAAACACTACAGACAGACATGTGGAAGGATGGAAACAGGATCCACTTCCAGTGTAAGGTATGTATCCAAACAGGAAGAGTAAAATTGTATGTTTAATGTTATGTATAGAACCTTTTACATGCATATTATCTTTTGTACTAAAAGATAAGGTCCCACAAGGTAAAAAATAAAAAAGTAATTTTTTCTTTTATTTTTTTTGTATGATCCTATTTAATTAATATCCTTTTCTTCTTCTCAAATTATCGTTATAAGGTAAAGATGAAAACACACTTGTTGTTCATTTCACTACCAGGTAATTATAACAAGATGAAAATACACCTGTTGTTCATTTCACTACCAGGTAATTATAACAAATGAAGTACAACAGGTCAAGTTTACTTTACTAAACATTGGATCTGCAGTATAATGTCAGTGTTCAATTGTTTATCAATGTTAGATTCCTTTTTTTTTTTACAATTTAAATCTTTTACATTTGTGCTTAAACACACATAATATACAACCCATGTACTTGCATGTTAAACAGTGCTCTATGAGGGAATAAGGTAATTTTATTTATAGTTATAATTATATGAGTTATATATTTATTATTATATAGTTATTTACTGTTACCCCTTGATGGCATGAAAATTACGCTAAGGATTTAATCAATCAATCAATCAATCAATCAATCAATCAATCAATCAATCAATCAATCAATCAATCAATCAATCAATCAATATACTGTTACATATGTTTGTAATGAAGTTACACTTTTGGTATATAGTTGTATATTTGTTATATAGTTGTACATATTATGCTAGATACAGATATATTATGTTATCAGTCTCTTAGTGATATAATGAGGTTTTGTTGATGTCTCAGCACCTCTTATACCTAAAAAAAAGTTTTGTTTGTTTGAGTATTTAGCGTCATTTTTATGCAATTGAGGGCTAACAGATGATCAATTAACTTGATTATTGTTTCCTCCTTGGTATCCTGGAATGTAAACCAGAACTTGAGCACACCTTTCTCTGCATCTGACTATTAACTATCCCATCAGTGGTGAGAGATGAATGACAATGCAGCACAATGTTATATCAATCATCACGGAGACTGACCGGGCAGGGATTCAAATCCACGACCCCTGGATTCGTAGTCAGACTCATAACTGATTAGCTGACCGGGTCTCTCAATATTGATATAAGATATTGCACTTATAAACACAGTAGTATAAACTTTATTCTCACTTGCAATATGTCATTTATAAAATTTTAATTTTTGTTACAGGTAGTTGAGAATGGAAATGTTTGCCTCTCAGGAGCGTACATTGATCTCCATGAAGGTGCAACACAGTCAAAGAGTCTGGCAGCTAGTCAGGTAATATATTATACATACACATGTATGCTCTGGAGATGATATATAAACGACTCATGTAATTTATGTTAAATGAATATTCATTCAGAGTGTTTGTATATTTTTACTTATTGACTGTTAAGCAAATTGTGGGTCAAAGTTGTGTTAGAGGATGTATCAATATGATTTGCTCCTACCATCCATCACATGTAAGAAAATGTTCTGCCATCCATCTGTAAACTTTTGTTTGTGATGGCTCATCCTCCTAGCTACTTTTTTGAATCTCATAAAACTTAAAAATGTGTAGTTCTGGTCGTTTCATAACTCAGTAGAAAATCAATATGATGATTTGTTTATCTTTTTATTTGTACAGATTTGAATTTCATAAAACTTAAAAATGTTTAGTTCTGAAATTTAATGTCTGCCACAGTCATCTTAACTTAGTAGAAATGCATACAATTTATGATGAAAGGGAAATAACTTGTTTTCTGTTAAACAATTAGATTAAAATGATTTGTTTTCCTTTTAATTTGAGATGACTAATCCTCCTGAATTACTGTCAGATTTGAATTTCATAAAATTAAAAGCAGTGTAGTTCAAGTTGTCTGCCACTTAGTGCAATTTTTATAATGAAGGGAAATAATTTGTTTTTCTTTGAAATATAAGATCAAATGATTTGTCTCCCTTGGTCAATTCAGTTTTCCCCTAATTATTTTAATGCAATCAAATTTTTACTTGAAAAGGAAGATTCTGATTGCTTCATAACTCAATTTCTTTTTAAGATAACCTGATGAAATAGCGGATAAATTTTATATATCAATATCCTACACGTATTTTATGAACTTGTGATTTTTTTTTATTTCGAAGTATGCCTGGCATTGCTTTTGAGGATATTGATTGAAAATAATTTACAATTACCCTTTTGTTCATGTCTGTCTGGCAAAAAAAAACTAGTCCAATCTGTCAAGAGAGCACTGCAAAGTCATATGCCTCTTCTTATTCAGGAATTGCTTGAACACAGTGTAAAAGTATAAATGGCATTTCTGCACAATTAAATTTAATCTGTTATGCTTTGCAGTGAATGAAATTCACACACCTGTGGCATAAAAGAACATCAAAATAAAAACATTTTTTGACAATTCTACGACCACAACCAGAAATTTATTATCAACTAAGGTTTGTTAAAAAATTCACAATCGAAGGGTAGGTAACTACTGTGAAAGTTTGATGATAAATGCTCTGGGTGTTTGATTAAGTTCCAGAATAGCCCACTTTGTGTTTTGTTTAATATATTTAAAAGAATTGACTGTAATAAATAACAATGTGAAGTTGATTATTCAGTACAAATGAAGTTATGTTGTTCTTTTTACATTTCAAATGTAGCCGAGCAGCAGCGCATCATCATTGAAGAGTGATGCCATATTTGAAAGTCTCACAGAGCAACTCAAGACAAGAAAAGGACTGGCAAAGAAGATCAATGCCGTGTTTGTATTTAGCATAACACAGAATGGCAAAACAGCATCAGAATGGAGTAAGTATTTTTAGGTTATTTGAGACTTTGTTATACTGAGCATTTCCTCCTTTGCATTAAAGTTGAAAAAATGCCACATTTGTTGGTAGAAGAGTAATATTAGTAATTGTATGTGTTATGCTTGCTATACATATCTAAGCAATTATGCGGAGTTCAGCTAACGTTCCTTAATGTCCAATACAGAAAAATGATCCAATAATGATTTCTTATGTACAATCATGTGGTTCAAATGCTCGAAGCTTATTGGAATAGATGTATTTAGTGGATAATAAATATAACTATTGCTGTTTAAAGATTCAGATTTTAATTGTTTTGATTTTGAGCTCAACCGGACGAAGTCCAAGGAGAGCTATTGCCATGACCCCGGCGTCGTCTGTAGACACCCAGGTTAAACTTTTGCGCTTAAGTTTCAGATATCTGCAACCACTCATTGGATGTGAATGAAACTTCGCATTGGAACATTCACAGACAAAAACCCTAACTCTGAGTTGCATTTTGGCACAGTTATGGCCCTTTTTGGACTTAGACACCAAGGTTAAACTTTTGCATGTAAGTTTAAGATATCTATGCAACCACTCATTGGATATGAATGAAACTTTGCATGTGTATTCACCATCATTGATGGAACACACAGAGATAAGAACCATAACTCGGGGTTGCATTTTGGCAGAGTTATGGTCCTTTTGGACTTAATTTTTTGTCTGTAGACACCCAGGTTAAACTTTTGCGTTTAGTTGCGTTTAAGTTTTGGTGTTTACCTCCAATGTCAATCTTTGCATGGGTGACGAGTTTATCCCATCGGCGAGCTTTGTTGTCTTCTGAGAGCTCTTGTTATATTTGTTTTGTAATTGGTAAAAAGGTATTAAAGCTGTTATATTTTATAATGTTATGGTGATCATATATATTCAGCTGTTGACATGAAGTCTGGAGAAGGGTCAATCTACAGAGGTCAACCAAAGGGAGTAAAGACAGATTGTGGTATTACCATGTCAGATAATAACATCATGGACTTGGTGTCAGGGAAACTGAATGGACAAAGTGTAAGTTTGTTTGTTTAAATCTTAAAGTATCATTTTTATGCCATCGAGGACTAACAGATGATCTGTTAACCAAACCTGTGATCTTGGAAGGTTAACAGGTGACTGACTTTCCACTTGAATCAGTGGTAAGAGATGAATGAGACGCAATGTCTGAGACAAATCTTCTTGGAGACTGTGGCTAGGTGGGAATTCGAACTTGTGGCACCTGCATTGATAGCCAGATGATCTACAAACTGTAAGGGAAATTATGGCTATCATTGAACTATTGGTTTAAATAACACCAAATTTCAAACAGTTGAATCAATTCATGAAAGATGTTATAACTTACATATTTATATGCGACTATGTATTATGAAATTAAGGTTTATTCGTTGTACCACAAAAACTGTTCTGGTGTCATATTTAAATAAAAACTTTACTTTTCAAATTTTTATTAAATAGATGATTTACCCTTCACATTTCACCTAAATTGAATCCTGTATTTAACCTTATTTCGTATCTGTAGAATCTGATGTACATTAGGCTGTACTGATGAAAACTGTACTATCCATTATAACATTCCATAATTATAGATGAAAGTTGTACTACTTTCACATCGAATATTTATCGATGAATGCTGTACTGTCTATATTTCACCTGTCATATTTATAGATGAAAGCTGTACTATCTATATTTCACATTTATAGATTCAAAAGCTGTACTATATATATTTCACATTTATAAATGGAAGTTGTACTATCTTTATTCTACATTTATAGATGAAAGCTGTGCTGGTGAAACTTTACTATCCATTTTTCACATTTCATAAATATACTTTTCAGGCATTCATGACAGGCAAAATGAAGTTGTCTGGAAATATGATGTTGGCACAGAAGCTTGGTGAATTATTCCAGACACCACCCAAGCTGTAAAATACAATCGCTGCTAGCTGTTGACTGTGATATAACAATGAAGTTGTGTTGAGTCAAGTCAAGGAAATCAGAGGATTGCCTTATACAAATTGCAAGACATATATAGCTATCATACCATACACGTGCTCAACACCACCAAGGAAGATTTTTAATTGAATTGTTACTGGACTTTGCTATTATAATAAGCCAAACATCTGTTCAATTTTATCTTAATTTGTCGGACCACAGATTCATTTGTTTCAATCTTCAGAGGTTTCTATCAACAAATACATGTAAAACATTATCATTTCACTGGTCCACGTGGTTTGGCACTTTGCTAATTATACATTATGATACAAGTGATGATTATTGATACTATTAACTTTAATATATATCATAAAGAAAGCTATTAAAATAAGAAATAGTATTTAATGTGCGTAGTACACGAGTCTTGGAATGTCCCCCTAGTGTCATCTTTCTGATAATAAAGATTGCCGCATCATTTAATATCCAAACTAAGTCGACCCATGTGATGGCAATCAGCATGATTATATATATATATATATATACACATATATATGTGTTTGTAAATATCATTCCAAAATAAATTATATAGTATATGATTTATTCTTCCAACCCTAATGATATCCGTTTTTTATTGGGGTTAGATATTTCTGTCTCGCACTAGGGTCATGATAAAATTCTAGTGCTATGACATTAGACTCATTTATTACACAACATATAAAATATATGACATAAGTCATATAATTTAACTTCTAAAAAGCGATCGTAAAAATAATAATAAGTTGTTCAATATGTTTGGGAAGCAAGAAAAAGAATCATTTATGGCTTTTTCGGTTCAGATAGGAAATTCTGTCCCTTGGGACAATTGTTTTCGAGGCAATTCAGCACGAGGTTCACTCCAAAACAGTTATCCCTCAGGAACATAATTTTTAATCCAAACCTCAAAACAATGTAAGGTTCTTATAAATCGCCATCACTTAACAGTAATATAGGCAAAACTGCTTTACAATGCTAACATGTTAGCAAGATATTTATATTGGAAATCATATAAAAGTGGCACAGTGCAATAAGTTCAGAGTTTTGTCATCTTCTTATCAATTGCCTTGCTTACTTACATTTAATGTTACATACTTGACAGGAAAACTGCACGTAAGCTACACATAATTATGGTAAGACCTACATATGTGCTGAATAAGGGAATTCCACATTTCCTGTAAATGATGCATTATACGATTTTTCTTCTCCCATGATATTTCAATGACTACTATGTACATGCATTTGAAATAAAATATATATATATATACATTGTACACTTTACATTTCTGTATATTTCTTGTCTTCCATCATTTACATGGCAAACATTCATTCCAGACAGGCCTCTTGATTTTTTAGTCTCTCATTTTGCAGAGTGACCATATTTTTTGCTATATTTTTATAATGAAGTGTATATTAAGCTTGTCAATATGCACAACTCAGCACGGGCTTAAAATAGTAGGTTTTACTGGCAGGTTTGGGACCATCCAGCAAAATTATTAAAAGGTCCAAACTTTACTGATAAAATTTGCAGTTGGCTGTTTGCATATACATTTTTGGTAACTTCCATCGAGGGCTTTTGAAATAACATCAATGAAAAGAGAACAGCCATGACTAAACAATACTCCAGATATCAAGATTTTTACAATAATTCCTAAAATAGATGTTAACAAAAGGCCAAAGAGGGCCTGAACCACTCTACTTGCAACAAATGGAAAGATGAACAGTTCAAAGAAAATGTTTTTCCTAAGTTCCTTCTCAACAAATCTTTAACCACCATACAATGCTACATATAAAATATCTAAGGTCTAGGCCTTGAACTTCCAGAGAAAATGTTTTTTAAATTTTCATTTGAAATGTGCTTTATAATACAAGCCCTGTGGCGTAGGCAGTTGTGGTTGAATGATGCTGGTTCAAGAACTGGACTGTGGTCTTATAGTTGCATAACTGCTGTGCAAGTTTTGTTAAGATTCAATGAATAATAGGGGTGTTATTGCATCTACATTTTCCCTATAAACTTTTTGTAAAACAGTGACCTATGTGGCGGCTCCAAATTTGACTCCAGGGACCCCTCAACAAATCTTTTAGGGGACCTCCATACAATGCCCCATGTGAAATATCCAAGGTCTAGGCTTGAACTTTCAGAGAAAAGTGTTTTTAAGTTTCACTTAAATTGTACTTTTAAGCTCTGTGGCAAGGGCATTTGTGGTTGAATCACACTGGTTCAAGAACTTGTGGTAATATAACTGCTGTGTTTGGTTTGGATTCAATGATAAATGAAGGTGCTATTGTCTACATTTTCCCTATATAACTTGTGTAAAACAGTGATCACTATGACCAACCGCAGGGACCTAACTTCAACAAATCTATTACCAGACCTCCATGCAACGCTACATGTAAAATATCTAAGGTCTATGACTTGAACCTTTAGAGGAAATTTTTTTTTAATTTTTGCTTAAAATGTGCTTACAATCCCTGTGGGGGCATTTGGAGTTGTATCAGGCTGGTTCAAGAACTTGTGCTGTGCAAGTTAAGTTAAGATTCAATGAAAATGAAGGTGCTGTTACGTCTACAAGAACAAGAGTTGTCAGAAGACAACAAAGCTCGCCGATGGGATAAAACTCACCACCCATGCAAAGATTGAGATTGGAGGCAAACACCAAAATTTAAATGCAGCTAATCACAAAAGTTCAAAAAATGAAGTCCAAAAGGGCCATAACTCTGCCAAAATGCAACCCAGAGTTATGGTTCTTATCTGTGTGTGTCATCGATGATGGTGAACACACATGTAAAGTTTCATTCATATCTTACGAGTTGTTGTATAGATATCTTACCTGATAAAAAGGGTCATAACTCTGCCAAAATGCAATCCAGAGTTATGGTTCTTGAGTGTGTTCCATTGATGATGGTGAACAAACATGCAGAGTATGATTCATATCCAATGAGTGGTTGCAGATATCTTAGACAGCAACGCAAAAGTTTAACCTGGCTGCCTAGACGAAAAATTAAGTCCAAAAGGGCCATAACTTTGCCAAAATGCAATCCCGAGTTATGGTTCTTGTCTGTGTGTGTTCCGTTGATGATGGTGAACAAACATGCGAGTTTCATTCATATTTAACGAGTGGTTGCATCGATATCTTAAACTTAAATGCAACTAAACACAAACGTTTAACCTGGGTGTCTAAGTCCAACAAGATTTGTTAGAAGACAACAAAGCTCACCCCTGGGTGTCCAAGTCCAAAAAGGGCCATAACTGTGCCAAAATACAATTCAGAGTTATGGTTCTTGCTGTGTGTTTTATTGATGATAGTGAACGCAAATGCAATGTTTCATTCACATCCAATGAGTGGTTGCATAGATATCAAATAACGCAAAAGTTTAACCTGGGTG
Organism: Panopea generosa; assembly: GCA_029582155.1. Taxonomy (NCBI): domain Eukaryota; kingdom Metazoa; phylum Mollusca; class Bivalvia; order Adapedonta; family Hiatellidae; genus Panopea; species Panopea generosa. The sequence goes on along the minus strand of CM055906.1, from coordinate 59,114,683 downwards.
TCCAAGTCTAAAAAGGGCCGTAACTGTGCCAAAATGCAATCCTGTTACGGTTCTTGTCTGTGTGTGTTCCATTGATGTTTCATTCACATCCAATGAGTGGTTTCACAGATATCTTACAACGTTTAACCTGGGTGTCTACAGATGACGCCGACTGAAGTCATGGCAATAGCTCTCCTTGGACTTCGTCCCGGCAAGCTAAAAAGGTAAATGGAAGGACGAATGACAATTTACCGTGACATAGTAGGATTTACTATTTTCCTATAGTATTCCTATGTAAAAAGTCAGTCCTTTTACTGGGTCCCCAATATATCCGAAACCCTTCATTTGAACAAATTGAAACTCCTACCCGTACATCGTCCCATTAGTGCAATAAAGTACCAAGTGAATATGAAATTAGAAGGCACTTGGTACCTTTTTGCACCAATTGGGCAAAGTTTATGCCAAATATGAATGAACTTGTGAAGATATTGAAATTTCACAATTCTATCCTCTTTTAAGGACCCAGTCTAAACCGTTCCTATTAAACAATGCTTTAGCCATCAATACCAGAAATGGTCGAAACCCCCCCCCATAATTTCCTGTTTTCCTATTAAAAAGTCACCTTAATTGGCTCTAGCCCCTTTATTTGAACAAACTTGAAACTCATAGGTATCATTTATGCCAAATGTAAACAATTTGGCTAGTTGGTTCTTCAGAAAAAGATTTTTTAATGAAAATTTCCCCATGTTAAACTGGCAAGTCCTAGGGGTGGGGCCAATTTTGAACCAAGGGTCACGCTTGAAAAACTGATTAGGTGATACTTCATACAATATATCAAAGCTATAGGCCTTGTACTTTTGGAGTTTTTAAATTGAAAAAAAAAAATAAAATAAAAAAAAATCTGTCCAGCAATTCCGGAGAAATCGTGAAGAACAAATTGACGACGGACACAGTGCGACTAGAATAGCTCACCTCGAAATGTGCTCAGATGAGATCAGAGAAATACCCGTTGTTAAAATCAAAGTCCCTCATTGGACCCTAGCCCCATTATTTGTACAAACGTTAAAACTGTACAGTGCTCCAGATTAGCACTTTTTGGGGGATATTCAAGCATTAAAATTTTAATTATGGGGTAAAATAAGCATTGGTGTTATTCTCAATTTCAGTATTGAGTATTTTTTTAAATGGCAATTGGATAAGAATGTTTATTTTTACCCATAACATTTTTGAAAATAAGCTTGGCATACCAATGTAAGGGGTGAAATATTCATTTGAAGAAAAGCTTACTCTGGTGAAATATCTACTCAAATTTGAACTAACTTGACGGAGCTCCAAAGTTAAAAACGAACACAGAGTCTTCAACTCGGGTGAGCTAAAAAATTCTCACACGACTCGCAAAGCATAGTATCTTTTTTTTCAATAGATCTTCTAAAATATCTTTAGACGGACAAATAACATTAACACATGAGTTTTTTTTCTCTTTATTTACGAGTTGACATTTAGTTATTACGAGGTTGTCTGTTGAATCCACCTTGGTTAGGGCCGCCACCCTGGCCTCCTCCCACCTGTGTGATCGGGGCTGTAACTTGTAACCCAGGAATGTTGGCAAAGTCCTGAAAATACAGTAGTACCATTTATGTTAATAGTGTAGGAATTCATTTACTGAAAATACCATAATACGCAATACTTGTTGTAGAATGCTAAAAATCAGGCTTGGATATTAAAACACTCGTCAACAAAATATTCACATAAGAAGAGCAACGCAAGTTGACGCAGACATTGGTTGTTTACTACAATATGTTGCAAAGTGTAAAGTATGGCATCTTCAGTCAAATATACTCAAAACACAAAAGAAAGTGTGCACATTTATATTTTTGATTTTCTGAAAATCCAATGATGGAATACTATCATGTAAGGTATCAATTTTTAGCTTATTCAATTACCTTTCTAACCAATGTTTATTTTGATTTGAATTTGGATAAAACTTACGACGCATCTACGCGGATTAGGGGTCAAAATAAAAAATACAAAAATAGCCACAGACATGTTTTCTTGCTTAGATTCACTGTAATTTGTTGAAAAATAATGTAAATGTTGCATTAATATCTGATATAACCCTACCACATAACTTGATTATAGTGTTTCTATGGCAATTAAGTATCAGTGAAACTGCAGCGACTGAGTCACCTCTGCCCAGCATTATTAAGGTGCCAATACGCTGACGTTTTGATAGTCGTAGCATATTGGCTGTGATAAATTTTCAAAAATGATATTCACACTATACAATGTGTGAAAGAATGTAGAGAAAACAAGTTTGGCCACTTGTACTTATGTATACATTTTCCATGTGGAAATCCTGCAAAATCGCAATTCGGGCTATTACGTAATAACTAGCCATAGTTTGGCTGATTTTTCGTTGTGGCTATAAACTGTAACAATCGATATTCTTATGTTTCAAATTTGACAACTTTACACTTTGTAGAGTTGAAATAATCTTAAAATAAAAAGTGCACACTTTCTTTTGCGTTTGGCTATATACACTCGGGTCCTGTTAAAACGCAGATATTTGGGTCCAAAAAATGAAACTGTGTTATACGCAGACCGTGTTATAAGAGATATTTGCGATGAGAAAAAAATCGATGCCAGTTTTTCACACCTATAGTGCTATCCAACTCTTATTGAATGGTTTTGTTTGCATTGTAACGCGATACGAGTTTTTGGGCTTTTCCATTTAAACATACATCCCACCTTTGGACGGCAAAAGAATAAACTTCTAATGTGGGAGGGTTTTTCAAAATGGGGGGCCTGATAAAATGAATTTAAAATATGAAGGGGGAGGGTCCAATTTCAAAGTGCCTTCCATGGGTGGGTTGTATGTTTAAATGGAAAAGCCCTTCCTTACAACAAATACACATTATATATATATAATCAATAAGAAAAAGAAAAGAAACATTTTCATGTTTTGATAAAACCAAAATTGTCAGCCATTTCTGTTTTAAAAAAAAAGAGCAGTGTCAGTCTATATAAAAAAAACGCACTTCAATTTTAACTCAATGTTATAGTGTTAAAATATTTAAAAAGATATCCAGAGTATTTACAACAAAATAATAAAAATAAGTTTGTGTTTATAACATGATTAAATATCCGCGGTATATTTATACCTGTTAACTGCTTCGTTGCTTGATCATGTGATAACTCAATAACAACAAAGTTTGCATATGGCTTCCATGTTTGGCGTGTGTCAGCATTCATTGAATTACTCGGAATATTACAAACTGTTGATACTCAATGCTGGCATGAATCAATCACTTAAACTACATGTATCCTTTAAAACACCATGAGATAAAGGTCATAACAGTTTGTTCTAATCAAGGCTTATTGGTGAATAGAAGATGAGCGATGATCAAATAAAAAACATGGCGACGATATATTGTTTTGTTGTCATTTGATCATTTGCGCAGATTTTCAAGTTATATATCGATATTATCCCCCCTGCCGAAAAAATGGGGGCCAACCAAAAACCACGTTATAACGGAATTCACGTTATTACGGGACCGCAGTGTATAAATATGCAAAATAGGAACGTTCATTGTAAAATCATAGAATAAATATGAATGACTTTGTAACCACCTACCACAAGTGAAGTAATTATCATTAAGAATAAGATAATCAGTATGTCAATTGTATTTTAATAATGCAATCTTAAATAATTGTAACAGCAATTACAGTTGCTAGACTGTAAATATGAATATGTTTATGAAATTAAGTCACTATATAAAACACAAGTAATTTGTTGAGAAATGCAGAAAAAGCTTAGCTAAACACAAAACTTAAATAGGGTAATAAAACTATTAACTTAATCAATTAAGCTGAAGGTCACTGATGCAATTTTTTTTAACACATGATGGCGATTAGTTAAACCTGAGCTCAACAAACTTGAACAAAAGGTTTTAGAGCCTAAACTATGTAAACTTGGTAATATACAGTGTAGTCACTAAACACAAGTAGTTTGTTTGGAAACAGAAAAGGCTCAGCTTAATATAAATATTTAATCGGACAATAATATTGCCATGACAATAGAGCTCTTCGGTTTTTTTTTCCACAAAAAAAGCTGAACTAAAAATTAATGTGTGGACAAATCAAAAACATCATTCCCATTTTGTTGTTGGCAATATGATCATATTAAAGACTTAATTTACTATTTTTATCTACAACTGCATACATGTACATAACTGGAATTGTAATTTAAGTGAAACTGATTTAACAGTACAGTGTACTTACAAGCATTTTCAACATTTCCTTGGTGTCTGGATCAACCTCAATGATGTCATTCTGTTCCAAAATGGAGATCTGTAGAAAAGAATAAATTATGCGATTACCAACAATTTATAAGAATTAAATACAAAAGTTTGAATATTAATCAAGATTAACAATCATAACGTCACTCCTTCATTGAACCTATACAGAACATTGGCATTCATTTCCCCCCATAAATCTTCATTTTTAGCTTTGGACATAACTTTGGAAAAAACCAAACTTGTTCTCAGATTTTAGAAGTGTTATGCACAATTATTAACATTTGATTGGTGTCGTGAAACAGCGACACTAGTAAACTAGCGAGTTCTATGTAATTTTTCATCCATATCACTTACCACAAAATGAGGCTATGAAGAAGTCCAGTAATTCTATCAATTACACAATTATAAACAAAATGCTCAAAGATATAGAGCTTAACCAAAAAAAAAAAAAAAAACATTTTGTAGAGGTTAAGGACCTTAGGTTATTTAAAAATATACTGCAAGTTTTCTGGATAGTACTACCAATTACAGAACTATGGACCAAATTTGGTGACTCCTGGTCAAACAGTTCCTGATAAACATTTTTCTACAAATACAAAAAACATATGTTGTGTGAGCCAAGTTATTCATCCATAAAGGTTAATTAACTGTTTGAGGTTACAAAAGCCAATCTAGCATTATTTAGCCGGACCCTGTTAGCTATGTCAAAAGTGTGTCTGAATATCAATCCAGGGCTCTCGAGTTTAAATTCCGGCCTGACCAGTCTGTGGATTGATATACGACACGTGTCTCATTGCCATTCCTCTCACTGCTGATTCAAGTGGGAAACTATCAGTGACTTGAAGAGATGGGTGTGCTTGAGTACTTGTTTACTGATCGTCTGTTATCCTTTATGGCATAAAAATGATGATGGATACTCAAACAATAGCAATGATCACAAAGAAAACTTCTTAACAGCTTTTTATTTAATCTGCCTCACCTCAGGAACGTAATTATCTCTACGTTCACGCTCTTCCTCCTGCAGCTTGATGGAGATACCACGGACTGGTCCCCTCTGGATTCTCTTCATCAGATGGGTCACAAATCTGAAGCACATGAGGGTTACATTTAGTTAGGAAAAATAAATTCTATTTCAGGCAACACTACCCTCCCTCTACTGGCATTGGATTTTTCACCATTCATTTGCAATAATCTGATTTTCTCTACTTGTCACTTACTACAGGACTTGTGCTTGATCAACATTCTGTATATATATATCACCATAAATTACTTGAGTGTCTCCTTTGTGTCATATCTTCTAGTTCTGTTCCTCTCTAAAAAAAGCACCCCACCCAATTTTACACTGAAAATTCATCCCCTGATATACATGTAGGGAATATGGAACTTCTAAGCATGAAAAATGAATTGTTTTACAACCATTTTCTCTCTCCTGATTTAAGTATATAACACTTCATTTGAATGTATGAACAACTTTGCACGTTTAGTGTTTCTTCTGCTGTACAATTTTAAATCTAGTGGGAGACCTTTAATATTGAATTTGTTCACTACATAGTTACAGATAGCTAAAATTCTAAAATGAAACATTCTCATGGAATTAGTGACTTCTCAAAAAATCAGTGCACAAGTGACTTCAGCACATTTCGTGGGACAAGTGATTTTAGATATATTAACGACATATTGACCAGATACTCCTGAATATCCCACACCTGTTTTCTTTCTTTTTCAGGCAAACTATTTTTTATATTATAAAATCATGTTAAGACTTACCCAGCAACTCTATTTCTAAGCTTCTTGCTTGGGAGTATGGCAATTTCCTCGCATACTCGCTTGTTTGTATGGAAATCTTGGGTCAGCTTGGTGTAGTACTTCTCGATGATAACACGAGCAGCTTTCTTCACGGTCTTTGTCCTGACACGTGCCTGAAAAAAAGGGTAAAAGTAGATTTTGCATTCCATCTTAATCCTTATCATGGTTCTGCCAAACAATTTATAAGTGGGAAACAGGTCCAACAAACACTGAGCTTGTGTAATTATTCTAGTCCCCCTCACCCACCCCTTTAAAAAGAGATGCCATGATTCAACCCCTTTCTCAAACAAAATAAAAGACACTTTTTCCTCTATTAGCCAAATTTTTCCTTTAACATCTTTTTGTATGATTATAATCATTTTTAAGGACATCATTAATTAGCAGATTGAGAAAAAGGTAGTTAAAACTAATTACTTAAAACATGAAAAGTAAAAACGGAATTCTCTTTTAGAAAGCCAAACTGATATAATGTGTGGTGAGTGGGGTACTTAAAATGCATAGGCATTATATAGTACCCAGTTGTATAGTGATTTTTTAAAAACAACAGCTTATCTTAAGGCAGTAAAAACATGACCAATTCACATTTTATAAGCCGATACATTTATATATAAAAATCCATCATCTTAAAAGAAATTTTGTTTATTATCTAAATTGAAATGGATTACCAGCAACAAAATCCGGAGATATTTCACAATCTGGTAAACATGAAATAGTAAGAAAATATAAATACAAGGCATCAGAATTTTTGTTACGGTTTCTGAACATTATTTTGTTTTATACTTGTGAACTATATATCAGCTAAGCAACAGCTCAATGTTTCATTCTTAACTGGTGTTATATTTTATTGTTGTAGGGCGGTTAATTCACTGATCATTACCAAGTTTATAATGTACACTAGTTTAATCTTTCATAAAGATCAGCAATATGCCAAGTATGTCACTGATAATTGCGATCAGCTGTGCAGTTTTGGTTCAGTCTCTTTGTAGCTAAATTTATGAAATGTTTACTTATTCCAGGTTAAACCAGTGTCTATGAAAATAAAGTGGATAGTGTTAGCAAAAGTTTAATAGTGCTAAATACAGCGCAGAGTATGCCTCTACTGTTGTGAATGTTCCCATAAAATTACGTTGTTTATTCAGACAGGGTAAAGGCATAGTCAGACACTAAATATTAGTATTACAATTCGTGTCCGATGCACTAGGCACAATTAGTCCTTTATATGATCAACCTAGTCGATTCACACGACGTTCGGGACATTCATATACATCAATTTATGACATTCGTATACACATAGTTGACGGAGTAAATAAAACGTTTACAATCATGGCAATAACAAAATATTATATTAAAGCAGTAAATAAAACAAAAAGGATCACTCTTTAACCAATTCTGGTATTTAATTGAACGTTAATAAGCAGATGCTAGACGATTTTTGGAGCAAATCTAAATATTTCACGCATACCATTTTGAACCGGAAGATGGAAAAGGCCACTTCCTGTTTAGCGAGGGACGAGCTATTGTTTCTGAAGTTAACCTTATTCACATGTTAGTAATAGTTATGTCCTTATCAATAATTCCTTCAATCTTTCATTGTTGTAATATTTAAAAATATTTACGATTATATACCGACATGTTTTCTTAATATTTTAGGGACCAACAATTATTCGACATAATCAAAGAGTCAAAAGTACTGACAGGCAAATAAAAGGGTGTATTCACTGGTGCGTCAGCATGATCGCTGTTCAATTATATTAGGTGAAAGAAACACTCGGTTTACATTTTATTCAATTACATTGTATTTGTTATCATAATTTAAAATTTTTGCTTTGAAGAGACACCTTTCTATATATAATTATCAAGAACTCATGCAGATCAAGGACTTATATAAGTCCTTGTACAGATGTATGTGTTACAACCGAGCGTTCCGATTATCCAGTGCTGTTAGAATAATGTTTGTCAGGATGACACTGCTTATCAATTTATACTGGTAGGGTTAAAATAACTAAAACACAGGCTGCAGATTATAGATGATTTATCTTGTCTTGCAATTTCTTTCAGTAGAATATAGACACAATAGGTAAATGTAATAGTTCTATGTTCCTGGACTTTCAATAAATTAGTGAATACGTTTCTTGATATAGATTATGCTTGTTTGGTATGTTTGATGAACTATAAATAAACCCCGTATCGCACCTCTATCCGGTGATACGCTTCAAAAGTTCCTCCAAACGTCTGAAAGTCCTAACCGTTTTGATTAAAGTTCCAAAACGTTCTCAAAGATCTGAAGTTTCTCAAAGTTCTAAAAAGTCCAAGTGACATAAAATCGGCTGTTTATATACCCATCCCGACATGGAATTGTCCGAATCCCAACCAACTGACAGATTCTTGTAGGGACCAAACATGTTTGTTTGGTAGCCGACAAGTAACCGTTAGTTACTGACAAAGTCAATGGACTCGTTATCCAAAAGGCTACAGAGGTAATTGTCAGTATATTTCTGTATAAAAGTTGCAAGTACATCTAAATTGTTTTGAGGCGTTTCAATAAAGAATAGTTAGACAACATATTTTTTTCTCCACTGGTACTTGTATTGTTTTATTTACTAAAAATAACTGTGAATGTATGAAATGAGATTATTAAAATACAACTTTTTATTTTACCTGGGTGATCCCATCTGGTGCAAGACCAGGACTGACAGCAACATGTTGATTTGGCACTACCTACAATCAACATAATTTAATGTTATCTGGGTTGAATAGATCTATTACATTATTGAAATTGTAAAAATTATTTATACATTAGTTACATTTTAATAAAATTAGTCCAATCAATCAGACATTTGAAACGCTATTGCAGCCTCATCAAAATTTGATAGATTATAATAATATAATTACACAATGTCATTCACAAACAAATTCAGTGAATCCTGGGCAATTGAATAGAACTGATGACACAGCTCTGTAAACAACGACAAAAAGTGTTACTGTTTCCTTTAAAGAAAAACATATTGTACAATGTGGGAAGATATATGTAATTGTATTGTTTAAATGCAATTCTATATTACCTACAGGTGCAATTCCTGGAAAAGGATCTACAGCAAACTGTGTTGGCGCTACCTACAATCACAGCAAGTGAATATTTCATGACCATACTAATACAAATATAATATCAACTTATTTGTGTGCTTACATATTAAAGTTTTGTATGATATTGTAACTTATTTATTTTTTTGTCCAAAGCAATATTTAATTGTGTTATTAATGTTTGTTTTAATATTTAGCATCATTATTATGCCACTGATGGCTAACAGACGATCAGTTAAGCTAACAACTGTTTCCTTTGTTCCTGGAAGGTTAACCAGTACTCAAGCACACCCCATCTCTGCAAGCAACTGACAACTTTCCTACTTCAGCATCAGTAACAAATGACAATATATATCAATCATCACTGAGACAGTGACTGTGTGGTGATTTGAACTATGACCCTGTAATGATAGTCAGATGTGCTACTGACTGAGCTAACCGGGCACAGCTATTGATGGAATCTAAAATGATATACTTAAAATATGATTTTAAAATATACCATTTAATGTATTTAAGTGTATTCATTTCATTTTTAATGGCTATTCTTTATCTTACAATGGTTACCCTAAATAATAACACATTATTTCTTTTAAACAATTGTAAAGTATTCTCAGTGACAATCCTGTCATTCTTTTTAAACTCTATTTATAAAAATTTATATTAACAGTTAAACTACCATTATAGTTGTGCTCATCAGCAAAAAATAAACACAATGACAGGAGCTGAAAACATAAATTACAATGGATACAATTAAACCATTTTCAAAGATTGGTAGAATGTGGGGCAGAAGTCAAATGGATAAAGTGTTGGCTGCTCATGCCTGAGGTTGCGGGTTTAATCCCCAGCTCGATCAAATGCCTCTCATAAAACAACACTCAGTATTTGTGCTACCCAGGGAGCCGACTCGAGAGTGGTTGATATAAGCTCTGAGCTTCCATCGCAATCAACTAAAATAAATAAGTATGACCTAAATTATTATTAAATTTAGTTACATATATAAAATGTATAGTCAGTTACTCACCAGCACAGTTGGCTATATAATGATTCAAACTCTTGACCCCTTGATTGAAAGTCTGACACATTACCCACTTAGTGTGACATATTGCAATTTCTTAGAAGCCTTGTAAAGATTTTTTATTTTGCTTCTCTGGAGACAACAAATCAGATATTAAAAAAATTGAAAAGCTGTACATAAACACCTTATTTATGAGCTTAGTTACCAACCAGAGGGGGGGGGGGGGGGGGGGGGGGGGTAGTAGTTTTAGAGCACTGAATCCATGTTCGATTGGGGGGGGGGGGGGGGGCTGGAGTTCGATCCTCTGCCACAACTATGTGTGGTGTCTTTGGGTAAGACGCTTTTTCCGCATATGCTTAGTACTGGTTCTACCAAGGAAGACTTCGAACGTGATTTGTCTAAGTTGTAAACTGGTACCAAGATTCACAATAGTTGCTTAGTAAAATTAATAAGTTTAAACTAAACTCTCGTTTACATGTACATGTTCGACTTAAACACAACATAAACTAAGATTATCACACGTACCGGCGTTTACATCTATCCACTTATTCCATATAAAAGACATTATTATTACCGAAACATTAACTTTTCATGTTAACTGTCAATCTTGGATTTTAGCGGTAATAGAAAACTCCGAGTATTCCGAATGTTCCAAGTTAATCATGCGCATTGACAGGGAACCTTCTTGATATTTAGCCTATACCTTTGTGCTTGATTCGGAGAATTGAGCAAGGTGTTCCGAATGGGAACCTTCTTGATAAATAGTCTCTTCCTGAAAGGAGGTTATTTATAGTGCAAACTGAAAACAGGCTGTCTGCTTTCTCAGATAAATATGACTAAATTTAAGTAATAAAGTGCCTTAAAATGACTTTTGATAATGAACAATCAATGAATAAAGTTCTCTACAATATATATCATCAATATGTAGACAAAATGTGCTGATTTATAACAAGTAGGATGAATTACAGACAGATAAATATGTGAGTAAAATGCATCAAAGTTTCCGTCAAGTTGTAACGGTGACCTTTATCATCAACTGTAACTGTTATCATAAGCAGTAAATGATATTTATGAAAAGAAAATACTAATGTATAAATAATGCCTTTAAAACACATGAGCTTGGAGCTTAGAGCAGTATTTAACAAAGTGAAGCTATGATAGAATTACTAAAATAATTTGTCTAAACAATGCAACTAGGGTTTACATTACATATGTATAAATCCTCGTATTTATCAAGGGCATTCTTTAGGGACTTCCATGTAATTCTATATTGTTCAGAAGTGTTACATAATCAAACATAATCAAAATGGCTCCATATTACAACGAGTTTAACAATTTAACAAAAGTAAGCCACTAAAATAAATTTCAATATACAATGTATATGTATCTATTTCCCCTTTTTTCAATTTAATGTTAACTATACAGATAATAAGTAAATTTAGTACGAGGTAAAAACACTATCTTAATATAATTTTTACCCTTTCTACCTTACGCAACACATCCTCTCTTATTATAAAAAGATACGTTTACTTTTCATTCTTAAATATAATAACTTAATTTAAAAACGTCTACATCGTATCACAACACATATACCAATGTAGGATTTGTTTAGATGCTAGGAAGAGAAACCAATATGTGTTTTTCCTTTTGATATTAACAGCTTCTAGATTACTGATTAAATATTATAACGATAAAACAATATATATATGTTATCTAAATGAACGCTTTATAAACTCTTTTTAAATTACATACATTTAACTAAAATAAAACCATGTCAACCCTGTCTTAAGCAGCCAGTCAAAGCAAGGAGCCACATTTACATTTAAAGACATGCTTAATACAGGTTGATTTACCCTGAAAGCATAGAAATGAGGAATAGAAAATGTGGTTGCTTAAGACAGGGGGCTGCTTAATAGAGGTGGCCACTTATACAGGCTTTACTATACATAGAAACACTTTAAACATTTATATTTTATAAACATTTTTAACAATACTAAATGTGTTAATCTGTATTGTTTACAGGTATAGGTATCGCAAAAGCATTGAATTAAAAAATCCACTCAGGTCAATGTATGCTTTTCCCGTTTATAATCGTATATCTTGAACCAGTGACAAATTTGAGTCCAGGCAAATGCCGCAGATTTTGTTTTTTACTGTGTTTTGGACACAAATGTTACAAATGTTACAATTAAGTCATATGGGAAATATAATAGTTGTGTGAGACGTTCTATTCTCAGTTGTATGCCTTATACTACCCATTACCCTCCCACATCACTTTACACTTCTCCCCGGCCACTCCCTCGGTAACATGATCGCCGTCTTGACGTTTGTAAACCATAAAGCCTCTGTACTTTCGTAGAAAGTGGTTCGCAGACATAATTATCAAGGTAATATTTTGAATAAAAACTTTCGTAATATGGTAATTTATGAATTTTATTATGACCGAAACAACACTGAAGCAAAATTGCGTTCTTGACAGGCCCCGTGTTATTTTGTCCAAACGGATCTATATTGAAACTGTCAATAGCCCATCGGCCCAAATATTAATTATTGAATGAGTATTGATATTAATTTTTGTTTACAAAGAAAAATCAAGACTTTATGTAAATACTCGAGCTCCATATGGCTATGTACGTTTATGTTGTATGTTGATGTGTATTTTATCACATTTTTAATTAAACGATTGTCGACCAGATTTTCAAAATGGTGGTTTCCCACAATCCTCGATATCGGTTGACGCTGCGGAGCAATCTACGTAATATGTACGTTTGCTCTATATGAATGACGAAGATGCTTTCTTTATCGTCTATTTTAATCCTCACTCTCTCATGCTAAAACGGGATGCCTCCACCCCCACCCCCACTTCAGGGATTATTTGACGGAGGGATCCAAATTTTAACAATCGCACACACCATTTTACCGTCGCATTTACTCGTAGTCTTTTTTGTCAAACAGGCGAGCGTGATTAGCTGGAAAAAATTTTATTTGTATCGATCAGTGAAGTGGCTGTCCGATCTTGGATTTGGCGCATCTGCACTTTAGCTCGATCCTCCGAGTTCCGTTCATTGTTCAAACAGCACAAAAATTGTGTTTGATTTGGAACCGGAGGACGAGCCAATGTGATTCTATGGATTGTTCACTGATTTCCGTCTTGTGCTGTTTCATCATCCGGGTGGTGAATTAGTTATTTGTGAAACACTGTCTGTGTCAAGTCGTAGGTGTTGCAGGTGTATACTGGTCTTGTCTCTTTAAGATGGCCCAAATCGTCAAAATCGGGTTGAAACGATCATTGTATAGCAGTAAAAATTATGCTAATTTAAAGACATAGTGTTGTTTAAAACCTCGCTTCCATTTCTTGTGGCCAAAGTCATCACTTTAGCGGAGGTGACCGAATGTGATTCACTTGAATGTCATGACTGGTCATATGTCCGGCGCACATGTCTGGACTGCGTTTATTAACAACGATATGTAACTAAATTTGCTATTTGGTGCCCTGAATTTAGCAAATAATGCGTGCTAATTTGAGGTTGAGACAGTAACCAGGAAAATAAATTCGACATTATTAGCGAATAGTTAGATGGCCGCGTAAAATAGTGATAAAATCAAGTGCACCCCTTTATGTTTATATTATTTGATTAAAAGCTATTAACATTGCAATTACACAATTTTTATTGCATTATTATTTAGTTCGAATATCTTGTTTTGCCATATATTTACAACCAAGAGAAATGCACTTCTTTCAACCCAGTTTAAGTGCTGCCCGTTTTCTATAGTAAGCATCATTGACCGTGGACACGTGCATGAATACACTTTAGTCATAACAAAAAATAAATAGCAGGGAATAAAGGCAGTGACAATAAAAAAGAAAGTTTGGATTAAAATGGAGGAGAAAACTAACACAAACTACATGCTGTGCTACTGTTCTTTCAGGCATCGTTCATATTCTTCAAGTTGTGTGCATACTATAGTATTCAGTAAATTTGAATACCGGGCTACTGGCGAAGGGAAACATACAAAGTAGTTCCTCGAATTGAAGAATTTCAATAACAACAAATAACAGCAAATAAAAAAATAACCAGATATATTCTTTGTTATATTATATAATTCTGTAAATCAACTTGATGATCTTAACTCAAATGTAAATCTTCAAACAATGTCAAGTTGCCATATACAGAAAAGAAAAGGCGTTACGTATATAAAAGTCCAGTTGATTCCAAGTTATTCCCAGGAATCGTAACTGGCGCCAATATCCGAAAACGTTTATACCGTGGAGAGCGTGGTCCAGTGGTAGAGCATTTGACTCGTGATCGGAGGGTCGTGGGTTCGATCCTCCGCCAAGGTTTTGTGTTGTGACCTTGAGCAAGACACTTTCCCACATGTGCTAAGTACTAGTTCTAACTAGGAAGACTTCGAGCTAGATTTGCCTAAGTTGTAAGAACTTGTTTCACAATCGATGTTAAATAAATAAGTTTAAACCATCAGTTAACCCATTACTCTTTGTGCTGATCTTGATGACGAGAAGAACAGCGCCTGAGAACCTAGCTATAAGGTAGAAGAAGGTCTAATCCACTTGATGGACCAGTGGTAGGGTTGGGAGATGATGAGAGCGGGTATCGGGACTGTGGCTGGGGTTGAGGCAAACATGTCACGTTTGAAACATAAAACTTTACTACAAAAATTAAATAACTGATATCTGACATATAGAAATATGTTATTGTTATGCTATTAGCCATAGTTTTGTATCAAGATGTACATAAGAGCTGGTGCCTTTATATTTATAATTATTTTGTGTTTTTGTCTGTATCTACATAATACGTACAAGGGACATAACCATAAGGAATAACATTACTAAATCCGGATTGTATGGTGGCTCATGTATACTTTGTCGACTTGTCGTTCTGGCGGAGAGATCATGGAGATGCAATGCTAACATTAAAGGTTATAAGACAGATTAAAAAGAAGAAAACCACAAATGGCATGGTAATGGTTGTGGTTTTGTGTTAGTTAACGCCCGATCAGTTGAAAGTGATTTTAAAACTATGCTTAGTCATAGATTTATTTCGGGATGTTTTAATGCATTTATATCTGATGAAAAAGTAATTATCATATACATGATAACAGAAGTAAATATTAAATCATCGTTAAACATGCGACTATTAACCGTACATATGATTAATATGAAAGCGTCATGGAAAAGAGATTGTTTATTTTATGCAGTAACTTTAAAAGTCGTCATGCAGTTAAAACTGCATTTGCACATGCTTAGCGATAATTTATAGAAATTTATTTGTACTTAAGAAATAAGATATTTATACTTGTACAGTAAAGAAACACATAGCGGCACAGTGGAACACTATGAACGCGGATTCGAACTTGTAATCGATAAATTGTAATTATGCTTTTGACATTATTGGAGAATGCAGAACAACAAGAAATATTAATTAATTATATTTTATTTTTGCATTGTTTGGTCACGACTCAAAATAACGGGCTGCCCTCAAACAAACAAAAAAATACAATCCCCTTCATTGGGCAATTTTTTTACATACATCACAATCCCCTTCATGGGGCAAATATTTCACAGGCAATTGTATATTTTCTATTCCGTTTCATTTCACATGAAACGCTCAGATGAATGAAACCAATCCTGGGTAACAGCGATTGGAAACACAAATTATATTTATGTTAAACAATTACATATTTCGCTGACCGCCAATACAAAAACATGATATAAGCAGTTATGGCGATATCAAATTCAAATAAATATACAAAATGGTTATACTATATATAAATGTGTTCTTTTTTTAACAAGTAAAACTGAATAAGTAAATGTAGTAATGAGTTATTGTAAGCTGAGCTTCTTCTTTTTAGGAACGCTTTGGTTAAAATCTTGGCAACTTTGCTTTGATCACTTAGTATGATATATTTAATTTTTTCTGTACAGTCAAGAGTTAAATATGTTATTAATGTTTACACGGAATATATCACTTCTTGTATCATCATAGCATGAACAGTTAAGTAAAAAATGTAGTTCGTTTTCACTGGAGCTTGAATCACAGAATATGCAGCAGTCTTTGATTTGGGTTCTTGCCAGCATATCGACCAGTTTCGGTCCTAAGAGGAAGAATGCCCCAGCGAAATTGGACTAGAGTAGAACGTTCACTCTTGTTAAATGTCATTTGGACATACATTTCAGTGACAAAGGTGTTTTTGAACAGAATATAAGTCCTAATTTTGGGTAAACTTTTTATCTTTTGTGTCACGATTCTAGAGAAATAGTCTCGTACAAGTAGCATGTAATGACGAAAGATAAACGGGAGTTTTATTTAGAAAGCGGTTAATCAAACCAAGTTCCTGCATTATATATTTAACACTTTTTAATTGGTTGTGGATAAAAAAGAAAGAAGCGAAACTAAGTTAATATTATGACGTTTCATGCGGCATGTCATTATTTGATACGTGTAATTACAAGAATGTCTACGTAAACATCATAATGCATATCGAAGGATGGAAGCCCAGTTTCGACCGAAATTCAATTATCATTAAAAAATTAAAACACACTGTCACCATGGTGACATGACGACTGGAGATGCACGCTGTTATCCTGTTAATTTCTTTATTGTCTTTTAAATGGTCATATTATATGTGGCTATCTATCAAACTGATCACAACTTCAGATTATACTGAGATGTAGATAACAAAATCGTTTCAGATAGTGTTATGAAAGCAGGTTGATCATATATTCGGTTCCATTTATATTTGCCATTTCACGTAAAATTCTCAAAAAGTAGGGGCAAATGGTTACTCAATTTGGCAAAAAAGAAAGCAGTTGGGAATAAAGTTACTATACAAACATTCATATGTCATTTCCTTAGTTTGTACCATTTGGAAACGCATTAAGTATACGGATTGTGAGAATGTACCATATATGTAGTTGCTTACAAAGAGAAATATATTTTACCGCGTTTTCTTTTAAAAGGGGCACTATCATGTTTGTTAATTTTTCACGTAACTCTGTTTCTCAAAATTATATTTTTACACAATGCAAATAAGTATCATCATATCATGTTATGAATAACAATGTCATCGACGACGACAACGACGGCGACGACGACGACGACAACGACAACGACAACGACAAGGACTCACACCACTATTATCTCCCTTGAGTACTCCGGACCTACAGATGAAGGAGGTAGAAATAAAACTTTAGTTCTCTTTTTCTTCTTTTTTTAGGGCTTTGTACTGCAATGATTTATTTTTTCTTAGCATGAGTTAAATGGTCAGTATTTTAGAAATCACCACTGAACATTTGTTGCTGATACAAGCTTTATGGACAGTTCTGTGTCATTTCAGAATTGTTGGTTCGAACCGCATCGTGGGCGAATAGTTGATATATTGTTACTCTGAAATTGATAGGTCTCACAAAAGCATTGAATTTTAAAAAAACACAACTTGGTTAAGGTCTGCTTTTTTCCCTTTATAATTGCACATCTTGAACTAGAGAAGAATTTGAGCCAAGACACATGCTGCAGAGTTTTATTTTTCACTGTGTTTTGGACATAAATGTTACAATGGAGCCCTATGGGAAATGTAATAGTGGTGTGAGACGACAACGACAACACCACCACCACTACCACCACCAACAACAACAACGACAACGACGACGACGACTACGACTACGACAACGACACCGACGACTACAACAACTACATCTACAACAACAATAGCTATACTTTGGTTTTACAGTTTTAATCGATAAAATAAAAACACACTAAGAAAACACAACATGTGAATTTGAAGATTGTATTAGTTTTAACCTATTTATTTTACATCGAAGCAAATTATTACAACTTATCCTTTACTAAGCATATGCGGAAAATGTGTCTTGCTCAAGGACATCACACATAGCCGCGGCGAAGGATCGAACCCACGATCCAGCGATCATGGGCCAATGCTCTACCACTGGACCACGCATTCCAGATATATATTCCTGCTTTCAAAATTATCGTTAAATTCTTACATAAACACACGGGAATATAAAATCAATATTTCGACACCCATAGACGTTTATTTATATGGATTTTTCAGTATTAGTATCTGAAACTTAACTTGAACAGTTTTGACCGAACTAGTTGCGTCGAGATAAAATCTGTACTACGTTGAATTGCATCAATTATATTGAATGACAAAAGGGTGCAGGACATAATAGCGTAATAAAGCACATATTTAAGATCGTATCTTAAGCTATCTTTTAGTTGCTTTGTTATTTAAATCAGCATTTTACAATAGCATCGTATGTTTGTCTGTTTTTATTTGCATGTGCCTGTGTGCGCCCGTGCGTATCTTTAACTATTTTAGACAAGGCTCGCTCAAGTATTCAATAATTGAAACTGTTTTACGCAATAAATACATTTTCGTTCACAATCTACTTCCAGTATTAAGTACATGTAAATATTAATTTGAATATATATTGTCTTGTCCCAACCCCATTCCATGTTGAAATAAAATATGTTTAAACTATATATTGTCTTGAGAACTGTAAATAAATAATTTGTTTGGTCTTTGTCATGTGTAGTATAGTAATGCATGCATTACATGTATTTTGTATTTTGTAACGAGAAACTGTAACATTTTAAATTACTAAAATATTATTCTTCATTTTTCTTTTTCTTCTTCATTCACTCTTCTTCTTCTTCATTTTCCTTTTCTTCTTCTTTTTCTTTTTCTTCTTCTTCATTCACTCTTCTTTTTTTTCTTTTGTTCTTTCCATGTCACGATGATCTCGTATCTGCGTTTTTTTACATGTAGCGAGAGCAGATGAGTGGTCCAGTGGTTAACGCCTTGGATTGCAAACCCAGGGGTCGCAAGTTCGATTCCCCGCTCCTCCAACTGAAAAAAAACTTATCAGACCTTCGGGTGAGACTCTAACAAAATCGAGGTCCCACGCATCGGTTCTTAACACCGGGCATGTAAATGAACCAGGGGCGCTACAAAAGGGTCTTCTGTATCTCTGCACTATCCTCCAAAAAACTCAAATTACAAATACTCTGCTGGAGGCATCGCCCACTTGGAAAATCGTTTGCGACGACAAACACAATTATCATCATCATTACATATAGCGTCAATATATTTTAAAAGAATGTTGAAAATGTCAATTTAAAGCTATGCATATAAAAGAGTATTCGTATACCACTGACGCTCCTGCAAACATTATAATTATACAAAACATAACACATATATAGATCTGCTGCAAAGATGATGATGCACTTTTATACATTGTTCTCCAATTTTCCTGGATATTTGATATGCAGCTTTTACAAAATATATGCACTTTCTGCATAAATCAACGCCGGTTTACCACACTGGTTATTTGCTATCTAAACATATTATGCCTGCGTAAAACATGACAGTGGTGTTACAGGGGGAAAAAGTTGTTAAGTCGCTGTTTAAAAATTTAAACTTATTTATTTTACTTCAAAACAAGTTCTTACAACTTAGGCAAATCACGCTCGAAGTCTTCTTGGATAGAACCAGTACTAAGCATATGCGGAAAGGTGTTTTGCTCAAGGGCACCACACATAGCCGTGGCGGAGGATCGAACCCACGACCCTCCGACCATGGGTTCGGTGCTCTAGCACTGGACCAAGCGCTCCATAAAGTCGCTGTTATAAATGTTTAACCCGAGGACACGGGTATATATATACATATATGTATAATTTGTGGTTTATGATTTCTAGGTTAAAAAAATTAAAGGAAAGCAATTAACCCAACACTGGAACTGTACATAAACTAATGGTTTGACCCCACAATACAGTCCTATATCCCAATCAATGGCATTCTGTGCGGACCAATAACTCTAAAGTAACGTGGGATTTGGCGGACGGACGGAGAGAGAAAGGAGAGATATACCCCTGCTTGCTATTCCTCATTTTCACTTATAATGATAGATATACCGAATTGCTCGGACATTAATGTACTTACAATAGTATATATATATATATACAAAACTGATATTTATCATTTCAAATCTAAATGATATATAAATATATTTTACCTGTGAAAATTATATATCATATTAACATTATGTACTTTTTCATTCTTCCGGTAATAACAACCCATTGTGAAAAGATGCAAAACTATAATTTATGTATTGGTTTAACGCACACCATGGCAGAGTGGTCTAAGACAGAGTCCTCTCAAGATTACTTACCTCTCACCATTAATGCCGTAGGTTCGAGTGCCGCTCGCTGAGGCCAAGTGGTCTAAGCCGCCGCCTCAAGACCACATTCCTCTCACCACTTAAGTCGTAGGTTCGAGTGCCACTCACTGAGGCTGAGTAGTCTAAGTCGTCGCATCAAGACCACTTATCTCTCACCGCTAATGTCGTAGGTTCGAGTGCCGCTCGCTGAGGCCAAGTGGTCTAAGCCGCCTCCTCAAGACCACTTATCTCTCACCGCTGATGTCGTAGGTTCGAGTGCTGCTCACTGAGGCCAAGTGGTCTAAGCCGCCTCCTCAATACCACTTACCTCTCACCGCTAATGTCGTAGGTTCGAATGCCGCTCGCTGAGGCCAAGTGGTCTAAGCCGCCTCCTCAAGACCACTTATCTCTCACCGCTGGTGTCGTATGTTCGAGTGCTGCTCCCTGGGGCCAAGTGGTCTAAGCCGCCTCCTCAAGACCACTTAACTCTCACCGTTAATGTCGTAGGTTCGAATGCCGCTCGCTGAGGCCAATCGGTCTAAGCCGCCTCCTCAAGACCACTTATCTCTCACCGCTCATGTCGTAGGTTCGAGTGCCGCTCACTGAGGCCAAGTGGTCTAAGCCGCCTCCTAAATACCACTTACCTCTCACTGCTAATGTCGTAGGTTCGAGTGCCGCTGCCTCAAGACCACTTACCTTTCACCGCTAATGTCGTAGGTTCAAGTGCCGCTCACTGAGACCAAGTGGTCTAAGGTGCCGTCTCAAGATCACTTATCTGTCACCGCTTATGCCGTAGGTTGGAGTGCCGCTCACTGAGACCAAGTGGTCTAAGGTGCCGTCTCAAGATCACTTACCTCTCACTGCTTATGCCGTAGGTTCGAGTGCCGCTCGCTGAGACCAAGTGGCCTAAGGAACGGCCTCAAGACTTCTTACCTCTCACCGCTGAGTGCCGCTCGCTGAAGCCAAGTGGTCTAAAGCGCCGTTTCAAGATCACTTACCTCTCACCGTTAATACCGTAGGTTGGAGTGCCGCTCGCTCCAAAAACTTTATGTTAATTGAAAATTGCCATATATATCCTGAATTGTATTGAAAATGGCGATAAAACCCATTTAAACAAACAAACAAACAAACAAACAAACAAACAAACAAACAAACAAACAAACAAACAAACAAACAAACAAACAAACAAACAAACAAACAAACAAACAAACAAACAAACAAACAAACAAACAAATAAATAAATAAATATCAGGCAATCAGGCAGTGGTAAGATTTCCATAGTAATGAAAAACACATGTCTGTCTGTCTGTCTGTCTGTCTGTCTGTCTGTCTCTCTCTCTCTCTCTCTCTCTCTCTCTCTCTCTCTCTCTCTCTCTCTCTCTCTCTCTCTCTCTCTCTCTCTCTCTCTCTGTATGTCTCTCTCTCTGTCTCTCTCTCTCTCTCTCTCTCTCTCTCTCTCTCTCTCTGTATGTCTCTCTCTCTGTCTCTCTCTCTGTCTGTCTCTCTCTCTGTCTGTCTCTCTCTCTCTCTCTCTCTCTCTCTCTCTCTCTCTCTCTCTCTCTCTCTCTCTCTCTCTCTCGTTAGGTGTTTTTATTGTGATTTATTTTGGTGTGTTTTTTTGTTTATGTTCTGTCATTAAAAATGTATATGTTATGCTCTCGTATACCATTGGAGGAAATAAAATATCTTATCTTATACCTGAAATAAAACAAATTCTATCATCTTTATAATTAGAACTAAGGTGTGCGGGTCTGTTGCAACGTTTCCTTTGTTCATTTCAATGAAAACCAAACTTGTATGGATATTTCATTGTGCAATATACAGTAGGATGGTCAGCACATTTCAAAGAAATCAACAAACAATCAAGTGTATAAAACTGTCAGTAAGTTTCAAACAGAAGGAGAGTCAAACACAGATTAAATATATAGTGTTTGGCATTCATCCCGATTATATGTTAAAAAATCCAGTGCGAAAAGATGTTATGAAATCATAAATATAATTTATATTTATTTTATATTTTATGTTTTTGATTAGTAATAATTAAAGATATAACCGGAACTTAAACTTACATATTATGCTTATTTCATATATTTCGCTGATTGGCTAAGACGACATACAGTCATGCATGGGTAAAGGTGTAAGAGCTTCAGGGAATTTGGCAAGCCCCTCCTTCGACGAAAGCAATATTTAAAATGTTTTAGCAAATACTTTCGTACACAATGTATTGATAAACGAGTTTAAAAAATACTATTCAAATAACTTTACATACATGTTCACAAACTGAAAGGAATGCTTACAATGGTTTGATAATAAGGCACGGCTTGTCTTTATCCTTATCCTTTCAAAAGTATAAAATAGATATAATATGTCACAATACAAGGATATACATTATATATATGATAGTTTAAGGCTGTTAGGTGTATCGTTCCTATTAGATTGAATAATTGCATTACGTTATTTTATATTAATGTGAAGGAAAACGAAATCTAGCATATGACAAATATACAATTACGTATTTAGAAAATAGGTTAAGAAAAATCATTTTTAAATGTCTTGTACTCTGAAACATTTTTTTTAATGTGTGCTTTTTTGATATATTTATAATTAACTACATGTACTTTAACAAATTAAATGTTTGGTCATTACATGCTTTAATGCATTTTTATATTATTATCCATATCTTTGCAATCATTATATTTTGCGGAAAAGCAATAATCCTGTTGGCTCACCTATCAAAGTATTTGTGAAACGGTTACTGCGTGTTCATATGGTATTCACGTGATATGTATAAGCCGTTTACTTAAGAGGTGCAATTATCCCACGCAGTGTTTGATTTATTATTTATTTGTTGTCTGTCTGTTTTGATATATACGATGTCATTCCAAAACTAATACCGAGCATGTTTTACCTGCGTGCATTTATATTAGTACATTATAATTATCGATGTGTTTATCCTTACTTACGTCGTGTAATGATGCATGCGATATACAATTCTAATATACGCGATATCTTGATTGGTGCGTTTAAATTGGCGTGGTAGATCATCAGAACCTCGATGGAGAGTCGTTTGTGAGTTCGATCCCCGACCAATCTTTGTCATTTACTCACATATGTTTAGTACTGATTCTTCATAGGAATACACTGAGCGTAATTTGTCTAAGATGTTTAACTGCCGTCTGTTTTTTTAGACATTTTCATTCACAATAACAAACTACCCCGGTCTTGCACCTGTACATCAATCACAATAATAAACAACCCCGGTCTTGTACCTGTACATCAATCACAATTATAAACTACCCCGGTCTTGTACCTGTACATCAATCACAATAATAAACTACCCTGGTCTTGTACCTGTACATCATTCACAATAATAAACTACCTGTACATCAATAACAATAATAAACTACCCCGGTCTTGTACCTGTACATCAATCATAATAATAAACTACCCCTGTCTTGTAATCAGCGCACATTACATCTGAGCAAAGTGAAGATATACTCAAAAGTTAAACAACTATAGCACACTGAAATTATATAAACATATATTATATATATTAATACAATCCTATGAAGTGCTATTGAAAAGTGTCAACCTGAGAAAATGATATTGACCGAGGCAACGCCGAGATTATCTTTCGATGGTTGATAATTTTCAATAGCGCCCAAACAGGAATGTAATATTTATTTTATTATACCGAAAAACGACAAGTGTTTCGGTTGGCACATTTCAATGTAACATTTTGATGGATGAAATATTTTTTTTCAGAAATTTATGTTAAAACTATTTAACATTTGTCAAATGCCTATATTAAAATATGCTCACAATACACTATCAGAAATTATTTCAAATTCCATTTTGACAACACATTTGCATTTGTATGTATTTCTCCATTTATTTATTATTATTGCTTTAAAATTTGTTTTGCCCAACAGATTTACAAAGATAAACAATTCGATTCACTGAGATTTATCTTCTTATATATAATCTACAGATATCCGGTTGAAATTATATTTAAAAAAAAACAACTTCTTAAAAAAATATATATATTATATATTGACATGTGTCCCCTAATTGAACTCTCGGGGCGTGAATGTGAAGTTTCAGTTTAATTGGCTTTGTAGTTTCAGAGAAAGTGCTGCTAACAGACGACAGACGACAGACGTCAGACGACAGACGACATACAACGGACGACAGACAACGCGCCATCGCATAAGCACTTCTGGCCTTTGGCTAGTAGAGCTAAAAAACTAAATGATAATCTAGCAATTAGTTTATAATGGCTTGACTGGTATAAACCATACTTACACATCCAACCTCTGTACGAGAGGAGAATTCTCAGTAAATACCGCCGGATGTACAGAAGAATGATGAAGAACACAAATCCTGCTAATGTTGATGTCAGCAAGCTTCTAACTAACAGAGGCCAATCTAAAAAAAGAACAAATAAAGCTTGTAAGTAGAACAGATGTATCTACAAATAAAATAGCAATATTTCACCACCACAGCCTATTAATCTTGCTCTAAAGCCTCACCTATATCGCCAATATTTCTTTGAATCTTAACAGTAAAACTACTCATTTAAATCAAACATCATATATTATGGCTATTCTGTCCAATAACTTATAATGTATTTTGTCGCTGTGTATAAATTTATAATTTTGTTGACCAAATACCAAATTATGGCCAGAGATAAAGTCACTCATTGGTTTTAGTATCAGGTTTTGTTTGTTCCAGCTGTAAAAATTTGTTTCAGAGTCAATGTAAAATAAATAAATAACTTTACAAAAATGTTACACTTGCGGAGGGCGGTAGTGCAGTGGATAATGTTCGCTGCCCACGCCAGGTGTTGCAGGTTAAACACCCAGGTCGACCTAATGCCTCACAAATAACAACGCTCAGTATTGAGTCTACCCGAAGTGAACCCTTAAACTAAATCTTACCACTCGGTATATGTAGAGCATTCTCTATCCTCCGTAACCGTGAAGTCAGTGGTTGTGTGAAGTCCCAGTCTGTGACGAGCAGCAAGAACGGTAGCAGAACCATCACGCCCAGATTCCACAGTTTTGTAGGCCACATCCCATTCTTGATTAGATTTCTGTAAATATAAAATGATTGATTGAATATTTAGCGTCAGTTTTATGCCCTTCCCCATCACGTATGGAGAATCCACACCTGACTATAACTGATTGTTTATTATAGGATTAAATTCACGCACAAATCAAATAAAGTCCAAGGAGTTTATGTCAGATAAGTGCATTAATCGACATTCTTTACACATGCATAAAAAACAGAAAAAAATAATTTAAACCTTATAATTTCAATCCTGATGATTATCTTTAATTTGAGACTCCTCAAGTGAATGAAAAAACAAAACAAAAATAACTATACGTTGCAAAATAAACACATAAGAAAACATCACCTCTGTCCTGGTTGAAATCAAATTCTCTAGATCTAATATCAAATAATATCAGAATGTCTATTGTTTCCATTATCAGATGAACTCTGTAACATTAGATGGTTTATTGTAAAATGATGAAATATTTCGAGGTGAAACAATTAAGCACCCGCCTTTTATCTCTCAATTTAGACAAATAAACCCCCCTTAATTCCAAGAAATACCCACACAGTGTAGATGCTGACGTCATTGTTTAGTTTTTGTCTACACGATTGTTTTTTTTAAAAAATGTGTCAATATTTACGAATGTCATATAAATCCACGCTCATTGATGGAGAATCCGAATTTGGAACCTTTTAAACGACTTTTACATGCAAAGTTTGTGTAGCTATCTATAAAACAATACAAGAGGCCCAAGAGGGCCTGAGGACGCTCTACTGACTCATAGTGGCCATAGCACTTTTTGAAATTCTCCTATGCAATAGAAATATTGGGGCGGGGTCATTTTTAACCTTCTAAAGGACACGATTTTAACAAATCTAACAAAACTATAGTTGGTCATCATTATTATATAATCATTTTGAAAATATGCTGTGCCATTCATGAGAAGAATATTTTTTAAGTTTTGGACTATTTTTAGTAACGGCGACCACCTTGAATTTCAGATCGAAAAAAATCAATCTTCTGTATAGTTTCCTATGCAACAGAAACATGCATGTGAAGTTTCAGTTTAATTGGTCTTGTGGTTTCAGAAAAGATGAAAGAAAAAGAGAATTTTCTGTTTTCCCACAGTATCCCTATGTAAAATTCTAAGTCCCTTTACAGAGCCCCTATAAATTCTTATCTGCAATCAAACCCCTACACATAGGGATAATTTATGCCAAATATGTGCAAATCTGACATACATGTTCTTAAGAAAACGATTTTAGTAAATCCCAATTTGTACCCTTTTGGGGCCCCTCCTGACCCCTTAAGACAGTGGAACCCATTCATTTTTACAATCTGAACCTCCTTCACCTAACAATGCTTATGTGAAGATATAGGCAAAATCATTTCCATTTAAAAAAAATAAAAAAATATGACGGGTCCCCTAATTGAACCCTCGGGACCGGGTCATATTTAACCTTAGGGAAATCATTTGAACAAATCTAACAATACTATATTGGTCATCATTACTACATAAACATTTTGAAAATCCTCTGGGCCGTTTATGAGAAGAAGATTTTTTAAGTTTTGGACTATTTTTAGTAACGGCGGCCATCTTGAATTTCAGATCGAAAAAAAAATCTTCTGTATAGTCTCCATTGCAACAGAAACATGCATGTGAAGTTTCAGTTTAATTGGCCTAGTGGTTTCAGAATAGATGAAAGAAAATGAGAATTTTCTGTTTTCCCATAGTATCCCTATGTAAAATTCTAAGTCCCCTTACAGGGCCCCTATAAATTTTAGCCCCTAAATTCTTATCTGCAATCAAACCCCTACACAAAGGGGTAATTTATGCAAAATATGAACAAATCTGACATACCGGTTCTTAAGAAAACGATTTTAGTAATTCCAAATGTGTACCCTTTTGGAGCCCCTCCTGACCCCCTAAGACAGTAGAACCCATTCATTTTTACAAATCTGAACCTCCTTCACCAAACAATGCTTCTGTGAAGATATAGGCAAAATCATTTCCATTTAAAAAAAAATATATATATATAACAATGACATGTGTCCCCTAATTGAACCCTCGTGGCGGGGTCATTTTTAACTCTAGGGACACAATTTGAACAAATCTAACAATACTATAGTTGATCATCATTACTACATAAACATTTTGAAAATCTGTTGGGCCGTTCATGAGAAGAATATTTTTTAAGCTTTCGACTAGTTTTAGTAACGGCGGCCATCTTGAATTTCAGATCGAAAAAAAAAATCTTCTGTATAGTATTCTATGCAACAGAAACATGCATGTGAAGTTTCAGTTTAATTGGCCTAGTGGTTTCAGAAAAGATGAAAGAAAAAGAGAATTTTCTGTTTTCCCATAGTATCCCTATGTAAAATTCTAAGTCCCCTTACAGGGCCCCTTTAAACTTTAGCTCCTAAATTCTTATCTGCAATCAAACCCCTACACATAGGGATAATTTATGCAAAATATGAACAAACCTGACATACCGGTTCTTAAGAAAACGATTTTAGTAATTCCAAATTTGTACCCATTTGGAGCCTCTCCTGACCCCTTAAGACAGTGGAACCCATTCGTTTTTACAAATCTGAACCTCCTTCACCAAACAATGCTTCTGTGAAGGTATAGGCAAAATCATTTCCATTTTAAAAAAAAATAAATAAAAAAATATCATAATGACATATATCCCCTAATTGAACCCTCGGGGCGGGGTCATTTTTAACTCTAGGGACACCATTTGAATAAATCTAACAATACTATAGTTGATCATCATAACTACGTAAACATTTTGAAAATCTGGTGGGCCGTTCATGAGAAGAAGAATATTTAAGTTTTGGACTATTTTTAGTAACGGTGGCCATCTTGAATTTCAGATCGAAAAAAAAGTCTTCTGTATAGTCTTCTTTGCAACAGAAACATGCATGTGCAGTTTCAGTTTAATTGGCCTAGTGGTTTCAGAGAAAGTGCTGCTAACAGACGACAGACGACAGACAACAGACGATTGACGACAGACAACGCGCCATCGCATAAGCACTTCTGGCCTTTGGCCAGTAGAGCTAAAAAGGAGAGGTCAGCAAGCTAGTTTATAGAGTTGAATTTTGGTAAAACGCTTGATAAATTAGATAATGATTAAGAACGAATGTAAGATTCTTTTTATCACATAACTCAGGAATATGTTACTACTGCTTTAACCTCGTCAATCGCACTCTCTCTATATCCAAAATAATCTAAAAGAGGAGAGGTCAGCAAGCTAGTTTATAGAGTTGAGTTTTTGTAAAACGCTTAATAAATTAGATAATGATTAAGCACGAATGTGAGATTCTCTTTATCACATAACTCAGGAATATGTTACTACTGCTTAAACCTCGTCAGTCGCACTCTCTCTCTATATCCAAAATAATCTAAAAAAGGATAGGTCAGCAAGCTAGTTTATAGATTTGAATTTTGGTAAAACGCTTAATAAATTAGATACTATGATGATTAAGCACGAATGTAAGATTCTCTTTATCACATAACTCAGGAATATGTTACTACTGCTTTAATCTCGTCAATCGCACTCTCTCTATATCCGAAATAATCTAAAAAAGGAGAGGTTAGCAAGCTAGTTTATAGAGTTGAATTTGGGTAAAATGCTTAATAAATTAGATAATGAATAAACACGAATGTAAGATTCTTTTACCACATACCTCAAGAATATGTAGCAACTCACATTCAGCGTCAAACAGTAGGTTATGATCAGGTAGATATATCTGGGTATACATGGTTTGTAAGTTTCACGTGACATGGCCTAAGTAAGCTTAGTATTGAAAGAGTTTAAATTATGGCGACGGCCTCGGTGGAGGAGATGGCCTTTTTAATGGCAAAAATGAAACAAGTTTATTATTACTTTTAAAATCCCTCTGTATATTTTATTTGACAGAGTTTTATCAGTTTTATCGTACTGGTAAAATACAGGCACTCGTAAACGTGCAGCGAAGCTCAAGATAGCCACACTTATCGAATCTTATCTGGTAAAACTGCATAATGACAAGTTTGAATATATATTGCTTTATCACCGTGTTTATACTATCGATACGTAATTGATCAGTGTGGGACGCTCCTGACAGGTGACGTCATAAAAATAAAATATAGCACGTGCCTTCCCTCCACCCGAATACCTCAACGATAAGGAAGAGAGCGAATAAACCAATCAAATTGCTCATGTTTATCCATCCAAGATCTAGCAGGGCCATTAAACTGCATTAGCAATATATTAACACATATTACATATTACCATGAAATTAGTATCCACATTTATCAAATATCAGATCTTTGCACCACGAGGATTATTTTCAGTTGCAATTTAAAACTACCGGAAATAAAATATAAATGTAGTAGCACGTCTCATAAATACCGTTTAACCAAACGATAGTTTTGTTTTGTTTTTTTTTCGAAAAAGAGACTGTTTCAAGAAATAATATAATAGTCTCTCTGAGGATGAAAGAAAAACCTCACTTTGTACCAGTTTAATATGTAATTTGACCAACCATATATTTGAAATATTTTTGCAAAAAAAGAAGTTATTTGGTTATTGAATTTACAAAATTTCTCGAGGAGAACAGCCTTATATTGGCCTAATGGATGTACTGGCGCCAAGGAGAAGGATAGGTGGACCATAGTGACTTTAAAGGCCACAATGTTTTAACACACAAGCAAGAATGATAAAAACATTACTGCACAATAGTCCGAATACATTGGCAATCAGGCAGTGGTAAGTTTTGCCTAGTAATGATAAACACATGTCTGTCTGTCTGTCTGTCTGTCTGTCTGTCTGTCTGTCTGTCTGTCTGTCTGTCTGTCTGTCTGTCTGTCTGTCTGTCTGTCTGTCTGTCTGTCTGTCTGTCTGTCTGTCTGTCTGTCTGTCTGTCTGTCTGTCTGTCTGTCTGTCTGTCTGTCTGTCTGTCTGTCTGTCTGTCTGTCTGTCCGTCCGTCCGTCCGTCCGTCCGTCCGTCCGTCCGTCCGTCCGTCCGTCTGTCTGTACGTCTGTCTGTACGTCTGTACGTCTGGAGCGGCAGTGGTGGGTTGCGTTGCCAGTACAGAATGGCATTCGTTTTTTTTTTGGTACTTGTGGGGTGCAAATGTGCACCCCACATTTGCACCCCACAAGTGTTAAATGTGTACAGAATGGCATTGTGGGGTTATTTCCATTTTTTCACCTTTTTTCATTCTTTTTTAGTGTCATTAGGGTTGGATCTCAAGGTTTGTGACATTAGGGTTTGAAAGAAAATAGGTTTCGTTTTGTTTTATGAAAAAAAAAATGTTTTATAACATATAAAAACCGCACCCCACAACATCACAACACCAAAACGCCCGTCCGTCCGTCCGTCCGTCCGTCCGTCCGTCCGTACGTCCGTCCGCACGAATGTGTAGTTAAGTGTTTAGGGGTTAGGGTAAATAATTTTTAGACGGTTGTAGAACAGTAGAAAAAACAAATTATGTGGCTGTTTCCAGATACTTAACAACAGCTTTTTTCTTTTGTTTAGCCACGAAAGTTATAAGCTGGACGCAAAGAAGCTACTTAAATACCCATTTGTGAGAACGTCCGTCTGTCCAAATGCCCGCCCGTCCGCCCGACTAATTTTGTACTTGATGAATTTTGCGAAATGAACAGTTTTGTGTTTTTATACATTCACCGTTACACATTTTTATTGAATTCTAATTAATCATTCTTTGTCTTGAACCACTAAATCATTCATAAAAAATAATTTACGGCAAACAAACGAACGACCGAACGAACTGGTGAACAAACGAAGTAATTGTGTTTCCGACAAATTGACACGGGTCTTATAAAAGAGATGGCTATTAATGTGAATGAAGGTCTAAGTTAGAGTTTGTATGAAATATGCTTGTTTAATGGTGTAAGATGCAATATTTGAGGGAATGTAGCAAAGATATAAAAACAACCGCGCACCGAGTACTTTGGTGATACTAAAACCCGATAAGGTAAAATCTACAATTGTGAAAAAATAATTTTTAGATTAATTTGTGGATATATCAATTAAAAAACCAAGTTCAAATAAACTTATTTTTAAAAACTTGTGCAATTTGTGCGATATGTATGACTCTTATAACGTGCTGAACGCCACGCCGGAAAAAACACACCGATTAAACCGCTTTGTTTTTAAAGAAAATATATTAACCTTTGTAAGAAAATAAAACAACAATTTTATTGTAATTTCTTGAGTTTGTTATCATTTTCACGGATCGGCATATTATACTCTTTGTAAGTTGATTAAAACATGGTTGTTTGAAAATGATTTACATAAACTCAGCAGGAACTTGTAAAAAAAACCGGCTAAATATCGTCAAAACTAGTAAATGTTTAAGTAATGTTTTAATAAACGATTTAGATATTAGTAAAATATGCGATAAATATAAGAACATTTGTAACATTGTTGTATTAACCTGAATACGAGAGCTGGTTCCGAATTCGCCAACATTTTCCTTAAGTAGTTAAAAACTCAACTAAGTTTTGACTGTTTACAGCAATATCTTTGATCAATGTCAATGAAAACCAAATGCAATTCTTCTGAGGCCAGTCTAAAATCATGATCATCTGGATGTTTTTCTTTGATTTAAGTTTTACATATAAATAACTTAAATCTGTTAGAGCTAGGCTTATGGAACTTTTGTCTAACAAAAATATTTTGTATTATAAATAACAACAGCAATATAAATAGTGTGAATATTTTGTCAAATTATTATGCATTTTTGAACATAATAAAGCGGGGGTAAGATTAACGTTTGGAAACAGGAAATGCTTCCGTGGGGTAGGCCGGGTATAATGACGGTTATATTGATCTTTGATTCTTCTTTAAAAAAATTAGAAAAAAATGATGCTTGGAAATTGTGGTGTGAATACGTGATTTCTGACATCTGCTATCTATTCGTCAACAATGTACACGCAGAATATCATATTTTGATAGTGCGGAGGTTGACAAATAATAAAATGTAAGATTCA
Source organism: Panopea generosa (assembly GCA_029582155.1). Classification (NCBI taxonomy): domain Eukaryota; kingdom Metazoa; phylum Mollusca; class Bivalvia; order Adapedonta; family Hiatellidae; genus Panopea; species Panopea generosa. Next base: position 59,082,240 of record CM055906.1, on the reverse strand, counting down.
CTTTTTTCATTAGGGTGCTTTAATAAATGACAAGCATGCAAACTTTTTTTATTTACTATAGAATGAATAACAAAAAAAAAAAAATGGTGGGCTTTACACTATTAAAAAATCGAACGTTGATAAACTGTTTAGTATGTCGATAAATATAAATTAATAATCATAACTGAGTCGAACTGTTTCCATAAAAATCTACATGTACATTTAATTTGTTTTAAGTTCATCAATCAAATTTGGGACACTTTTCAGGTATATTACCCCAGATGTATGCACAGCTGGACTCAAAATAGCTGTTTTGTAAATAGAAATAAATACAACATAAATATAATGGCACGATAAATAGAGGAGATAAATCGAAATGACATAATAAATCGATTTTATTAATTATTGTTTCTCTAACTCCACCTGATAAATGTAAGAGTACCAGACACTAGCATGACATTCTTTATATAAAATGTACATGTTAGTATAACCAGATCGATAAATTTATACACATAGAAATGAACATCATACAAGAGTTAAAACGTTAATATAAAGGCAATGTCACCGAAATATGAAAACTTGATGTTTTATATAAATAAAATATGTTATCTCTAAATTTATTAATCTACTTGAGCAATATAGTCATAAATAGTGTTGCATATCACGATAAAATTGATGTCCTTTAAACTAGGACACATCCCAATGGACCTTCACTTTTAGTGTAGGACATTTCTTATTACTGATAATTTAAACATATTTCATTATAAAATGGGGTTGGGCCACACGTTTTTTCTGATCGTGCGGCGGAATCTCATAGTCCCGTTCTGTCCGCGCACAGACCGGGAGTAGATTAAATAGCATGTGTTGTTTTTTCTTTATTAAAATATTAAATAACATTATTGAAACTTAGCTAGGGAGGTATTTTTGTCTGGAGATATTTTATCCACCCGTGGGGATTATGTGTCCGCCTTGTAAAAATTATGGGGGTGGGGGATTTTTTTTTGTCCAGGTAGTCAATTTTGTGTAGGGGGATTTTGTCCGGGCGGATTTCGGCAATCCCCTTAATCAACATTGTTTGAGATTTGCGGTAGATTATAACGTTAAAAAACGTCACAGTTATTATCGGTGTTTGATGTTACGAAGCAACGGGCAGTAAAGAAAAGGCGCAACATTCGTCGTTCCTTTAATCAACTTTAACTTAATAACTTTTAGGCCTATTCAAGTGCATTAATAATAAAAAATAAGAAACGAACTTTCACGGTGAATATTCATGAATATGAACTTAAGATATCTTGTACAGTTCATGTGGACCCCGAACTTTGCATATGTACGTTCATATTTTATGAACTTTCCGCAAATAACATTCGTTCCTTAAATGACTCTTATGAAAGACAATTGCATTAAGATTTCGCGTCGGCGTTGTCTAGACATGCAGTGATGCGTTTCTATTCAAATGACTGTGTAATTAACTGTGAAACCGAAATAAGCGAATTTGTCCTCGGTACCATCCTACTTTGCTGCCTCATTGTCGCTATTTGTTGTGGCTTTCACACCCGTGTGATGAAAGGTAGCATCTGCACCTGAATCTTTGAAAAGGAATCCATGTGGTTTATTGTTTTTAAATATATAGCTAGTTTAAGTGCTTATTATCCTACTGTTTTCCTACTGGGCGTCGGACACACCCGACCAATTAGACAAGAACGAAACCCCGATACGCGAGAATATTAGACACGACTGCGGCATCACGTGGGTAATCAATTATTTGAAAAAAATCCCACCCTGAGGAGTTTGACTAGGGTGAGGATCATTCCTAGACATCGTTATTGTTATTAAACGGTTAAAACGTTATATGCATCTGGGTCCTCGGCATCAGAGGCCTTAAATCACGCGTGGTGCAGTGGTAGAGCATCAAACCGATGATCGGAGGGTCGTGGGTTCGATCCCCCGCCACGGCTTTGTGTGGGGTCCTTGAGCAAGACACATTTCTCGACTATGTTTAGTTCTGGTTCTACCCAGGAAGATGTGATTTGTCTAAGTAGTAAGAACTTATTTCACACTCGAAGTAAACCAAATATGTTTAAACTTAAATAAACGTCACGGTTAGTGGAATATGCGTGACGATAGCTGATGCACTCCTATGTAAATACGGAACAATGTATTTATAAGATATCTCATAATGCATTATGATTTGCAATTTTACGGATAAATAAACATAAAAAATACTTTCGAATTACTTTCACCGTGACTAGTAAATATTAATAATATTGTATTGCATGACTAAGAGAATATTAATATATAAACAATGACAAAAATAAAAACATCACTGAAAAACCACAAGCAAACACACTTGTACACACATTAAAAACAGGATATTGAATGTGTCGCTTCGATTTTTTTTAAAATTAGATATAGTTATATTTTCTTCAGATGTTGAGAATAGTTGGATTATAGGTTGACAATTTAAAAGTAATAAATGTAGGGGGCAGGGGGGATTCATTAATCTGATTTTCTAATCCGCTTTCTCAAACGATAATAAACATTTATCTTCATTTAAAGTATACTCGATGAGTTATCGACTTCACGGCATGATATATGATTGTCTCTTGCATTGTCAATATAACGTATTTACTATCAAAATTCAAATAACACAATCAGATCCTGAGAGCTTCTGGTCATATGTAGACTAACTGCGAAACCATTGTATTATATATAGTGTCTCATGTTCTTGAACAGTAACCTGTCAATATACAAACTCGTATATATTTATTTTCAAAGTAAGGATCACAAACCGAACAGAAGTTTATATTCTGAACTTAATCTAGAAAAGAAAACTTTTAAAACCTCAATTGTTTATTAACGGGTGGGTGTGATGGGGCCGATAGAATTATATATATGTAGTGATACTAAAACGGCAAATGCAAAGACTTCGAATGATTAGAAATCACACCACCAGTATTTTATATACTGGTCACTGTTCACATAGCACGAGCCTATTCGTGCGATAAACCCTTCGCTGAATTGTCCGCATTCCTTTACTTACACATAAGATATTTATCATATATCACCAGATATGTTTTTATTTCATAATAAGAAGAACACATCGTAGTGTAAATAGCAGTAAAAGGTATTACCAATGGTAGTGATGGTGGTAGTTGTAGTGGTAGCGGTAGCAGAAGCAGACGCGGAAGCAATGATAACACTTAGTAACGAAAGCGATAGCAGTAGTGATAGTAATAGTAGTCGTGATAATGTAAGTGGAAGTGGAAGAGGTAGCGGGAGAATTATCATCATCAGCAGCAGATGTAGTGGCAGCGTTAGCGGTAGTGACAGTTTAGTTATAACCGTAGCCATAGCGGAAACACTAGCCAATTGGTTACAGTGGTTAACGTCTCACTACACAGTTACGCCACCTTTCCCCCCACGGTAACATGATTCTTACGCTTAAAAACAAGGCCTATGTAATTTGGTTATGAAATATTTTCAAAATGGTTCATAGTAGCTGTGATTTCTTGCTGCAGATGATAAGAGCAAAAGTTGGTTTATCATATAGACATCATGGTTGTGTTAAAAATTGACTTTTATAGGATTTCAACATATGCATGTATTTATGAGCATTTGACGACTTCTTTTTTCAAAAAATCTCAGGATGTCACTGCACTCTCTTTTAAAAACCAGCGTGGTCAACCTTTCATTTACTATGCATTTTTATGTTGGTTTACATTCCTGCTATGGAAAAAAAAACTTACAAGAAAATTCTATGTGGAATTCTTTTTTTACCATGGAAATCCTAGACCTTATTTTATAAAGAACAAAGAACAAAAATCAACTGTTTAGTGAGACCTTAATCTTAATAATTAATATCAAGTGGAATGAATGCCGGGCCAGATTAGCTCAGTCGTTAGCGCGTTTGACTATCAATCCAGGGGTCGTGAGTTCGAACCCCGCCCGCCCACACTTTCCGTGATGAAATACGACATTGCGTCTCAAAACCATTCGTCTCTCACCGCCGATTTAAGTGAGGAAGTAATCAGTTACTTGCATAGATTGGGTGTGCTCGAGTACTGATTAACCTTCCATGATCCCAGGAAACAGTGGTTAGGTTAACTGATCGTCTGTTATTCCTCGATGACATAAAATAACGCTAACTATTCAATCAGTCAATTAATCAATCAATCAAGTGGTATGCGCATATTGTTAGGTGATTCCCTTTCGATTGTTTTTTTACTGAGTAGATGTCACCTTTTCGACTGGACACGATTACAACATATAATATGTATATATGTTATATTAGTTTATATGTTCTTTGTGATTTCTCATTATATAGTTTACATAGGATTCAATTCAAACTTGGTATACACCATTAACATCAAGTGGATATGCACAATTGTCGGTACATTAAGGTTCGATTGTTTATTCAAAGTTACTGTAAATGCCCCTCTTTCTACTTGTATTGACAATATTACATCATATTAGTATGTACTTTATAATTTTAACTTTCCTTACACTTTATATAGAATTTAATCTAAATTTGATATATATGCATTCAATATCAAGTGCACGTGTGCATACTGTCGAAATATTTCAGTCTGATTGTTTTTTCTTGAATTTTGCTCTTTCTGGCTCGACTTACGGAGAAATGGGGAACTATTACAATCACGCCGGTATCGGCGTTGTTTTTTTTTTTTTTTAGTAAAGTTTGTTTTACCATGCACATATCCCAGTAACCACTACCCACGCATCTACCAAACTTCAAGCGTGTTTTCATCATCATAAAGAAAACTCAAGCTGACAAGTGGGATATTTATATCTTAGGCAGAATTATGGTTGTTCATATCTCAGCTACTTTTACCGATACATAAATTCAACTTCAAAAGAATAACTCGTTTTAATGTTAGGCAAACGCATGGCGCTTTCAAGTTATATTTAGTTTTGAAACAAAGTTCCAAATAATCAACTTCTAGTCACAAATCAATACATCACAATGTCATGTGTGTTCACTGCCATTAAAGGTTCACAATGGGAACAGTGAGATAACTCTGGTATGACTTTATGCCAAACTTATGCCCCATTAATATTCAGTTTTATAGCAAGTTTATGTCTCAGTAACTACTAGTCATGAATGAATAAAACTTCAAGTCTTCATTGCCATTAAAAGAATGTAAGGGGACAAGAAGAATAACTTGTCTTTTACTTTAGGTAATATTATTGTCACTAAAATTTGTGTAACAAGCTTAACTATTAATCATACAATTGTCTCCGAAGTTATCTACAGGGGCACAAGTGAGATAACTCTGTTTGGGCAGAAATATTGACCCTCTCTTATTTTTTAAATTTGATTGAAGTGTTTTAGAAAGCTCATGTCTCGGAAAATACTTTTGGGATTTAATTGTAAACAGTTTGGTGGGTTAAATATTAAAATAACTCATGCTGACAAGTGTCATAATGTTTTTATACTTAAACACTAGGTTGCATTTCCATAGCATGCTTCATATTATTGTCCAGTTCTCAGTCATCCGATATTATCAAGTGGGAAAGTTATCAGTTACTTGCAGAGATGGGTATTAACCTTCCAAGATCCCTGAACAGAGTGGTTAGGTTAACTGATCCTCTGTTAGCCCACGAAGGCATAAAAATGACGCTTAATATTCAAACAAATATACAGACGAACATACCGTTGACTTCGAGACAGTTTACGAATACGGGTAGTTTGAAACTTACGGCTGTTGCCTTGTTATGGATGTAAAAAACCCGTTTGTTGATTTTTACTTTCTGTTGGATACCTCTCTAATTGTGAGAATGACTAGGATGAATTGTTACCGTTTTTCGATAATGTTTTTTAAATCTAACTGCTGAAGCATATACTTATAATACCTTTGTCAATTCACGTACATGAACTAAGTTATGAATCCAAAACCTCAAATACCCTGCAACTAAACTAGCCAATTGTGCTGCTTGCCCGTGTATATTCCGTTCACACAGAAAAAAAGGCTTTTTATTCATTCTGAGGTCTTCCCCCATCAAAACACAACTGAGTATGCCATATATAACATGAAATGTGTTGAAAATGACGATAAACCCTATTTAATATAATTATAAGATATACATGACGGCGAACACTTATCGGACTTTGCACCAACTATAATTATTACTTCCGATATATATATATATTTAAAAACATGTAGTATGTACCTTTAACCATTATCGTAGGATATCATTTATATATATGTGCCTGCACAAAATGCAGATGGAATGTAATTGTATGAGTGATAAAAAATGCGACAGATAAGATTATATGTGAGCGTTTGATTGGTACACTAGTATTAAACCATTAAACTCTACTAGTGCTGGGTATAGATGAAAGTCGCTCTGATTGGGTCTACCCCACCTAGTCCACAAAGGGCTACTGGCAAGGCATTGTCACATTCAAATATCAGCTTCACTGAAAGCTTCATACAGATACTATATAACACTGGTACATGTAGTTATAACCGGTGATCGAAAACGTACACGCCACTATAATTTTGCAACATCTTTCTTTTTTTTTTTTTCTTATTTTCTTTCTTTCTTTTTTTCCCTTTCTTTCTTTCTTTCTTCACATTCTTCCAGGAATCAATAAAGTTGTAATTATGGGGATATTCTTTTTATTGGAGAGGGGATGGGGTTACGGTGGGGGTACAGGGTCGACTGTTTTAATATATCTCCGAAGGATCGCATGCTTTTACAATATCTTGCCCGAATAAGCACTATGGGAGTGCGCTCGACTCATCCCCTGGACGAAACCCAGCCGGGAATCCGAGGTTACCTTGGCCTTTAAGCAAGCATGCTATAGATTAACAGCGGAATTTGTTTTAAATAGCATACTTTCATGAATATCTTGTTTCATTTAAACGTATAATTTTCCTATTTTGCCAGTACTAGATTATAACGTTAGACTTGTAATATCACACTAACAATTCTCAAGTTTATTTAATTAAATGCACCCTGTGTCAGTTGAAGTTAACCAACGTGACTGGAATCTTTTGAAATATCTACTTCCATGAGTTCATATTTCATGTTTTAAAGAATATATTTGATATAAACCAAACGATAATTTGAAGCCTATCTTACTTCCTGAATCCTGTAACTGATAGTGCAACAACTTATAAAGTAGCGTGCACACATGCTTCATATAAATACCCATAATCCTTTATTAGCAAAAACACAATGGAAGAAGATCACGGTGACACAGTATATGACGTGAAAAGTTACATTGTAAAAATAAACACGCGTTCTTGTAAGCAGGACAAGAACGAACATTTTAGTGAACTTCATACTGTAGTGATATTTGTCTGAATAGGTTGGAACTGTTAATCATGTTCTTGAGATTTCATAAACATTCGGCTCTGTCTTTCATTACAACACCTTATAAGGACAGAAAAATGGCTCCACGTGTGGGTTATAATGTTGTTTATAGACGTATATCTGACGGGGTACATGACTGGGACGTAAAAATAACGAGACTTACATCATCAGTGTAAACTATTATTGCTCATCTTCATTCTTTTTAAAGTGATACGCATGGAAACATGAGATTATTGATAATCTTTTTTTGATATTTGGATTTCATCTTAAAATGTGTGACTAACTCTATTTCCATTTGACGATATCCTTTCAGTTAAAAGTAAAACAGTATGGATGATGAACCTCCTCGAGTGGCGGAGACGCACGACCTTTGTTCATTGGATAAATTAAGTCCTGAAATAATAGAGGACTGTTTTGAGAGAAGATTTAAAAAGGATTTATATTATGTAAGTAAATAACTGTTGCTGTTTTTACACACCTGCTAAACGCACGTCTGTATGTACAGATACCACGGCGGTACCGTTATTTTTCATTTACAACATTGGTATTAAAAATCTTAATCCACAGGTCGACCCGTTTTTTTTAAGTCTCAACATGTAGACGAGGTCTCATAAATATTGGGGGGAACGGTTTCTTTTTAGAAATCGTTTTCTTCTGTTCAGACGTGAGACGATTCTATTTAGCTTTCTAAATCGGCATGCACTGTCTGCAAGACACACGTACTCTGTACCGGAAGTTACTTGTATGGTACAGGTGGCTGTACCAGCCAGGTGTGCGTTTAGCAGGCGTGTCAAACCTGGCTCCTGTTTCACCATCTGATACTCAAATACTTAAACACCTTAATCTAACAAAAGCAGACAAATGCTCATAGTTTAAGACTGGTTTCAGTAAAAATTCATATGGGTTTATCGATATTGCTTATAAAATAGATCAACGACCAGTCAAAATTGAGTTTAAGTTTTTAAGTATTAAAGAAAAATGTAGGTAAAGCAGAAGCCTGGTGAAGTACAACCAATTTGTTAAGTTTAGCGCTGAGATAACATATCCGTAGGGGTTCTTATAAACCCAAGCTACGATCTCAGCGGTGCACAGGCAAGTAGACTACAGGCATCGCTGAGATAATATGTCCGTAGAAGGTTCTTATAAACCCAAGCTACGATCTCAGCGGTGCACAGGCAAGTAGACTACAGGCATCGCTGAGATAATATGTCCGTAGAAGGTTCTCATAAATCCAAGCTACGATCTCAGCGGTGCACAGGCGAGTAGACTACTGGCAGCGCTGAGATAATATGTCCGTAGGGGGTTCTCATGAAGCAAATCTACAATCTCAGCGGTGCACAGGCGAGTAGACTACTGGCAGCGCTGAGATAATATGAATGTAGAGGGTTCTCATAAACCGCAGCTACGATCTCAGAGGTGCACAGGCGAGTTAACTACAGGCATCGCTGAGATAATATGTCCGTAGAAGGTTCTCATAAACCAAAGCTACGATCTCAGCAGTGCACAGGCGAGTAGACTACAGGCATCGCTGAGATAATATGTCCGTAGAAGGTTCTCATAAACCAAAGATACGATCTCAGCGGTGCACAGGCGAGTAGATTACAGGCATCGCTGAGATAATATGTCCGTAGAAGGTTCTCATAAACCAAAGCTACGATCTCAGCGGTGCACAGGCGAGTGGGCTACAGGCATCGCTGAGATAATATGTCCGTAGAAGGTTCTCATTAACCCAAGCTACGATCTCAGCGGTGCACAGGTGAGTTGACTACATGCAGCGCTGAGATAATATGTCCGTAGAGGGTTCTCATAAACCCAAGCTACGATCTCAGCGGTGCACAGGCGAGTAGGCTACAGGCAGCGCTGAGATAATATGTCAGTAGAGGGTTCTCATAAACCCAAGCTACGATCTCAGCGGTGCACAGGCGAGTAGACTACAGGCAGCGCTGAGATAACATGTCCGTAAGGGGTTCTCATAAACCGAAGCTATGATCTCAGAGGTGCACAGGCGAGTAGACTACAGGCATCGCTGAGATAATATGTCCTTAGGGGGTTCTCATGAAGCAAATCTACAATCTCAGAGGTGTACAGGCGAGTAGACTACTGGCAGCGCTGAGATAATATGTCCGTAGGGGGTTCTCATGAAGCAAATCTACAATCTCAGCGGTGCACAGGCGAGTAGACTACTGGCAGCGCTGAGATAATATGAATGTAAAGGGTTCTCATAAACCGCAGCTACGATCTCAGCGGTGCACAGGCGAGTAGACTACAAACAGCGCTGAGATAATATATCCGTTGGGGGTTTTCATAAACCGCAGCTACAATCTCAGCGGTGCACAGGCGAGTAGACTACTGGCAGCGCTGAGATAATATGTCCGTAGAAGGTTCTCATAAACCCAAGCTACAATTTCAGCGGTCCAAAAGCGAGAAGACAGCAGGGTTTACGATAATATGTCCGTAGAGGGTTCTAATGAAGCAAAGTTACCATCTCAGCAGTGCACAAGCTGGGCTTACGATAAACGATGTCCGGGGGAGGTGTTCATATAAATCGATAAATCGAACAGATTATTCCAATGGCTAATTAGTGGATAAGCCATAATTTATCCACTTTAACAAAAATAAACCGTGATAGACTAGCTGGCTGCTCTCTCAGTTGGTTGTTTTTAAAGAAGCCAAATTGTTATATGTATTATTTCAGACGTATGTCGGCGATGTACTGGTAGCCATCAATCCATGTAAGACGCTTCCCATATATGGAGATGAGGTATGTATGCATCATAGTTTCACTCTCTTAAAATACATCTTTAAATCACAAGTCAAGCTAATGTCAACTCTTATTATTTGATATGGTTGTCACAATTTTACGTTACAAACCAAATAATCTTATCTTTAACATATTTTGATAGTTTCCTCAGCGATACTTTTAAATGCTAAAACATCACACTTACTGATTATGTTGCAAGTTATATTTTATCATTACGTACAGAGGTGTTAGGACTGTATGTGATAAATTAACTGTGAAGTATTTCAAATAATAATTAAAAGAGAAACTGAAATTAAATTGTTTGGGGGGGAATTTCGGTTTGAACATTTTTATTAATCTCGATAACACAGCCCTTGAGATTTAAACTATACAAACAAACTATCTGGATTTACCTGGGCACTGTTTGTTACTCATTCATTTCCCACAGACAGTGAGACACTCAATGGCTATTAGAAATTTCTAAATGTATATATAATTGTCATGAACTATTTTGTATCAATATTTCTGTTTTTGTACAACTAAATTGAAATAAAAGTTACAAAAAAAAAAAAAAAAAAAAAAAAAAAAAAAAAAAAAAAAAAAAATCTTATTTGAAATGATGCCAGTCTATTTATAATTAGAATCGTGCAATACAGATACCATATTAATATTGATATCTATTTTAATGTGTAATTTATGCAACAAATAAATCTTCTGCCATTATAACAAAATATCCCTCCATCTAAAAATGAGGTTTTAGTTAAATCTTTTATTATAGTCTTGTCCATAAATAGACACAAAATAAAAACAATAAAATATACATACATACAAAATGTACTTGGTCATTCAATAACTAGAAATGCAAGAGACTATTTTCACAACTAGGACAATGCTATCACATACGCTTAGGATGGCGTAATTTCATAATAGCTTATTTTATTTAAACCGGAGGGAACAGGCCAGAACTGATTAAATCTAAAGTAGTTGATGGGTTAATCCAATCTCATTAAAATCATATCTTCAATCACGCTTCGCTATGGGCTTTTAGGAAGTCAGATTGTATCTTAATCGCTCTCCGTTTATTGTGTTTTGTGCTGGCTAACATAATGGTTTGATAGTTTTTATTCAAGAAATTCCAAAAAGGTTTAAAGCACGTGAGAAAAAGATATTTAATGAACTTATATGACAGACAGTGCAATATACATGTAACACTATTCATTAAGATAAAATTTAATTTATGTTATAACACAACATTTTGGAGAAGATTAAACATACGCTGTAATACTCTTATAACAATTATTTGAACTATTATTAATAAACAAACAAACAACAGCAACAACTTTATTTACATATTCGAGCTTAGATATAATAAAAAAAAAAGGAAGAAAAAAAGGTGTTATGTGCAGCATTCCATGTTTAATTTTGAGCATTTAATATGTTAGGCTGGTTGCCCACGCAACACTACCTTGTCGAAACGGAACACATAATCAACACATCTAAATGACACTTGGTAATGATAAAATATGAGCATAGTAATTTCGTCTACCCGTAACTATATATTTAAAAAAAGTATTAACACTTTTATAAAGCACACCGCGTTTGTTTTGCAAATATGAATAACAATTCTTAAGAAAATACAATTTGATGTTTCATGGAATTATTGTTTCGAACAAATACTGAGAAAAACGGATGAAAATAAAAGATTTAACTTTATGTCATTTTCGACCACAAATATGTGAATTAATTATGTGTCGTTAACAATACTGAACGGAACAGCTAACCGGTCACCTGACATTTTATGTACCTGGCATTTTATGTATTTTTCTCAAAAAAGTATCCAGTCAATTTCCTTGAAATTTTGACTTGAGTAAGAAAGAACAATAAGGCCATGTAAAATCGACACTACTTATCTGTTCACGTCGTATACAAATCTAAAGTATTTTGACAAAAAAATTAGAATACAAAAGTGGCGGGTAAGCTATTCCGTTCAGTATATTTACAATGGTTAGGTTTCAAAGAATAGAAACGAAATTAATGGTCTGCACACGTACTGGGATAAATATAGGTGTCATGTTTGCATAATGCAGATGCATGCTGTTCAAGAAAAAAGTGAATATTTATCAGCATTGGCGTGTGAAACTTTTAATATAAACTACTTCGCAACTGTATGCAATTGATATGCAAACAGCATCACGTGACGCTCACTGTAATTAAAATCGTTATGTAAGAAGAACAGAACAGAACAGAACAGAACAGAACATACTATTTTCTTTACTTATACATAGTATATCGTAATATAACATGTTTAACATATATATACAATACAATATAATCACGTGACAGATTTTGCAATTTTAAAGTAAAAACAGGTAATTAACGAAGAAGAATTTATCATCAGTTATGTGATAGGCTACAATGGTGTTATTACAATAGTGTTATTACTATTGTTTTATTTCTATGTTGTTATTACTATGGTGTTACTACTGTGGAACTGTCACTATAGTGTTATGACTATGGTGTAGGTACTATGTTGTTATAACAATGGTGTTATTACTATGGTGTTATGGCTATGGTGCTATCACTATATTGTTATTAAAATGGTGTTATAACTACGGTGTTATTACTATGGTGTTATTACTACGATGTTATTACAATGGTGTTATCGCTATGGTGTTATTACTATGGTGTTATAACTATGGTGTTATGACTATGTTGTAATGACTATGGTGTTATTACTACGGTGTTATTAAAATGGTGTTATTAAAATGATGTAATTACTATGATGTTTATTCTATGTTGTTATGACTATTGTGTTATTAAAATGGTGTTATTACTCTGGTGTTATGACAATGATGTTATTACTAAGATGTCATTACAATGGTGTTATTACTATGGTGTTATTACTATGGTGTTGTTACTAATGTGTTATTACTATGGCGTTATTACTATGGTGTTGTTACTAAAGTGTTATAACTATGTTGTTATGGCTAAGGAGTAATTACTGTAGTGTTATTACTGTGGTGTTATTACCGTGGTGTTACTACTACGGTGTTATGACTACGGTGTAATTACTGTGGTGTTAATACTACGTTGTTATTACTGTTTAGTTGTTACTGTTTAGTTATTACTATGGTGTTATTACTGTTGTGTTATTATTATGGTATTATTACTACGGTGTTATTACTACGGTGTTATTACAACGATATTATTACTATGGTGCTATTACAACGGTGTTATGACCATGATGTTATTACTACGGTGTTATGACTACGGTGTTATTACTACGGTGTTATTACTACGGTGTTATTACTACGATGTAATTACTATGGTGTTATTACCATGGTGTTATGACTACCGTACTATTACTACGGTGTTTTTGCTACGGTGTTATTACTACGGTGTTATGACTACGGTGTTATTACTACGGTGTTATTACTACGATGTAATTACTATGGTGTTATTACCACGGTGTTATGACTACCGTATTATTACTACGGTGTTTTTGCTACGGTGTTATTACTACGGTGTTATGACAACGGTGTTATGACTACGGTGTTATTACTACGATGTAATTACTATGGTGTTATTACCACGGTGTTATGACTACCGTATTGTTACTACGATGTTTTTGCTACGGTGTTGTTACTACGGTGTTATTACTACGGTGTTATTACTGTGGTGTAATTACTTTGGCGTGATAACTGTGGTGTTATGACTCTTTTGTTATGTCTATGGTGTTATTACTACGGTGTTATTACTATTGTGTTATAACTGCGGTGTTATCACTATGGTGTTATTTCTATGATGTCATTACTATGGTGTTATTACTGTGGTGTAATTACTGTAGCGTTATTACTGTGGTGTTATAACTGTGGTTTTATGAATTTGTTGTTATGTCTATGGTGTTATGCCTACGGCGTTATTACTAATGTGTTATCACTTATTTCTACGATGTCATTACTATGGTGTTATTACTGTGGTGTTATTACTGTGGTGTAATTACTGTAGCGTTATTACTGTGGCGTTATTACTGTTGTGTTATTACTATGGTGTTATTACTATGGTGTTATTACTATGGTGTTATCAATATGGTGTGATTTCTATGATGTCATTACTATGGTTTTATTACTATGGTGTTATTACTGTAGTTTAATTACTCTAGTGTTATTACTGTGGTGTAATTACTATGGTGTTATTACTGTGGTATTATTACTGTTGTGTTATAACTGTGGTGTTATGACTGTAGTGTAATTACTGAAGCGTTATTACAGTGGTGTAAATAATATGGTGTTATTACTGTGGTGTTAATACTGTGGTGTTATTACCATGGTGTTATTACTATGGTGTTATTACTACGATGTTATTACTGTGGTGTTATTACTACGGTGTTATTACTGTGGTATTATTACTGTGATGTGATTGCTGTGGTACTGTCACTATGGTGTTATTACTTCGGTGTTATCATCATTGTGTTATTATTGCTGTATAACTAAAACTGTGGTGCTATTTCTGTGATGTAATCACTGTGTTGTATTACTGTGATGTAATTGCTGTGGTACTGTCTCTTTGGTGCTATTAATACGGTGTTATCACCATTGTGTTATTGTTGCTGTATAACTAATACCGTGGTGCTATATTTGTGATGTTATCACTATGTTGTTATTACCGTGATGTTATCACTAAAAAAAGTATGGTATTATTACTGTGGTACTGTCACAGTGTTCTTATTACCACGGTGTTATTACTTTACTATATATATATAAAACACCACTTTATAATTGTAAATCACTAGTATTTTCTGGCAGCAAGTTATTGCTTGCAACTAGTTATTGCTGGCAACTAGTTATTTCTGGCAACTGGTTATTTCTGGCAACTAGTTATTGCTGGCAACTGGTTATTTCTGGCAACGAGTTACTTCTGGCAACTAGTTTGATACAAGCTAATTAGTCATTTTTTTAAAATACAATTTCTTAGAAAAGCTTGTCATTTTATAAATTGAAAAGTTTATGTAATATTCTATGTACACTTAAATAAACAATAATTGTTTAAATCAAATAACAAAACCACTTATAAGTGTCTGTATGGCGACTTCTGTAATTTATAACCCGGCATATATGTGACGAAGAAAATCACAGTTCTCCGTACTGTTGTATGATAAGAAAACCACTATTCACTTATTGCAGCACCATCAGCGTTATAAAACACTCAGATCTAAATCCAAGCAACCACCACACATATACTGGATCGCGGATCACGTGTTCCGAGAGGTCACGGAATCATGCAAGCCCAGGTGCATTATAGTCAGCGGGGTCTCCGGAGCTGGAAAAACCGAAAGCACGAAACATTTGCTGAAACACGTGCTGAGACAAGGATCGTCTAACTTAAACAACCTGATAGAAAATCTAGAAAAGGTAATTTTACTTGTATCTAATAGATACTGCACAAAGTGTTTTACTCCAAAAAATGTACATTTTATAACTGTAACGTTTCAAAGAATATTATTATTAAGAAATCTTGCATATCATGTTTCTAAAGGTGATCTTGCATACCCTGTTTCTAAGGGTGATCTTGCATATCGTGTTTCTAAGGATGATCTTGCATACCCTGTTTCTAAGAGTGATCTTGCATATCATGTTTCTAAGGGTGATCTTGCAAACCCTGTTTCTAAAGGTGATATTGCATACCCTGTTTCTAAGGGTGATCTTGCATATCGTGTTTCTAAGGAAAATCTTTCAAATAATTTTCTCAGGGAAATCTTACATATCATTTTTTTAGGGAAATCTTGCGTACCATGTTTCTAAGGGTGATCTTGCATACCATGTTTCTAAGGGAAATCTTCTGATCGTGTTGTTAAGGGAGATCATATATATTATGATTCTAAAGAAAATATTACATTAGTTGCTACCTCCTGCGATATTAATTACATGTCAAGTTAGTTGTTGCATACTGCCAGGTTAAGTATATATCAAGCTAGTTGTTGCATCCTGCAAGGTTGATTATATGTCAAGTTAGTTGTTACATCCTGCAAGGTTAATTATATTTCAAGTTAGTTGTTGCATCCTGCAAGGTTAATTATATGTCAAGTTAGTTGTTACATCCTGCAAGGTTAATTATATGTCAAGCTAGTTGTTACATCCTGCAAGGTTAATTATATGTAAAGTTAGTTGTTACATCCTGCAAGGTTAATTATATGTCAAGCTAGTTGCTACCTTCTGCATTGTTAAATACATGTCAAGCTATTTTCCTTCCTCCTGCACGATTAATTTCGTACTATGAAATGATAGTCAGCATTAAAATAAAGTAAGAAATAATCCCTTCTAGAATATATCTAGTTTAAGCTTTCCGGTTTGTCATTGAATTTATTTCAATGTAGATATTTAGCGTTTTCTTATTTGTCCATCGACAAAAAATGAAATAAAAAGAAGATATTTCTGAAAGAATGTTCATTATTTTTTAATCGAAATACAAATTGAATCAGAATAGTCCCACAAGACCCCTTTTCATTCTATTTTTTCAGAAATTGTTCATTTTATCAGCAACATGCTTTAGCTGATGAAAAACTACCTTGCGGACAATATCTTTACATATGCTTAATAATAAAAAAAATCATATACATTGTTAGGTAAATCCGCTCCTTGAACAGTTCGGTAATGCGAGAACAAGCCTCAATCCAAATTCAAGTCGGTTTGGTAAGCTGGTAGAGCTCCACTACCACGGCAGCACCTTGGATTCAGGTACCATGTCTTACATTTGATTATATTCTTATGGGATTTGATATCATATGATAGAACTTTATTTACCAACATTTCGGCCTAAATACTCTGGCAGTTTTAAAATGGCTACAAAATATTGAAATAGCACACGTTTATCTCACAAACAAATCATAACCATGTTTATCATTTAAAATATAATAGTATCGTTCATTTATTTGTCTCCTTCTATATCATTGTTTTCTGTTTTCTCTCTCTTTTCCCATTTTCAGTTTAATATGTTCTATTTACTTTTCCGCCACATTTTTCATGTTCTATTTATTATTTTCTGCCACATTTTTCATGTTCTATTTATTATTTTCTGCTACATTTTCCATGATCTATTTACTATTATACTATACTATTACTAAGACTATTTCTTATCTGTTTGCCAATAAGGCCATTATAAATTAATTGCTAAATTCTCATCCAAAATATATATGTATTTTATTTTTTAACTTTTTTAATGAAAATAAAAAGAGTTTCGGTGGCATGAAACTTAGGGGCGGGCGGGGATGATAGTCAAGCAATTAATTTATTATGGCCTAAACAGGTGTAGCATGTGGTTATAACGACTTAAAATATAAATGATCACATATGTATATTATGTTGCTTTTAATTGACTGGACTTTCGTTAATGTCTTAAACAATGTCATGTCTTAAAGAGGCCCCGCGAGTACCGGTGATATTTTTTCAAGTTTAGCAGTACAACTGCTCATTTAAATCAAACATAATATATTATGGATATTCAGAGGTTGGTTTCAATAAACATCTTAAGCTGAGATTTTCCTCAACTCAATATTATCATTTTTTTATAAATGAAAACTTAAACTCATTACACGTTAAATAATCACTCTGTATTGATGTCATACCAAATATTTGCTCATTGTTAAAGGATAACAGACACGATGATTAATGTTAATGTAGTTATATTATTTCAAAAATTTAAGTTGATGAAAATCCTCAAGTTGAGATGTTTAGTGAAACTAGGGCCTGTTTAATAACTTATATTGTATTTTGTCTCTGTAGTGTAAAATTCTTTAGTTTAGTTGACACAATACTAAATTGCAAGTCGCTCATTGGCCAATATTGAATTATGCTAATAAAACATTGACGAATAAAAAGGAAAATGCCGACCTGTGTATTAACGAATTTCCATAATCAATAAAGGGACGGAATCAGTCATTATCTTCGAATGGGACCTTCCTCTTTGTGATTCAATGAACTTTCCAACATTTACTGAACAGTTAGTTCTGTAATGCTTAGTCTGATTATAAAAATCTACTATACTGAACGGAACAGCTAATCCGTCACATTTGTATTTCCAATAGCTTTGTTGATATATTTAGTAGTTTTATTAAAATTTGTATACGACATCAGCAGTTTTGACTTTTGGATTTTATATAGCCTAAATGTTCGTTCTAGATCAAGTCTAAATTTCAAGGATATTGCGTTAATACTTTTTGAGATAAATACATAAAATGCCAAGTAATTAAAATATCAGGTGATGGGATAGCTGTTCCATTCAGTATATACTATAATGAAGAAAGAGAACCAGGTTTGCTTATTTAAAAAAATGCTGAATGTCAGCCCAGCCCGACACCGACACTCATATCGGCCCGGCAGTGAATGTCCATTTCCGATTGCTGCACTTTGAGTAGGCTTCATGCACGTTTCAGTATACTTTGTAAAATCGTATCTGGTTCCTTCAGCTACCATAAAAACGTATACACTGGAAAAGGCACGTGTTATACGTCAACATGCAAACGAGAAGAATTTTCACATATTTTACACGTTGTTGAATGGCTTTTCTGAGGAAAAACTCGTGCGATATCGACTGAATGATAAAAAGTTCAGGTAAGTGGTTCAACACATTTTACCATCGTATAAAAAGCATGACGCACATCTATAATATTAAACTGAAAACATTTAATATAGAGTCTTACATAAAAACTCATTTATTATTGAAAGTATTAAATAAGTCGGTAAAACAGATTATGCAAGGCCCATGCCGTGTGTTACACCCGTTTTAACAACGAGTTTAATAACATTTAATAATAAAGCAGAATGAATCTACATATACCATTTCTATAAAAAAAATTAAAGTTTGTATGTTAATTTCCGACTGTCATTGTATGATGTAACGTTCCGAAATAACGTCATTTCTCTGGACTTCGGAAATGCTTCTACCCCACTCCCGCTATGGACCGTAACATAGCAATGCCTAAAGAGCACGATAGCTGGCCAATTGCTTCAGCGGAAGGCGAAACATATAATACGTCTCCACTATACAGTTGCGCCACGATGAATATGTTAGTTTGTTACGTTAATCTATTTTGGGTGTGACATTTGCGCAAGAGCTACTTATGTATGTTTTGCATTTGTTTGAAATCAGTAAGTAATACTGTTAATACTAATATAGAATACTACCGTGTGAAAGTAGTGGGGATGACAAACACCAAGGACAGAAAGATTTGCACAGCGTTGTCAGCACTCTCAAGCATATAGGCTGTACAGACAAGGTAATTAAGATTATTATTTCTAATTTGCTTAAATTTTGATAACCTTATTAATGGCGAACCATTTAATCACACCATCGTGCTGCCATCACAGGTTTGGAAGTGCCGATATGTGTTTTTATTGGTTAAATGATCTGTTTATTTTTAATATTTGTTTACTAGTATTTTTAAAAGGGATTAATAAAATATAATTATATTATTATAAATACATCCCATGCTATATGTTCGTAGAAAGTTACATTTCTGCCTATAATTAAATGTACTGGTCCCGGTTAGCTCGGTCGGTAGTGCGTCTAACTATCAGTCCAGGGATTGTGAGTTCGAATCCCCGCCCGGCCACAGTCTCCATGATGAGTGATATACGACACTGCGGCTCACTAACAATCGTTTCTCATTGCTGATTCAAGATGGAAAGTTAACAGTTGCTTGCGGAGATGGATGTGCTCGAATAGGGGTCAACCTTTCAGGATCCCAGGAAAGATTGGTTATGTTAACTGATTGTCTGTTAACCCTCGATGGTATAAAATGAGAACGTTCAATATTCAAACAAAAAGTTTGATATTATTGTGATATTTACTATATTTTCATTTTGATTGCTATAACTAGATCTACTATAAAACGCTTATCAGTTATTAATTGTTTAGTAGAAAGACTAGCGGCCACTATAAAACCGAGTGCTTTTTATTTTCCTATATGTGCTTTCTGTTCTTCGATGTGACCCATTATCAGATAATAATCAGACTACAAGAATAACTTTATAAACTGTGTATGTTTTATGGATCATAACTTTGAGCTTTTGCTGATTTGATATGACGAGGCAATTTGGTTTCTTGTCTAGAACGTTGAAGACGTGTTCAGGATGCTTTCAGCGGTGCTTCTTATTTGCAATATCAAGTTTAAGGAAGGAGAGCACGATGGTTTTGTGGATATGGATCAGACACATATCACATCGGGTAAGTAGTTGAACTATGTATTTATGGGAGCGACGAATATGAAACCTGATATTAAAGAGAGAGAGAGAGAGAGAGAGAGAGAGAGAGAGAGAGAGAGAGAGAGAGAGAGAGAGAGAGAGCAGTTTACGCTAGGTGTCTACCGTATGATATATTGCAACTTCATTTTTTGGTGTCTACCGTAATGTATATGGCATTTTCACCTTTTGGTGTCTACCTTTTGGTATATGGCAATCTCATCTTTTGGTGTTTACCGTTTGGCAATATCAGATTTTGGTGTCTACCATATGACAATCTAATCTTGTGATGTCTACCGTATGGCTATTTCATATTTTAGTGTCTACCGTATGGCAATCTCATCTTTTGGTGTATGGTGTATGGCAATCTAACAGTTTAGTGTCTTCTGTATGGTAATATCAGCTTTTGGTGTATACGGTATGATATATGGCAATCTAACAGTTTAGTGTCTTCTGTATGGTAATATCAGCTTTTGATGTCTTTCGTATGGCAATATCACCTTTGAGTGTCGATCATCATGCAATCTCATTGTTTGGTTTCTTCCGTACGGCAAGCTCACCTTTTGTTGCATGTCGTTTGCAATCTCAAATTAATGTGTTTGCTTTTTGGCAAATTCACATTTTTATATCTTCAAAATGACAAATGATATCTTTACATACTCATTTATGCTGAAGATTTTGATTATATCCTTAATAAATCAAAAACACTATTTCAGTTTGTGATTTGCTGGGTATCAGAGACAGAGGGGACTTTTCCAAATGTATGGTTCGAAACACGAGTTACACCAACTATGGTATGTTATATATTGTTATTTATATATAATTCATTCAATCTGAAATCTCAATTAAACTAAAAGTACATTCCTATTATGTAAATAGTTTTGTTATTGTATTAATTATCTGATGGCCATTTATAATACAATACTGCATCTATTTGATCATTTCTGTTATTAATTAAACCATTATTATAGTAATGCATACAACATATATCATAATACTAACATTAGTATTGATTCATACGCAAGCATGTAGAAAAAAAATATTGATATGAATTTTTACTGATATGACAGGTGAAAAGATAATAAAAGCTAAAAATGTAGTTGAGGCAGAGGATGGTCGTGATGCACTAGCCAAATACGTATACTGCTGTCTTTTTGATGGTATAGTCCGACTCATCAACCGTTCATTCCGACCTGGAGGACCTCCCCAAACCAGGTGAGTATTTATGGAATTTAGTGAATGAATTATATTTGTTGAACGTTCATGCGATACTTGCCTATATAAACTGTCACGTGCACGTGCCATAATTTGTAAAGTAAGTCCATAGCTCATGGATGTTCAACACGGGATCGTTATTGTTTTTAATACATGGGGTCATTATTGGTTTTAATATATGGGGTCATTATTAATTTTAATACATGGGGTCATTATTGATTTTAATACATGGGGTCATTATTGATTTTAATACATGGGGTCATTATTGGTTTTAATACATGGCGTCATTATTGTTTTTAATACATGGGGTCATTATTGGTTTTAATACATGGGGTCATTATTGTTTTTAATTTATGGTATCGTTCTGTGTAATATATTTGCTGAACATTTCATTAGCACCAGGTTGTTTCCTACATAGGTAAACCTACATGGTTAAACTATTAATATATACTGTACTGTTCGGTTTGTTTTCATTACTTAGTGCACGTTAGATAACTCCTGCAAACTATATTATTTTATATGCTTAAGTTAGTTCCTTTAGTTGAAAAACCAGTCAATTGGAAATTCACTCTTAATTGTCATTGTGCATGCAGTGCATTACATTCTCAGACCAGACTTGTGGAGTGCGTTGACCGACATGCTAGGACTGAATATGTAAATCCAAAATCTAACCTTTGATAACTAGTTGACCATGACAGATACATTCATTATTTGACTATATATTAGGTGTCTCTACATGCTTACAATTTTTGGTCTAAAAATGGTCTCAAAATGAGTTTTTTTCAAAATCCATTCTCGAGATAAGTCTAAGACTATTCTTAAGTACGACTCCTGAATGTTTACTGGCACACATTACAAACCACGATATTGATTTAAAAGTAACTTATAATACAACAACATCATAATTATCTTATTTACTTACAATATTTGCAGAGACGGACAGCAGCGTGTATCGTTAGGCATGTTGGACATATCCGGGTTTGAGAACCTGAAGTCTGACAATGGATACGAACAACTGTTTATCAACCTTACAAACGAGAAGTTGCACAAGCTATTCCTGGAAAACATATTCTATAAAGAGAAAGAGGATTACAGGGCGGAGGGGCTGCAGTTCAAAGATGTGCAGTTTACAAGCAACGACGATGTCTTAAACTTACTGACAAAGGTAAATCATATATATGTTTGTTAATTTATTATTTTGTATATTTATTTGAATTTGATATCGACAAAACTTTATTCCATGTTGTATTGTCGATTGTGACTTATAAGCCCATTATCACTCACTCACTCACTCACTCACTCACTCACTCACTCACTCACTCACTCACTCACTCACTCACTCACTCACTCACTCACTCACTCACTCACTCACTCACTCACTCACTCACTCACTCACTCACTCACTCACTCACTCAGCTCAGCTCAGCTCAGCTCAACTCAACTTACCTCACTCACTAAAACCTTTCTAAATATTAATGCGTTTACTTTTCAGCGTCACGGAGTTATACTTATACTAGAAGAATTTAACAAATTTCCCAGAACGACCGATGCTGACTATGTTCACGAGATGGACAAACAATGTTCGCCGTGTAAAAGATACGTCCAAAATAAGTCAAGCCAAACGAAATTCGGAATCGTACACTATGCTGGCCAGGTAAGCTAAACTCGCGCTTGATCCCTGTTTCTGCTATGTACAGAGTATGTTTTGTTTGAATATTTAGTGTCATGATATGCCACCGAGGGCTAATAGACGATCCATTAGCCTAACCATGTTTTCCCGGGATTCTGGAAGGTTAACCAGTACCCGAGCACAACCATTTCCGAAAGTAACCTTTTCAGCGGTGAGGGGCGAATGACAGCGTCGTATATCAATCATGACGGAGAGTGTGACCGGGTGGTAATTCGAACTCACGACCTCTTTTCTTACTGTGTAATCCATGTCATTTTATCATGTGGAATTAAAACTAAAACAATATAGATTAAGGATATAATTATAAAAGAAGACCATATCATTAAATGTAGATTATTTAAAAATATCCCACATATTGTTTAATCACTTTAAAAGCACACCGTGTTCTCGTAATGTTAATGTAGTTATTTGCCATCATCTTTAGGTTGTCTATGACGCTGACGGTTTCCTCGACAAGAATATGCACACGCTCTCGTCATCCATGAAACATTGTATTTGGAATAGCAACATTTCCTTTTTAAAGAGGTACGTGTATATCATGCATATGGTTATACTTTGTTAAATTATCATAAGAGGAAGCAATTTATTCATATTGTGATGCCGGGTACAGAGCGAGGTTGGGTGTACCTGTAAACCATGTCTACGCTCCCCAGGGACTATTGACCGCTGTCACCTGTCCTTTGGGTGCTACTTCAGGCGGCAAATATGTTCTACGAGTTAATCAGCAATTTTTTTTTAAAACGTGGATATGTTATAAAATATATATTGTTTGGTGTTGTGTTGTGTCATAACGTTATTTTCTTACGTTTAACTGTTAAGTGTGTGTGTTGTAAAGTGTCATTGTTAAAAGGTAAACATCTATATCATCTAGAGTAGTCAAACAGTGAGGTGAAAACACTTGTTAAATAATCGACGTGAAACATCGCTCCACCCCCTCACTCACCCACACAAACACACCCACGTTGTAATGTCAAAATTATGTATGATCGTTTTTCATGATGTTGAACTCACATGTCACTGAAATGTGTTATAATATATTTTGTCAATTTTCAGTGCTGAAGTTGAACATGAAACTATATCAAGAGCCCAGAGTTTTCGAGAGAGGTGCGTTTATATTTTGATTTTACTTTGAACTGTCTTTTTAACTTCATTTAAATTGAGTTCAATGGCTGAAAAGACATTGTGACATATATATGCATATAATTTTTTTATTATCGAAATTTGCCAAATGTATGTTGATGTGATTTATCTTCTGAAAAGAAACGTGTGCATGTAAGGATGTAAGGAAGGAAGGGAGGAAGGAGGTAAGAAAGTAAGCAGCTTCTCACATTTTTTATTCACTTTTCATAATTTCAGGAACAAATCTGGCAGGAAGGAATGCCAGAACAACAAGCTACAAGACTTCGAGTCGAGGGAATATATGGTACCTCTACACTTATAACCATTGTGCTTAACGCTTATGGTTATATCCACGTGAACTCTTTGGTTGTGGTTTGGTTTTTTAAAAATGCAACGAAACTGATTGAAATAAAAGAAGGTTTTAACGCGCACATGTGTCTCTGGGATGAGGATAGATATTGAATATTCAGGCATTTGTCGTTTGTTTGTTGTACCTTTACTCAGTAATAACCAAATTTATGGTGTTCGTTTTGTACCTTTGTTCAGCAATATCCAAGTTTCTCGTTTTCATTTTGTACCTTTGTTCAGAAATATCCAACTTTCTGGTGTTCATTTGTACCTTTGTTAAGTAATACCCAAGTTTCTCGTGTTCATTTTGTACCTTTGTTCAGAAATATCCAACTTTCTGGTGTTCATTTGTACCTTTGTTCAGTAATACCCAAGTTTCTCGTGTTCATTTTGTACCTTTGTTCAGTAATACCCAAGTTTCTCGTAATAATTTTGTAGCTATGCTTAGTAATATCCACGTATCTCGTGTTCATTTTGTACCTTTGCTCATTAATATCCAAGTACATCTATCTATTTGTTCAGTAATATCCACGTTTCTTTTGTTGATTGTGTAGCTTTGTTCAGTTATATCAAAGTTGCTCGTGTTCATTTTGTATCTTTGCTCAGTAATATCCACGTTTCTCGTATTGATTTTGTATTTTTGCTCATTAATATATCCACATTTCTCGTATTGATTTTATAGCTTTGCTCAGTAATATCCACGTTTCTCGTATTGCTTTTTTAGCCTCGCTCATTAATGTCCACGTATCTCGTGTTCATTCCACGGATCTCGTTTTTGTTTTGATAAAGCCAGTGTATACAAACGTATTGCTTTTATTTTAGAAATCGTTGGAGAAACTGAACAGAAGACTACATCGAATGTCACCATTCTTTGTTAGGTAAATATTATATTAATTTATCAACTAAAAAACTTATTCATTATGAAAGTAACAAAATATGTCACAATGTGTGTGTCGTGTCATTTAAATATCTTTATTAGTATAAACATAATAAGAACCAGTCAAATCAAGTAGATAAAAGTGTTACCCTACAGTAGTGCTCACGTTTAGTATGGCTTTGTCTTTTGTAGATATATGTTACAGCGATGAATACTAGTTTACTATACTATATTAGAACTTCATAATATACTGGAAGAATAAAGAAACGCCGGTGAATTACAGAATCAAACTATTGTAATCAATACAGTTTTAGAATATGTATGGAAAGGTATTTCATCAATGACTTTGTCGACAGTAAGCACTATTGACAAAATCATTCATGCATACATACATAGGCTTATAATAGGTGAAAGCTCAAAGTTTTTCAAAGTAATATCCATTTTTGTAAGCATTTCTCGTTTCGTTTGATTCATGTATATCATGCATTTATCTAGAAAGGGACAAACGATAAAGAAGGTGACAGCTTATAATATTATAGCTTCATTTACTTATATTGGTATTTAGATTAAAAGACAAACAATATTTTACTGCTTGTAATAATTTTAAACTGTTATATTCTGAATGAAATTATTTAATCAGACTTTCAAATTTAGTTAAAAATTAAATTGTGAGCTACTTTAAATCTTGTTTTAATTATGTTTTTACTCATCAGAGTACAATGTGTATGGTCTTTTGTGTAGAGAGCATGGTTTTGATATTTATTGAGAATAACTGGTTATTATAAACATTTATCGCCATGTCACACACTAGAAAATACCCCTATGGTGTAAATATTGATTACCTCGACTCCCATGTAAACAATTACCAGGAACGAGTGTGACAACTTTGCACGTTACTCAGGGCAGGGTGTGCGAGAGTCGTTCCACTACCGCTGGTGGGAGTCGTGGGGAACTTCCCCTGTGGCAATTCTTAAAAATAGAAGTAGAAATGGTGACTTCTTCTGTTAATATTTTATGCTTCATTTGGCTAAAACACATTACTTAAAGAAAATATTACTTACATCGGGAAATGTCGGCACGGACTGCACACTTTAACTCAGGTCGATGTTTTATGTAAAGGACACAATGAACAGTGTTGCTGTATGCATGGAACAATTCTTGCCGATACGTTCACCTATTTGTAACCCCTACTATTACATTTTTATGGCTTCTCTCGACTTGTTAGTCTTTTCAATATTTAGGCTTTGGTTTAAAATATTACTCAGCAGAGTATCTGAGTATGCCACGCTACGCGCCTGATCACACGATGGTTGACCACGTACTGTTACCAAAGAATATGGTTATAATTGAAAAATAATCTCGTAATAAATTGCACAATTGTTATATTTGAAGGTGTATAAAACCGAACCCTGATCTAAAGACGGGCGAGTTCGATACAAATTATGTAAAATCGCAGTTACGAAGCAGTAGCGTTTTGGAGGTTGCTGAAATAAGGAAAGACGGATATCCAGTGAGAATTGAATACGAGAAGTTACTGCAAGGGTAAATTGATTGTTATAAAATCATCAATGTTTCAATGATATCTAATTATTACACAATTCAATTTTAACAAAACTATTAATTTTTAAAGACGCCGCGCTGAACAAAAGTTTCTACATTTCATTAAAACATAATCAGAAATTTCAGTCAGCCAGTCAGGGAATTTGAAATAATACAATAAATGATATTAGATGTTATGTTTTTTGAACAAGAAAATCGAACTTCTTTAGTGATTCAGTGATTTTCATATAATTTAAGGTTCTTGGAACTCGTTGAAAATATAGATCCGAACTTGGGAAATGAGGAAAAGGTACAGACGATTCTTCAACGTGTTAAAAGATCAAATTTTAAGATGGGAAAAACGAAAGTAAGTGAACATGGATAATTCATGTTGTTAACAAAATTGTTATACAGTTAACCATTGCAAGCGGTCAACTCTATTAAACAGTCACGTGTCTTAAACAGACACATTTACTTTTTCTATTTTCTAAGGTTTCAGGACAAATTAACTTGTATTAAGCAACAACCTGTCTTAAAAAGCCACCTTTGTTTCTTCGATTGACTGGCTGCTTAAAACATGTTCGATTATATTTATAAGTTAACTATACAATATACAATGCTTAACAACATGAGTTTAATTTTATTCAAGTTTAATTTAGTTTACAAATTACATAAAGAATTAAGAAAAAAGTTATATAAAATATTTTTTGATGCACCTAGTATAGAATTATGTAATTGAAAAGATATTGTGTTTTTTTTCTTTTTTATGACCCATTTACATACGTTTTTGAAAAACTTCCCCGCCATCAGGATATTCCAATGTAAACAACGTTATGCTGTATACTAGAGTTTCATACCCAAACGATTTGCTTCCATGTGAATTCTCGAATAAACATATGGACATTGATAAATCTTTAATCAAAATTGTGTTTTAAATATTTTCAGGTTTTTATGAAAGATGATGGTTTTGACAAACTAAAAGAGAAGTTGAAGGAGAAGGTATTTCCATTTCTTCTTTTGATATGTTATATTGATATTCTGTATAGGTGGCATTTAGTTATTTGCTATCTGGAACCAACCTTTTAATGTTACAAGAGAAGATAAATAATTTGTTTTATATGTATTATATATGCAACGTTTATGAGTAGTGTAAAGAAGTATGTTTATAGTCTTAATCAATATGCCGGTTTAGAAGTGTGTTTGTATTCTAAGAGTATATGCTAAATCAAAATCAATATGCCGGATATGAGTGTGTTTGTAGTCTATATGTTAATCAAAATCAATATGTCGGATATGAGTGTGTTTATTGTCTATATGCAAATCAATATGTCGGATATGAGTGTGTTTGTAGTCTATATGTAAATCAAAATCAATATGTCGGATATGAGTGTGTTTGTAGTCTATATGCTAAATCAAAATCAATATGTCGGATATGAGTGTGTTTGTAGTCTATATGCAAATCAAAATCAATATGTCGGATATGAGTGTGTTTGTAGTCTATATGCTAAATCAAAATAAATATGTCGGATATGAGTGTGTTTGTAGTCTATATGCTAAATCAAAATCAATATGTCGGATATGAGTGTGTTTGTAGTCTATATGCTAAATCAAAATCAATATGTCGGATATGAGTGTGTTTGTAGTCTATATGCAAATCAAAATCAATATGTCGGATATGAGTGTGTTTGTAGTCTATATGTTAAATCAAAATCAATATGTCAGATTGATTCGTGTTTGTAGTCTATATGTAAAATCAAAATCAATCTATTAGATAAGAAGTGTGTTTGTAGCCTATATGCAAAATCAAAATCAACATATCGGAAAAGAAGTTGTCTAATCAATTGTCTACCATTTATTTGCAACATCTAAATGTCGGATGTAAATATGTATTTTTCAGTTGTCTACCATCTTCGTTCCACATCTATATGTGGATTATGAATGCTTCGTTTTAATTTGTCTACCATCTATTTGCAACATCTATATGTCGGATTAGTATTTTGTTTACTTATAGAAGGCATTTAGCTGCAACATTTATATGTCAGATAAACTTGTTTTTAGATGTATCTACCGTCTATATGAAACCTTTATCATTATGTCAGATCAGTAGGTTTTTCATTTATGCTTTATCTCGATGCAATGTTAACCTGCTTGACAAGAATGTTCACCTTTCTGTATGTTTGGACTATGTACTGCTGTCACATTTTTGTGCAATTTCTAATGAACCCACTAAGACGTAGTCTGCTACTTTCTTTTCTGTCTTGGTTGCGTCTTATGGATCTTTGTATCGGATATCTATCGTTCATTTGTCACCTGTGTCATTTTTATATCATATTTAATCATTTTCTTTTTTATTTATAATTTAGCGGGAAAACGAGGAAAATGAAAGGAAAAGAAAAGAAAAAGAACAGCTAGAATTAACAACTTCTAACGTGTGTGATGAGGCCTACTCGTCCATGTCTTCTACACCCAGACTATCAACTCACGCGAGGTTTGTTTAATTTGAAGTTGCAGATGCTTACCTTAAATTAACAGATAACATAATTTGGATTAAAAAGGTTATACATGTCTGTAACTGTGTTTAAGATAATGCAGTTGAGAAAATAGTAAAAAACACAATGCATTAATATTATTAATACTAATATTAACAATAATAAACTATTATTACAAGCAAAAGTAGTTAAATATCTTCTTTATTTTTTGCCTAGCCTTCCAACAATAGAAACCGTCGAGGAAATGGAAGTTAGTAACACTGTAAAAGAGGAAAAAGAAGAAAAGAAAGAGAAAGAAGAGACAATCAAAAAGCTTGAAGCAAAGGAAACTGACTTTGAGTCCGATCAATATGCAAATAGAAAGTACGTATGCATTTTTCCATGTTCCCATGAATTACGGGATTTAACGCCATTTTCAACACATTGCAGGTTATTCGTGGCAACCCGTGTTTCGATAGTAGAATGCTTTAACTGCATATTTACTAATATAGGTAGAACTGCCGTCTTTCTGTAAGTAACAAACCTTCCCGCATACAATCAGTTTACCTGGCACCCACGACGTCAACGATGATTGGTAAGTTAGCTTAAGACAGCTGCTTAAATCCCTCGGTCTGTTAGGATTTGGAAACGTAAGTATAGCCCTATAAACGAAATAAAAAATAACCAAAAAGGCGAGATTTGCTAGAACTAACGCAGTCAAACTTTTTCTTCCAAAAAGATTAAGTCATTATGGGCTAGGCGTGAATATTAATTAGGTCGATATTTGACTTGATAAAGATCAAATAAAGTCAAAACGCATTGCAAAGGAGTTTGATTTTTTATTGGGATAGTAATCACTATTGTGTGTATACAGTGAAATGGGGGGTAAAGAATAATTTCCTTATTACCGTTATTGTTTACGTATCCGCTATCCTGAAAAACAAGAGATATCTCTACAGCAGTAGTGTTATCCTCAGGTAAACAATTTATATGATCAACTCCATCATTTGACATATATTCAGGTAAAATAGAAGTACGGCTACCAGTGTTATAATCCACAAATAATACATAATTACATTCGATATCACAGGTATTTTCTACATGTACAAATAGAATCAATCAGTCAATCAAAAATACGGTTTTCTGTAACAATTTGTCTCCAGTTATAAGTAGGCAGGCAATACGTAACACAAACATACCTCATGTACCCATTTTCTGCTGACATTTTAACTCAAATTATATCATCCTGACTCTCGAAAGAACGCCTGCCCTCAGAAACTAGATCATTTCTCAAATATCCGATTCCTCTTCCTAAATTTCGCTAACATGTACTTTAGACTTCCGTTTTAAAAGTACAAAATACTCAAAGCCGTCTGCGTGTAAATCGGTAAATTAATAAGAACATGTTAAAAATCATCATTATTAGCGTATATATTTAAACTATTTGGATTTTATTTAATCAGTGTTTTGTGAAAAATTCTGGAACATTACATAAAGCTAACAGTGAACGAAACTTCTCCTCGTCCTAATTTTTGACCTCTGCGTTATTTAGGATTAAAAAAATTATTTTGAAGTTTAATCTGATACAAACATTGTAACAACTATTTTATCTGATTGTATCTTTAGGGCATACGACATGTTCCGGGAAACCCCCCCACGAAAACACAACGGAAACTCAGAAATGATAGAAAAGGTGTTTCTGCGATTCTGCAGACTTCTACTGTACCTGGTGCTGTTTTCTACAGTTTTAGGGTCTGCTGTTCTCGTGAAACTAGGGGTTTTGGCGCTAGTTGCAGGTTCTGTAAGTCATTACATTACATTACATGTGGAAATTATTTTGCAACTCTTAAATATATGTTTAGTTTTTTTAAAATATATTTTTCATTTCAGAATACATTATTACTTATGCACTTATTCATTTTACCACGCTTGTAATACAAGTTCTTACAACTTTGACATGCTTCAGGTCTTCCTGGGTAGAATCAATATAGTTCTTGTAAATTAAGATATGTACGAACGTAATATTATCTTTTACAGACGAATTCAATATTCTATCTATCTACAAAAAAAAAAAAACACCAGAAAATAATTAATTACAAAATTAGATATTTAATTTGACACTGACAGAATCTACTTTTAAGTACAAATAATGTCATCAAAGGATAAATAATAAATATGTTTCTATATTTATATGTTTATATTACAGCAAACCAAAGAATCGCGTTTGGAGTCGGCGAACAATCTGATGATTTGTGTTATTTTCCCGGCATCAATCACACTTCTTGTCTCTCTTGTGAAGATCATGTTTGGCCGGGTGAAGACCTTGAAGATGAAATATCTTTTACCAGTAAGCGTGCTATTTATAAACGCATAGCTGCGGAATATGTATATAGAACGTAATAGCAAACCTACCACCTAACATTTAATTTTTATTTTCTTAAAAAATATCAAAGCAATTTCTTTGAAATTTGGACTTGAATAAGAAAGAAGTTTTTAGGATAACTAAGGTCTAGTCTGTGAAAATCAATAAACAATTTCTGTGTATGACGTATACAAATTGTATTAACACCGCTCAATATTTTATATTTACATTCCCACTGCAATCGGCCTGTATGAACTACATAGATTTACTGCATTTCATTTCCCAATGAAAAACACTTGCAGCTGGGCGGAGCTAAATGGAACAGTTTGCATTTCATTGTTTGCACGATTTTGTTTTGCTGGTGAGACGTCACGTCGCCGTTAGTTTCACGTGACGTTTGCCGTAAGTTGTCCTACAAATGCGTGCATTTATTCAGTAGGTTGACAACGTCGCCGTTACATTCATGACATTTGCTTTGCGGTTTAATGCGTATAACTTGCTTTCTAAATATCAAAATTACGAAAATAACGTAATTGTTTGATCTAAAATAGCTGGAGAATATAATGTAAATATAAGGATTAAAAGCCCGTCGGACTTCACGAACATGAAAATGGCCTAATGTTTTTCATCACCTAATGAAAACTCAAAAGTCGGCTTTTAATCCTTAAGACAAAGATATTTGAATTATAAAATGTGTGCTAGCTGTTCAGAATACGTATTACTATCTGCAATGACAGAACACTGGACTTAATGTTAGTTTAAAATTTAAAATCAAATACTAATAATACAAATAATAATAGTCTAGTCCTGAAACTTTCACATCATCTCACTTGCAATGGAGATCGGCTCAGAAATACAGCGTTTTCCATGTAAATGTAGATTAATTGATTCTTCAACGTTTATTTACAAAGCGAAAACGCTTCTTAAATAACAAAAATACTTTCTACCTGTATAATCACATAAATACATTTGTTGTTTTGCGACAATGAATAGAAAAAAAAACAACCAAACCCTGAATAGAAGTAAATTTATTTGTTTTATCGTCTGGTCATTTATTTGCTCCATCATGTGTTCGTTTATGTGTTCTTTCGTCTGTTCGTTTATTTGTTTGATCGTCTGTACATTTAATTGTTTTATCGTCTGTTTGTTCATGTGTTTTATCGTCTGCTCATTAATTTGCTTTATCGTCTGTTCGTTTGTTTCAGGTTTTACTTTCTGCGGCAATGCAAACGGCAGGTGTTGGTATAATGCTGTTTAAAGTTCTGCCGCACCTTGACGCGTTCAGACGTATTGTTGTTATGATGTGCGTGGGAATCGTGCCCTCGTTTCTGGCACTGTTTGAAAGGATTTTTTATTCTAAAGGTAAATGCCACAAGCGACTTCTACTGTTTGCATTTGCCTTTATAAGTGCAGGCACTCAGGTCGCAGGCGTTTTGTTGATATACTTAAACGAAACGGATTATAAACAAAATGTGTACCGGTGGCTCCTACCGTTTTCTTGTTTTTTAATATCATTCGGTTGGTGGGAAAATTTTATTCAGGGACACGTTTCAGTATGTTCGTTTCAAATAGACTTGAATGCGGTCAGACAGGGTTTAAGGAAATCACGTGATAAGGCGAATGTTGTTGCAATGTTTGTTAGAATAACAGTTATAATTTTATGCACAAAGTTTCTTGTGGAGGATCACAGTTTCATTTTTACAAAGCAAGAAAACACTAACCAGGCGCATATTGGTACTACTGTGCCCAATTTGAATTATACTTCTACACAGTATCCCAATACGACACAAGGCAATTCCTCAACTGCTATGAACGTAACAGAACCAAACACTACCAACGACGAGGTTGTCGACTTGGAGTTACGTAACCCAGACAAGGAACCTGTTCAATGTATCGTACTAAAGACGATCATGATTTCAAACCTCTCCGTAAGCGTCAACTGTTTAGAACACGGGCATGTTTCAAACTTTGTGTGCGAGGTGGTCGATGGGCATTACAAGAAATGTATCCAGTCAGATCCCATTACTACAACGCCCAGTCAACCGATATCATGGTTTGAAAGTGGCATGGTGGATGTATACTACTTTTACCGTGACCATTCTTCCCTGTTCCACATTGCGTTCTTTTCAATCATATTTTCATATTCCGCTACTTTAGCCTGTAAATTAAAAATGCAACTATTCGCGTTTTCATTAGCCGTGGTTCTAGTTCCGCCATTCACGTCGGTGATCATCTATTTGAAATGTGCCAAGCTGATGCCCGATATCAAAGTTATTCCAGAAGTGTTACAGTGTCCTGCCGTGGATTTACAATCTCTCAAACCCGCCATTATGGTCGAGTCTTTGCTTATTGGCAGCTTTCTCTTATTGACATGGTATATTTGGGTGCCACAATGTGAAAGAATGGCGAAAATACCAAGGTAAGTTCTATGCAATGGTTTTTATTTGCACGATATCGTTTTACTATGCAACGGGTTTCGTTATTGCTTTTTTGTTAATGAAAACATTTAATCACAATTGTGCTTCTTTTTAAATCATGTGAACTTGTAAACGTGGTGTGTAATGCATACCTTTAATGAGAATGTTCTTAAGTAAGTATGTTTATTATAATGCGTGTGTGCATGTATAACACAATATGCAAATATGTAGTTTATCAACGGACCTTATAAGTCATCCATAAAAATATACATTAACATATACATTAAATTTAAATTGAATGTAAAGTTTGTAGAACTATAAGAGAGAAATATATCAAAACATACTATACTAACAAAAGTAGCATGTTTAAATTTTTGTTAAAGTTATTAAAGTCACCAATAAAGAATATGCTTAATATTTGTAAATTCATCGCAGAGGCATTTAAAATAACGTTCTTTGATTTCATCCTCAAACTAAGAATAAATATTATAAGTTAAATATGTTTTTGCTTCGATTCATATTTGACTTTTAAATAAGAAACCTTACTATAACATTAGACAACGACGTAAAGAGTATATTATTTGAGTCATGTATTTGTATATGTATGTAATTTGTATTTATATATAATCTGGTGAGAAACTGTATACAGTTTAAGTCTATAATGTTCTGTTCTGTTCTATTCTGTAGTATTACGGAATTAAAGCATAAATAAATAACATCAACACTTTGAATCATAATAGGATATTAATAGTAAACTCTTCTGAGTGTCACTGATTATACGTTGTTTTTTTTTTTTTTTTTTTAAATTGTAATAATTGTTTGTCGACGAAAATTTAATTTATGTAAACGTGTCTCTACATATGTGTTATTGCATGTGTATATTTGGCTTACAGCATGTTTGTTGAACCACTCAAAGAATGCGTGTTTCTTGACTTAAACATGCTGCTCCGACGTCATAACGACACGAAACCATTGCCTAAGGTACGTCAAGGAGAAAGAGATGATCTAAAAGAAAACGACGAAAGAGACGCACCCGATACTATTTATGCGAATAGTTCCAAGACAGCGAGTAAACAGACGCCCAAATTGTACATCTGTGCAACCATGTGGCACGAAACCCGCCGAGAAATGATGCAGTTACTTCAATCTTTGTTTAGGTAGACGAATTTAGTTTTTCTTTTTTTATAAATTAAATGTTTATTAAATGGTTACTCATTTTCTACAATTAACATTTAAATTTAACGCATCGGCTAGTATTTATTTAAATATAACATGTTGTTTATTGCACTTTGTTTTGTAGATTAGACAAATACTGCAGCACAAGCAAACTTACAGAAGATAAATTCCACACGAAAAATCCCGACCGATTCGAACCTGAGAGTAAGTATACTTACAATGAAATACTGCAACTTAACAATATACGTCCTACAGAAGACGTAGCATTCAAACGTCACAACTGACACAACACAAACAATCGATACATTCACCAATGATTTAGTTAAAAAAAGGTTCAATACAAGGACATGGCAGTGGCAAAGTTGCAACTAGGCAACTTCAAGATTTACAGGGGAACTTTTTGTCTTCAAATGTTCAAGTAGTAGAAACTGATTACCTAATTAAATATGATTTGTAAGAAAATTGCTCAACGTTAGAATAGAACTTTATCTTATTCCCTATCGATGGCATGTAATAATATTTGCTTATGTTTATTTAATACAACCTGACATCTCACGCAAATATCATATTTCTATGTTTCAGTACATGTTATATTTGATGACGCATTCCAGATCGACAAGGACACAAAGCAAAAAGTTTTAAACGAATACGTCATCCAACTGGTCCAGTGTATATATGCCGCAGCTAAGTAAGTATAGTTTTACATGAAACATTAAATAGTATATAGAAAACTATCAATATGGACGGTTGCCTTTTTCTTTTCTTGAACGCGCTCTCTGCTTCCAGAGGGTCCTTTACAGCATCAAATATTATTTGCTTACTAATTGTAGTCTTGGTCATTTTCGACGATTGTTTTTCTGAAAGACAAACGTCTTAACACTTTATTGCAGAAACTATTTTATTAAGGAAATAAGATTAGAGTGACAGAGACAAATACATATCAGTGATGAATGGTGTTTAAATATAATTCAGAAACATCATATTCCATCCATAGCCATTGAATATATTTTGTCTTAAATATGTGCCACATAACATATATATATATATATATATATATATATATATATATATATATATATATATATATATAATGAGACAAAAAAATATATTAATATCTGAACAATCGTTTTCTTGAAAATTCTTGAAATCGCCAAGGCATTCCGATTGTACGAACCAATTAGAAACGTTAACAGAAATCCGTTTAAATTATTGAGCAGTTGTCTTTTAGAACATGTGTCGAAGATGAACACATCCCGTGTTGCAGCTGTAGATTGTCGCTTCGTGCTTAGATTCAATGTTTTATTGGACCACTTATTATGTAGTTGGCTGGAATGCGTAGCATTCCGACTGCGTTCCGTTTCATTACAGAAACGCATTCTATATTTGTACTAATTTTAGTCGTGAACTAGCTCCTTTTATTCCATCTCATATCTACCCAGTGTTACAGAATAAGTCGGGAACTAAACCAATTTACGACATTCTGAATAAAAACAATGACAGACCAGCTGGTCAAAGTCGATGGAATGAAATATATAACATACATGACTGGAAAATATACTACAATATTCCTTTCCAAATAACTAAAGATACTCAGCTTCATTGGTTGCAATATAGACTTCTACACAGGATCCTCCCAACAAATAGATACTTAACTTTAATCAATATCAAATCTGATGAAAAATGTACTTTCTGTCGTATACACACAGAAACACTGCAACATTTGTTTTTGCAATGTAATCATATAAGAGCATTGTTTTCAGATATGAGTAAATATCTCGAGCAAAGACATGTCCAATTTTGCTTTAATGAAATCCAATTAATTTTTGGAAATAAATCAAACAGCCAAAATGCATTAGCAGAAAATATCCTACTTCTTGCCATTAAGAGATATATTTACTCAAGCAGATGTCTGAATAACAAAATTTCATTTCATGGGCTAATAGGAAATATGAGAGCATTGTATGAGGTAAACAAGTGGATTAACATTAAGAATGGTACGTTTGATAAATTTAGTGAAGATTGGGGTACTATACAAACACTGATATCATCATAATTTAAATTGTGTACAAATGTATCCACACAAATAGTTTAAAATGTACATATAATCTATGTTTAAAACAAATGTGTAACCTCACATGGCAAAATCCCCCCCCCCCCCCCCCCCTACATTTTTTTCTACACCCCGTCATTTAAAATATTGATATATTGCCTAAATAGACAGAAAAAAATATTTTGATGTTTTTTTTCAATAATGTCACATTATAGAAGAAATACTATATACATATTAAGAATGAATGGTTGAATGAGAGAGCAACTAAAATAATAATTATATATTACTTCATAATTGCTTGCTTTTTGTACGGTGTGGAGGAGGATGGTCCTCCCCGACCTCCTTACACCTATGACGGGGAGAATAAACGGACCAGCAAATGGTGGTTAAAAAAAAAAAAAAAAAAAAAAAATTAGTCGTGTTACAAGCGTTACCAACCAACGTTAATTTAAATGTTTATAGAATCATTAGCGGAGACAGAAAGTGGGACACGCAACCCACAAAGAGCAACCATCCATATGGAGGACGGTTGACATGGACAATGCCTGGCAGCACCAAGATGGTGGTACACCTAAAGGACAAGTTAAAAATCAGAAACAGAAAGCGCTGGTCCCAGGTGAGTTATATCGCGTTCTTTGATTGATATATATGAAAACTCATTTAAGCATTATATGACCATGTGGTAATATTGTGTTTTGTTTCAATAAATGTATGGTGATATGGACAAACAGCCATACAATTTAAACAATATGTTTTCCAGTAATTTAGTGACTCAAAGATAAGCTTTATATAGCAATATGATTATATGCATGAATGGATAATTATACAACTGAAAAATCATATAATTACTATTTGTCGTGTAAATCTGTATATCACTTTGATATCAAGTTAAGTATGCATATAGTGTTAATGTGTTAATATGTGAACCCGTACTTTTCTATTCATAACCATTACGAAACACGTGATGGTTATATACGTTATTACCTATTCGAATAATGGTACTCGTTTAGGCAATTTCGACAAGGTAACGTGACATAGACACACCTGCCTAACAAACAAGGGTAAAACGTAGTATTAATGCTAGGAAATACACTAAGGACAGTACGAGGTAAAACATGATCATATTATAGTATTACAAGGAAGGACTTAAAGCCCTTGTCATACCACAGCATTACAAGGAAGGGCACAAAGCACTTGATATACCATACTATTACAAGGAAGGACTTAAAACTCTTAACATACCATAGTATTATAAGGTTGGACATAAAGCCCTTGACATATTATTACTAGGAAGGACATAAAGTCCTTGACATACCATATTATTACAAAGTTGGACATAAAGCCCTTGACATATTATTACAAGGAAGGACATAAAGCCCTTGACATATCATATTATTACAAGGAAGGACATAAAACCCTTGACATGACGGGGTAATATAATATGGTCATTTTATTTAATCTTCAACAACAACACTGATAATTTTCATAAACATCTTCTGTTTAATTACAAGCCCTCACATGTTTAGGTTTCGAAGTTCTTTGTTTAGATATACCCGTATACAAAGAAGCACATTGAACTATTTTATCTTTTTCTCACATTCCAGATTATGTATATGTATTACTTACTTGGCTTCAAGACTTTCGGTTACGACGTATCGGAAACAGCACTGAAACCTCAAATTAAAGGAAGCAAGCGAAAATCGAACTCGTTATTGGATAATCTTCCAACAGAGAAAAGACACGAGGTAAATAGCCGTACTGATAATGCTGGTTATGTATCGGAGTGAAACACTAAGCTTGTATTGACGGCTTTTTCTGGTAGATATGGACACTAGTACGGATCGATTCGATACGATGGATACAGAGACTAGCTATAATTTAGTCTGTAGCACGGACACAGCTCTCCCTATCGGGTCCGTTAAATAGCAATGTCGGGAAAGCCACTTTTGAGCAGTTGATTGGTCGGTCGATTCAACTGAACGTTCACATAAGTAAGCGTTCATCTGTTACAAATTGTGGGACAGGCATAGAATTGAAATGTCTTTTAAAATTGTTTTTGTTTTGTTAGACTGAATTGCATTTCAACTCTATTGTTATTTCTAGCTCGATTATACATTCATACTTACACTGGACGGTGATGTTGACTTCCAACCTGAGGCTGTCCTTCTGCTCATGGATCGGATGAAGAAAAACACAAAAGTTGGCGCTGTTTGTGGACGTATTCACCCAATAGGATCTGGTAAGTTGATACTGTGCGTGGGTGTATACCCCATAGGATCGAGTTAGTTGGGCTGCTAAGATAAAGGAAACATACTCTATTTGAAACAAATGGTTATAAAAAAGGACAAAACAATCTTATACTTAAGGTCAATAATCATTTGTCCTTATATCATGTCATTTCTTTAACGTTTATGTTTCTTACTAAAAATGCTGTATTATTCCATCTTTTCGTAAATATCGATAAAATAAATTATAGATATACGTTAAAGCATATTTACATGATTGTACTCTCAGAATCGTACTTAAGCATATGTTCATAGTTCTTATAACTTTGGATATTTGATTTAAAGCTTTAGTAAAATATTCATTTCTATTTTACATCTTTACGGTACTTTATATTTGCCTCATTCTTGTATTAAGTGTAACAGGGCGAGAAAAATATACAGCCAGTCCTGAACTCTAACCCGGGACCTTTTGCCTATAGGGCTCTCCCGACTGAGCTTGCCGGATAGCTTACATACGTTTCCGTCCTTACATATTACATACACCCTGTGACATATTCTGCCACAAATTTGGAATTTCATCCGCTATTTTCTATAGAGACCAGAGAATCATGTAAATGTTTCTCGGAATATATATAAATTACAGCCCCATGTGAGAAGCCGATGTAACAGGACGAGAAAAATATGAAGCCAATCAGGACTCGAACCCGGGATCTTAGATTACAGGACAAATGCTCTACCAACTGAGCTAGGTGAACTGCTTACATACGTTTCTTTACTAACAAGTTACGTACACATTGTGACATTAGCTTCTATTTCGAGTGAATATTGCCATACGAACATTATTTTGGGTTTTTATGAACAAATGAATATTTTAATGTATTTTAGGTCCAATGGTTTGGTATCAAACTTTCGAATATGCAGTAGGTCATTGGCTTCAGAAAGCTGCAGAACATGTTTTGGGGTGTGTTCTTTGCTGTCCAGGATGTTTCTCCCTATTCCGTGCAAGCGCATTGATTGACAACAACGTGATTAAAACGTACACCACAAAACCAACGGAGCCAATACATTACATTCAGTTTGAACAAGGTATCTAAAGTAAAATCATATAAGCTCATCTCTTTAAATTATGTTCATGTAATCCTTCTATGTATTTGAAATAATTCCTCATGAACTATTTAGTATATAACATTTTCATATTTAAACACATTATTTTCTGATGTAAGTGTATATTTGGCCCTGTTGCAATTTTTATCATAATGCGTTTCTGTGATTGCTGCTTAGTTTAGTTTATAAACATATCTTTATTTCGTGTGTTAAAACACTACATTTGTCTTCACTTTGGGAAGGACCAGAACGAAAATTTAGAACTGATAGAGTTCTTACCCAAATAACTACCTTCAATATAATTAATTATTTTAAAGAGAAATTAAGATATGTTATTCTACAGAGTTTTAGGCTGTGTCGAGACATCATGCTTATTGATTACTGACATTGAAATGACACGGTTTATTGAATCTATTTTTATAAAATATATATTGAATGTGTGATCAGTCACTTTTGTCTCTTAACAACAAAAATACGTATTCTTCATGGTATAGGTGAAGATCGGTGGCTGTGTACACTTCTTCTCCAGCGAGGGTACAAGATAGACTATTGCGCAGGCGCAGATGCTCTCACATTCGCTCCAGAATCGTTCGATGATTTCTTTGTTCAGAGAAGAAGATGGGCACCGTCAACAATGGCAAACATTATGGACCTGTTAGGTTCATGGAGAGAAACCATCAAAGTGAATGACAATATTAGTATATTATACATTGTTTATCAGTTAGTAATGTTGATTTCAAGTTTACTTGCCCCTGCGACTGTTACGCTTATGATTGCTGGATCCTATAGTTCCGTGTTATCAATAAGTGACACTTATTCCTACATGATAGCAATTGGACCAGTCGCTGCATATATTTATATTTGTTTAAAGTGTGCACCAGATCTTCAGCTGAAATCAGGTGCGTTGCTTAGTGCATTGTACACAATTGTAATGGTAGTAGTAACAGTTGGAACAATCTTGAATATAGTAAATGATGATATTCTATCTCCAAATGTTCTTTTCTTGGTTGGACTAGGAATAATATTTGTGTCAGCTGGGCTATGGCATCCGAAAGAAATCGGATGTTTGTTTTCAGGGATATTGTATTATCTTACAGTGCCGTCAACATTTATCTTCCTAACAATTTACTTCCTTTGCAATCTGAATAACGTCTCATGGGGAACAAGAGAAGGTCCTAAAAAGGAAGAGGATGGGATGCAAAAGAAAGAGACAACTTTGTTACAAGACTTACGCGAATTTATCAAAAGAAAACTTAGACAACAAAGTAGGAACAACGAAGACACCAAAGATACTATTCCCGATGAGGTTCCAAAAATTATTGTAGAAGAAAGAAAATTTGTCTCACAAAAATCTGTGGTGATAGATGATATGTATTGGATGTCTTGTGAATTTCTGGGAAAAGGAAACATAGACGATAGTGAAGTAGAAAATGAATTTTGGGATAATATTATAAATTTGTATTTAAAACCACTTACTGCTGATAAGGATCATAGCGAAAAGATCAAACGAATTGCAGAGGAGTTGATAGAGCTGCGCAATAATGTTGTTTTTGGATTTTTCCTTATAAATTTTATGTTTTCAGTGGCATTGCTGCAGCTACAATTAAACAGAGAAAAGCTATTAGCTTTTTACATATTGGGTAAATATGAACCAGTTTCTGTTATTTTTCTCTCAATATTCTCCACACTATTAGTGGTGCAATTCATAAGCATGTTATTTCATAGATGGGGGACTTTTCAACATCTTATATCGAGCACCTCTCTGAAGGT
The DNA here is from genome assembly GCA_029582155.1 of Panopea generosa. NCBI lineage: Eukaryota > Metazoa > Mollusca > Bivalvia > Adapedonta > Hiatellidae > Panopea > Panopea generosa. The sequence continues at coordinate 59,039,585 of CM055906.1, read as the reverse complement.
ATGTTGTAATCGTGTTTTGAGTGACAAAGATCAGTTTAAAGAATATTTTAATGAGGGAATAACACTACTAGAACCAGACTACGATGTGGACGATGATAGGACATATACTAACGATGATATACGGACAATGAAATCCAATAGTGACTCTGAATATGATACCCTGAATTTAGAAAGAAACGATCGTGCACACAATGCATATGCTGATGATTTCAGAAGAAACTTTAATACGACAAAACGCCACTACACGAAGAACGAACATTCGCGTTACAGTAACGATAGAGCACATTTATTAAATCACCATGGTCATTCACAGTGGACAAACCGCGATCACCACAGGCAAGAGCTTTACCGCAGATCAGTTGGTCGAAGTTATGGACGGAATATGTCTTCTATTGAACATTAAGAAAGACGTAATTAAGAGCAGAAAAATCCTCTTAGACAACAGATGAGAACAGCTAATATGGAACGTGGAACATACCTCTACGATAACAGAACAAAAGTACGTGTTTTTCCAAGCCGCCGTTAGATCAATAAGTTATCCAGTCGCTTTGCTCATAGATACCACCACATACAAATTAGAAACAAAAATAGGACATGATGTAAACATCACGTTACAAACAACAGTTAGACTGAATAACACACACGAAATAAAACAATTCTTCACGGACATTCAATTGGTATCAGTTTTACGTATAAATTAATTTCGTATGTACTTCAAAATATATCGTATAAGCAGCCATACATTGTTTTTATAAAGAGGTGTACAGTTTTCAACTTAACTGGGCGTTTTTGAGGTAACGAAAAAAGTCAGGAAATTCATATTATGTTTCATTTACATTATTTTACAAACTGTTGTAAGACTTGTTAACAGTAATCTTTTTAAAATTTAAAACAATCTGCACAAATGTCACAATTTGTTCGTACGAAACTCTTAAGACTTACGAATGTTAGAAGGACGGGCCCTAGATAACGTTAAACGGGGCTGCACTCAGCCCCGAAAGCATGCAAAGCAAATACAGAATGTGTTGTAGCATATATACTAGTTATTTTAGGCAAGTGTTCTATCATAATACATTGTATGACAAGCAATTATATATGCGCGATAAATGTAATGTTTTACATGTGTACCAATGTATTGGTATTAAATTACTGTTACGTATGAATATAATACACATAATATTGTTTAATATTTACAATAGTTATAATTTATTTGTTACTGTTACGTTTTGTCTGTCTCAATGACTCAAGCAATTGTACTACAGTATTTGTGTTTGATATTACAGAAATGTTAATTGGAATAATACGATTGTATGTACAAATATCTCGAAAATGTTGATGTTTTCAATACATGTTATTGATTAATTGAAACCGTTGTGACATGTAAATATTGTTTATGTTTATACATTTTGAATGTAGTTATTGTGCTACACAAGGTGGTGTGCGTTGTTGATATGATATGTTTAAATGCTCAAACGTGCAATGTGAATAGAATAGAATATATATTTCATTCTCAATTAAGAATAGGATAGGATAGGATAGGAAAGAATAGAATAGGAAAGAATAGAATAGAATATGCATTTCTGTCTCAATTAAGATATCTACACTGAACGGATTCGCTAACCCATAAAGTTTGTATTTACAATATCTTGATCAAAATATTGAGTAGCATAATAAGAATTTGTCTACGACATTCACAGAAAATTATGTATTGATATTTATGTATTGATATTTGTTATCCTAAATGCTCTTACATATGTAAGTTCAAATTTCAAAGAAATTGCTTTTATATGTTTTCAGAAAAGACATAAAATGTCAGGTGGCGGTTTAGCTGATCCGTTCAGCTTATACATGTATATGTATACCTAAGTTACATATTTTGATGTTTTTGTTACGAAGGAGGTTCTTTTATATTTAGTATTAATGCTTATGTGTGTACGTACGGAATATATCTTGATAAGACATTCGACCACAATGGTTTTGCAATATATCATGTCTAGTTCATTATATGAATGTATATCTCCAACAGGGGACGTAGTATCAAACAGGACTCTTCTTCTTGAAAAGTATTTTTTTTGTATTATTTGGACATTTATATTTTAAACATAAATAAAGCTATTTAGTACTTATCAAATGGTAAAGAAATATGATTTACGTAATTCTATGAGTTTAAAATGTGTTATTATGACATTATATACAAGTCTGCAATATAATGCCTATTATGTTCTGTTATCACAAAAGATAAGAAAATATAGAGAAAAAAAAGTGTATTTAAGGCCATTATAAATTAATTGCTAGATTATCATATAAATTTTCTTAAAAACAGGGAGGGCGGGAGGATTTTATTATGATGATAATCTAGCAATTATTTTGTTATTGCCTAAAGGTCAAACGTACATTTCTGAGTTGCTTGATTTATAATTTGTTTTAAGAGGCAGGCATGTACATTAAGATGGATTTTAGTAACGACGACCTGTGATAGCAGTTCTGTATACCAATAAATGTATGTGTGTATGTGTGTATATATTTGTACGTTTGCAACTTGCTAAATTAAGTCATATATGTTATTTGGTTGACATTTTTAGAATCTTAAGTTATTTCATTGAACTAGATTCATAAGTGCTTCCTTTTTCTTTTAACGAGTTATAAGTAAAGTAAAACGTTTGTTTATTATAGAGTCACTCATATTCAAAGGGCCAGCTACCTACAATGGGCTTATGAGACACCTTTATGTTGTACACCGTTACTTCCGAAAAGATAGAAAAGTGAGGCAGTTAGACATTTAATACCCGTCAATTTAACTGGCTACTGGGTGATAAACTGACCGCGTCAGATAAAACCCACCGGGATTCGAATTTTCCACCTTCCACTTCCGATGCTGACGTCTTTACCACAAGACGATAGAAGACAGTTACATCATATAAGTATAAGTGTAGGCCTAATAATATGTTAATGTCTAATGGTCTATGATGGAAAAGGTCACATTACTTCTATTTATCATACCGGGATTCAGTGCAATACTGTTCTGTCTACATATGAACAAATAAGGAAATAAAATAGTGTTACACTTAACCATCGTTATGTCCATTTTGAAACTGAATGTTATTATGTAATTAAAGTCTTCCAATACAAAACCACATTGGCTCCGTATAAGAGAAAGATTATGTTCTTTGATAGTTTATACGACAAAATGATTTGAGTGTGCAAATGTAGTTTGACATGTTATTGATAAGCTTAACTTTTCAATTTATCACAATATCAGGGCCTAATTTCATCCAACTTTTGAGAATGAAAATTTCATTTTTTGGCAATCATTGTAGAACTAGACATAAAACTATAGATTCTAGGTAAGAAATGTTATTTTCATACATGTCAAATAGTCAATAGAAGAGCAAGTGCCTGCACGTGAACTTATCAAATAATTTGTTTAATTGATTTTCACTAGCGTTTTTTTTTATTTAGAGTCCGATTTTCTGACTCGAAGTATTCAGGGAATGGATATCGAAATGTGTAGATGAAAAGTAAGAAAGATAAAGAAAGTTTAATGTATTTTGAAAAGAATATATATTTATATACATATATTTGTCATCCAGTTTAGTTGATCGGGGACAATACAACATATGCCTACACTAAGTTACCATTTATATAGTTGTGTATATTGTTAAACGGTTTTATTCATTATTTGAATAAATGTAGTTGTTTTGAAGTTAAGATGACTTTGTTAGACTAACAAAACTACATCACACCCTGCTTAGACAAAGGGATGTTTCTTAACCGATTATATTGCAGCATCAGATTTTGTACGGGAAGTTAATTATGCAGTTATATGGTCCACGGTAGAAGTAACATTAAAGCGCCTCACCATAAACACAATCAAATCATGTAATACAATCATTTTATAAGGATAATACAAACGTGCATGAGAAATGGCAATATGGATTGCCTCCTCTGAACGGTCAGGTAAAACCCCACATTGTCATCACATTTACAATTGTATGTACTTGAGATTTAACCGAAGTTTTAAATTCAAGTTCAAGTTTAAATATTTTAATTAAAAGAAATAGGAAATATATAACAGTTTCTGACAAAAGCAATAATGTAATTATTAATCACAAACGTGTCATTTGCGATGTATGACAATGAGTAACCAGCTATTCCATGTGCGACTTTTGTATTTAACAGAAACAAATGGTATTCCATGTTCAAATGGAGGTATGCGTTCACGTCTGCCTTAAAAATTATTTTGTATTCCAGGTAAAATGTATAACATTCTTGTGTATATTCCTCATGTCTCACTACTTAGCTGACTTATGTTCTATGTTTTATACAAACTAGATCTAGGATGTCCACGATTAAACAATTAACATAGAAAACGTTTTAAAGCAGAAATGTATTTACTCATAAACTATACAATAACTGGCGGATTGATCAGTTCTTTTTATTCAGAGATAGTGCATGGACACCTATAAAAATCACATTTAACTACCAATGATCTCCTATTACAGTATATACTATGCTAGCTTTTGCTCTGCTCATCTGCAGCACGATATCACATCCCAGTGAACCATTTTGAAAATAATTGGAACCAAACTACATAGTACTTTTTTGGCGTAATAATTGTGTTGCCTGTTTTACCGTCACCTAGAAAGGGGCGCAACTGTGTGTGAGATATAGATATGTATTTCATTCTTAGACATGCATAAGTATATGATTATAATCATGGTAAGTCATGTTTCTCAGTTGTAAATATAGTCTCCGCATGCATTAATACAATCACACATTTGTAATCTTACAGTAACTTTTGAAAATAATGTAATGTTTTGTTCCTAATAAGTAATGTTATAACATATCGATATTGTCAGAACAACCTTATACAATATATAAGGATATAAAACGATCTGAATTCAGCCTTTGAAAATAGTAATAACGTTTTAAATTTTCAAAATGTCTCTGATAGGCCTTAATGGTGTTGCTAACTATTGTTTATTTTGGTTAATAATGTGTATCTTTCTTCAACATCCTGGATTTATATAACTTATATCGTGGGATGATGACAACATGTACACGTAATTACAATAGCAGTCTTATGTGCTGTGTAGCGGACGTAAAAAGGCGCCCCATACTTCGATCTGTGTAAGAGACTATTTCAGGGGTCGTTGTCACCAACCATTTTTGAGAATATTCTTAGAATTGAGCTTGAAAATTCAAATTTCAACATTAGATATCTAATTGACCGTGACAGATAGAATATTTGTGAGTGTTTATTTTACTATAGATTAGGTGTTCCTACATACTTGCAAATTTCGCTCTAAAAATAGTCTCTAAATGTGTTTATCAAAATTTATTCTTGAGATCAAGTCTAAGAACATTTTTAAGAATAGTTAATGAATACCACCCCAGGTTCCTTTGTAATTCTGGAGCTTTATTATTAAGTTTGCGCGAATAAAAACCTTTATGTTGGTATTAAAATACCGCTGATGGCGGTACTAAAATACCGCCTAGACCGATATTAAGATCATGAGTGTTGTTGCATATTCCATTACACTTCATTAACAGACTCAACATTCCTGGCTATGACTATGACACCATTCAAAGTTTCCCTGAAACAACATACCAACCAACGCGCTCAAATGTGCAGGTATTTAACGGACCCATTCAGGAGAACTTGGTCCGTTATTCAAACTAGGTATTATCGTCACTGAAGCTCAGCGTAATTTAAGATGTATTAGTGTGACTCCACATGTATGGTTAGTGACGCTTAATGCCTAATAGTCTTTAGCAATATTTACACTTTATGTTATTCAAATGATTATGTAATCCTTTCAAAACTAGCATTTATACTAACAATAAAATATCGTTTGTATGTGGGATGTGAGAGGTCTACCATCATATTTAATGTTTATTACAATGAAGATATTACGTGATATACAAATAAACAGCAACATGCTTAACAAATAATGGATGTTCATATAGAAACTGCCAATAAAACATTAGAGAAGTGTCACATTACAGCTATCGTATACATGCATACATGCAAGCTACTGGCAAAGATTATATATTGTGTCGCCTTGATCAAGGTCGTGGTAGGTTGGGAAGTGAAATTTTCCTTTAGAATGAACAATACAAACAGTTGGACTTAACATGGATGCAAGATTCTTTCCCGATATAAAATTTGATACTCCTTCTCTTTAATTCACTGGGTTTAACTTTCTTGAAAAGCTTAACTGTAAAATTGTATATACAAACATAAACACGTTCGTATTCAGGTAGTGCATTTGTTATTTACAGATATTGAAGAAAAGTAAAAAAAAAACAGTCATTATTCAAACCGTACAGCAACCTTTAAATTACCAAACAGTCATTATTCAAACCGTACAACAACCTTTAAAGTGTTAAACCGATAACTGTCAATATCAATGTTATGAACAATATAACTGAGTTGCCTCCCTGAATACCCCTAGATAATGTTTCCACGAGCATTCTTTTAACATATATTGATAGTCATAGACGTTTGATGCTTCAGATCGATAGTTATATGTCTAATAGCAATGGCATCTCCGACATTGACATCATGAACTATTTATAGAAACATGTGAAAATAAATGTACATAGTGAAATATCAATTGTGTAATATCAAATGAACAGATTTTGAACTGTTGAGTACTTCCAAATTCTGAAATTGTAATGAGCACATACTCTACACATACAATTTCAATGATAGAACATCTGTCTGAATAGTATCACTCTTTAATGTTAGGCAGGTAAAACAATACAAATGACTTGATTGGTAATCCTAACGTGATATTCGTTCTAAATATTTATGTGACACTTGTCTTTGGGTACGCCTCCCAGTTGTACTTAAAATGTAATCAAGATCACTAACAATTTGTTCAATAAAATACCTATCATGATATCTAGCTTGAAATGGCGTCCAGTGATAGAAAGGAGAGTAGCTTACACTTTGTCACCCGGCTGACAGTCTCTGTCATACAAAGGTTTCATTTTATTTTGTGCTAATTTAATGTTCTTACTACCAAGTCCACAAGCTTAAGAAAGTTTGTGTTTAAATAAAGACACATACTGTAGTAGTTCAATAGAAATATCAGCAATTTAAACGTTGCCTCTGAAGTTTTAAAGATCCCCGAAATATATTTCCAAACACTAGCTGAAAAGGGCTAGCTCCAAAGAATTCTTGAACGAACTCCCTATCAGCAAATAACAATATTTGATTCAATATTTTTAATGTATGTTGGAATTTATCTAAACAATACCAGAAATTCAAGATAATAAACACGTGTTCTGTTTTATTCTCAACTGGTGTATGACTTGTTAGAATTTTCTAGACATAATGTTTTGAAAAGGGATTGTTTATGGAAAACCTGGTAGATGCACACATATTGGTCAGCATATACTGATTGTCTGATTTTGTCTTGGATAAAGGACTAAATGGTTCATCCATCAAAATCGGGAATAAGTTTAAGCAGGGCTTCAGGAATATTTAAAGATTTTCAACCATTTGACATGTATGACATGACCTATAAAACTGCGACAAATATTTATCAGGTTTTGGCCAATAAAAGATATTAAATATCGTATGGTTCGCTTCTTAATGATCTTACAAAAAGGAGTCTTGTGAGCACAACTAAAGTTTTCATTCTTTATGACTTGGGAAATACATTTTCACCTCATGAGAGTACATAACTTTTAAAATAGCAAACAGGAACTCGAGACATTTCTGTTTTGTTGAATACTTTAAACTGCTCAGGATCTTTTTTTCTGCACGTGCATAAAACATCATCTTGTCATCATTTCGTGGGTGTTCAGTTAGTATTTATTCTCGATTTTTGTTAATTGCTTAAGAATGACGCCTGTAATTAAAATCTTTAATTTTTCTCTGGAAAAGTCTACATATGTCTGATATTCCATTTTTCTTATAGTTTCTAAATGTTTGCCTGTAAGCGTCAGGCACAAGGCTGCCATCAATTTTCAAAATGACTTCTTTTACCACCTGATAATTACTGGATACTTCTACAGACAACATAATATGAATGCCATGTGATTTTCCATTCAAAACACTTTGCAAAAGTTCAGTCTATGATTCAGTAGGTCATTTTAAATTGTGTGAAACTTGTTCAAAATGTTCCAGCACAAGTTTGCATCAAGCACTGCAAAAGGCAAACAGGTCGACATCCTACTACTCGACTTCGCCAAGGCCTTCGATAAGGTTCTTCATAATCGCCTTTTGCATAAGCTTGACCACTACGGGGTTCGAGGTAATCTCACGATGTGGATCCAATCTTTGTTGGGTCACAGAACACAACAAGTCATTCTAGACGGCGCTAAGTTAGAGACATCAGAGGTGTAGTCTGGCGTGCCCCAAGGTACAGTACTTAGCCCCCTGTTTTTTCTTGCATATATCAATGACCTCCCAGAATCCATTTAGACATCGTCTACCAAACTGTTCGCAGACGACAGCATGCTGTTCAAGGTCATCGGCAGCGTATTAGACAGACATCAGCTCCAGGAGGACCTAAAAGCCCTGGGAAGATGGGAAGAAACCTGGCAGATGAGCTTTCACCAAGCCAAATGCACTGTCATTAGCATTGCTCCACACAGCCGAAAGAAGGTCATCAGCACAGAGTATTACCTCCATGGGCAACAACTGGAAGTTGTTGAAGCAAGGAAGTACCTGGGTGTGACGATCACCAACTCACTTTCATGGGACACACACGTGAACAACATTACCAGCAAAGCCAGCCGTACTGTTGGCTTTCTCCGTATGAACCTTAGAGAGTGCACGCCAACAGACAAAGATGCCTCCTACAAAGCCATAGTACAGCCCATAATGCAAAACGACTCAACCGTTTGGGACCCCCACAACAAATCCAATATCCAGACCCTCGAACAGGTGCAGAGGAGAGCGGCCAGATACGTCTTAAACGACGTTTCTACCAGGACCCCAGGATGTGTCACCAGTATGATGTCTGACCTTGGCTGCGAGTCCCTCGAATGTCACCGAAGACGCAGCAGACTCGCTATGATGTTCAAGATACAGAACAACCTTGTAGACATCCCCTCAGATAGGTATCTCCAGCGCAGCGACACCCGCACTCGAGGTCAACACAGGTGCTTCCAAGAACGCATAAACAAAGCTACCTACGCCAACTCCTTTTACCAAAGGACGATAAGAGAGTGGAACTGTCTCCCCACTCGCGTAGTGACGGCTACAACTCTGGAAGCCTTCAGGACTCTCCTCGCGGGGTGACCTGACCACACATCACCAAACAGGACAACATTGTACATAGTTTTATCTTTAGGTGTTACCATTTTAACTTGGAGGCTGCAGGCCATCACACACACCCAGTCTCGTTGAGCTATCGACGTTCTTTGAGAGCCCAGCTCAGTATAGGGAGAAAAAGAAGAAGAAGAAGGAGTGTCACCGTGATGCCGGGTAGTAAACTGCAGCTATTGTTGATATCTGTATAGTGGATATCTTAAAACTTCAACACGATCCTGTCTAAGGTCACTTTTGAAACCATAAAAAACAATGATAGTTTAAAAAAGTTCACATCAATCATCAAAATGTTTAACTCTGTATTGACCCACTTTCAAGGCTTGGGCTCAGGTGAATTGCATCCGCTTCGATTGCCGCATGTAGAAAGATTTTCATAATAGAACATTCCATTTTCCATAAAATGTCATGACCGTCAGAAGAAGCAAATGAAATCGCTCGCGAATGAAAAGTAGATCATCAACATCTTAGCCGGTTAGAAGTTACACGACACAAACCTATACATAGAACAAGCATTGTTATTATATAAACATATGTTATCTTGTAATTAGTATTGTTGTTTCTCATTCAGTGTTTTAAAAGAAAGTTTTTAATTATATGTAGATATCGTTACTGATTAACACTGATTAACACTGATTGTCACTGATTAACGTTCATAACATTGCTATTCAAATGATTACATTATATTTATCATTAAGCTTTTATTAACTATATTTTTAGATAAGCACCCGCTCTGAGACAAAATCCTTAATTGGCCATCTAATCCTGGACGTGTCTTAGGATTGTATTGAATAGTTACAACAACAAAATATCACCAGACGATCATCTGTACTTGTTTAAAAGGTTTTGTCTGGAAATAAATTTATTTGATTGCTGAATCAGAATTGCCGGTTTCCTTCTTTGACTTGTCTTAGAAATAGTGACGTGTCTTAGATATGGTAACTGGTTTTAGATGTAGTCCAAGTAACTTATTTTTCATTTAGTAACTGGTTTTACATGTAGTAACTGGTTTTAAATATTATAACATTTTTTGTTATACTGTTTAATGCAAATCAAAGTAAAACTGAAATGTGAAAATTTTCAATTCCAATGTATTATATGTCATATCAAATATGGAATCTTACACAGCCTTGATGCATTTCTGAGCTGAAACTTAAGAACATGCACGAACTGTGATCCCGGGTGCTCAAACCTTCGGTCATACGCCAAACTGTGGCTTAATGTCACATGTCGACCCATACATATATAACACAAACTGATATATGGATGGAAATACAATGCAAATAAACAGCTGTGTGTCTAACAATCTATTGGACATCCCTCGTCGTTGACGGTTGTCTGGACACTGTCAAAAATATAGGATTCTTATTTGGACAACGTATTACAATGATACATCAAATAAAAACTGTTTTGCCCAAGCGCCTATAGATTTTCCCATCAATAAACATCGATTTGTATATTCTCCAATATAATCCAATAATCACACATAATGACACCACGCTTTCAACAAACAACAATTGTTACTATATTGGATTTGAAAATAATTGTTCGGTATAATTTCCTGCATCGGCATTCAATGGAGTATAATTTTCAAATAAAACTTCTTGCTTCCATATCTTGAACGTGCATTCTGATCCCACAAACCATTTAATGCATCCATTGATCAATATTTGCATTCACTAAAGCAGTATACAAGATTCTAATGACATCCGGTTTGATCATCCAAACAGACGTTTGAAAGTAATGCAAATATTAGACAGTCAAACGAAAGCAAGCGTGGCGGTAACATTGATCAATTGACTTTTTTGTTTAAAGTGAGACATAACATTTGCAGTCACGCAGACGTTTGGATTTGGTGACAACCGGAAGACCGCGCACCGGAAATACCAGTAACTTCCATTAAAGTAATCAATCACTTCCGGAACATTGAAAAGGTCTAGGCGTTGATCATTTTGTGTGTTTATACGTAGTGTAAGAATGAAGCAGTATTTTCTTGAGGTTATAACCTACTATTCGAAACTAACGCAATTGATGATTAAACATTAAGTTTTAAAAAAATCTTATAACGTATAGAGAAACATCTTTTTTTTTAAAAACAGTTTACATTTTAACCAATAGGTACGAAATAAAACATCGTTGTATAAAGCTAACTGGGCTTCCTTGGGCTGGACATTGTTTTATGTTTTGGTTTAAAAAAAAAAAATAAGAATGCTGATACAAAATTCCAAACCATTCGGTAAAATGGGTACTGTTTTACATTAGAAAACAGCCGAACATTTTCTTTATTAATGGAAATAATGCTGGAATGTTCATAAGCAAACAGCAATTTAATATTAGCAGTGTAAACATGGAAATGATTTATTGTGAACAAATGGAAAAAAAGAGACCGAGATTACTTCAACCAGCGAATAAAAAAGTGACCTTTATCTGTCACTTTATACGTTTATAAACAAACTACTGTTTAGAAGTTTTTGTTGTCATTCGGCTCGTTCATTTGTTGTTAAAACCTTGTTGGAATCTGAATTGTAAGTCAGTCCATTAAGTCAAATTACTTGGAACTAACAATTAATATAATAAGAAAATGAGAAAACATGTTCAAATATTAAATCTTGCTACCAATTATAGTAAAATATATATAATAAGAGACGTAGCCATTCAAAGGAACCAACACCAACGCAGCTTAATTAATGTATAGAATTTCATAAAAAACAATAGGTGAATATATACTTAACATCCTTAAAAACGCGAGTTTTTGAATATTGAAATAGTTGTTGTTTTTTATCCAAGATCTGCTATCATTGTATTGGTTCATATATGTCGGCAGCAATTCATTTGCTAAATTTGTGTTTCAAAAGTTATAAAATGTTGAAATAAAATTAAAGAACACGGTAAGAAAGTTTTGTCTTGGTTTGTCATTCATGTCATATCTAGATTTGATACAATACCCATACTTGCATTCTTAATGACGTGAAGTATAAGAGCGACAATAGGGGTCCCTGTCTTGGAGGTGTCCGTGGCAAAACAGATACAGTAATTATGGACTTCAAATATTAAAATATGGTTTTCGGTTTCTCCCAGCCTCTATCTCATCCGTCATTATATCATAAAACGAGAGTATAGGTAAGGGTTACTCCCTGAGACAAATGCAACAGTATGCATATTGTATGGTATAAAACAAAATTTACCCACGAGTAGGTATATACGAGTATATTTATTTTGCAAAACCCAGAACAGTTGGGGATTATTAACTTATAGTACAAGTCGTAAATTCGCAGAGTAATTCATATTGTTCAAGTGTGTTTTTCTATAATGGGCCTCAGCTCTGTGGGAACTCTGCATATATTTGTCTGAAGTTTATCTTAATGACATGGTCCGCCCTAGCATTATAAGCAATCCGTCACCATTACACAAAATCTAGATTGGACAATTTGCATTCATAAGTAATACTCATTGGTACTGAGAAAATATGGTTTATAAAAAGGAACGAATGCACTCAAAAGTTCCCGCATTTATCAGACATGATTTGTGTTTGCTTGCATATTTTAAAAGTCAACCATATGTAATTACATATTTGTTAAATGTGTCACTCTGAGCGATCAAACACAGAGATAAACTTACAAATTCTGACAATATTTACTTGTAAGCTATATAAATATAATTTATTACATATCAACGATAAATTACCAAGACATAATATTATAAAGGCTTCATAGTTAATGTCCTGTATTACATATAAACGGGCCCTGAACCTTTCATTACAGTGTGTTCCTTTGTGGCCGAGTGGCATCAGGCGTCGTCTCTTACTTCTCACAGCTCATATCGTAGGTTCGAGTCCCGTTCGCTCCAAAACCTTTATTTGAGAAAGTTTGCCAGCTACTTGCGGAAGGACGATGGTTTTACTCTGAATAATTCTGAGGTTTTTTTTCCATCAATAAAACTGGATATGCCATACATAACCTGAAATATGTTGGAAATGGCATTAACCCCCATAAACTCCCACTCCAACTTACAAAAAAGAACGACAACACAACAATGTACATGTACATGTCATGTAGGTGTTACAGTTCGTTAAGCCTTATTCCGACAAATAAAATATACCAGTCTCAGTTTCTACCAGAACGGAAGTTTAATATTGGGGATGTGTTGGAAATATACAGTTCTGTAGACAAGCACTGACGAAACAGGCGTATGGCTTAGCCGAAGCCAAGATCCGATGACAATGTCGTAAGCCAGTACGTCACCAGTATGACTAAACTAGAAATACAATAATACTTAAAGCACTGTTCTGCAGCGATGGTCTAGTGGTAGAGCTTCCACCTTGCATGCAGAAGGTTTTTGGTTCGATCCCCGGCCGGGTCATACCAAAGACTTAAAACTTTGTACTGAAATCTTCCCCGCGTGGCGATCGACATTTAGAGGATAGTGCTAGGTCTGGTCTGCCCAATGTGATATAATACTGTGATTGGATGGGGTACCATACCATGTGTCAAAGGCATGAAATTCCAGTTTGATAGAATATTGTCTCAAGTAGACACCGGCGCGATATTTCTGAAAAAAGATTGAAACAACAACAGCAACAGTAACAGCAAAAACAAACAACAACAACATGCCACTATGATGGTAAATTATAATTGTAGGTTTTTTAAATGTATATTTCTTGAAATTCTGTCTAGTTTCGTCTCTTTCAATTCTCTGTTTTTTAATATATTAATTGTTCAACGATCTATTTTGTGAAGCTTCATACGATATAGGTTATAATAACATGCATTGTACTAGAACTACACGGTCTTTAAAATGTAACCACTACTCTTTCCAGTCACGACGTTTGCACTAGGGAATTATTTGTTCCAATCTTTGTTTAAGACTATTTTCTTTTGAAAGCAATATCGTGTTTTACAAACTCGTTCATTTTCATTGAGTCAATACCGACTTAATGGATATCTTTTATTCAAGGCATGCGCAACCTCGCTACTAAAATCCAGTTATAAAAGAAAATATTTGTTGTTCAGACAATGAAGAACAGGCACGTATAATCCCGATTGAATTTAAATAATTGATATTAGTACTAACGGTATAAAAAGCAACAATTTAGACATTTCAGGATTTATACAGAATTTAAAACCAATTTCTGCTGTCCTGATATTAACCATACAACGCTACATCAATACGTTACTGCAGGATTACTCTTACGAGCGCGTGCAATCCCGCAGCAAATCAAATTATCAGAATTTTATGTCGCGGTTCTTTTCCAAAGTTGTCAAACAAATCAGGAGTAAATTAAAAGAGTGTGAATTAAACACCCTTTATTGGTTCCATAACACAATGTAATCAGCAGAGATCGAGTAGAGGGTCTGCGGAACGACAGCATTACAGGACAGACCTTATCATTGTACGTGCACATACAAGGAATCACGCTTTATTGTGACATTTATCCTTTTAATTTTAATTTATTGAAAAGCAATTACTTTATAAACGAAAACTAATTTGTCAACCCTTCAATGAATTAAGTTCGATTATGACATATATGTTCAAATGTGTATTGGTTATTTTGTTTCTATGTTTATGTTTTTGTTATTTGCATTTGATGTTCCTTTTATTCGTGTCCTTGTTATTGTCATTGTCTTTAGAAAGGTCACTGTTTTTGCCTTTGTTCTCGTCGTCGTGTGGTTGTTGATTTCTCTCAGGTCATGGTGGTGCCAAATCACGATAACACAAGAAACACGAAAACTCGACGACAAATTTTAGATTGTATAGGAAAAAGTTGCACTCTCCATTGACTGGGCAGGTTAGTATCTTGGTAGTATATCATGGATGTCCCTCGTAGGCAAATATAGATACACGGCTATACAGAAACATACAGTGAGGATAAACCTTTACATGCATTGAGAATATTAGCAGTGTTATAAAAATTCGTGAAAGATATCCGATACACTTGATATTGATACATAATTATAATCATCTCGGTCATTGCATGTGTACCAGGCGAAGAAGTATTCACACTCAGATTATTCTTCAACATACGTAAAGTATCACATGTAAGAGTATGTAACATTATTTTTCTAATGAAAAACATACATACAAAACTTAACACCACGTGGCTAAAATGATGATTAACAGCCACCATAACTATGTACTGTAGTTACAAACACCATCATTCAATATGTATGATTGTTTCATTCAGCCTGTACGGAGAAACTCTCAAAAGTGGGGACCCCCATGTCCTTGTTGTTGTCCTCATTCTTTTCAATGACTTTAAACTTGTATTTATTCTTGACATAGTTCTTGTCTTTGTCAACAATCTTGTATTTATTTTTGACATTGTTCTTGTCTTGTCTCCAATCCTGTATTTATTTTTGACAAAGTTCTTGTCTTTGTCTCCAATCCTGTATTTATTTTTGACAAAGTTCTTGTCTTTGTCTCCAATCCTGTATTTATTTTTTACATAATTCTTGTCTTTGTCTCCAATCCTGTATTTATTCTTGACATAGTTCTTGTCTTTGTCTTCAATCCTGTATTTATTCTTGACATAACTCTTGTCTTTGTCTCAATCCTATTTATTCCTGACATTGTTCTTGTCTTTGTCAACAATCCTGTATTTATTCTTGACATTGTTTTTGTCTTTGTCTTCGATCCTGTATTTATTCTTGACAAAGTTCTTGTCTTTGTCTTCAATCCTGTATTTATACTTGACATAACTCTTGTCTTTGTCTCAATTCTATTTATTCTTGACATAGTTCTTGTCTTTGTCTTCAATCTTGTATTTATTCTTGACAAAGTTCTTGTCTTTGTCTTCAATCCTGTATTTATTTTTGACATAGTTCTTGTCTTTTTCTTCAATCCTGTATTTATACTTGACATTGTTTTTTTTGTCTTCAATCCTATTTATTCTTGACATTGTTCTTGTCTTTGTCTCTTTGTCTTCAATCCTGTATTTATACTTGACATAGTTCTTGTCTTTGTCTTCAATCTTGTATTTATTCTTGACATAGTTCTTGTCTTTGTCTTCAATCTTTTATTTATACTTGACATAGTTCTTGTCTTTGTCTTCAATCTTGTATTTATTCTTGACATAGTTCTTGTCTTTGTCTTTAATCTTGTATTTATTCTTGACATAGTTCTTGTCTTTGTCTTCAATCCTGTGTCTATTGTTTGAATTTGTATGCTATCACTAAGCAGCCAGTTAAGTTGTAAAATCACACTACATATAAAGTTATATATTCGTCATGATTCCAGGCTATGAAAAAGTACTACAGTCTGGTATAATTATATATTCTAAATGTTTCAAGGCTACAAAATGGCACTACATATATATAGTTATTATCCTATATGTTTCTGGCGCTAAAACATGACACTACAGATATAGTTATATAGTATACATGTTTCGAGGCTGCAAAATGGTAGTTAATGGTAGTTATATATTCTATATGTTTCTGAGGCTATAACAGGGCACTACAGAAATAGTTAAATATTCTACATGTTTCCAGGCTATAAGATGGTACTACATATATAATTATATATTCTACATATTTCTTCCAGGCTGCAAAATAGCACTTCATATGTCGTTATATATTCTACATGTTTCTGAGGCTGTAAAATGGCACTACATTTATAGCTATATATTCTACATGTTTCTGAGGCTGTAAAATGGCACTACATATTTAGTTATATATTCTACATGATTCTGAGGCCGAAAAATGGAACTACATATTATATAGTTATGTACTCTACATGTTTCCAAGGCTGTAAAATGGCACTACATATATAGGTTTTTTTTCTACATATTTCTGAGACTGTAAAATGACACTACAGATATAGGTATATTTTCTACATGTATTCAAGGCTGTAAAATGGCACTGCATATCAAGGTCTATTTTCTATATATTTCTGAGGCTGTAAAATGGCACTACATATATCCTTTAAGTTTATATACGTTATATAAGTTTATATATTCTGTATATCTCCAGGATGTTAAATGACACTTCAGATATGGTCATCACTGAATATAGTATTCTGTTATATGTTTCCATGTTATAAAATCGCATAACATATATTTTTCGTTTAAGTTTTTTTAGTTTTAGTATATGTTTAAATGTTATTACATGTTGCTATAATTCTAGCATTTCTACAGCATGTTTAAAAACTGTAATCTGTTTTGAGCATGTTCATAAATAAAACAGCTATCTATAGTATATAAATTACCAACATATCTACACATATACCTAATACAATAATGGCAACTAATATTTCAATAAAAAAGGCAAAATAATGTGCCCACATCATAGTGTTTGTATACAATACCGTTGTGCGCCATATTCACGTGCAATTTTACATTAATTATTCGACGAAGAGTGCAATTCAATGAATTTGATTTTTAAACCAATTTCTGCTTACACATATTATGTTAAATAAACATAAGATAAACGCACTGCAATCAAATAGTATTGCTTACGCCTTCTATATCGACGTATACGTTAAACTGAAAATAAACTTTACTTATGCATTTTTTTTAAATTCAATATACGTTCGGTATAATTTCGTCTCGAAATTATATTAACGTAAATATAAACATTTTTTTTCGACAACATCAAACAGCGCTCTGTCCCCTGTTGTTAATTTATTAACACTTTTATCGTCTCGTGTTTACACCTCATTTCAGATATCACTTTGAAGGTAAACCATATTTACATGTCTTTTCAGGGTGATAATTTATAAAGGAATTAATGTATCACTTTGAGTAATTCCTGGTCAAACTTATTTTAACGCTCCTTTTCATTTGAATATTATCTTTGAAGCTGAAACATCGGTTAATCAATCGGAAGTACAATCTCGATTTCGATGTTTATGTCAATGGCTTACATATTTTGGCACACTGGGTTTTGACAAAGAGTCTGGTATCATTAGGGTTAGCATGAATTTAAAACCATTTTATTGATCAATGTATTTACATTTGAAGTTAAAATTGACTAAATTATTACACACTTCCGAACATTGAAGTTTCATCTGTGTATAGTTGGCGATCACATTTGAATATCGTCAACATCTTGGGGGAACATATAGGAAACATTCATAATTAATTCGTATTTGTGCCAAAATGTGTTTTAATATATTTTAATTTTGTAAATTATATTTTGTCTGTCATAAAGCGTTTTTATTTTTATTACCACCTAAATACATGTTTTAAGTGAGTGATATTAGGCGATAATTTATTTTTAAACATATTTAATCCGATATGTTTTTTAACTGATAGTGTATCTCTTGACAAAGTAATAAGTACGAATTGCAACAGTCGCGAAATGTGTATGTAATTTCTGTGTTAGTCTCCATATTTACATGTTTTAATAGCTATTATACGCGGGTCAACTTTAGACGGTATTATTATATGGTGATTTCGGATGAGACTTAATGAAGTTAGAACTATATTATATAAGAATTTTAGCAGCTTCCCATCAGCTTAAAGGGTACATCATTTATAATACAGTCAAACCTGTAAAAGCGGTAACCTCTATTAAGCACCCAATTGTTTTAAGCAACCAAACTGCCTATTTCTCATTACTATGACTTCAGATCAAATTACCTGCATTCAACAGCAACCTATCTTAAAAGGCCAGTTTTGTGGGCACATATATACCCTGTTTATGTATTGTAATTGATCACAGATAAACAATTTTTAAAACCCTTAATATCTCTATATGATCTTAAATCAGGAAGTTTTATAAAAATAATAAATTCATTAATCAGTATATGCAAGTTCAACTTTTCCGATTAACAAAGGCCAATGTTAACACATGCATAAACTCTATAAAATGAATCTGATCGATATAGTTCCCAATTTCAATACAAAATACATTTCCTTTTCCATTTATATCGGAATATGATGTGGGCTTAATTGTCTCGAATTTAATGTTTGTGTTTATCGAAGCGTAAACTCTGACCTACTCTCCCGATTTGTTGAGTCCATATAAATGTAGATGAAATTGTCGTCTGACCAGGGGGAGTAACTCTGGTCACCCGTGACATCTCTCTCAGAAGTAAATAACTCGGTAGAAGATTATTGCGCACTAAATTTGCTCACCGATCATTTTGATCTTCCATTCATTGATTACTTGCATTGTATATACCTATATGCCGAACTGTGACGTCAAGTAATTTTTCTGGCATTGTAATGTGAAAAAACCATGCCCCGCCTCCGGTACCCTTTTGTACATAAAATGATTACCGATTCCATAAAAGGTAGCTGGCACGGCTGAACTTTAGCATACACATCCAATATATATGATTTTTATCACTGTCATTTTATGTCTTTAAGACAATGTCATCCTACTTGTAAGTTACAGCAAAAGTCTGCGTAATTCCGGGACACCCCTCGTAAACAATTTAGTGAATATAATCATTGTCCGTGTATAAGAACATGTAGGTAAAGAGTAAAGATAGTAGTTCAATTTTTAAACAAAATTCTTGAGGTCCTCGTATAAACAAAAATCACACAAATAGTGTCAACTAGATAGAAATAACTATCTACTCATCTTCTACATATATCACATATGATAAATTATCAAAATTTATACACCTTGCACATCTATGCGAATGGATACACATACACACGTTCTCACTTTAGTATTCATATAAAGAACACATTTACATTAAGATACACATGGAATCGTACATGGGAGTTTAAATCTTACGGGCGAAAAAACAACAATAATAAAATCAATGCAAAAAAAAAGCACATACTTTTACAAAAACTAATTATGCTATGGTATTTATTAAGCATATAGCTAATGTCCATTTATCCAACTCAAACACTTGCTTTCAATTACATTTAACGAGATCAATAGGGCTCATGCAGAACGTCTCGAGATATAATGTAAGTGTGAACTACGACATTAAGACCAGTTCAACTGCTCGAAGTCGTAAATACACTGTTTATACAATAATTGCAATTACAAAAGCGTATATAATTCAGTTTCAGTATTAGTTTTATTGGTATAGCGACAATACACAATTTCCTATGGCCTTTTACAAAGAATATTTTAACAAATATGGCATAGATACACAATATATAAACATAGGTAGAATACTCACAAACAGTCAATTATTGTAAGATATCAAATCTAGACATTATATTTTCAGTAATTCAATTAAGTGAATAAAGTTAAGAAGCAGTCATTGTATCCAATGTAGTGTTTCATACCGTAAAGGCCTCAGTAATACATCTTCATGAATACGCACTAATCGTTTATTTGTAGATGGAAATATATTTTTAAATATATGGACATTTGGAAATGATATATTTTTTAAATACTTGGTTCGTATTGTTCTATATTTTGGGACAACATAAAAGAAAACGTTACTCTGAATAATGATGTAGGCCACCGGCCCAAAATACAAACGCATAAAAAACATAGACATCAAGACATTCTTCACAATCATTTCAACAGGCATATTGTAATAAAATAATTAAATATAAAAACATTTTATAAATATTACAAGTGAAATTGATGTTTACATCATCATTTTGTCAATCAAAACGAATATTATTACACTTTTTGAAACAAATGCATGGGTTTGCTGTTTGATATTTCTTATAATTGCAATTTAAGCACATTGTTACATGCATACATAGAAAAAAAAACTATCAATATCTGTGCTTATTAAAAAATGTGTAACTTATTCTTGTAATATGGATGTCAGCAAAACATGTTAAAAGATTGTGCAACGCTAATTATTACATTGGTTTCTTTTGATGATATATCTGAGTTAACTGAGTAAAACAAGTCGATATCTGGGTACATGTATAATAACCACTGTGGTCTGAAATAAATAAATCGGATTGTATCATAAGTTGAGCATTTAAAAAGAATGCAATTCATCTTCGACTATAAAAAGATTTGGTAAAATCTTTAATCTTAGTCGATATCTTCATGTCTGCCTGTAAGCCAGTAAGTTGAACATTGAAAGTTTTTTAGCGTTTTATAAAGATTAAATGAAATATCAATTGATTAATAATATTCGACAGTTAGCAATGGTTTATAATGTTGGAAATGGTATGCTTTAGGTAAAGATTCGAGAACACTGTTCCATTTTTGTAAGACACAATCTTGTGTTCTTTGAATAAATAACTTTATGAACAATATATCATTTCTTACATCTTGTGTCAGAAAAAAAGCCAAAACCAAAAGAAACTAAGATATTTTTAATTTTTGTTGACTCAATTAGTTTTTCTTTCTTCATCTCCAGTTTTAAATATGTTATAGCTTCGTTTGTGATATATATTTGATTACATACGTTTACGTTTTATCCAATATGTTATATGGAGAAGGATTCGCCCGCATTCTCAACAGGTGCAACAATTTTAACCAGTATATATTGCGGCAGAGCAGCATAGTGTTTACAGAAGTGTGTCTAAATATTTTCAAATATATTTGGTATGCAAGAAAAAGATTCAGTTATGGCCTTTTCGGTTCGGATAGAAAGTTCCGTCCCTTAGAATAACTGTTCAATGTTAGTATGTTAGTATGTGATAAGTTTTAGATAAATAGCATTAGAGCTAAGTGTCTTTGACCTCTTGTGTTATAAATAAATCAAAAACAAGAAAACAAAAATCGTGTAAACGTTTTTATGCTGAACGATGCATTTCGGCTATACAGCCTTCATCAAAATACATAATAATAACCAACGTCATACATTGATGACGTCATAAACAGTTAAACGATCTTACGATTTGACGTAAACTAGATAAAATATACATATATTTGCGTAATACCCTAGCCTTGCCTTGTTCCAATATCACAGCACATGTAGTCTGTTAGATAGTGACCCAATTTCACGTATGATTTATATTACTCTATTCACAATAAACATGGTATTCATACATTGATACACACTTTAAGTTAAACAAAGCTTTATTAACATGATTTAAGTTTATTATACATATGTGATTTATCATAAAAAAAATATTTACCATCAATATGTTTCCTATCGAGAGCTTCCCATAGCATGTTATGTTGAACACTTTCAAATTATAGTAACTTTTGTGAAACAAAGTCCTAGATGTTTGTGTTACTCTCACTTTAAAATAAGTTCTTAAAATAAAGCACTCATTCTTTGGTCTCAATAGGATTTTTACTTCAGGTTTAATAATATCTATTTTGTTTAAATAATTAAAAAAAAGCTGCGAACATCTTTTCTTGAATCTCCTTTGTGTAAATATGTTTATTTTCTATAAAGACATTTTAAAATTTTAAAAATATTTCTCTTTAATATGAAATTCTTCAGGTCATCATGATTTATTGGTGAATCTTAATTTGCTAAGAGCTTAATGTTTACTGTGCTAAGCTAAAACACACGTTTTGTCCCACAACGTTTCTGGACAGATTGGTTTGTTTTAGAAGTTACAGGCGATGGCATTTTTACATATTCGACAGAGGTACTTAAAACATTCATGATATCCGACAAATGACACGAGACATTGCGATTACCATCGTTCCGTTTACTTTACTTAAAACTTCTTGAAATATTTACAAAAACTGCACAGGTGTATACATGTAATCTGTAGAACGGATCCAGATCTTCCGATTTGGGAGATATAAGGTTCTGGAATATCCTTTTACTTACTGTTAATTTTATATGTTGTATAGTTATTTACCAACGCCTTTGTAGGTGGCCATTCTTAAAGACAATTAATAATCGACAAGAAGGTTGATCTTACTGTTTAAAATAACACTTTTACCTATTTGTTACATATTTTCTTGCAAATCACAAAACATGGTTAGGTTTAACAAGTATCATTGAAATTTACGACACAAGAGGCGCATTCAAATATTTACAATTGACAATATCAATAGCTGCTATTTCTCGTCTTTCAAATTGTCCTTTAATTACACCAGGATTCACAGCACCTGGCTGCACTAAACGTTTAATTTGTCAATAAATATTCGGAGTATTACATGCTTAAAGTTAATAGATTACGATATAAGGTTTCACTGTAATGCAGTTGATACACCCATCTTTAGTCGTTTTATCTGTTTACCCAGGATGCATTAGTGTGGTCATAGCGGTGACGTAATGACTACAGGATAGTTCAGTTCTGTATTTCCAATCCATACTTTTGCCAAACCGATGAAGTCAGGCTTTTTTTAAAAGAATTGCAAATTTAGATAAAAACTATTATAATATATAAAGGTATATGCTCCAGTATGCTTTGTACACTATTTATTCAAATTATGTGATACCAAAAAGTAGCTCGACTTGATTCTTTATTTCAAAAAGAATCCTTACTAAACACAATATGTCGATATTGGTAAAATTAAAATTGTTAATCTTTTGGTAAACATTAAATTACATTCTCATTCAGATCTACTATGTTTTAAGACCAAACTAGGGACATCGCACACAGCGTTTTCGTTTGTTAGTAGGTTATTCATAAAATGGTACTCTTCACATCACCCCTCCCTCCTACACAAATTCTTAAGTATTTTATTTTTTATCTGAAATATATAACCTATCTAACAATATTTTAAGGCAAAACGCTGCAGTTGTATAAGCAACAAAAAAAACAAAAAAAAAAACAACAAATACGGCTGTTACCAAATCTTGACTTCGGCCTTGTGTAAATGGAAAAAAATGGATGTTATGTTATAAAGGAATACCACGTTTAGTACAGAACTTGACATAGATGACTGTTTAGTTTTACCATTGTAAATGTTTTGACATGTAGGTTCAAAATTATACACATTAAATGTCCACATATTAATATTTTCAGCAAAGGGACTGGACATCCCGCAACATTACATATGGCGCACGTCCCCTAAACGTTTATATTTACAATTTAGATAAAACATTTAATTATTTTGTTTTCTATACCCATTGTAAAGTTCACGAGATGACAATAAACCAACATTCAATGGCGGTACATATACACTTACCCCATACATCAGATAGTTTAGATATCTCCTCAACTTGTACCTGTACTATGTGTAAGGTGGAACAGAAGTTTGGAACATGACTTGACAGACACGATTTCAAAAGAATGTCAGCGATGTACTACCTGGTGAGAGGGTTGAACAACCTGTCAAATGTTTTTCTAACGATCACAAATTCGAAAGTTTTACCCAATCTAACATTTTCTGTAGAAAATTCAACAATACGTTCAACTCTTTTTTTCATAGTATCATACATATTTATTAATTATATTGTTCCACTTATAATGATATGGTAACAAAAATCTTAATATAACGAATGAAGCAAGTAATGTACTCGGTCTTAATTAAAAAGGATAAACCACTTGAACACAAACTCAACATTTCAATATAATTTGATACATAAATAAGTTCAATATGTCTTAATGCACGCACGCTCATAACGCACATTTGTTGCATAAATTGTAAATAAAACTCACATTTAGGAATAGTCATACCACACAAAATACAACACAAGCTCGTGTATAGTATATACACATTATATTATTTTATCATTTAATCAGATTGATTATATTCTTTCTTCTTTGTGTGCTTTATTTCTGATACTGTTCAATGTTTCCTTGTAAAAATACATCATAACATCATGTACAGTGGAACTAAACCAGAAAATAGCATTTTTAAGAGGTAAAAAGAAACAAAATCAACTGATGTGGCGTTTGACTCGGCCCACCGTAATATTGTCAACAGTAATTGAATACGAGACAAATTACCTATCTTGTAAGATGGTCACTCTCGCATTTTAATTTTGATTTTCCATAGTTAAAATACTGCGGGGTGATTTAGTGGTAAATCATACGCCTCGCATGTGGAAGGTCGTAGGTCAAACCAACGACTTGAACCAGAAACTTTCTCGCATTGCACTCAGCATTTAGAGGCATTTGGAGGATAGTTCTATGTCTGGTCGACCCGTTGTCAATATAAAGTTACTGGGTGGGATATCATATCATGTGTCTACAATACTGCCTCACGTAGACACCGTCGCGATATAACTGAAAATTAAATTGTTGAAAGTGAACACCATACAACAAAAACAACAACAGAAACAACAACAACAAATCCGTAGTTAACACGTGGATCTTAATGTGGAAAGTATATCCCTCCCTCAATAATTGCTTTAAACATATGCATTGAATAAATTATGTACAAAACATTCAACAATATACATAACAAAACGAAATGAAACGAAATAAAATAGTTCTTATGGTTTTCTCTTATCAGAAATTTGGGTTGGACTTTCCTCAGTATTTGTTAAACGAAATCAGAGAATGTGAAATAGAGAATACGAACCGATCTCTTTATATCTTATGCAGCGGCACTTAAAGGGAAAAACTAACACCAATTTATCATATTCTTCCCGCTGTGATTTTTTAGTTAACCCCATTCAATATCGTCATGGGGGCAGGAAAAAAATAAAATTTTAAAATGTGATTATTTACAAATCTGAAACGTAAATGTTTTGGTTATTAAACTCGCAAAATAAATATCACTTGCCGTAATTCGACTTTGAAAAGAAACCCACGTGACATTATTAGATATTTATGAAAATTAGCAGCATGAAATTTTTATATTTATCAATCGACGCGCTTGGTTTGCATGTCATACTGAATACAACGGCGGTAACACGACGGCTCCCTGTCCCACGCATAAAGAATTTGGATTAGCAATGTATCGCTGGCAAGGGTTTGGTATACCCATTGAATCAAAACAAAACACACTTAATAGAAAAAATAGCCTCTACAATTTACTCTGACGCGCCACTGTATGAGTTATAATAATATATAATGATTTAATATTCAAATTCGTATAATCTGTGTTTGTATACTGCTTTCAAATATCTTAAGCATCCATCTCGCACCTGTGTGTTAGGAAAACTATATTGACATGTTTGTTAAATATTTACATAAAATGTGTAATTTTGTAACCTTTAGATGAGCCCTATTCATCCTTGTATTGAATAAATTGAATGGAATAATCTTAGTTAAATGTACATTGGTTCAGTGAAATTGCATTTGCATGCACGACTAGATCCTTTTTATTGTACTATGATAAATTCGAAGCAGTTTTAATTCGAAAATCAATAGATGGAGTGCAAATGTGGTTAGTGTTTGAATACATTTTTGAAGATAAAATGCAGCAAGTAAGCCAGTTTGTTTTGTTGATTTATATAAATACACTTTCACAATATTGCGACTACTGAATAAAAAGCACACTCACGTCTAACGATAAACTTTGGAGAGGAATTTGGTCTCAGATATAGATAGTCTTTAACAACTTTATCGGTAAGTCCTGATAGAAAAAAACGGATAAAACCGAAAACGGCTAGTTATCGACCTACGTTAACCAGGAATAAAATACACGTCTCTCAAAGAGAAAGTGTTCGCTTCAATAGTCAGACTCGCTCTTATTCAAACAATTTCGATTTGAAGTCTCTACTTGAGTATCACAAAACATGTGAACATTTGAGTTGCTCCTTTACCTGCAATGCTATTTTTGACTGACATAATTACAAGCTATTATTAAACTAGAAAGTGTCGTCTGCACGCGTGGATGAAGTTTTCCTTGGCAACACAAGTCTGTGTGAAAATTGCTAAAAAGCATGTCTTTGATTTTGTCCTTCAGTGCGTGTTTATTGACTCCGAAATCATGTATTTGTTTTCCAGTCTCGATCAGTTATATTGGCGAAACTAGACAAAGTGGCGCATGAATCAAAATGGCGACTGTCAGACTTTGTCGCTATTGTCATCTTGAACAAAACTCACTTGTGTTTATTCTTTCACCAGAAATTTAAATGAATCAGTTCATGAGTGGATGGCTGTCACGGGAATCCGCCATGAAATTCGTTCTTTGTTTTATTGACAAATATTAGTACGACTTAAGTTAATGACCCGGAAGAAACACTTTATTACATTTCCGTTATCATCTCCAATATGCCCATGTGACCTTTTAGGAGGGACAATATAAACTGGTTTAGGAGCGTCTGGATCAAATGAAAAATGGAAATTATTTGTATGTGAAAAAATTGTATAGATAAACTTCATGTGAGGATGGCACGCCAGTTGCCTACAATATATTTATCTTTTTTGTGTTAGGAACCATGTTGTTTTACATTATAAATTCAACTTGTGAAATAGGATCAACATAATAGACGTGTTGGAATGGTGATACTCTAACATCAATATTGATAGGACAGAAGTCAAAGTCAAGAAATGCGATACTCTTGTGGAAGGAATTGAGGACTTAAAACATAATACAACTGAGCAGTAAAATCTGTTAACCAGGCGCTGTAGACTGATTATCGTAACGCGATAGTAGCGTCAATCGAGGCCTCCCGTCGGCGAATCTTTGGACACGAATTGGGTAAGGTTAAAAGTCACAGTAGTGATGAAAAATAAACCCAAAAGTGAACCGAATATTCGTATGTTAGCGTTCGCCAGTTGTGACAGCTTTTCAGTAGTTTGTCTCTTTAATGTGAGTTCTGACACCAAGTGAACGAGCAAATTGAAAATAAACAGGTATCATTGACATTATCAGAAACCCGAGAAATACGGCGATTGCGGCGTTTTGAAACATGATGATACCGCTGTGCGATACAGCTACTAAGAATACGATATCATCTGCCGAAAAGGTTATATCTAGAACGATGACACAGAAGCAGTTGAGTGTGGGTTTTCAATCCGATTACATTATAAACTATTCAAGTGTATTATAATTTCTTATAAATACATCTGGATATATGTGGTGGTTGACTTCTGCTTTGTCGTGTTTGCTGGGTGTAAACACGACAACACAAAAACGCTCCGGCGATACGAAAACATGACGAATAATGTATATATCGAGTTTTCGTGTTTTCGTGTTGGCAATGATAGCGGCGAAAATACACAACAATAGTACTACACAAAAACACGACAGATAAGCGTTATTTATTGTCTTTTGCGATGTCTTGTTTGCATGTTTTCACAACGCCAACACAACATGGTAGAAATCATCCGCCACCATAGCTATGTGCACCCAGATTTCCTTTAAACACTGCAATAGCTACATTAGAAGCATTGAGTGAAGTCGCAGCAAACTATATACCCATTGTTAAAAACTCACATTAATGACCACCAGAGTATAATAGTTGATACAAATTAACAAGTATTTAGGAATATTCCGTATGCTTCGTTAAATACAATGGTATTAACATGCCGATGTTTTGTTAAGATAATGTGGAAGTCTCGTGTAAGTTTATGTTTAACATAAAATATAACAGTTTAAGTTTGTAACGCTATATTTTTTTCCACATAAAAGTCCGCAGATATATGTATTATTTTGTTATTTGTTATAAAACTTGAAATAGCGTCTACAAATATCTTAAATTATGAAAAGTATCCACTAAAACATCGAACATTTATACCAATTAGTACCATTGGCTGTAGAAATGGTTTGCTTCTAGTAGTGTATAATAAATACGTGATATAATCTATCCATTGTACCATAGCAATACTGTAACAGTCGTAATACTTGTCTTTTTTAAGTGAACGCACATATATCTTAACTGCAATAAGTTACTGTCGGTGACGCCGTTAAAAAACTTTCCATTTTCTGGTTTAACTATTGGCAATAGCAACATCATTCTACTAGTAATTCAGTCGTGCATTTTAATACTTTTACTTGTGTGTAAAATTTACATAAAATCTGACAGACATATGTTAGTAACTAAAAATGGACGTCTGCCTCGCTACGCTCGCCATCTGATATTTGTAATATTGATATGTGCGTATGTAAGTTGATTTCAGATGAAATAAATAAATCAACCAACTCCATTGTCAAAGTCGTCTTTACTTCATTCTTATTTTCGTTTTTCCAAAGCAAAAAAGCTAACCCATTTTCCGCTCTAAAAACTAAAATGGCAAGAAATACATCATACATCACCATAATGTAAAATTTATATAGATCCACTGTTAAAATAATCTGTCTTAATACAAGAGGTGCGAAAACATCAATGACCAAACAGAAATAAATATTATATATTTATATATGTTTGTATGGTTTTCAGAAAAATATTAGCTGTATGATATCTAGGAGAAAGATCTCTACCATGCTTGGGAAAATAAGGCATTTCCAATTTATACTGCAAGTGCATTGAATGGACTCCATTTGCATACCGTCATATTTTCGCTACAATAACTATGCTTACATATCCTTGCCTGCACCCGGACAATTTTGCGAGTTCATTCCGTAGATACGGGTTTGAAAAAATCATTAAAAGATAATCCTATCATACTACAAAAGAACTCGAAGAAAAAATGATCGACGAAGCCACGTGATCAGATGTCTTGAAGAAATAAAATCCGACAGATGACTGACTGATCCTTGTTGATACCGTCTGCCTCTTGTGTTGCAAATTCGATCACTGTCGTAAATGCAATTGTCGTAAAACAGATCAATGTCGCTAATTTGTCATCGATTCACGAAGCAACATGTTTTACAAGTACCAATATAACTCTAAATACACTTTGGGAAAACAGAGGCGAGGGTAGAAAACGGTAACATTATTTAAAAAAAAAGGAACAATTCATTGTTATATCAATATGAAGCTGTCTTCTTAATAATATACGTGATAGAAAGTCAATTAAATTTCAAACTGCTAGTATCATGTAAGAAATGATTTAAAACAAATACTAGTAAATAGTGGGAGGAATACATTCAGCGGTGACGGAGTTCCTTTCTCATACACGAAAGATAAGTTCGATCCTCAGTCGCATCATGCCAATAACTTCAAAATTGGGTTACCTGTTTTCTTTTCGTGCAAGGTATATCCTCTCATAACCTATGTCTATGTCGGGAACCGAGTTACTACCAAACCAAAAACACACAACCCCACCCCCACCACCACCCCAAACAAATATCACATATTAATTGTTGCGGACTTCAAACGTGTGTAAACGCATTCTAGTTAAACATATTATTCTTTAAAGCTGAACGTCAAACTTAATAAGAAAGAGCTGGTCTGCAGGAAAAAACGTGCAAATAACCATTCTTTATCGGTTTTTACTATATATTGATTTGTGCCCTTTTTTAATTACTTATTTTGTAACAAAAACCTCAAACAAATATTTATTTTTTGGAAGTTTGTATTTGTGTAACCACAGTATCATACCATGGTGACTCGTTCGTACATCTAAATTAATTTTTTTTTATTTATCATATAAATTGATTATAACTTTTTATTTGTTTATTTTTTCATCTAGTGTGAAAAGTCAATTGGTAGTATACAAAATCTTTATTACTGTCATGGTGGTAATCGTAAATTTTCATTACCTGGTGTTTATGTAAGAAAAAAATAAAATGTCAACATCAGCACACGACCTTGGTGGATTAATGCGTAACTTTTAGTATGAGGGGTGATCAAGAAGTCTATTTTTAATGAATTTGCAGTAACTAATCATAACGAATTAAAACATGACACATTGAAAGGCAATTTAGTTTGTGATGTATGTATCCTGGCTAACACTTACCGTCCAGAAATAGTCGACAACGACGTTTCAGAGCAGCGATGTACGTAAATTAGAGAAACCTTTGAAAAAGGAAAAATGAACATTTACAAAAAATGTTTGGGACAGCGCTGAATATAATTATTTTTTTCAATTCAAAAAGCAATTATTAAAGTATACAACATCGTCACCGCCCGTGAAAATTATCCATGCAAAGTATGTTGGTTAAGAGATATCCATTGTTTGTGTGACATTCCGAGAATTTTACTTAATTATATGGTTCCATACAAAATAACTGCCAATGGTTACTAAACTTCACATTTGCTGCACACTGAAGTTCAAACTTCTACGACGTGCAGTTAGAGAAATGCGAATTGAATTGGTTCGGTGTTCACCATTTAGTCACTAGATATCGAGAAATTATCACATACATTCTACTGTCCAAAGTTGAATGTATGCGACTTCTCTGTGTTCACAACAATGACATAAGTATATGCTACGTGAGAATAAAAAGAATCACGAGAGAAGATGCAATAATGAACGACACTGAGGGTGTTGCCACATGAGGGGTTGATGCATGTGCTTTGCACGTGAACTGAAAGATGGTACAAAAACATTCGATGGCAGAAACATTATTTTGAAAATGTTCAACTAAGTAGAATGTTTTGATTTTCAGTTATTGAAAACGAAATATACTTCTGATCACCCCCTTGCAGTTTTTCATATATCAGATATTGATATTGTTTTTATCAACGTTTTCAAGTAAACAACTTTATTCGAATACATTCTGTTTGAATAAATAGGCCAAACATGTGTCTAAGTGTTGTTTAAATTCTAATTGGATTCACCAACCCCATGTTGGTTGAAGAACTGCTGGAACAAAGATGGCGGATGACTTCATGAAAAACGCGGAAATGTTATGTATGCAAATGTCAAGACGTCATGCCCTTCCATTGATTATATTTCACCCTGGCAATTCCAAATTTAACAGAGAGGCCTTATTTTTGTGTAGCATTCCCATGCTTTCATAAAGCCTTAAAAAATAACACATTTAAATAACAACACCTGCGAAAAATATAAATATTGCAATTGAAGAATTACATGTTTCTGAACTACAATTCCGTTCATATACACGAGGGAAACACAAAATCTACGCTTCACCTACCTCTATATATCACTACTGGAGGAAGTATCTGGGTCAAACTCGAAAACAGGAATAGAGCTTTATATGATAATAGAGTAATTACTCCATATTCGAAGAAATATAAATACTGATATTTCTTTAATAATAACCATAATATGAATTAATAACGCTCTATTGAAAATCAGATTCATTGATATATGTATATGTGTCTAGATATTTTTATATAAATATATCCTCAAATAGTCTTCACAAAACACTCAAGGCATACCACACCCATTCGGAAGCATGAAGTCACATAAATAATTCGTGTTTCTTCCTATTGACATATTGCAATGCTCATTTTGTAATTAGAAAGGCATTATTGATCTATTTTGAACATTTTTAAAGCAGTGTCATGTTTGAATTGTGAATTAATAAAACAAAATGATATTTGGATAATTGGCTTGGAATACATTATTTGTGAAGTCTTGGTTAACAATCTACGCACTGAAACGATGAATCGCTTGGATGAAGCATGACCTCTACATTTCTAATGATAGTTTGGCACTGCAGATGTCGACTTTAATTTAGGTCTTTCTATGTGTGACACGCCCTTAAATACGTTTTATTCAGAAATAAGGAAAAAAATCAACGATGTACTGATACTTCACGGATCCCATAGCATTAAGTTTCAATGTTGCTTTTTTTTTAAAAATCAAATATAAGTAAGTAAATTAATATTTTATTATAGTGAAATGTGTAAAGTAAAATTCAGGGAAAAAAACTCGTGAAAGCATTACATTTTGACACAACCTAGAATCACGTCATAATATGAACTATGATGTGCCGTTCATGTAAAAAAAAGCTAATCTAACACGTTATATTACAACCAATGGGAATGTTTATATCAAAACGCTAAATAACACAGTTTGTACATGCATTAATTAATATCTGTGCGGTGTCGTTTAATTAAACGCAAAATTGTTAATTTGATTCCAGTCGTCTTACTCCGATCACTCAAATTACATCTCAATAAAATCTCTATAACCTTAAGGTAACCATTATAACACTGAACGAAGTTATTTATATATAGTGTTTATCAGGAATTGGGTGGTGGATAGCTTCTATTTTTGTTTTAATTAAATGATGAATAGTGTCTTTAATAAATTGATTAAATCTTTAAACGATAAAATCTTATTATATCCACAGTAAAAATCAGTGTGAATAGTGCGAGTACAAAATCAAGATTAAGTATATCAATACATTATTCAAATAAGTCTGTGCATCCATTTCTGCAATTTAATAAAATATTTAATCGCAATATTATTCACCAAATAGATGAAAGGGTAAGTCAACAGGCTTAATGTGTAATAATGCCAATAAAATACTTCCATACACCATTACAGTGGACCAAAATCGAGCAGGGTGGAATAGGATTAAATTAAAAACATTTTATTTGGATATAAACGTAGAAATATTGTGATATTTCGTATTAAGATGCAACTAGACGTAAAACGTGTATGACAGGTATTTTCTTTGATGTTTTACCGCCAGTAATCCGATGAAAGGCCGACAAAGAGAGTATCAGTTTATGAGCAGATTATAAGGGTTATATGTGTTAGTAAACAGTTTATATCAAACATTTGACATTAAATTGCTTTCTTCATAGGAAGAACAATTCAAGCAAAAATGTATGAATATGTTTTATTTGAGTTGATAACATATTAAATCAATATATCGTTTCTGATCATCTGCTGTTTGACCCCGGCACTAACTGGGAGTTATAAAGAGTTAAATGTCAAGAATTCCTGCTCTCCTTTGTTTATGGCGCAGTTTGGTGAAGGAACGGACAGAGTAAATGAAATATGCATATTCTGTATTCGTTGTTATAAGATTGTTCGGTTTTATTTTAAAATCAAACCTCGTCTATAAGTTTCCGAATACACACATTATCATAGGCGTATATTTCATATTATGACTTTACACATAATTTAAATAAACGCATAAACTAGTTGCACAATTGCTTAACTCGTTGTATTATATCATCGGCGGGAAGTTTCGAATGTTAAACTGAGTTCATAAGAACGCATTCTTCTGTAAAAATTTACAAACTTTTAAATAAAGCTTAATAATGCATGGCGAATTAAGAGGATATTTGTTATTATTTGGTAGATTTTTTCAGAATTACAAACTGGTTTTAAAGATTCAGATTACGTATTCTAAACAGCTAGTCTTGATTATATGTTTTTGTTCTTTAATTATATCAAACTCATATCGAGTCCTGGTTAGGTGGTTACATGTGATACGTGACACTATGCACTTGTGTAATCTAATTATCATATAACTTCCCTTTTATTTGTGCTTGCATTTTATATGTTTTATGTACTTATTGGTGTATGTGAATTTATGTGTTTATAAAACAATAATATATATATAGTTTTAAAAAAATCCTTGTTGAAAACGTATGTTGTCATAAAAAATTGTCAGCATGTCGCATAACTTAAAGGACTTTAAATAAAAATATATCATGCAATAAACAAACTATGCTTAACTTTGATAAGAAAACTGAAAATTGAGTTTTTCATTCATGTTCTGCTCAATAACATTTGGATTTTAGTTCCACCTAGCATTAAGATTAAGTGATTTGTTCCCAGTAATTGTACAAATATTCTTATTTTAAAAAACTGATTAAATCGCAGATATTTTTTTTTTCAGGACACATCCAGTGGGTGAAATTCGGCGCGGTTGGTGCAAAATGCTACAAATAACGATTGTTGCGATGTCAAAAAGACATACGTCTAGCATAGATATATAAACATGTACACCAACCTAATGCAATAGAGTGTGTGTCAAAAGCCATGTATCGACGACTGACTGAGAACCATAATTTGAACATTTTTATATATATATATATAATCGATGTCATATTGAACTTAATCATTTTTTTTTTAAAGTTAATAGTAAATGCTGTTTAAAAATGACAATATGAAACTTGTTACAGTGAAATTACTGTGAGCATCAGTCGATTCATTCCATCATTTCAAAGGTCTTGTTGATAACAAAGATATTATTCAATTAAAAACAATATTTATAGAGCTCTTATTGTATTCGAAACATCTACGAATGGGTTTTCATGAAATTCCAAATCTACATACTAGTAGTTAAATGTGTGTTTAGGTAATATTAATACATTTGATATTAAAATTTGAGATAGATATATAATTGATGTTTTTTATCAGTTATTTGTAAAAACGCATGTTTGTTATTTCTGAAACTTTGGCAGATTACTCATTGCTATTACAATAAAAAAGACAAGTTTTGGTCGTGAAGATAAAAGCAGCTTTTAAATATATCAACGTCTTTCAAAATGATGTTGTAGAAAAAGTTTTGATACATGTGTGTAAAAACAAATCATTGCTATAGTTTTAATGTCAGAATATTAAACTTAATATTTAGGTGATAGATCAGATAGATAGAATTTCAAAATACTATCAAGTTAGAATTATGAGAGACAATGGACAAAATGTATAGCAGAATAGATACAGTAGACCATAACGTCTGTTTTACAAGAAACTATGAGGTAAGAGTTAAGAAAATATTTCAACTATGAAGTAATAATAACCAGAAACTACTAAGTTACTAGAGAATATACACTATACAGTGAAAATTACAAGAGGCTATAAACTATAGTTACTAGATACTATAAATTTAGAATTACAAGAGACTTTGAAGTTGGATTTATCGGAGAATATTGAATTAGAGCTACCAGAGACTAAGTGCTCTTTGATGTTAAAGTCAGAGAGAATATGGTACTAGTATTTGAATAATAATATTAAAAGTTAAAAGATAATGCTCGTATAAGAGTGTCGACAATACTCGATTGAAGTATGTATATGTTAAATACCATTGAGGTTTGCTGGGGGAAAGGCTAAATTATTCTCTTGCCTGGTGTGTCGTGGAGGGCAGGATGATTTCCTTGCCTGGTGTTTGTCGGGGAGGGACAGGAATATTCCCTTGTCTGGTGTTTGTCGGGGAGGGACAAGATTGTTCCCTTGCCTGGTGTTTGTCGGGGAGGGACAGGATTGTTCCATTGCCTGTTGTTTGTTGGGGAGGGACAGGATTAGTCCCTTGTCTGGTGTTTGTCGGGGAGGGACAGGATTATTCCCTTGCCTTGTGACTGTTAGGGAGAGACAGGATTATTCCCTTGCCTGGCGTTTGTCGGGGAGGGACAGGATTATTCCCTTGTCTGGTGTTTGTCGGGGAGGGACAGGATTATTCCCTTGCCTTGTGATTGTTGAGGAGAGACAGGATTGTTCCCGTGCCTGGTGTTTGTTCGAGAGAGACAGGATTAATCCCTTGTCTGGTGTTTGTCGGGGAGGGACAGGATTATTCCCTTGTCTGGTGTTTGTTGGGGAGGGACAGGATTAATCCCTTGTCTGGTGTTTGTCGGGGAGGGACAGGGTTATTCTCTTGCCTGGTGTATCGGGGAGGGCAGGATTATTCCCTTGCCTGGTGTTTGTCGGGGAGTGACAGGATGATTCCCTTGTCTAATGTTTGTCAGGGGACAGGATTATTCGCTTGCATTGTGGTTGTTGGGGAGAGACAGGATTGTTCCCTTGTCTGGTGTTTGTCGGGGATCGACAAGATTATTCCCCTTGTCTAGTGTTTGTCGGGGAGAGACAGGATTATTCCCTTGCATGGTGTTGTTGGGGAGAGACAGAATTATTCCCCTGTCTGGTGTTTGTTGGGGGAGAGACAGGATTATTCCCTTGCATGTTGTTTGTTGGGGAGGGACAGGATGGTTCCCTTGCCTGGTGTTTGTTGGGGAGAGACAAGATGATTCCCTTGCCTGGTGTTTGTTGGGGAGAGACAGGATGATTCCCTTGCCTGGTGTTTGTTGGGGAGGGACAGGATGATTCCCTTGCCTGGTGTTTGTTGGGGAGAGACAGGATGATTACCTTGCCTGGTGTTTGTTCGGGGAGGGACAGGATGATTCCATTGCCTGGTGTTTGTCGGGGAGAGACAGGATGATTCCCTTGCCTGGTGTTTGTTGGGGAGAGACAGGATGATTTCCTTGCCTGGTGTTTGTTTGGGGAGAGACAGGATGATTCCCTTGCCTGGTGTTTGTTGGGGAGGGACAGGATGATTCCCTTGCCTGGTGTTTGTTGGGGAGAGACAGGATTATTCCCTTGTCTGGTGTTTGTTCGGGAGGGACAGGATGATTCACTTGCCTGGTGTTTGTTGGGGAGGGACAGGATGATTCCCTTGCCTGGTGTTTGTTTGGGGAGGGACAGGATGATTTCCTTGTCTGGTGTTTGTTTGGGGAGGGACAGGATGATTCCCTTGCCTGGTGTTTGTTGGGGAGAGACAGGATGGTTCCTTGCCTGGTATTTGTTTGGAGAGAGACAGGATGATTCCCTTGCCTGGTGTTTGTTGGGGAGAGACAGGATTATTTTCTTGCCTGGTGTTTGTTGGGGGAGAGACAGGAGTATTCCCTTGCATGTTGTTTGTTGGGGAGGGACAGGATAATTCCCTTGCTTGGTGTTTGACGGGGAGGGGCTGGATTAACCCATTGGCTATTGACGTTGGCTATTACTTGGAAACGCATTGTTGAAGATTAGTTAGAAATATAACACAAGTAACCAAGAGTGGGATGAAATTAATTTATTGCACAAATATTTGAAATGTGAAATGGACACTATAAAAGTTATAAAGCAACAGGATATACAACAAACAATCAGTATGGGGTAACAAACGATAAAAGTAAATTTGAATGGAATAAAAGTCAAATTAGCAAATAGGGTGTCTTCTGTTTCATCCACCGCCACCGTATAGGAGAGACAAAACTACTTTGCTTGTCTTGCTTCCTATCAAACGTGTGTTTAAATAACGCCATTGTTTTGTTATATTCGGGTTTAGCTGTATCACACTGTATGGCAATAATTAAAGAAGATATCGTTTTAAAACTCCTTTCCCGAATGTACTTCTGTTCTACAGTACAAGTACATTATTCCTGGAAATAAGATGAGAAGTTGTCTCGAGGTAATAACTCCGATCATTCGCCCGTATAAGATCATCAATGTTTTAAATCCCCATATCTGCGAACTCTTTGATAAACGTTCTTTAGCTTATGTTTGTAAACATTTTAAAATAAAACATATTTATTAGAAGTCTTTTAGTATCATTCAACAACATGACGCGAACTTCACCAATACGAAACGATGTCTTAATGTTATTGGTAGCAGTTATAAAAAAAAGTTGCTCAAGTTTCTTATTTCATAATGACCAAATTATTAGTGCTAGGACATGGATATTGGTCCGCACTCAATACAAGCGCCAATTACTTGGTCATTATGTAATCTTTTAATTAACAATATACATTAAAGAAAACTAATTCAATAAACACTCGTAGTTCCTACTCATCACAACACTTCAAAGTGTGAAAACAAGCTAGTGTAGTCATTTTGAAAACACGACCAGCTTGCGGCGTCGATGTCTCTAATGTGTGCAACCAGTGAGCTGGGCGACTGATTTATTCAATGGTGTCCGAAAACACGATATTTATTATAGTTTTATCTCGAATCATTACTTACAACGTCAATTAGAGCTGTGTCTCTCATTTTATCTTTAGTGGCACGCTGAAGCGCACTCTCTGTCTGACACCGAATATTCTCGCTAACGGTCGGAGACTTCAACATCGAATCTATACTGTGTATTGCACGTGGCTTACACATTACTTTGTCCATAGTGTCTTGGCTGTTTGCAAAGGAAAGTGCAGAAAAGACAGAAGGTTTTATCGGTAGTGGAACAGCTGGTGCCGTGTGCAATGATGATTTAATAATGTCATGGTAATTCAAAGGATTCATATGTCCGTTCATGTGTCC
Organism: Panopea generosa; assembly: GCA_029582155.1. Classification (NCBI taxonomy): domain Eukaryota; kingdom Metazoa; phylum Mollusca; class Bivalvia; order Adapedonta; family Hiatellidae; genus Panopea; species Panopea generosa. Next base: position 59,000,835 of record CM055906.1, on the reverse strand, counting down.
GTACGTACACGCTATGTTGGAAATAATCTCTGATTCTGACTGTCGTAAACTGTGATACGGTATCATTAAATTGGGCGAAACACTGTGTGAAAGACTGGGTGCGAATTGACTAGCGAACGCTGGCAAAGGGGATTGCAACACGGAATTCCCAGCGTTGCCACTGCCCTTGTGCTCTGATGCAATAATGTTCTCTATAGTGAACGCCGGTTTGAATGAGGTCCTACTGTGAGGCGGGAGATTTGTAAGGGGGAGTAACCCTGACGATGCAGCACTGGCTGCGAGTTGCTGCAGCCGAAGACGCGCATCCTCTTGAAGAAAGGCGGGAACTTCAAAATTCTGCTTCAGTCCTTGACTTTCAGATTGTGCCATTAGGCTGTGGTGTCTGCAATAATTTAAAATATCTTAATTATTACATAATTACCCAAAATAAACAATCAAGAAGGAGAGACATGTATCGTTTTATCAACAACATACAAGTCACACAAACAGTCAGGCCAATTAAAGATGTAAATAAGATTATAAACAACATTAAACGTTCATATCCTTTATACTGAGGCCTCCATATCATGATGACACGTGGCGAATACATATCATCTAGCTGACGGTAGCTAAACCATATAACACATTCGGAGCTTACACGTGGTTTGTCTAAAATATTGTTATCCATTGTATGGCCAAGTAATCAGTTATTTCTTTTTTGTTATTTTAGTTCCTTAAATTACTATACTATGTAAATTGACTTGTTTTTCTTCAACTAACTTATTAATTCACAACTAAAGAACGTTGTTGTTGTTGTTGTTGTTGTTGTTGTTGTTGTTGTTGTTGTTGTTGTTGTATAGTGTTTAGCGTTTCAACAGTTTTTAATCAACAAATACGCAAACAGACTCAAAATTCATTGTTCATACGCTGTAATTAATTAGATACGAATTATCAACTGAATTGTTTGAACATTTATTTGGAAAGTAGAATATTAACAAGAAGAACTAGAAGAAGAAGAAGTTAATGATGAAGTTGAAGAAGAATAAGAATAAAAAAGAAGAACAAGAAGTAGAATAAAACGAATTTGATGAATTTGATGATGATGATGATGATGATGATGATGATAATAATATACTTTTATTCTATCACATCTAGATGTGTAAAGAATTATTATTATGTTTGTAAACTTCCTTCCATATCTCATTTATATAATAATCAGTGTATGTGCTGTACGGAATAATAATGATCTTTATATATATATCTATAAACACATATATGTATCTATAAGTCATATACTAGTATGTTTTGCATAAATAATATGTGTATTATGAAATACCAGCTGATATCTGTATTGTATAAAATATCATTGATGTCTGTGTTGTATGAAATAATAATTGATGTATATATTGTATTTATAAATAATAAATGTATGTGTTGTATGGAATAATTGAAGTATATGTTGTATGAAATAATAATTGATGTATGCATTGTATGAAATAATAATTGATGTATGTGATGTATGAAACAATAATTGATGTATGTGATGTATGAAACAATAATTGATGTATGTGTTGTTTGAAATAATAATTGATGTATGTGTTGTTTGAAATAATAATTGATGTATGTGTATTACGAATTTATAACTAATGCATGTGTTGTATGAAATAATTGATATATTATATGAAATTATAATTGATGCATGTGTTGTATGAAATAATAATTGATGTATGTGTTGTATGAAAAAATAATTGATGTATGTTGTGTATGAATTAATAATTGTTGTATGCAATGTATGAAATAATGACTGATGTATGTGTTGTATAAAATATATGATGTATGTGTTGTATGAAATAATAATTGATATATATGCTGAATGAAATATAATTGATGTATGTGTTTATTAAATAATAAGTGGTTTATGTGTTGTATGAAATAATAATTGATGTACGTGGTGTATGAATTTAAAATTGATGTATGTGTTGTATGAAATAGTTGATGTATGCATTGTTAATAGTAATTAATGTATGTGATATATGAAATAATAATTGATGTATGTGTTGTATGAAATAACAATTGATGTATGTGGTGTATGAAATATTTGATGTATGTGTTGTATGAAATAATAATTGATGTATATGCTGTATGAAATATAATTGATGTATGTGGTGTATGAATTAGTAATTAATGTATGTGCTGTATAAAATAATTGATTTATTGTATGAAATTATAACTGATGATTGTGTTGTATGAAATATATGATGTATGTGTTGTATGAAATAATTATTGATATATATGCTGAATGAAATATAATTGATGTATGTGTTTATTAAATAATAATTGATATATGTGTTGTATGAAATAATAATTGATGTATGTGGTGTATAAATTAACTATGATAATTGATGTATGTGTTTATTTAATAATAATTGATGTATGTGTTGTATGAAATATAATTGATGAATGTGTTGTATGAATTAGTAATTAATGTATGTGTTGTCTTAAAAAAAAATTGATGTAAGTGTTGTAGGAAATAATAATTGATGTATGTGTTGTATGAAATATAATTGATGAATGTGGTGAATGAATTAGTAATTAATGTATGTGTTGTCTTAAAAAATAATTGATGTATGAGTTGTATGAAATTATAATTGATGTCTGTTGTATGAATTTATAATTAATGCATGTGTTGTATGAAATAATTGATATATTGCATGAAATTATAATTGATGTATGTGTTCTATGAAATATAATTGATTTATGTGTTGTATGAAATATAATTGATGTTTGTGTTTATTAAATAATAATTGATGTATGTAGTGCATGAATTAATAACTGATGTATGTGTTGTATGAAATATTAATTGATATATGTGTTGTATGAAATATATGATGTATGTGTTGTATAAAATAATATTTGATGAATATGTTGTATGAAATATAACTGATGTATGTGTTTATTAAATAATAATTGATATATGTGTTGTATGAAATAATAATTGATGTATGTGGTGCATGGATTTATAATTGATGTATGTGTTGTATGAAATAGTTGATGTATGCATCGTATGAAATAATAATTGATGTATATGTTGTTTGAATTATTAATTGATGTATGTGATGTATGGAATTTTAATTGATGTATGTGATGTAAGAAATAGTGATTGATGTAAGTGTTGTATGAAATAATAATTGATGTATATGTTGTTTGAATTATTAATTGATGTATGTGATGTATGGAATTTTAATTGATGTATGTGATGTAAGAAACAGTGATTGATGTAAGTGTTGTATGAAATAATAATAATAATATTTGAAGCATGTAGTGCATGGAATCATAATATATATATATATATATATATATATATATATATATATATATATATATATATATATATATACATGGTGTATGGATATATAACCGTTGAATGTGCAAGTGTTAATAATGATATGTGTTGTATGTGCTAGTTGGATAATGTTAATAATACGTGTGTGTGCTGTACGAAATAATGATATATGTATATATGGTATGAAATAAAAATATATTTGGGTGTTGTATGAAATAAAAATATATGTAAATGTGGTATGAAAAAATTATATATTTGGGTGTTTTATGAAATAATAATTTGTATAGATGATTTTTGTGTTGTATAAAATAGTAATATATGTATGTGTTGTAGGATATAATAATTGATATATGTTACGTACTTGTTTAACATAGATTTTGTGCTATTTATTTGTCTAATTGTTTACTATATAATTGTCGCTAACATCGTTTCCATATACACCATATTAAGATAGAATATGTGGTGATACACATATAATGCTGAGCAGTGTTATTTGGGCATTATTTTTACAGTTGGTGTTTTTTTTTTTGCAGAGGAACATAATACACTTAGTGATCAGGCATTAAAAGCATTTTTACAATGAATAATAATAATAATATAAATTTTGTCATAGTTTCATTATCCTTATAAACTTGTATATTACATAAATATATATATAGAGAGAGAGAGAGAGAGAGAGAGAGAGAGAGAGAGAGAGAGAGAGAGAGAGAGAGAGAGAGAGGGAGGGAGGGAGGGAGAGAGAGAGAGAGAGAGAGAGAGAGAGAGTTGAACAAAGCCAGAAACTCCAATCTGTGTATTTGTTTATAATAGAATAGATTAAGTGCTTTATGATATCGTATATAATTATTTTATAATGAAGTTTGTCAGACCATATTTTTAATCATATGTATGTGATTATTCGTCATGGGTCTCAGACCTTCTGGAAATAATGGAAATAAACTGGTCAAACTAATAAAACTTGTAATATGAAAACAATATTATAATAAAAACGACACGTATGGTGAGATTGGAGTTGGCAGTATCATTGAAGTGAAACTAGAACAAGTAAATAATAACAACGAGGCGTACCATGAGAAGGGAGTTGGCAGTATCATTGAAGTGAAACTAGAACAAGTAAATAATAACAACGAGGCGTACCATGAGAAGGGAGTTGGCAGTATCATTGAAGTGAAACTAGAACAAGTAAATAATAACAACGAGGCGTACCATGAGAAGGGAGTTTGCAGTATCAGTGAAGTGAAACTAGAGCAAGTAAATAATTACAACGAGGCGTGCCATGAGAAGGGAGTTGGCAGTATCATTGAAGTGAAACTAGAACAAGTAAATAATAACAACGAGGCGTACCATGAGAAGGGAGTTGGCAGTATCATTGAAGTGAAACTAGAGCGAGTAAAAAATAACAACGAGGCGTACCATGAGAAGGGAGTTGGCAGTAGCATTGATGTGAAACTAGAGCGAGTAAATAATAATAACGAGGCGTACCATGAGAAGGGAGTTGGCAGTATCATTGAAGTGAAACTAGAGCGAGTAAATAATAACAACGAGGCGTACCGTGAGATGGGAGTTGGCAGTATCATTGAAGTGAAACTAGAGCAAGTAAATAATAACAACGAGGCGTACCATGAGAAGGGAGTTGGCAGTATCATTGAAATAAACTAGAGCAAGTAAATAATAACAACGAGGCGTACCGTGAGATGGGAGTTGGCAGTATCATTGAAATAAACTAGAGCAAGTAAATAATAACAACGAGGCGTACCATGAGAAGGGAGTTGGCAGTATCATTGAAGTGAAACTAGAACAAGTAAATAATAACAACGAGGCGTACCGTGAGATGGGAGTTGGCAGTATCATTGAAGTGAAACTAGAGCAAGTAAATAATAACAACGAGGCGTGCTATGAGAAGGGAGTTGGCAGTATCATTGAAGTGAAACTAGAGCAAGTAAATAATAACAACGAGGCGTGCCATGAGAAGGGAGTTGGCAGTAGCATTGAAATAAACTAGAGCAAGTAAATAATAACAACGAGGCGTACCGTGAGATGGGAGTTGGCAGTATCATTGAAGTGAAACTAGAGCAAGTAAATAATAACAAAGAGGCGTACCATGAGAAGGGAGTTGGCAGTAGCATTGAAGTGAAACTAGAGCAAGTAAATAATAACAACGAGGTGTACCATGAGAAGGGAGTTGGCAGTATCATTGAAGTGAAACTAGAGCAAGTAAATAATAACAACGAGGCGTACCATGAGAAGGGAGTTGGCAGTATCATTAAAGTGAAACTAGAGCGAGTAAATAACATCAGGTAGAATAGATGGTAAACTGAACAGTCACGCTCAGAACATGTACTTGATAGAGTTTTGTTCATTTTGTAGCTTTACATTAATTGCATAATACAATGTCAAATGCATGGTAGATGTGAAATGGCGGAGGGAAGCGACAGAAGGATGGAGGAGGAGGGGGGATATATCATTCGTGATTGTCGAGCTTGCGTCCCACGAATATTTCAGTGAGTAAGCGAACGCAAGAAGTGATTTGTGATTATCGCTGTTTGTGGCAACTCCCTTTCTCTTCCCTGCTAGTGAAATGTGAATAATAGTCGGTGAAATGTGAAATCGTGTCGGGAAAATGCAATGAAATTAATTTAAATCTGACAAATAAGCATTTTCTCTAAAATTAATGATGCTTTTGAAGTTTTTTGCAAAGACTTAAATAGAAAATATAAAGTAAGGTTCTAAATATACTCATAACGTAAAAGTTGAATTTACAATTAAAATCTAAAAGTAGCATTTGTGGGAGGGATTATTTCACCATGCGCAGTATTAATTGCAATAGCAATCAAATGTCATGCCATTTTACAGTAATGTATTAATGCCCAAGTCAATAATCCATTATCAGGTCCATTTGATGTGATTTCGATCACTTTAGAATGTTACCCTTAAGCAGAGCTTTTCAAGTTTTATTATTCGTAAATATTTGTGTTCGTTATATTTCTGTTATATTCAAATCACTGTAATGATAAACATTAAGTGAACCCCGACCCAGCTACACACATGTTTGTTTCTGTTTAACAGACCATAAATATCCCTTGTTTCCTCTATTTAATGTTCGTTTACTTGAACATTACGGGATGATTTTTGGCGGCGGTTATTATAAAAATGTTTCCGTTTTTAGACAACACTGTATATGAGTCTCGTATGCTAATATATTTAAAATGAGAAATAAAGATCATTTCCGCTTTTTAAAATATTTTCAAAATCCTACATATGTTTGTGTATTGTGTTTAAACTAAGTAAGTTTATACGTGCACACAGACAAGTCTATTGGTTACACACGCTGTGTATGCACCAAGTATGCATCGCTTCTTAACATAATATGCGCATAGATCTATGTTACAAAATCGTCTTATATTTAAAATATTTCAAGAAAAAATATCGACAGCAAGTTGACGTTATTCATTGTTTGGTATGTCGCTTAGAATATGTTTAACTGGAGAATTATGATTCATTACTTTCAAATAGAACATATAAACATATACATATAAACATTTAAACATATAAATACATAACGTATAACGTTTAACGTATGACGTATAACATATAATGTTTAAACATATAACATATAACATATAAACATTATAACATATAACACATAACATATAAACATTTTAAAAAAAAATAAACATATAAACATATTAACATATATAAACATATAAACATTTAAACATATAAACATATAAAAATTTACACATATAAACATATAAACATATAAACATTTACACATATAAACATATAAACAACCAGTTTCAAGATGAAACAATAATGTAATATTTATTTATGTGCTTATGTGATTAAATTTATGACAATCATGTCCTTTCAAAGTGAACAAGTAATCTCTTGTAACTCTATTTAGAATAACATGGTAATGCGATTATCATATATTGATTTGAATATGTATTTTAATCATATGTGTATTGTGTTAACCATGATAGATAATATAAACAACCTTTAACCATATGTAAAATGTATTACAGGTACCAAAGTTTGAATGTTTTGATCTCACTTTTTATGCTTACTTCAGCCATTCTTCTCTATATTAATACAAACATATTCTGAAAGTTATCAGGTATATACAAGTATATTGCAGTTAGATATTAGTTTGATATTCATTTCTCCATATTTAGATGTGAAGCCCTGTTAGTTTGATTTTCATTTTTTTCTCTCTTTAATATTTAGAAGCCGGGCCCGATTAGCTCTGTCAGTTACTATCAATTCAGGGGTCGTGAGTTCGAATCCCCGCCCGGCAACAGTCTCCGCGATAATCGATATGCGTCATTGCGTCTCATTATCATTCGTCTCTCACCGCTGATTCAAGTGGGGAAGTTATCAGTTACTAGCGGAGATGAGGTGTGCTCGAGTAATGGTTAATCTTTTAGGATCCCAAGAAACATTGTTTATGTTAACTGATCGTTTGTTAGCCCTCAATGGCATACAAATGACGCTAAATATTCAATAAATCAATCAAATCCATATTTAGATGTGTAGCCCTGTGCAGTTGGAGTCTGGGAAGATTAATGAAAGTTTTCTGATGAATACCAAACGACGGAAAACGAATATAAAACTAACTTTAGTTTGCCAAAACATATGTATTGTTTTTAGAAACAGTTTATACAAAAGAAGAATTTATGCAGAAGCTGAGAAAAGATAAACGTTTACCTTTGAAAATGTAACTTGAATCGCTTACGCCTCCGCAGGAAACTTCCATTTTCGAACATATCTCCGGCAAATGGATGCATGGCCCAATAACTTCCCTTCCCGGGTCGGTCGGGACGTCGGGGAATTTTTATGAAACAGTCATTAAACGACAAATTATGACGAAGTGAGTTTTGCCATCGCTGAGTATTTTGCCTGGAATGAAATTTATGATACGTTTAGTGATCAGTTTTGTTATTTGAAGCCTCCAGTTTAAATAAAAGAATACCTCAATGTACATGTATGTGTAATGAACAACTGAATTCAAAGAAATTATAAATTAACTGTAACAATTTCATCGAAGGAAATATTTACAGTTTCAGTGACGAGAGATGCCTTAGTATATGTTGCAGAAAGAATTAAATCGGCTCCAAGTAAAAACGACCCCACAAACCACACCTAACAAAAAGTCAAAAGAAAATTCAAAATGGCCCAAACGGTGATGAATATATCTAAAATTACCAAAACCTGTCAAAACAGTCCTAAATATAGCCAACATGTAAACGACCGCCTCCAACCCACCCCTTACAAAGAATTGAAAAGTTATTTCTTTTATTTCTTTTTTATTTTTTCTATTTATTTAACAAAAAAACGGCCAGTCTATATTTTTGATTACGTTGTTATGTAATTTCCGTAATAATTATATAATAATCAAATACTTATAATAATAATAATAATAATAATAATAATAATAATAATAATAATAATAATAATAATAATAATAATAATAATAATCAAACTTGACATATACGGGGAAACGATACTTATAAATAAAATATATACAGGCCTACTAGTTTAGTTATACCAAAATACAAACATGTAAACGGATGATCAGAAAAAATAACTAAGTTGTAAAAAACAACATACGTTTTGTAATACATGTGACAGACATATCACCAACTTCAATAGATGAACGTGTCATATCCGTACATAAACAGCCGAATATATTATGTTTAACAAAGATCGACATGCTACTTTTATAAGTGACGGCATATTTATATATAAAATTTGTAACTGATACTTTAATAAAGAATAAAATTAACAAGAAGTCGTTCATAAAACAGAATGGTGGTAAAATAAACATAAAAACCAAATAAAATTTATACATATGAGACCAGGTAATTATTATAAATAAAATAAATATTTTAGAATAAACGTTACCTGTAAAACGGAAACTTGTCCTGGATAAACTTATATATCTCACTCAGCGGCAACATCTTCTCTCGCGACGCGCTGATTGCCATAGCGGTGAGTGCGATGTAACTATACGGTGGTTTCTGGTCATTGTACGTGTTTCTTCCGGGTCGAGGCATGGTAGTGGCAGATGCTTGTCGAATAAAAGTCTAATTTTTTAAAATGACTCGTATTTTAGATAAACCTATGTTCTAAGTTTGCATACCGTATTTTCCTTTCCATGCGAACTTGATCTACAACGTTTAAAACACGTATACACTGTTTGTACTGTCCGAGGTATCTTCTTTAAAGTAAATATATTCACAGAGAGAATACATATATATGCACAATATCCAATGTTCTCTTTAAAGTGTCTATTTTATGCAAATCTGCCTTAATATATTGTATTCAAAGTCTTAATTATTTATTAGATTTGTTTCGTCAAAACATCAATTCTACAGATAAAATAAATTGTGTTATGATTTAAACCTATGCTCATTTGATTCTTTTAATGCAAATAGTTATAACGTATTGCTTAATATTTTGTAAGATAGTTGTTACGTTCGTAATATCAAAGTTATATTGTCTTAGATTGTGTAAAATATTATAAATAATTTTTCGTTCTAAAATAACTTGCATTCCGTAACATCCTCTTCAATTCGGCACTTTTTTTCTTTCAAAATAAATATTTACACCCTTCTTTCCACGCACTACATTTTCCAAATAATTTTTTGAAAGACTCTTCGCTGTTCATTTAAAGCTTCGATACACATTTAAAGAATTGATCAGAGATGAAATTTGATTTAGTGAATAAACATTTACCAAACAACACCACCCTCCTGCCGTTCTATTTGGTTAGACACCGCAGTCTCCATAAAAAACTGCCAATCATCCAAAAAGAGGCGGGATTTGTAAGAGATATTCCGCATATGGTGACTCCGCAGCGAATAAGATGGCGGATAATCTGGAAAGAATACAAAATACATTTGTAAAAGGCTCCGAGCAATACTGGGTGACTTTCACTTCATTTGCACGACAAGTGCTTGAGAAATGGACAAATGCACTATCAGGCCGCCACAAAACATAACATGAAAACAGTACTTATAAACTGCATAGCAGATTATAGGATCAGGGTGACATATTTCGGACGTTATTCAATTCTATATTATAAATGCTTATTATATGCATATTAACACACATGTTTTAAATGAAGATTTTAAATGTAATAAAACAGTTTTGCAACTAAACGATGGTGGGCGCGTTTGATATAATTTCTTTATTTTGTAGTGTACCTTATAGTTTGCACTGTATCTTATATTTTGTAGTGTATCTTATATTTTGTAGTGTATCTTATATTTATATTTTGTAGTGTATCTTATATTTTGTAGTGTACCTTATATTTTGTAGTGTACCTTATATCAGTGACTTAATAATGTAGATATGTCACAGCTTATATTGTGCAGTATACCTTATATTTTGTAGAGTACCTTATATCAGTATTACTTATATTTTGAAGTGTACCTTATATCAGTGACTTAATAATGTAGATATGTCGCAGATTATATTTTGTAGTGTACCTTATTTTTGTAGTGTAGGCCATATTTAATATTTTGTAAGATAGTATTTGCAAGATTTTTTTCACTTTGCAAGAACTCAATGTTGTGTTAATAAGCACACTTCAAACCTTGTATATTATTTTAATTACTTTCACTGCAAGGAATTATATAGAGTTCTTGTTCACTGATAGAAACATTTTTCTTTAGAGTTTGTGGTAAATTTGTATCAATATGTATTTTCCTTTCTATCGTAAACTGTCGTATTACCGCATGTATGTTCCTCCAATGCAAGGAGATAAAGAACGCACAGTGTTTACCCACATAATTATGTAATGTGAGATATCAGCCTAATGCTGGGAGTTATTCCAAACTACAAAAACCGGAGAGAAAAAAATTGAGTTCTCACTAAAATGAAAGTCACGTGTTTCCCACCCGTAAGTATTATGATTTTTAACAACTATAAAGTGAAAAAAGAGTTGAAACCATGAAACATCTAATTTACAAAGTCGTTGAAAAGCCGACGTTACGGCAACGTTTATAGCTTTAAAGGCGCATCTCACATATCATACTGATACACTCCGGCCATTTCTGTATTTAGACTTAATCAAATTAAACTTTCTTATACAAGCACTCTCAATACAGAGACGTGGCAATAAAAGAAACACATCCAGAAGCGGTTAAGGGTGCGATAATTAATGCCACTTCACACTTAAGGTATAATCTTTTTATTAAAAGAAATCCGATACTTAACTGTTAAATTGAATTGCCCCTTATCTTACATACATCAGTGATTTTTAAACACACTTGTTTATTTGTGTTTACAGAAATGGAAATGTAGCAAAGACGTATTTTCTTAAGAAAACATTCAGCGTTTGATGTTTACGTAATAGAAAATGTGTATTTCGAAAGACAAGATGATAATTTGTGTAAGAATAAAGGGTACTTTGCCGGAAGCGAGGCTTCGGATTATCACGGCGATTGACTCCCGTCGTTAGATCAAACGATTAGCTTCATTTACCGTTGAATTCTTCATAACTTCGTATTGACTGTTAAAACGTAAAAGCAGACAGAACTCGTGTAAATATAGCAGAAAATAATTCTAATAAATACACCAGCACACAGCAATACGATAATGTGACAGAGACACAAAGATAAACAAAATATCATTATTGTTAATGCAGATGTAACTTTTAATTATCAAACATTTCAAAACCGATATTTTAGCAATTTCATCAAGCCTTGTATTAGCCTTGGAGATCATCAGACTTTGTATCCATTTTAAAAATATTTTTTTAGACATTTATACTATTTTTTTCTGATATACTGCCTTAATTCCATATATTATTTTGTACTTTTTTTATTTTTGATATTTGACTCTATCAATTCTTGAAAGGGTCCACTGGACGGTGAGCCAAAACCTTCGTCTAAGAGAATCTAGATGTATCAACTTTTTTTTAATTGGGCTATGCATGTCAAGAGATCAGAACAAAAATGTCCTCATATTGAACAATAGATGTCTAAATGTGACCAAACGTAAACATTAAAATCATTTGCGTACAGGAATTAATAATATACTACTATGTTTGATTATGTTTAATATAAACAACAATTAATTGCACATTTTGATTGCATTTTCTACTTGTAAATCATGAACTCCGTCTTTAAAACAAAAAGTGGTTCATTTGGAACTCATTATGTACTAGTAGTGGTCAAATAAATATATTTCATAATACATGTGTATATAATATTCCATAATATATGTATATATGATATTTCATAATATATGTATATGTAATATTTCATAATATATGTATATGTAATATTTCATAATATATGTATACGTAATGTTTCATAATATATTTATATATAACGTTTCATAATATATGTATATACAATATTTTATAATATATGTATATATAATATTTCTTAATATATTTCTATATATAATGTTCCATAATATATATATATATATATATAATGTTTCATAATATATTTATATAAAATGTTCCATAATATATGTATATATAACGTTTCATAATATATGTATATATAATATTTCTAAATATATGTATATAAATATTCCATGATATATGTTTATATACTATGTGTATATATAATGTTTCATAATATATGTATATATAACATTTCATAATATATATATATATGGTGTTTCATAATATATGTATATATAATGTTTCATAATATATGTATATATAATGTTTCATAATATATGTATATATAACATTTCATAATATATATATATATGGTGTTTCATAATATATGTATATATAATGTTTCATAATATATGTATATATAATGTTTCATAATAAATGTATATATAACATTTCATAATATATGTATATATAATATTCAATTATATATGTATATATAATGTTTCATAATAACCGATACAATGATTTTACTCTCAATTTTACGATTGACTATATTTTCACTTTAAAACACCATTATTCTTTTCGAACTGATAAATTAATTTACATATTATGCTATTTAAAAAAGTGACAGATAAGCCTATTTAGCCTGTGTACAACTTATTATTACAACTACATTGTATTATGTTTGATTTTCTATGTATTATAATGTAAACATGTCACGGAAATAAATAAATAAATAAATAAATAAATAAATAAAGAAAGAAATAGATAGATGGATAAATAAATAAATAAATAAATAAATAAATAAATAAATAAATAAATAAATAAATAAGTAAATAAATCAATAAATCAATAAATAAATAAGTATAGAAAATATAACTGTCCTAGTAGTGATATGGTTGATACTCGTCTCTTTATAAATGACATAAAATAACATTATCTTTATAAGGTAGAATTAAAGTAGAAATCCTATATATTTAACAGCTTTAAATTAACGACCAATCCGTGTTCGCCTACCAAACAGCTATGACGCTCAAGTACTTCTTAAATGGCCCGGCTAGAATTTATAGTTCTAATTTAAAAATATTTAAATTCCAATTGACTCCATCTTTGTTGACGCTGCACACGTTTGCAGTATTTATGGATGGTTGATACAAGTGTCATCGCCTTGATTATCTTGTTAACATTTGTCCAGGGTGCTTGACCACTTAACACATGGACAGATTGCGTTGAGGCCAGGAAAGGGTGACCACGGTCTGTTGCACTGCCATTAATGCAGCCGATTTGTTGCATGTAATGTGTAAAATGAATAGTAATATGTTTTAATCATAAATGCTGTTCAAAACATTCTTTATGCGTGGTGGTCATAAAATAGTGTTGATTTAATACCCGGCTCCTGTTTTACCAACATCTTAAGTTTTTTTAAATATTTAAAAAATTAAACTAAATTTTGACAGGTTACTTTAATATTCTTTAATTAATGTCAATGAAACCAAATGCAGTTGTAACAAATCCAGTCTAAAATCGTAATCGCCTGAGCCTTAGTACGTTTAGGTCATTTGTTTGTTTTAAAATGCTATTGCGAACAAACGTCATGCAAAATGAAGGCAATCACTACGATTTTAAAACATAGTTTCCACTTGGCTGGCATGGAGGGTAGTATTGGTTACATTCGATGGTTGTTCAACTTGAAACATTCCACAATTTATTTGAAATAAAAAAGACAAATACAATATTATTGGAGCAGAAATTACTTCTATTCTAAACCTTTGCAATTTTTAGAAATCAAGATGTGCAATGCATTTTTGATTTGTAAGATATCAATGTGAAACATATATGACTACAGATGTCTTCGATACGATCCATACTGATTTATAACTATAAAATGTCCCAGAATGCACCGGTGATATATGAACAAGGACAACATTATGTAGACATCTTGAAATCAGAGAATAGTGTTGCTTGGTTACTAGCTTGACACATCAACAACAATTGCTTCTTTTGAATACCAACTTGTCGATATTTCCTTCTTTCACTTTTTTTTTTCTTGCGGCAAAACTGTTTAACGAGGGCTTGTCATTGCGGTATTTGATTGGTTAAAACAGCCATGACGTTTCTCAATATGTTATATGTTGATTTCTATATTTACTTTTGTATTAAATTTTTTGTTCACAACATATAGTAATTGCATTTACTTTATTTCGAATTTAATTTGTTATTTCATTCAAACATGCTTTTCTGAAAGTGTATTTCTTTGTGTCAAACAATTCAAATTTGTCGATGTGAGTACGTCTAATTGACAACACGAATTGGCAACATAATTATACAGATAATTGTTTGTAAGTGCATTTAGAAATTAGTTGAAACCATCGCCTGTTTCTGTATATTAGACTGAATTACATTCAAACCATCACCAGTTTATGTAAATAGGATTGATTAATTTACATTTAAACCTTCAACGGTTGCTGCATACTGGGTTGCAAATATACATCACGGCCTGCATCTGTTTCTCTATGCTGGATTGCTTTGCATTTAAACTTGCATCTTTTTTTTGTTTACTGTATTGATATACATTCAAACTTTCAGCTGTTTTTGTATACTAAATTGCTTAATATTTAAATATGCATTTGTTTTCACAATTTTAAATATGATTACTTTTAATTTAAACCTGCACTTGTTTTTATATTCAAGATTGCTTTACGTTTAAGCCTATCAATATCAGAGCCGTTCCTTGACCTAACTACAACAAAATAATACATTAATAACATGGTATTACTAACATCAATTTCTTCTCCATGCAGGGCCTCTCTACTGCAGATATAGGAGCTTAAAATAATAAATACCAATTCCTCAAATATTGTTAATTTCTTCGCCGTACGTTGAATCGTGAAATAGTGGGACGTAGTTGGTCAAATTAATTTTTATAATTGAATTTTGAAAGTTTGCTCGATATTGATATGACTTAAGGTGTGTATAGTTTTTGTTCGACGTTGCGGGATACCGTATTGTGTTGATCACATTTTCCCGTCTCTTCTGACCACTGTCCGAAATGCCGACAGGCTGCCATTTGAACCCTACGACATCTTGACCTTTTTGTCGCCGGTAGTATTTTTCAGGTGAATAAATATTGAATTGCTGCTCCACCTACAAAGAATGCGATGCAAAACGAGTCTGCAATACAATACGATTCGATGGGATGATATCCGATACGGTTCGTTACGGCGCATCTGTATTATCTGTACAGTCTATGTATTTACGTAATTTGTACGTAGTATCACTTTACGTTGTTTGTATGTGATCATGGCATAAATTTTATTAAAATGCATAGAGGCTTCCGGTCCATTATATAAATATACACTAAGAAAATCTACTATAGTGAGCTACGCATTAGAGTTCATATATAGCAGTTTTTAATTTCTTTTACGGACACTATTGTTTTATGTATAATTGTAATAGCTAGACTACACAGTTATTATCAAATGTATACTCACGTTAATCATTTTGCATTATTAAAGTGGAGCATTTTTGAATATCCATTCAGAACATACCTAGAATTCGCACTTAGTGCGCGGTGCGTGAGTGCGTGCGGGCGTGTGTGTACTTATATGTATTTGATTTAAGTTAATGTCGTGCCTAGATTGCGGTTGATGTTTCGTCTACGGTCAAGACTCAACTAGCGGATTAACTACTTACTGACAATTTGTGTACGAGTTTTGCATGTAATTAACATGTATTATATGTGACTTTCCATTGGTTTGTATGATGACATTGGTTGGTATGTGGACATTGGTTGGTATAGTGACATTGGTTGGTATAGTGGCATTGGTTTGCATGATGACATTAGTTGGTATGATGACATTGGTTGGTATGATGACATTGGTTCGTACGTGGACTTTGGATTGGTAAAGTGACAATGGTTGATATGATGACATTGGTTTAATGATGTCATTGGTTGGTTTGAAGGCATTGGCTAGTATGGTGACATTGATTCGTATGATGACATTGGTTGGTATGTGGACATTGGTTGGTATGGTAACACTGGTTAGTATGGTGACATTGGTTGATATGGTGACATTGGTTAGTATGGTGACATCGGTTGTTATGATGTCATTGGTTTGTATGGTAGCATTGGTTGATATGGTGGCATTCGTTAGTATGGTGACATTGGTTGGTATGGCGACATTGGTTAGTATGGTGACATTGGTTGGTATGTCGACATTGGTTTGTATGGTGACATTGGCTGGTATGATGGTGACGTTGGTTATTATGGTGACATTGGTCGGTATGGTGACATTGGTTGGTATGGGCACATTGGTTTGTATGATTACATTAGTTTATATGATGACATTCGTTTGTATGATGACATTGGTCTATATAATGTGCATGTGACTTTGCTTACATGAAATATACAAACCATAAAGTTTCAGTGTTTTATCTAAAATTACAATAATATGTATTTAACATCGATAATATAAAATCGCTTATCAACTGCGCAAACCATTCTGGAAGTGGTCCCAGCATCAGAAACAGTTAAGAGAAAACTCTGAAAATCAGACGTCGCAATTTATGATACGTCTCAATTTACCCACAACGAATCTGTTAAATCTAGACAACGAGGTAATTTAGTTAGGCCAGATCCAATTTACTATAAAAATATTTGCAATCGGAGAAAAACGAACGCAATCAAATACTAACTTAATTCCAGACCCCGTATACTATTATTACTCGGAACGATTTATGCAATATTCTGACAATAATTTAAAGCAATGATCTCCACTAATTCTATTACAATGCTGTTGATACAAACCAAAGGCAAGTTTTGTTATTTCTAGCACGTGTTCTATTAATTTCTAAAAACCAGAGAACCAAAATTACGGGTCCCACACATTTGTTTCAACGGTGACACGCGCCAAATTCCACCATCGTTAAACAAGTCACGCGGAACGAATGACATGTTCGAATCAAATGGCACAAAAATCGGATCCCCTTGCAATTCGATCCGCATTTAATCTACTTAAAGTTTTGTATCTTTATGTTACGATGTGACAAGACTCCACTTTGGGGGATAGGGCGATTATTCAAGATGCTTGTCAGCTATAAACACAATACGGACTGTTTAGATAAAACATTCGGTACGCTGATTGGCGTTTCCGATTAAGTGTCTACCAATTATACCGGAAAGGGAAGGAACAGAAGCGAAATTGTCTACTTTGGCAGTTAAACTATTATTTGTGAATTTCAGTAAGAGAGGTATTCCGAATATAAAGGTTTTAAATAATAACATTTTTTTAAAATAATTTATGGAGCGGAAGTTAGTTTAGTTGATACTAATTTATTTTAGCTCGATTACGATGAAAGCTCAGAGCTTATATGAACTTCTCTCGAGTTCGTTTCATATGTAAAACCAGTACAGAGCATTGTTTTATGAGAGGCATCGAGTCGAGCTGGGGATCGAACCCACAACATCTGGTGTGAGCGGCAAACACTCTATCCAATACGCTACCGCCCGCTTAAGGAGTCGAAGTTAATTTCATACCCTGTCACTGCATAAATCAAAACTTGGTTGATTTAAAGAGTAACGTTAATATAGCGTTTTATTTCAGATAGTGTAACTTAAACTATAGATAGATAAATAGCTAGCTTATTCGTTAGCTCACCAGTTTAAAGATCTCATTAAGGTCAAGGCCATCAAAAATAAGACTGGACCACGTTGTGTTTTGAAAATATCGTTACACCCCATTTAAGAAAAAAACAGTATTAAGTAAAAATATAAACACATGACCACGGGTCGCATGTTAGATACATCACGTTCAAGACGTATCACATGGTGTCCCACCAATTATATGGTCACGTGTAATAGTCATCTGCTTGCAACTTTAGAGAACAAAAAAAAAGAGGGTGAGATATTTTTCCAAAGCAAGGTCAAATCAAAGAATAAATTAAGATAAAAAACGCAGATGTGGCATGATTTTTTTTTCATTCGTAGATCTTTAAAAGAAATATGCTAAACTCGTTTTCAGGTACATTGTAATGATTTTCATATTATGGATTTTTTTTTAAAATCTTGACACCATTGTGTAACTGCTTTTTGTTGAGTTTTTAAGTCATTAGTATCAACTTTAAATAACTGAAACACCCTTATAGGCGCTTCCGTTTTTATCCAAGTTTATTTTTTTGTTTGACATTAATAGGTTAGTCAAATGAAATCTGTCAGAATGTCTAACGACAAAATTACGGTATAGGGATTTCCTATGAAGACTTCAATTTGTCACTTGTCTGATGGCCGTTATTTTGAGAGACTGACCTCTTCAACTGACGTCTGTAGACTCGTGACAAGGATTTCTAGTTCTGGATCTCTTCAAACGCAGAGTGTCGTCTGCTTGAAGGAAGTGTTGTCTGCTTATAGAAAAATGTCGTTTGGTTTGGGAAAACATTTATTTACCAATCACTAATGGTTTATCAATCACAGAAAATGGATGGTCTCCATCAAATTTCGATTACTGAGATACCGATTTTTCAAATAGTACAAAGCAGACGACAATTTCAGTTCCGCAGAAACGAAATCACCCTGGAAAGAATTTTTGTCTTTTTATTTGTAAAATTAAGCGTGAATTTTAATTCCGTTCGAAGAAAAGACGACATGATTATTTTACCGTTATTTTGTCATTTATTTACCAAAAAAATATTGCCATTATTCAAAGCGAGTTTCTATTTGCTGTTCGTCTTAATGGAACACGGATAAAAAGAAAAATTGTTTATGTTCTTAAGTTTGCCTTTGTCGTATTGTAATGGTGTGAAAAAAAATAAGAATATTTTAAAATAAATTATACATAAAAAGATAAAGTATTGAACTGTTTGTGGCTAAAATGCATTTTTTATTAATGTCATACAAAAATAAGTTAGATCTACTGATATATATTTTAATACTACTAGTAGTATGTAACTGTATACAGTTTACCATAATACAATTATAAAGTACAGTAGAACTTCGTTAGCTCGAACACGGATGGCTGAAACACCACGTATATCTCGAACTACTTATCTGGTCCCGGCCGGATTGCTTTTTCGATGTATATACACGTAAATGTATAGTATATGTTTTATGACGTTTTTTTCATTATAACTGCAGGATAAAGAAAAGCTTACGCGAAGGAAATGTCGTCTGCTTGCTTTTTGTTTTGCATTATCATTCACCAACCAATGTCTTGTTCGAATAAAGCATGCAACCGTTAGTAAAATGCTAAAATTCAAGGAAGGAATCAATCACTTTGCTTCATACATGCGTTCCGAGCCTTTATGACAATGATTTGCACACGATCCTTTAGCTTTTACGGTGGGTCAAAATATCGCCGGTTCACTTAAGCAGAATGACCAGACAACGTGGCGCGAGATGTCCACTTTGGTTCAGAATTTAATATCCAAAATGTTGACCGTTTCTCTTGTCATCAAGTCCATAAATCTGAAAATGATGAGCACGTCTAAACGGCGGTAATTGAATTAAATTTTACACATTTTTAGTTTTCAAGTTATTAGCTGTTCGCTCTTTGTTGGAGACGCCGGCTCTCACTTTGACATTTCGTTTACAGTTGCCTCAGCAAACAATTCTCATGTATTCTAATTTAACTTTAGCAATACTCAAAGTAAACACTGATACATGGGTAACCATAGGCATTTAGAATAAATGTTAAATTGTAATGGAGATTATTAAAAAAACTACACCAATTTTTATTGTCATCTTTAAAATATGTGTCTGTTTTAACATGCATTCCTTGCACTTTGTCGCAATGTCGATTATCTTAGGCTATAAACGACCTTATACTCGCACAATTGACTTTTGTCACATTGTCTAACGGTATGCATTTTTGTTGAATCTTACGGATAGAAAAACATCCGATGTTCACAAAATGTATCAATAATGTTAAATAGATGTTACTACCCGCCCCAACCCCGCATATTTTCCAAGATGTTATTACGACATCCGTCCGTTCGTCCGTCTGTCCAATACATCTTACCTTCTCAGGCTTAATGTTCGTACACTTCTTATACAATGTATTTAAAACTTGATGATTTTTTTATCAATACGAAGTGGACGCGCGGCACATATTTATACAAAAAATCTGATCGGGCTATTTGTTGGAGTTATGCCAATTTCCCATATTTTACAGCACATATATAGTGCACCTTATTCTTGCCAGATTAACTCTACCTGAACATTTCGATTCAGTTTATGTTCAGGGACATATCTACTCATCAATATGAAATATAGTGCACCTTATTCTTGCCAGATTAACTCCACTTGAACATTTCGATTCAGTTTATGTTTAGGGACATATCTACTCATCAATATGAAATATAGTGCATCTTATTCTTGTCAGATTAATTCCTCCTGAACATTTCGATTAAGTTTATGTTTAGGGACATATCTACTTATCAATATGAATGCTTCTCATGCCACGTTGATGGGATTAATTGTTATGTCCCTTTCGATTTCGCGTTTTGCCACTTTTTTGCGGTGATTCTAATTTTCGTGTCATAACTGAGAAGTGACAATATTCTATACATGTATTACAATAGATGAGTCAGCCAAAAGAATAAACGATAGTTGCTACCAGAGTAGGCCCAATATCTGAGCGTTCAACAGCTGTGAAATCTGAAAAGGAAATTAAACTATTCAGTAAGATTTAAATATTATTTTTTTGGTCAGCTAAATTGCGAACAATTTGGATCATCGAATTATGTGAAGGTCTCAAAACTGACATTCCACTTGTTACACAAAATATCCATGTAGTCTTGGATGTATTTTACGTATTTTCTTATTTGCAGTTATAGCATCCGTGTATAGTGTACATTCAATTCTGCACCCGTAAACTCAAGGTTCGGCACTCGTGAATCAGAAGAAGAGGGAGAAAATATAAAGCGTTTTCTGTTATAGGAGACTCCATCTACTTTGGTGAATTATATCTGTAACATTAACATAACAGTGTTCATTTATACCAAAACTCAAGTGAAATAGGTTTTTAAACCGTAGATAAGGTTGTATTTGCGAAATTCTGGCAACAAGGTTATTTAAGAATGACCCTTAAACAGTTCTGCATATTTTAAAAGCTATTAGACGCACGTTAAGGTAGACCATCATTGTTTCAATATCCACTTAACAGTTTTGTACGGAACGCAGGCCTTTAAAAAATCATTGTACACGGCACCCGCACGAAGACAAAAAATACCATAAATAATGTTTTAACTGGTCCTTCTCATTCTCACTTTTAATATTTGTCAATAGTTGATGTGTACTGGAACTTAACTTATAAGGAGACAGATCATATAAGCGCTAAGTTTCATTCCTTTTCACATATTTAATATTATAACTGTTTATATCAAAATATGTGTATAAATATGTATTGTGAATTAAATATTGTTTAAACTACATGTACATGTGTTTGTCTATCACACTTCCATTTTTGTGAGTTGTGCTACGCAACTACTGTCTGTGTCAGGTAGGACCTTCTAGTCTATGTTTGCAGCTATCTCCAACTCAGAGAAGAACAAGTTACGTATCAAAAGCATTTGCTTGTTGTTCATTCTATTGTCTTCCATAACAATGACCGAGTATTTAATTAACGTGTTCTGGGTTAAAGTGTTTGACAGTGCTTTCCAAATTGGAATACGTGTTCTTGGGATTCTCGTGATCCTAATGAAGTACGTTTACGACGTATTGTTTCATGTATTCAAGAAGCCGGACCCGATTAGCTCAGTCGGTTACGCGTCTGACTATCAATCCAGGGTCGAATCCCCGCCCGGCAACAGTCTCTGTGATGATTGATATACGACATTGTGTCTCATTATCATTTGTCTCTCGCCGCTGATTCAAGTGGGAAAGTGATCAGTTACTTGCGGAGATGAGGTGTGCTCGAGTATTGGTTAATCTTTCAGGATCCCAAGAAACAGTGTTTAGGTTAACTGATCAACTCTCGATGGCATGAAAATGACGCTAAATATTCAATCAATCAATCAAAGATTTATTCCTTGATGGTGTGAGACTCAAAGTATATGGTACAGAATCATGTAAGGTCCATTGCAACATTGCCTTTAAGAAGTTATACATTCACAATTGTATAAGCACAATATATTTATCTGTTAACCCACATGTTAATGTATGTTTTTATTATCTATTGAACAAGATACCGTAATGTGTTGATATAAATTGATGGCATTTTGATTCGAAACAACACACACCAAAATAATGGCGCTATTAGTGACATTGTTGTGAGGAATCGTGTCCAATGTTTTGCGGTATATTGCTTTTGTGACTGAATGCACCATTGCAAAATAATTTGTCTCTCAAAGCTGAAGCCGCGGACTCGAGCCCAGCTTGGTCTATCATTTTACAAGATAACCATTTCCAGTCACTTACAGAAATTCTTTGATTCCACTCATATTCATTCTGAAATCCACAAATAAAAATAGATGCCACTATATAAATGTTGAAATTAGCACTTAATTCCATTAAAATAGAAATTATTGAAAAAATGCTAAAGGTATAGTACCACCATTGGAAAAAGGAAGTGCTTCCGTGGGATAGTCGCATAATGGCGATTATAAATAGTCATTGGGTTTTCTTCTTTAAAAATGCACTTTCCTTATTTTTATGCTCATTTTTTTTTTATTTGAATGGCATTATTGATGTATTTTGAACATTTTTTAAGGATTTTCATGTTTGAATTGTGAATTTAGAAAAAAATGGTGCTTGGAAATTGGGGTGTGAACACATGATTTCGGAAGTACATACTGAGCAGAAAATCTTTTTTATATAACACATGACCCCTACTTTTCTCATCATATTTTGGTAGTGTAGAGGTTTACAAACAGTAAATTGTAATTTTTACTTCTTTCACACACACACACACACACACACACACACACACACACACACATTTATATATATACTCGAAGTTGTGGTAAAAATCAAGAGAGAATAATCCAATGACCCCTCCAACGTCCGGTCATGAACAGATATTTATAACAAACAAATATTCAGATTAAAGCAATACTAACTATTATTAAAACCACACAACTCTACTATTTAACTATTTGAGCTGGACCGCTTTTAAATTTTGACACTATAATGATGCACGTCTGAAGATTTGTCTACGGTTTTAAATGGAAACAGTCACGATATATTATGATATATGATAAACGCAAGACAATGACATGCAAAATACATATATTCTCATACATATTCGACACTAATTTTATATAATGTGGCCATGTTTATAGTGACACATGCCAGACCCTGCATTATAAAATACACATCATAGTGTTTTTTAAAATTTAAACATATCTTTAGACAAGTAATTTAGATTGTTCAATATTTTGAAACCATGCAAATAAATTCAGAATTACGTCTGTCAAAGAGAAGACATTTTATAAATTATAGATAAATTGCAAATGTTTGCCAAGAAAATTGTTAGCAATGAAAAGAAAATAATATAGATTTGGTTTAAGTTTTAAATAATAATTTAAGGCGGAGCTTTTTTTTGGTGTTTTTGACATTCTGTA
Source organism: Panopea generosa (assembly GCA_029582155.1). Lineage (NCBI taxonomy): Eukaryota > Metazoa > Mollusca > Bivalvia > Adapedonta > Hiatellidae > Panopea > Panopea generosa. The sequence continues at coordinate 58,976,593 of CM055906.1, read as the reverse complement.
CTTATTATAGATACCTATTATTTCGTTCAGTTTGATATAAAACATGTGATGCAAGAGACAATGATACATAGTTTTGTACTCTAAAACGAGTGATACGTGACGGCTAGCCAGACTTCAGAAAGGAATGTCCATCCATTGTGGTGTCTTCGTCGTCGTTCCATCGCTCCATCGTGCTCACTAATGAAAACGCTGGGAATTCTATGCCTATCCCACAATTCCTAGCAATTGAACGCTTACTAAACTGTGACGTCATTCAAACTTCTAGTTGAAGTAACTGACCAATCAACGTGCTCAAATGCGGCTTTCCCAACATTGCTATTTAACAGACCCATTGGTCCGTACTACAGACTAACTTACGTCATGCTACACGTGCGGAGTAAGTAAAACCGGAAGAGCTTTATATAGACGTTGCGCCTTAAATGTTACTTGATATCTCACGGATGTTTCAAGAATAAAGTAACTTTCTTATAATTATATCATTTGCAGCACAATGTTACATCTTGTACCGATAAACGGGCAAATAATTAGTTTCATCATTGCGTTAAAGTTGGGAAACGGGAGAGTACTCTATCTGTTGTTTCGTGATATCAAAATGTTATAAAAATAGCAACACTGAAGTTAGTTTTATATTTTGTCTTTCGACAGTTGATATAAACTAATCCTGAACCTAATGAGGACGTGAATAGCCCAAAATGACAATTCATGTGCCAACTACAATGTATTTGTAAAATTGCATATGTATTTACTTCTCTGTTAGTTTAACTATATGTTAGCTGAATGACTGCGTTGCCGTTTATAGAACACAAATAATCTAAAGTGTTTTTTTTATATTTTCAAACAGTTCGAAAATAAGAAAATAAATGTCCAACATGAGATATATCAAACACAAACCTAACAACAGCACCAACACAATAATCACATTAGGCACAATGAATACATGAAAAAGAAGAAGAGACAACTGGTGCCACTGCCTTGAAAACGCTCAGTGACAAAAACCACCCATGTTGAGATTAAACCTTGTATACATGTTCATGTATTCTCGCTCCCCCACCCCAATGGTCACATCATAAAACGTGAAAATCTATAGAAATGAATCTCCGTCTGTTCCTCTTCTTGCAAATGCGGTCATGCGCATGGTGTTAGACACAAATATGCACAGGTATATATATATATGTGCTGATGTGTGCATATGTGCTCGATGGCTCCACAGAAGTCAGTAATGGACAATATACGTCATTGTACTAGAAGATCTTGGTATTATTTAATGATAATTTCACAAAACATGATGAGGTTCAGATTACAGACCACGTATCTATTAATACTCAGAAACAGACGGACATGCCGATCATAACAAGGGAAATGGGAAATATAATCAACTCTTTAACGTATGTAAAACAATAATAATTATATAGATGAATATCCTGCCCTTTCCGGACTTATCTTAACATATACGTATACATAATAAAAAGCATGTCATTGTCCTCGGGTACTTTATTTAGATACCAAGTCATGTCCAATCGGATTTCAAGGTGATAAGCCGTAATTGAAATGCTTTCAGGAACTAGACGTGGGTTGTATAATACCATTCGTATCACATTTTCCTTTAAAACTTTTCAAAATAGAGAGATAGAGGTAGAAGTTGATACAAATTAGGTATTAATCATAAAAGCCATTGTAAATCCACTGCGGTTTGCATGGTAATGTTTTGACATTTCAACACACAGCAACGTATTTCCCCCTTGTCATACTTGCAAGTCCGCATAATTAAATTCTCGCCAATTCTCGTTGTCTCGCAAATCCCCTTGCTATTTTGTAAAATCATTATTATTCCATAAAGAACGTATCCACGTGACACTGATTGTCTCAATCAAAATTAATTACGCCACGTGTGTTTATCACCATTCCAATATTTGTCAAATCCCGGCAATAATGACTTTACTAAGCCTTTGACGTTCCCACATTGCCGTGAACAGATTTTAAATAAGTCTCGATGACAACCGATTTTTCTGTGAAAAATGATCTCCTATTTCAGAAACCTGCACCGGAATAAGGCTTAACTTAAGGTTAAATATTCCTGTTCAGAAATGCATATTGAACAAAATACTTTTTTTATCATTATCCTAAAATCGCCGATTACATCGAAAGAATTGAACAATAAATTACTGACTGATAATTTGAAAAGTTGATTTTTTAAAAAGAACCCATAAGGAGAAATCAGCAATTTACTTTAATAGAGTTAATACTGTAAACTACAGATATAAAGATTGCAGTAACTGCAAATACCAAAAACTAGAGACGTATAAATTACTGCAAGTACTGTAAACGGTATACGTACACATTACTGCAAATGCCTGAAAAAGTAAACTATAATTGTTTTTTTTTTTAGGTATTATAATTAATTTAATATATCTGTTATTTTTGTATTTGATTTATAAAAAATATGAAATCTGTGGGCATGTGAGTCAGACCATATACATGTCATGACTAATAAGTCTGGCTATATGCTGTGTCGCACGCACGCACGCTGGGCACGCCATTTTACTAGTGTAGATGGGTCCGTTTTCTACTTGAAATACTCGGCATCTGTATCACATTGTAACTCGTATTTCTGCTCAATAACCTGATTACATAGCTCTCTAACATTTTACAATGCCGCCATGAAACCTCCCGTGGTCCCTGTATAAATATTAATACAGTAATGGAACCCGTATAGCTCTACATGTCTTATTTTCTATGGACGGGTTTCCACATGGCTTCGCAGCTTGCTGTTTTGACCGGACACGCCGTCTGAAGTCAATCAAATATTTGTGAAATCTATCAACGTAATTTGTCATAACAAATTACCTCTGTGTATTGACATTTTATTATATCTCTCATCTCATTATTAAAGTATTGTTAACAAGGTCTGAGCGTGCTCTAATCCTGTAATGCCTTAACTCCAGCTTTATCAAGGGAATACAGACGCTCGGAATTAGTCCGCTGTGACGCGGATCAAAAGCTCTTTTTTTCAATTAACTTGTTACAATGTTACAAATGAAAACATGTCGCCCTGCTCGGTCTGCTATGGCGTACCTGGAAATTTTAATAAGTTATGCCATAAAGAATATTATAAGCCTGTATACTTTATGTTTACTTATGAAACAGAGAGACCAATGCTACAAAATGCAGAGCTTTGGTAGAAATGTTTACTTCCCATGTGCAATAACTAAACAGTCGTATCTTGCGTATAAAATGTATGTCACACCATACGTTTAAACTTACATGCATATAAAACCAGTTCAAAACTACATTTTAGTGCCCATGTCCAAAGTTTAGCTCATTTTAGTAACAACGGTCATCTCGACTGAATATTTCGTTGATTTTCAGTTGTTCAACAGGGTTTGCCGACCTCTCTACATTATCGACGTTTATTTTGTAAAATTAACTTTGCCAGCTCTTACTTTACCCACCCTTTATTTCTACTTCCATCGCTGGATGATGCCAGGGACATGCACATTTCATATTTCTGTCTGAGTCCCCGCCCCCCCCCCCCACACACACACACTTTCATTCAGTAGACACATGTATAATGTGTTGAGAATGGCAAAATCTACATTCAGTAAGTGTACTTTCATTAACATGTACGTTGTTGACAATTGCGTTAAACTACATGCAGTGAATGTATATCACATATAATGTGCTGAGAATGGCGTAAATCTACAGTCAGTAAGTGTATATACAGTTATATATAATTTGTAAACCATTGAGTAAAACTACATTTTGTCAGTGTTCATAACATAAAATGTGTTGAGATTGGCGTAAATATATAACATATAATGTGTTGACAATGAAATAAAGCTAATTCAGTGAGTGTTTATAACATATACTTTGTTGACAATGACGAAAACCTACATTCTGTGACTGTGTATATAACATATATTGTGTTGACAATGACATAAAGCTACAATCAGTGATTGTATATACCCTTGTTGACAATAGCGTAAATCTACATTTTGCGAGTGTATAAAGCATATAATGTGTTAACAATGGCGTTAATCTATCAAGTTTAAGATTTATTTACTTACGCGCTTCTAACTGCTCATTTTGCCGAGTGTATATTACATTTAATGTTATGACAATGGCGAAATCTACACTCAGCGACTGCATATAGCATATAATATATTGACAATTGCGTAATCTACATACATATAATGTGCTGACACTGGCGTAAATATACATTCTGTGAGTATATATAACATGAAATATATTGAAAATGGCGCAATTCTACATACATATAATGTGTTGACACTGGCGCAAATCTACATTCTGTGAGTGTATATATAACATATAATATATTGACAATGGCGCAATTCTACATACATATAATGTGTTGACACTGGCGTAAATCTACATTCTGTGAGTATATATAACATACAATATATTGACAATTGCGCAATTCTACATGCATATAATGTGTTGACACTGGCGTAAATCTACATTCTGTGAGTGTATATAACATATACTATATTGACAATGGTGCAATTCTACATACATATACTTTGTTGACAATGGCGTACATCTACATTCAGTGAATGTATAATTTGATCTAATGATCGTTGATATTTTGCTACACCATTTAAATCGAAGATATTCTGAATTCACATTAATGTTATATATATCTACTGGAAATAACCAGAGGAAATGAACTATCAAGAGCACAAAGCATAAACGTGGGCGCTGTGACTGGAGAGTTAACAAGTACATCTACTCTTAATCATGTTATGTTCGAATATTTTATGCTCGCAGAATCCACGAATTAGACTTCATTTTTCGCTCAACTAACTGAGAATATTATTAGAACAATGCTAGTTGATTCATACTCGATATTTTACCTATGATTCAATGACCTTTAAACGTTGGGTTCGATGAAATCAAATATTTATCGTGTAATTGTACTGCAGCCGACTTTCTATTAATTCCATTCATTGAAGTTGAATGTTTCACGCATAGATGACCACACTTTGTAAATTGGAAGCAATGATTCCGCATGATTTGTGTTAATCTATATGAGAAAATGTCATAAATAAAATCTATAGAACGGCTGCAATGAAAAGTGGAAATTATATATTTGCATAGTCGCCATATGCAAAGGTATCTTAAATGAAGTATTAAGTTACCATGTGTACACGCGTTTGGGAACATGTTTGGGGTATAAGCTGTCCGTTGTCAACGGAGATTTGTTATCAAATCGAGCATAACCATGAAAATATGTGGGTGTTAACTCAAGTATTCGCTAAAAACGAAATCGGAAAGATCGCAGAGTAACTTAGTAACAGGTTAAATTTTGCTACGGGCTCACTTAAGAATAACTTCCGTTTTTAACCGCCAATTTATTTTATCTCCAAAGAATACACACTCTTTACCAATAAGTTACAAGGCCAAGGAGTTTGCTATTCGGTTTTGTTCAATAGGCATATTGGCCCTATGTCGATATGAGTGGCGCTCAAGGTGTTGTTAAACAATGGACTCAAGATGGTACTAACACCGCTCATTTCTGGAGGTAACGTCATCCTATATCAATAAAACAAAAAACAATGTACAGATTTAGTAAGAATAGCTGATGCAAAATGTCTCAAGGAACATCTTTGATACGATTTGATTTTAGAACCAGACATAAATGTACAGGCTACGGCGAGCGTGTCTAGCCACAATGCGAACCATAGACTGAATATCAATGCATCTACCAAACCGATACATTTGGTGTCGACCATGACTTATATACTATGGTTTTACATGCAACACATCTGGACTTGACGGACAATTTACATACATGAACTGATGACTTTATACGAGTAGGATCCACGACTACTCACGTGCTATCATGCTAAATAAGGGACAGATGGACAATGAAGAACTCATATGTATTTTATTTCATATAAGCTATCAGTTCATGTATATAAATCTGTCAACCCTGTCCAGATATGTTGCATATAATTCCATAGTACATGTTTATAAGTCATGGTCGACACCAAATTCATATGGTTTGGCAGAGGCCTTGATATTGTATCTATGGTTTGCTTTGTAGCTAGGCACACTCGCCGTAGTCTGGTCTGTATAGTTATGTCTTGGTTATTCACAAATAATTATCTCCACATATATATATATATATATATATATATATATCATGCATTGTGAATGAGCATCTGAAAAAGATCACAAAAATCGTAAATTCCGTTGTTGTGAATTTAATTGTGTCCCTTTATGAAATTAAATATATATGATACTTGGTATTTGATTCTAGTCATATACGATTTTTTAGATTTGTATATGACTTAATGCATTATAATATTGTGTTTGATTTTTATATATATTATTGTATCTATGGTTTGCATTGTAGCTAGGCGCACTCGCCGTAGTCTGGTCTGTACATCTATGTCTTGGTTATTCACAAATAATTATCTCCATATATATATATCATGCATTGTGAATGAGCATCTGAAAAGATCCCAAAAATCGTAAATTCCGTTGTTGTGAATTTAATTATCTCCCTTTATGAAATTAAATATATATGAATTCACTGTATCTATATGATCCAACGGGTTTATAAATCTGTCCTTTATATAGCACGTGAGTAGTAATGAATCCTTAACTGGATCCTACTCATAAAAAGCTATCACTTCATGTATGTAAATTTGTCCTTCCTGTCCAGATGTGTTGCATGTAATTCCATAGTATATAAGTCATGGTCGACACCAAATTTATTGGTTTGGCAGAGGCCTTGATATTGTATCTATGGTTTGCATTGTAGCTAGGCGCACTCGCCGTAGTCTGGTCTGTACATTTATGTCTTGGTTATTCACAAATAATTATCTCCATATATATATATATATATATATATATATCATGCATTGTGAATGAGCATCTGAAAAGATCACAAAAATCGTAAATTCCGTTGTTGTGAATTTAATTGTGTCCCTTTATGAAATTAAATAAATATGAATTCACTGTATCTCTATGATCCAACGGGTTTATAAATCTGTCCTTTATATAGCATGTGAGTAGTCATGAATCCTTAACTGGCTCCTACTCATACAAAGCTACCACTTCATGTATGTAAATTTGTCCGCCCTGTCCAGATGTGTTGCTTGTAATTCCATAGCATATAAGTCATGGTCGACACCTTATTTATACGGTTTGGCAGAGGCTTTGATATCGTATCTATGGTTTGCATTGTAGCTAGGAGCACTCGCCGTAGTCTGGTCTGTACTTTTATGTCTTGGTTATTCACAAATAAAATATGATATGAGGCCGATTCCATTGCATATAAAACTGAAACTACATATAATTTTATATTTAATTTAATTTATTAAAAATACACACACACACAACCTACGGCTTTTATGAACAAGTGTAACTAAAGTAAAGGATGTGCTGTTTAAGCTACTCTGTCAAAACTTATTTTCGGGATGCTTTAACACTTCTCTTTGGGTGTGCAAAATAGTTAAACATGTAGAGCTAGCGGCTGTAGCACATACATTGTTACTTGTAATAATAATAATACTACTACTAATAATAATAATAATAATAATAATAATGACATTAATTTATGAGAAAACTCAGTTTGACTACGTTCAATCTTCACTGTGGTCCTCAACAACAAAAATAAACAAGAACAGTGTTCAACATTAATTAACATACTTAACATACGAACAGCTAATATACTGATTTTCAAAGACTTTATATATATATATATTCATACCTACATATATGTAGAGAGAGAGAGAGAGAGAGAGAGAGAGAGAGAGTTGAACAAAGCCAGAAACTCCAATCTGTGTATTTGTTTATAATAGAATAGATTAAGTGCTTTATGATATCGTATATAATTATTTCATAATGAAGTTTGTCAGACCATATTTTTAATCATATGTATGTGATTATTCGTCATGGGTCTCAGACCTTCTGGAAATAATGGAAATAAACTGGTCAAACTAATAAAACTTGTAATATGAAAACAATATTATAATAAAAACGACACGTATGGTGAGATTGGAGTTGGCAGTATCATTGAAGTGAAACTAGAACAAGTAAATAATAACAACGATGCGTACCATGAGAAGGGAGTTGGCAGTATCATTGAAGTGAAACTAGAACAAGTAAATAATAACAACGAGGCGTACCATGAGAAGGGAGTTGGCAGTATCATTGAAGTGAAACTAGAACAAGTAAATAATAACAACGAGGCGTACTATGAGAAGTGTATATGTATATATATATATATATATAGAGAGAGAGAGAGAGAGAGAGAGATCTGCTCCATTGAAGATATTTTCGTTTAAACTGTAAAAGTATGACTGATTGTCTAATACAAGAGGCCCAAGAGGGCATGAGGACGCTCTACTGACTCATAGTGGCCATAGCACTTTTTGAAATTCTACTATGCAATAGAAACATTGGGGGCGGGGTCATTTTTAACTCAAGGGACACCATTTGAACAAATCTAACAAAGCTATAGTTGGTCATTATTACTACATAAACATTTTGAAAATTTATTGGACCGTTCATGAGAAGAAGATTTTTTAAGTTTTGGATTATTTTTAGTTACGGTGGAATTTTAGATCGAAAAAATAAATCTTTTGTATAGTCTCCTATGCAATAGAAACATTCATGTGAAGTTTCAGTTTAATTGGCCTAGTGGTTTCAGAATAAATGAAAAAAAAAGAGAATTTTCTGTTTTCCCGCAGTATCTCTATGTAAAATTCTAAATCCCCTTACAGGGCCCCTATATATTTCAGCCCCTAAATTCTTATCTGCAATCAAACCCCTACACTTACGGAAAATTTATATCAAATATGTACAAATATGACATACCGGTTCTTAAGAAAACAATTTTACTAATTCCCAATTTGTACTCTTTTGGGGCCCCTCCTGACCAATTAAGACATAGGAACCCAGTCATTTTTACAAATCTTAACCTCCTTTACCTAACAACGCTTCTGTGAAGATAAAGGCAAAATTATTTCCATTTAAAAAAAAAAAAAAAAAATATTATATTGACATGTGTCCCCTAATTGAACTCTCGGGGTAGGGTCATTTTTAACCCTAGGGACACCATTTGAACAAATCTTACAGAACTATAGTTGGTCATCATTACTACATAACATTTTGAAAATATGTTGGGCCGTTCACGAGAAGAAGATTTTTTAAGTTTTTGGACTATTTTTAGTAACGGCGGCCATCTTGAATTTCAGATCGAAAAACAAAAATCTTCTGTATAGTCTCCTATGCAATAGAAACACCCATGTGAAGTTTCAGTTTAATTGGCCTTGTGGTTTAAGAACAGATGAAAGAAAAAGAGAATTTTCTGTTTCCCATAGTATCCCTATGTAAAATTCTAAATCCCCTTACAGGGCCCCTATAAATTTTAGCCCCTAAATTCTTATCTGCAATCAAACACCTACACATAGGGATACTTTATGCAAAATATGAACAAATCTGACATGCCGGTTCTTAAGAAAACGAATTTAGTAATTCTCAATTTTTACCCTTTTGGGGCCCTTCCTGACCCCTTAAGACAGTGGAACCCAGTCATTTTTACAAATCTGAACCTCCTTCACCAAACAATGCTTCTGTGAAGATATAGGCAAAATCATTTCCATTTTAAAAAAAAAAAAAAAAAATTATAATGTCATGTGTCCCCTAATTTAACCCTCGGGGCGGGGTCATATTTAATCCTAGGGACACCATTTGAACAAATCTAACAAAACTATAGTTGGTCATCATTGCTACATAAACACTTTGAAAATCTGTTGGGCCATTCATGAGAAGAAGATTTTTAAGTTTTGGACTATTTTTAGTAACGGCGGCCATCTTGAATTTCAGATCGGAAAAAAAAATCTTCTGTATAGTCTCCTATGCAATAGAAACACCCATGTGAAGTTTCAGTTTAATTGGCCTAGTGGTTTCAGAGAAAGTGCTGCTAACAGACAACAGACGACGGACGACAGACAACGCCCCATCGCATAAGCACTTCTGGCCTTTGGCCAGTAGAGCTAAAAACCAGGTGTGCATAATATTATATTGTCGCCAGTAGCTACTATTTGATAAGTATGTACTAGTGACTGTCTCATTTGGATATATCTATAAATGTGGGTCTTGTATTTATTGACCAATCGCATGTTCATAATATTGCTAGAGGAAGCCAATTAACGTACTCCGACCAATGCTATGTGACGGTTTCTGGCGGGATGGCAATATGTAAGGAAAGAAAAAAAATGCTTTTATATTAGTACTGTATAGTTTACAACATTAACTTTTATTTATCCGCTGTAAAGCATGACATATCCAAACATTATATTGACTTCTATTCGCATCATAACTCTCTCAGCAAAGTGTGATGTGTAAATTACCTAATTAGTATGCAAAGATCCCCACTGCTTTAATCAGGTAATTTTGCCGTAACGCCATCTACCGTTATTAACTTCCTCTATAAATTAAGTCCATATTTTCTAAACAAGAAAGCCACGTTTCCCTAACAAGTTGATGAAAGTTATTATTGAAAACTAATTGTTTGCAATGATAAATAATGAAGGATTTATGGTCAATTATTCTGCTGGATAAAAGGATTAAAAACTGCCATCATCATTATTTCATTGAAATGTCGCAACATGAAAGGCATTGTAAAATATGACATTATAGACAAGGTTGTTTATTCAGGTGTAAATAAATGTAAAATGGAGGTGTAATCTGTCATTATTTCGCTTCACTTTTATACAATTATATACATGACACATCGATTGGCACCAGTTGAACTACGTTAAAGGGTACATCAGAGATATAATAATTCAGACCTTCCATTATGTTCATTTGTACACGGTTAGAAGAACTGAATTTTACCAGAAACGTTTAAACATGTTATTAAGTCACTGATTTTACTGCACACAATCAGAGACGTTTAAACCTGTATAACGGATCAAAATGAAATCACGTTACGTCACAAAATATGTCATTTTGAGGGGGAAATCTATTTAAGTCTACCCTTGGCGTGTAGCCCTTTTCAATGTAATGTTTTGGCATGTTTAAATTGATATATTTTTGTCAATACGGGGTCAGTGAGTATATATATCCATGATATATTGAAAAAAAATGTTTTAGCCAATTTTAAAATTATGAAAAAGCCCGATAGACTTTCTTTAATGCCACAACTTTTTATACTGACTGAAATTGATAAGGAGGACATGAATGTCAAGACAGTCTAAGTCTTTCACACGAGACAAAAGAGATCATGCCAAATAAATCAAATTTTGATGCTTCAAGGGCAACAACTCAGATATCTATTATCAAATGATCCTGTTTGGCCAGGTCCAGACTCGTCCGAAATTGTACGGTTATCTATCAACTGTGTAAGTTTAGTCAAGATCAGCGACTTAATTGACTTATATATATGTCTCTGTTAGTAAGATCAAAGACAAAATACAGGGTTCCTTGTTCACACAAAGTCATATAGCGGAATTGTTGCCGATACAAGAATTTTACTTATAGCGAAAATGCCTATCTAGTCAGCTCAAGTCTATTAGTTATATATTTACTGTGTGAGAGTTATGAAGAGACAATTAAAATTGCAATTTAAACAGGTGCATACGTTCTCAAATAGCACAATTTGCAAGAGATCCAGGCCAATTAATCTGACATACATTTTTTTGAGATCTCCAGTCTGACATCATTGATCGACTGGGACGTGTGAACATTTATAATGTGTTTCATTTTTATCATAACTTTGTGGATTACAATTTAAAGACTCAGTCTAAATCTATGGTAGACAGGATTGGTATTATACATCCATAGCTTACATGGAGTACATGTAGCACATCCATTGGAAACAGCATGGAATTATCTATACAAGTCCTTGGAAACAAGAAGTGCTTCCGTAACAGCATTTGAAATGTTAAAAGATGACCATTACAATTATTACCTGTATTTATAAGTATACAGCTACACACCAAATATTAACTAACTTAATCGGCCCTTTCAGAAGTTATAGATCGAAAACTTATTTTTTAGGATGGACTGCATGGACAGGGTTGGCACTAGATGCCTCTGCACTATGAACTTGCCCCAGATCTAATACCTATGTTAGTTTGATCAGTCTCCAATTAAAAGCGTGAGTAAAAGTGTACATAGCATATATCATTTAATAGACGAGTGGTCAAAGAATGGCAGACAAAGGACACTTGTGCTGTTTAAAAACATGGTTCCAAAGTGTCATTTTAACCAATTTTAAAATAATTCTTATTACACTTTTGTTTCTTTCCAATTCTTGTTCTATCAATATGGTTTACAAAAACCGTTGGATATAAACTAGAAAATACTCTTTGAAATATTATTTAATTTTAATACCAACAAAATCAGCAAAAAAAACAAAAAACATATCCACTTCAGAGAACAGTTAAACATAAAAATACATCATATAAATAAGAGTCTTTGTTTCTGATATGAAGATGGTATCTCAAATTACAACAGATGTTCAGAAGTGCTATATTTTTGAAAAAAAATGCTATAATTCAAAATTTACATTTAATTCACACAACTTTCAAAACGTCATTGCTTATAATTATTATCATTTTCATACTTGGGTAAAATATATATGTTGAATGTTGATATGTTTGTATTGCCAATGTATAGCATTGATAGGTAAATGTTGAAATCATTGTTATATGACTAAAAAAGTTATTGAAAGTGATGCTGAGCTCCAAACAATACAATATTGTCCTGTTATTCATTAACATTGACAATGAAAAGGGAAACAACACTTCATAACAAACACAATTTTCCAGCAAGCTACGATAACCTCCCTTTACTAATGCCATTTTCAACACATTTCAGGTTACATATGGCATTTCCAGTTTTATTGGTGGAGGAAGACCTCAGACTAAATCTGAATAGAACACCCTTCCTTCAGCAAGTAACTGGCAAACTTTCACACAAAATTTTTGGAGAGAGCTGGACTCAAACCTACGACCTTAGCGGTGATAGGTAAGTGGTACTCGAGATGGCACCTTAGACCACTCAGCAATGGCGGACCCCTCAAAATGCTGTCTATTGTAGTATGTGGAAAACTGATTTTAAACAAGACCTCTGTTGACATAAACCAACAACTCCACAAGTTATGTTAAAAATACCAATGAGTCTATTCAATAAACATTTTAACACTTGTTTTCTCACATGTTAAAAAAAAAATTGTTTCTAACTAAGGCCCACTTCTAGAAAATGTAACACCCTGAGGGAGCTCAATAGATATTTTATTTCAGGGTATACTATGACTGACCAATCTAATACAGTTATAGTGTTCCTCACTGACAGCATATTACCTGTAGCAGCATGCGACTTGTTTAGAAACGAAAATCATACAACAAAGATCAATCAACCAGAAACGTTTCATTCACAGTGAACCCAAGAGGCGTTGGGCGACAGAGCAGTTTAGAGATGTTTTTTTTTTATTTCAGAGAATTGCAAAAGATACCTCAGCAATTAAAAGCATAATAGATCTACTTTCATATAGACCTACACATCTAATCCGTCATCTATAACCAATCAGCTGCTTCCAAAATCTGATCTAAGTGAAGTTTGAGACTTCTTCCAAACCGTCAGAGATCATACTCTCATTAAAGTTAAGCATATACTAATTTATTTCTGCTTCACTGCATAGAATGCTCAAAGCTTATATGAATTGCTCGCTAGCCTGCATCCTGGGGAGAAGTCTTGTTTTTTAAGATGCAGATGGGCAACATGAGCAGCCATTCACTCCTCTACCACTGGGCTCATTCCTGATAACTTTGTGTAAGGCGTTAAATTGTCTTGAGCATGTTAGCATGATAAAAGGTGCTGTGGCTCAGAGATAAATATTTTTAACAGTCGTCAACAAATAAAATGTTAAGCAAGTGCTGTTTTTGATTTATCAGACACTTGTGACTATGACAATCAAATGACTTTTCCCAAAATCATTCTGTAACTCAGGTCTGTATTTAAGTTCATGTGATATGTACAGTAGTTCAACAGCTATTGTCTATGAATTTAACTTTAAACCAACATTGATGGCAACATTTTGTTAAAGAATTCAAGAACATGGGGAATACCATTTCCGACAGTCAAGCGCTGGGGGTACTCCTGTGCTTAAATGGCCTATGGAGAAGCCTGCGGTAACACTGTGATGAGTACAATAGCCATATTTTATTCCCTTATTTAGTTTAACTAAACTGACATGATGACACTAGCCATGATTTACTAACTCATTTCAAAAACTTGTGTTTACACTGCTCTATAAGACATGCTGGCTTCACTCTAACAACCTCTACTACAGTGTCATCAAACCAACAAGTGACGTGGATCACATCAAGTGTAAAGTAATATAGACTATCCACACATTGCTTCCTTCGGTATGTGGACCTGGGGTCTTCGTGAAGAATGTTTATAATTGCTTCTCTTGCTTCTTCTGAACTCTTCAGATACTGCAGTCTGAAATTGTCAGAGGTCGTTGTCATTGTGAACTGTTGTAACTGTTCCTCTACTGTTGGCGTGAACCTCACACTGAGAGGTAAAATTGGTGGTTTGGCAATCCATTCAGCTGTAGCTGTTCTATCACTGATTCTATTTTCTTTTGTATTAAACTTCTTTGTTTGTGAATCTGTTTGTGAATCTGTAACTACACCAGCATGAATTGGTAGTTCTTCTGTAATAGGTTTATGATTATGATCCTGTATACTGGCATCCCTCATTTTCACAAAGTCTTTCAACTAACCTTTGGTTATTTCCGACTGCAGAGTAAGCCCTGTCTTCATGACTGAGAACAGTTTTATCTTTATCACTTTCTTGATCACCTCCTTGATTGTCTGTGTACCTGTCAGTTTCTATGCATGCATTAGTAAACATACTAAAACATTCACTTATTGTTTTATCTGGAGTTACCATATTGCCTGGTAAATCAGATACAGAATGCACATTATCAGCAGCATCCTTTATCATAGCACCAGTATCTTGCACAGAAGGTTCAGATATTTCAGTATCAACAGGTGAGTCTTGTTGTCTAGAGATCTCTCTAGTATTGTCTGTATTGTCATAACCAGACTTGTCCATTTCTTTCAATGCTTCAGGTATATCATGGGTCACTCCGAATGTTTGTGGACAATCATACTGCGGTATGTATGGTTTCAAGTCCAAAACTGGGGTACCATCAAGAATATCTATACCAGAAACTGTCAGCGTGGCACCTGAAAATATTGTTTTATAAAAGATCTTATTGATAAAAAGCCATTTGTTGTAATCAAGCAATTATTTTGACAATTTACAACAAACATATCGTATTTGTCTTTCAATATATGCTATTAATGTCAAAACATCAAGATCACTAATATAAGAAATACCATTTCAATTTTAAGATTATTATTTTTTGTTATTCTTTCAAAGTAGTCAAGAAATTTGTCAATTAATACTACAAATAGAAATGTGTCTGTCAACATGAATACTCCCACTGTGCCTGTAGCTTTATCATAGCAATACCGTTTGATTGATGAGCTTCAACTAGTGAAGTCGTACTACTACTACTACAGAGATGACAACATGCACAACTTCATAAAGGCACTTGCCAGTAAATGTGACCATAATCGTTTGAGGAGGAATAGTGTTGATAAGAACTATAATTAAAATCATAGGTCGAACCTGATGATGATAAGAACAATGGACTTCATACTTGTATTCTGTACCATTACTCCCTAGCAAGTTTTGTGAAAATCAGTTGAGAAGTTGATGAAGGGTAGAGATGAGACTGACAAAAAAGTGTGATAGATTTACCATTAAAAACATGACGGGCCATAAATTTTGCTAAAAGTTGATAAACCGAAATGCAATAAAATTCATAACAAGGCTTCATACAGATACTCCTGAGTAAGTTTGTTGAAAATTGGTTGAGAAGTTGAGGTGGAGTAGAGACTGACAAAAAAGTGTGACATATTTACAATGAAACATATATAAAGGGCCATAACTTTACTAAAAGCTGATGAATCAAATGGCCACGAGTCTCTCACATCTGAATATGTGAGTAAGTAGTCAGTGACTTGCAGAGTTAAGGTGTATTTAGTACTAGGTAATCCTTGGAATGATGATTAGCTGAGTTTGTTAGAATTTTACCGTCATTTTTATGCCATCGAGGGCTAAAAAAGCTTACATGGAGTACATGTAGCACATCCATTGGAAACAGCATGGAATTATCTATACAAGTCCTTGGAAACAAGAAGTGCTTCCGTAACAGCATTTGAAATGTTAAAAGATGACCATTACAATTATCACCTGTATTTATAAGTATACAGCTACACACCAAATATTAACTAATTTAATCGGCCCTTTCAGAAGTTATAGATCGAAAACTTATTTTTTAGGATGGACGCATGGACAGGGTTGGCACTAGATGCCTCTGCACTATGAACTTGCCCCAGATCTAATACTTATGTTAGTTTGATCAGTCTCCAATTAAAAGCGTGAGTAAAAGTGTACATAGCATATATCATTTAATAGACGAGTGGTCAAAGAATGGCAGACAAAGGACACTTGTGCTGTTTAAAAACATGGTTCCAAAGTGTCATTTTAACCAATTTTAAAATAATTCTTATTACACTTTTGTTTCTTTCCAATTCTTGTTCTATCAATATGGTTTACAAAAACCGTTGGATATAAACTAGAAAATACTCTTTGAAATATTATTTAATTTTAATACCAACAAAATCAGCAAAAAAAACAAAAAAACATATCCACTTCAGAGAACAGTTAAACATGAAAATACATCATATAAATAAGAGTCTTTGTTTCTGATATGAAAATGGTATCTCAAATTACAACAGATGTTCAGAAGTGCTATATTTTTGAAAAAAAATGCTATAATTCAAAATTTACATTTAATTCACACAACTTTCAAAACGTCATTGCTTAAAATTATTATCATTTTCATACTTGGGTAAAATATATATGTTGAATGTTGATATGTTTGTATTGCCAATGTATAGCATTGATAGGTAAATATGGAAATCATTGTTATATGACTAAAAAAGTTATTGAAAGTGATGCTGAGCTCCAAACAATACAATATTGTCCTGTTATTCATTAACATTGACAATGAAAAGGGAATCAACACTTCATAACAAACACAATTTTCAGCAAGCTACGGTAACCTCCCTTTACTAATGCCATTTCAAACACATTTCAGGTTACATATGGCATTTCCAGTTTTATTGGTGGAGGAAGACCTCAGACTAAATCTGAATAGAACACCCTTCCTTCAGCAAGTAACTGGCAAACTTTCACACAAAATTTTTGGAGAGAGCTGGACTCAAACCTACGACCTTAGCGGTGATAGGTAAGTGGTCTCGAGATGGCACCTTAGACCACTCAGCAATGGCGGACCCCTCAAAATGCTGTCTATTGTAGTATGTGGAAAACTGATTTTAAACAAGACCTCTGTTGACATAAACCAACAACTCCACAAGTTATGTTAAAAATACCAATGAGTCTATTCAATAAACATTTTAACACTTGTTTCTCACATGTTAAAAAAAAATTGTTTCTAACTAAGGCCCACTTCTAGAAAATGTAACACCCTGAGGGAGCTCAATAGATATTTTATTTCAGGGTATACTATGACTGACCAATCTAATACAGTTATAGTGTTCCTCACTGACAGCATATTACCTGTAGCAGCATGCGACTTGTTTAGAAACGAAAATCATACAACAAAGATCAATCAACCAGAAACGTTTCATTCACAGTGAACCCAAGAGGCGTTGGGCGACAGAGCAGTTTAGAGATGTGTTTTTTTTATTTCAGAGAATTGAAAAAGATACCTCAGCAATTAAAAGCATAATATAACTTCCACTTTCATATAGACCTACACATCTAATCCGTCTTCTATAACCAATCAGCTGCTTCCAAAATCTGATCTAAGTGAAGTTTGAGACTTCTTCCAAACCGTCAGAGATCATACTCTCATTTAAGTTAAGCATATACTAATTTATTTCTACTTCACTGCATAGAAAGCTCAAAGCTTATATGAATTGCTCGCTAGCCTGCATCCTGGGGAGAAGTCTTGTTTTTTAAGATGCAGATGTGAAACATGAGCAGCCATTCACTCCACTACCACTGGGCTCATCCCTGATAACTTTGTGTAAGGCGTTAAATTGTCTTGAGCATGTTAGCATGATAAAAGGTGCTGTGGCTCAGAGATAAATATTTTTAACAGTCGTCAACAAATAAAATGTTAAGCAAGTGCTGTTTTTGATTTATCAGACACTTGTGACTATGACAATCAAATGACTTTTCCCAAAATCATTCTGTAACTCAGGTCTGTATTTAAGTTCATGTGATATGTACAGTAGTTCAACAGCTATTGTCTATGAATTTAACTTTAAACC
The DNA here is from genome assembly GCA_029582155.1 of Panopea generosa. Taxonomy (NCBI): domain Eukaryota; kingdom Metazoa; phylum Mollusca; class Bivalvia; order Adapedonta; family Hiatellidae; genus Panopea; species Panopea generosa. The sequence continues at coordinate 58,958,168 of CM055906.1, read as the reverse complement.
AACATTGATGGCAACATTTTGTTAAAGAATTCAAGAACATGGGGAATACCATTTCCGACAGTCAAGCGCTGGGGGTACTCCTGTGCTTAAATGGCCTATGGAGAAGCCTGCGGTAACACTGTGATGAGTACAATAGCCATATTTTATTCCCTTATTTAGTTTAACTAAACTGACATGATGACACTAGCCATGATTTACTAACTCATTTTAAAAACTTGTGTTTACACTGCTCTATAAGACATGCTGGCTTCACTCTAACAACCTCTACTACAGTGTCATCAAACCAACAAGTGACGTGGATCACATCAAGTGTAAAGTAATATAGACTATCCACACATTGCTTCCTTCGGTATGTGGACCTGGGGTCTTCGTGAAGAATGTTTATAATTGCTTCTCTTGCTTCATCTGAACTCTTCAGATACTGCAGTCTGAAATTGTCAGAGGTCGCTGTCATGGTGAACTGTTGTAACTGTTCCTCTACTGTTGGCGTGAACCTCACACTGAGAGGTAAAATTGGTGGTTTGGCAATCCATCCAGCTGTAGCTGTTCTATCACTGATTCTATTTTCTTTTGTATTAAACTTCTTAGTTTGTGAATCTGTAACTACACCAGCATGAATTGGTAGTTCTTCTGTAATAGGTTTATGTTTATGATCCTGTATACTGGCACCCTCATTTTCACTAAGTCTTTCAACTAACCTTTGGTTATTTCTGACTGCAGAGTAAGCCCTGTCTTTATGACTGAGAACAGTTTTATCTTGATCACCTCCTTGATTGTCTGTGTACCTGTCAGTTTCTATGCATGCATTAGTAAACATACTAAAACATTCACTTATTGTTTTATCTGGAGTTACCATATTGCCTGGTAAATCAGATACAGAATGCACATTATCAGCAGCATCCTTTATCATAGCACCAGTATCTTGCACAGAAGGTTCAGATATTTCAGTATCAACAGGTGAGTCTTGTTGTCTAGAGATCTCTCTAGTATTGTCTGTATTGTCATAACCAGACTTGTCCATTTCTTTCAATGCTTCAGGTATATCATGGGTCACTCCGAATGTTTGTGGACAATCATACTGCGGTATGTATGGTTTCAAGTCCAAAACTGGGGTACCATCAAGAATATCTATACCAGAAACTGTCAGCGTGGCACCTGAAAATATTGTTTTATAAAAGATCTTATTGATAAAAAGCCATTTGTTGTAATCAAGCAATTATTTTGACAATTTACAACAAACATATCGTATTTGTCTTTCAATATATGCTATTAATGTCAAAACATCAAGATCACTAATATAAGAAATACCATTTCAATTTTAAGATTATTATTTTTTGTTATTCTTTCAAAGTAGTCAAGAAATTTGTCAATTAATACTACAAATAGAAATGTGTCTGTCAACATGAATACTCCCACTGTGCCTGTAGCTTTATCATAGCAATACCGTTTGATTGATGAGCTTCAACTAGTGAAGTCGTACTACTACTACTACAGAGATGACAACATGCAAAACTTCATAAAGGCACTTGCCAGTAAATGTGACCATAATCGTTTGAGGAGGAATAGTGTTGATAAGAACTATAATTAAAATCATAGGTCGAACCTGATGATGATAAGAGCAATGGACTTCATACTTGTATTCTGTACATGACGGGCCATAAATTTTGCTAAAAGTTGATAAACCGAAATGCAATAAAATTCATAACAAGGCTTCATACAGATACTCCTGAGTAAGTTTGTTGAAAATTGATTGAGAAGTTGAGGTGGAGTAGAGACTGACAAAAAAGTGTGACATATTTACAATGAAACATATATAAAGGGCCATAACTTTACTAAAAGCTGATGAATCAAATGGCCACGAGTCTCTCACATCTGAATATGTGAGTAAGTAGTCAGTGACTTGCAGAGTTAAGGTGTATTTAGTACTAGGGAATCCTTGGAATGATGATTAGCTGAGTTTGTTAGAATTTTACCGTCATTTTTATGCCATCGAGGGCTAAAAAATAAATAACTGAAATACTGATGAAAAAAAGGCATAAAACCCAATACAAACAAAGCGTAATAGGGATAGATATTGTCATTACATCCCTGCCTTACCTTTTACAGTCTCTATCTTGGCAAGAGTGAGACCAATATTATTTGGTCTGTATGGTGACCTAGTTGAGAAAAGTCCCATTTTCCTGCCATTCAGTCTTGGTGGTTTCACTTTGGCCTTCGTGTACTGGTTATTATTCTTATGGAACACAAACAGTATCCTATAAAATAAAATGGAGTTCATAGTTAACCCTATATCATAATTTATAGTATATAATATACTTCTACACTACAGTAAACTTATTTTACATAAGTTAGTGATACATAGAACAAAGTATGTCGAGAATGAAAAGGGAACAATTTGAGCTTGGAGTCACTGTAATATGATTGGTATTCAATTATGTTGATGCATGAACGATTTCTAGTTCTACAGCATACTTACAAAAAATTAACATCATCTATTTGGCTCACTCTCTAAGACAACAAACTGAATAAAAGATGTAAATAAATAAATGAACCTATGACAGCAGATTTTCAGCAATTTCTGTTATATCTAATTCTCAATATTTTGCCTTTTATGACACATTTGACCCACAGGAATCATATTCTTGCCACCACTTCTGTAGTACCCTGGAAAAATGCAGGGAAATACATGATGATTTAATCACAATAATGGACAAGATAAAAATCAGAGATGTTGAAAGACAGCACATTTGATATTCAACCCCATAATAACAGCCTTCAGATGAATGAAACAGAACAATATAATTGTAGATATAATAATATAATAAACAGAACAATACTGATATGTCACATAATATGTTGTAATTCTAAGTGGGAAGTCTACTTTAGTCTAACCTGGGAATGCAGGCCAAGTTAGCAAGTCCCTTTTCGATATATTATTTTGGCATACTTAAATCTTCATATATCCTCATTGAAATAAGGGATCAGTGAGTAGTGTTATATAATTATATGCATGATATATTAGATGCAAATGTTTTTTGTCAATTCTAAAAATTTGAAAAATCTTAATTTTGTTGCCGGGGCAAGTCCTTTAAAGATCACCTTAACAAAGACTACAACGGTGTGAATCTCATTTATAACCCCTCTACAGCTATCAACAGTGGTCTTATACTTCCCTGTTGGGCCTGGCAGTACTCAGCTGGTAGCCTGTCTGACTATCAATCCAGGGGTTGTGAGTTGGAATCCCTGCTCAGTGGTAGTCTAGATGAGATGATTGATATTATATGATAATACATATTCTGTTATTTGTCTCATACCACTGATTCAAGAGATAAAGTTAATGAGTTACTTGAGGAGAATAGGGTGCTCAATTACTGGTTAATCTTCAAGAATCCCAAGAAAAAGTTAGGCTAACTGATCGTCTGTTAGCCCTTGATGGCATTATAATGATGCTAAATATTCGAACAAAATATACTTTCCTGACATATGAAATGAGTTTGCCTTTAGAAACAGAAAGTTGGATATTGAAATAGTATAAACTTTCTTCATGGCTGAACAACTAGTAGCACAAGATCCATGTAACATTGTTGAAACAAAACATACTTGTAATTTGCTTACACACATGTGTAAATTCATAAAAAAATCTATTTAATAGCTTAACGGACATGTGTAAATTTATAAAAAAAATTATTTAATGGCTTACCAAACATGTGTAAATTCGTCCAAACCCTCTAGGGAATGTTCTGGGTTGTTGAAGATGGATTTTTCTATCGTTATCATGCCTCTGGCTTGTGAACATACAGTGGGCTGCCGTGGGGTTCCATTCTTGAACGTAAATGGGGATCTAACATAGCCAATGGGATTCATTCTGTATGCGTCTGAAATTAAATCATATAAGTTATAATATATACATGTGTCACAGGGTTAATAATAGTTTAATAATTATATATTATCGATCCTGTGATCTTTCTCAATCTCTATGCTATTATGCTACTGTGTGTAATTCAATCTTAACACAATTATTGTTTATTGTCTAAGTTATAGTTACTGTTCATGCTGCTGTGGTTTCATATGTAACGTCCGCTGCATATATTCATTATATGTGTCACATGTTTTGTAAGAATGAATGTGATTGGACAACAGTTGCACACTACCCTTTAAGTTTCGTGCCACATATAAATACCTTTCTCCTTTTCTCTCTCTGTATTACTGACAGACACTGAGAGAAAAAGATATAACAACTTTATAAACTTACATGTTGAGTTCTTATTATTATAGTATTAAGTAAAATTTAGCTTTTTATTGTGAAGTTAACAGTTACCTGTTTTGGCCATAAACAAATAAAACGTAGTCGACATGTAATTTTTTAAATAAGTGTTTAATGTATGGTATAATTTGATGTAACTATTATGTAAATAAATTCATACAAATTCTATTTTTATGATCATAAAGGGCCTGTAATTGTTTTGTTGCTTACGGTAGCATTATATTTGTTTTTAAGAAGTATGAAAGTATAGAAACATAAATCCACCAGTTTATTTTAAATAAATAACCCCGTGACAATAGTCCCAACATGGGGCTGTGATTTATATATATTCTGAGAAACATTCTCATGATTTGCTGGTCTCTATGGAAATTCGGACACGAATTCCAAATTTGTGAGGAAAAATGTCATAGTGTGTACATAATCTATTAGGAGAGAAAAATACGCAGCCAGTCCAGGACTTGAACCTGGGACCCTTCCCTTACAAGGCTAATGCTCTACTGACTGAGCTAACCGGACTGCTTACATACACTTTTCTCCTGGAAGGTTACGTACACACGGAGATATTCCTTCACAAATTTGGAATTTGTCCCCGAATTTCAATAGAGACCAGTGATGTTTCTTGGAATATATAAAAGTCCCAGTCCCATGTTGGGTGCCAATGTTATAGGATGAGAAAAATATACAGCCTTACAGGGTGAATGCTCTACCGACTGAGCTAACTGGACTGCTTACATGCATTTATCTCTTAGTAGGTTACGTACACACTGTGACATATGTATATGAACATGTGAATGACCAAGTAAGTACTTTCCACTGAGATCAAATATGTGTCAATACAAGTTATAGATTCAATATAAAAAAATGCACATTCCAATTTAATAGATCAACATCCACTTCCGTAGACAGAACAAAACAGAATGTGTTAAACTGAAAGATATTTTCTGTTAAATTTTGTTTGATTACATATTGATTTAACTCTGTTTTAATGATATGACAGAGTAAATCCTATTAGGGCTAATGAGCGAACTAAAATATTCTTTTATTTTTCTTCTTCTGCTTTTTCCAGTATCGATGCAGAACCACTAATGTAGCATTGTCAAACCGTTGTAAATATATATACATGTGTTAGGAAGGGTCCCAAGTGCAAAATTTAAACGCACACTAAAAACATAGTGCTCCGTGATTTACTTGAGGGCAGCCACAATCCCAGCCTTGAATGTGTCCAAGGCTCTTGTTGGCACTCCCTGTGGTAATCTGATTAAATAATGCATGAATGGGCACCTTTATTATTATTTGGATATCCAATATGTTGCACTAGACTATTTAGTGGCCCTCAGGCATGACGAGAGATTGTGGCTGAAGAAAACTGGTACTATTGGCCCTCTTCGTGATCATGTCAATGTGTGTGTTCCAGGACAGGTTGTTGGTGAGAATTGCCCCAAAGTATTCTATCTATCTTCTGTTAATGCCAAGCCCCTTTGGGGACCAAGGCATGTGTCGTCATACCAACAAAGACTGTTAGTTTTTAAAAATATTAAAAAGATGTTAAAAAGAAACATTGATGTTTCAATGTTAGGTTTAAAAATAAAACGTACTATGAATTTATTGTAAGACATGTTCAATCCCGCCGATTTCAAAATTTAACTGTTCTATGGTATTTAGACTGTTGAGCATAATGCCAGCTTTAGCATTTTTTCATAATTTGTTATTGGTGTCATCGAAACCACAAGATGAAATGAAATTACAAATTTCAACATTTGAACTGAACTGAGTTTATGATTGCCTACAGGAATAAAGTTAAACAAGTTCTAATTTAAATATACCAATGTAATGATTCCTTCTTTATATGTAAAGGTATTTAGATTAGTACATTATTGATCAGTGACATAAACATTTTCTCCAAAACTGCAAATAAACGTGTTTACATTTTGGACGGTGTCACGTAATAATCATACACGTGTGAACTTTTATATTTTCTCCTTTTCGGATACTTCATTGCAGGACTCCTGCCAGGAGTATAAATATGCTGACTATCAGTCATTTTATTCTATACCAATATCAGAAAATACAACAGCATATATATTTAGTAAGCATTTATGAAAATAGAGTGATACAAATACTGTTGACTGTTTTTGTGGTTCTCACGATCAATGAAAATAATGCAGACAAAAATAAAAAAAACAACGTGAACATGTTTTGTGTATTAAGAACCGTGTTCAGAAGAAGCATACAAGTTAATTGTTGTAAGAAAAGTAAATTTTATTTTTAAATCAAGCTTAAGAAAATATTTACAGCACTTGACATTCATTATAACAAGTAGATACATTATTTGTTATAGAAGTAATATGTTTTCGCGAGTGTGTGTTTTTTTTAAGAGTGACAAACATAAGGTCATTTAGAAAAAATATAAACGTTGCATCACTCTATGTCCCATCTCTGACATTTTTTTTATAAATTTTTTGTTTCACTGGACTGAGATATTGCGAATCTGTTTTAGTAAACAACTAAAACAGATGGAGCCATAACATGTTTTCAAGAATTAGTAATATCACCCATGCATATTTCAACTTCCTGTACAATTCGCAATATTTACAAATAATATCCACGTGGTCAGTGAATGCAATGGAAAACTATGTGAATTAGGTAAACCTGAATGGCAAGCAAATTTGTAGTTAACTATACATTTGTATATTAAAAAAACATACCTCAGTATCATATGATCACATGAAATGAAAACGATAAGGAAAAGATCATGCTGAAACGCAACCCTATTGTGATAAAAGATGGTTTCTCATCCAGATGAAGAATACTTTAAAAGCATCTTCATCAATTGTTTATGCTGTGATGGAGGCTCTGTATCAGTATACTTGTACTTTGATATTTAACTAACATATCACATTCGAAAACATTTAGTTCTCAGTTCTCACTTAGCAACATTTCATTAGTGGCAATAATATATATAAAAAAATGTTTATCTTGTATTTTACAGCTGTTATTCGTCAACTGTATAGTCCTGTAGTTTTGGGTATAACACGCTTTCAAGAGGAACAAAAAAGTTGCAGAGATGCAGTTAGCCCTGATATACAGAGTAAGTATAAGATGGGCTATCCACCATAAATATGTACATTTGTTAAAAATGGTGTATTGAGGAAAAATGTTTCATAAATAATTGCTGTCAAGCATTTGTAGCATTTTATTCTGGTATATTGCCTCTAAGCACATATCTCACTACAAACAAAGATCATTCCTTCTATTATATCATTCAAGTGTTTATATTCAATCACTCTACCAGTATACCAGAATATCCAGATTATTAAATATCTGGCATCTTTATTCTATCAAATGAATTTAAATCAGTAGATTTCTTTTCATCATCTTAACAGCAAAAGTCATTCCTCGGTACAGCTATTTTGTGTAGAGTTCAAGTTTATAATTGTTTGTGGTCTATTGATTTATCTTGAAAAAACACTTCTTATTTTTTTTAGAATTTTGAATAAGTTGTATGTCAAAAGAATCATGAATCTTAAAATAACCGTCATACAAAAAAAAATTCCTCAATTAAAACTTGTACATTCCTGACTATTTGTTTTAGTTCCAACAAGTTGGTGTTGTGTGTTACATGTAACAGTGTTTAATAGTGAATCATGCAGATATGTCATTTCATGTAGTGTGTTTATTTATTATAGTGTCACCCCTATTGAAAGGGCAAGCCACACTGGGATTATGATCAGATACCTTTGTGCTGTACACAGTTACTTCCCGAAAGCTATCATTGCCAGGCGTCGGGCTGTTAGACATTCGGTACCCCTTTAACTAGCTGCTGGGTGAGCAACCGACCACATCGGAAAAATCCAAATGCTTCCGCTGGGATTCGAACCTTCGATCTCCTGCTTCTGAGGCAGACGCCTTACCCACTAGGCCATGGAAGATGGCATATATTGACCTTAAATAGTAAATAGTAAATATTAAAATAATGATCCATTTAAAGACTCATTATGTGAACAATAAAGTCTGTATACAATCATTTGTGACCAGAGCTGTAAGATCTTTAGATGATACTGGTACATTATCTAGATAGAAAATAAAAATATAATAATTTCTTTTCAAAATAAAAAGTAAATTTTTTGAAAGTATGAGGGGATAGTATTATTTGATAATCCATGATTTATTTCAGAAACATTCTTAAGCAGAGTTGAAGCATCAGTAGATAAAGACGGGCAGATATTTACCGAGGATTTAAAGACTTTGTTGTTACTGGCAGAGACTGAGGAACACTTTCAGCTTGTGTTTAAAGTCATAGAAAGGTTATTTCATGATATTTATAGAGCTCTAAATCAGCTTTTCTTCAAATATATATTTTATTCCTTCAATTTGTATGATATGATTATTTTCAAAATGTTATTGGTAAAAAAGCACATTTTAATAAAATTGCTATTTAAAACAAACAAATCTACACTGAAATTGTCAGTATTATGGTTATTTTACCACCGACTTAACATTGCCATGCTTTATTCCGAAATTTAAGCACATAGTTATTTCCCAAAAAGCCCCATCCCCTATATAATGTATTTAACTGAATTCCCTCATCAGTTTGTAACTCTAGGATGCTATTGTGTCAGAAACTCATGAATTAACTGTTTTCTCAGTGACAAAAGGGTAGATTGAGTGTTATAGTATTATAACCTAGATAGTCTGAAAATATCCTTAAACATTGTATATACACTGTATATATATAAGGCTAATTCAGTCAAAGTTTTCATTTACTTAAAAATTTATTCACGAGTTAGTCGGAAAAGAGGATGGGGTGTGTTTATTTTTTGTATGAAGAAATTTTTTTTAACAAATACAGTCAAACCTTTGTAAGCAGTCCCCTCTATTCAGCAGCCGTTTGTCTTAAGCAGCAATATTTGCCATTTTTATACTTCTATGTTTTCATATAAGATTAATCTTTATTAAGCAACAACCTGTCTTAAAAGGCCACTTTTGCTCCATCCATTGACTGGCTGCTTAAGACAGGTTTGACTGTATTCATACATGTTATAAAATGCCTGAGTTAAAAAAAAATCAGTAATAAAATTTAAAAATCTATGTCACTTGAGTAAATGATACTTGTATTATAATACCTACTGCAGATATAGAGAGCAACAGAAGAAGGCAGCCTTTCCCTCCTTCTTCGAGCAAGGGAAATATCTAGTGTGTATGTTTTATGTCAATAATCAGGTGGACAGAGCCTTCAACTGGTTCCTGGATGAGGTATGAGGCAACAATATAAACTGTTGTTGTATATCCATATGTTTTGATTCAATCCCTGTCAGAGTCATACAAAAGACTTGTACAAGATACAAGCTACAAGAAACTTTATTTTGTGTTGGCTGTACAAATACAAAACACTAGCTGTGAAGCTATTTACTGACAGTATCAAAGATACATATGTTAACATTTTATTTATTTTTTTACATGCATATAGCACAAGCACACACGCACACATGCATGCACTCACACACACTTATGCACAATATGCACATGCATGCACATATATATAAATTATTATTTATACACATGCATATACATATCCATACACACATTGCCAATACACATTTATACAGCATACACATAAAAAACTCATGCATACACAGCATAAATTTCCATACATATATACAGTACGCACACTCACATACATACATAAACACCTACATACATTCATACATATATACATTCAGACACATGCATTTGCATGCACACACATATCCACATATTTGAAGTCTTAGAAATTAAGTAAAATAATTCTATGTAAAAAATTTCTATCATGATACACACAAAACTTGTTCAAGAGGTGTCACCCTTAACAGAATATTGATGTGAAGTTTGGAAAAGGCCCTTTATCGTTTGTTAAAATACTAGCTGGAGATAAATACTAAAAGAAAACTTGAGCAAAAGCCGACAACTAAGAAAATGCTTAAAATCGTATTACCTGATGTCCTATATATGAAGTAAACTGATTGATACACCTTGAATGATATATATGGTACTGTAATATGTAGTAGCTTTATTAGGCCAATTAAACTGATTTCCCGTTGAAATTTTGTCAAATTGTTTTGTTGATGATCTCTACTAAATTGTCTTTTTTATGTCTGTTAAACAAGATGACCACCTGAGCTTGGCCAGTTTTACATAGGCATCTATAAGGAAAACAATGGTTTGAAACCACTAAATCACATTGTTGTAATGTACACTGGGCCTATTTGATAAACCGCTGGTTATTTTTCAGAAATGTAATGTTGATGTGAAGAGTCGTCACCATATTTGTTTCCTGTTGATGATGGACATGTTGTATGAAGCAGGGCGGTATCAAGATGTTGTAACACTGCTGGCTAATTCAGAAGACTACTTCCATAAACGTTCACTCGACATAACAGTAATTGTCCTGGCTGCTCTTTATAAAATAGTAGGTTTAAGTTTTATCACTGGATTTCTCACTCATCTGAGATGGGTTTTTTTGTAGTATAAAATCTCAATCAAATTTGTATATTTTTGCTGCTACATACCGGTAGTACAAAATAAGTACTGGTACTCAATTTTGTTAACAAATTCTTTATAACAGCATTTGTTTTCATCATTACGATCATCTTGTCAGGCTTATTAGTCACCTGCTGGTTTATCTGTCTGTCCGTGTGTCGGTGCATCCTTCCATCTGTCCTTCTCCAAAATCTGGGTCGGCAATGAGAAGATTATTTTAATATTCTGGTTGTCTTTGCTGTGCTCCTAACTACTCACTCAAAATTGCAGCTAACCAAACTTTACAGCAAATATTTTTTGTTAGGATGATCCAATATTTTGCTTGCTATCACCAATAAAATGTGAAAAAAATAGTGTCTATACTGTACCTGGATCCTGCAATAAAAAGTACATACTGTGAAATCATTAGATTTCGTTGGTGCTAATTTTCTTGGTTTTTGATTCATGAATATATATTTGTGGGGACTTAATTTCTTTGAAAACGAATTTTAGAAAAAAATTGTTTTAATGCAATCTTTGAATTCGAGTAATTCTTTTACATAATGTGTTTTAATTACTGACATGTATCAGTATATAGTAACCGCCTGTACATACACATATGGTAATAAATGCTCTACGTCACACAGGGTAAACATGGGGAGAGATGTCAAATAGCCGGTGTTTTAGGTTACAAGTTTTGATCAAATTGTCATGAAAACAGCAATTGGAGTGGATGTGTCACATTTAATGTAATGAAGCAGATGGAATATTAATACAGTTACCCTATTGTAACTCAATCAGTGCACTAAATTAAATTTTTAAAATTTAAATGTATTCTTCAATAGATTTAATAGCAAATTGTGCACACTAAATAGAAACTATCGGATACCATTTAGATCTAGCTGAGAAAGGTAGGTCTACGTTTTAGGTACAGGTAAATACTATGCAGATGTAACAAAATTTTATCCACGACCATTTCGTTGGACTTTAATGGAAATTATGCATGCTATTTTAATATGGCAATGAAAATAAGAAATATGAAAACCATCTTGTGGTAACTTAAAACATATTTAACATAGACTCATATAATTTGACATTGTGATAGAGACGAATGAGATCATGCACATTTTCCAGTGGGATTAATTTTTAGGTTACTATTGTTTTTACATGACTGTTAATTAACTCTTTTGAGGGTCCTCCTTGGCTGAAAGGTCTAAGATGCCATCGCAAGATCACTTGCCTGTCACTGCTAAAGTCATAGGCTTGAGTTTTTTTTAATGGCAGTATACAGATTTTGTTGTCAGTTTCACCCGACACAAGAGCGACTATCACTCCACCCACTTGTCACATGGCGTTGTTTGTACAAGTAAATACAATGTAATGTCTATTAAGATACTGTCAGCTTTCTTAAGGATAATGGCAGTTAGAAACCAAAATAAATTGCTGATTGATTATCAACTTGTTTGACTGACAACCCTCATCAGGTCAATTCCAGCAGTTCTCGGCAGTGATCAGCACAAAATAATAGGAAATATCATTTTTCAAAGTAATAATTTTGATATGTTTTCCTGAGATTGAAGGAAATTTGTTTACTTGGGAATAAGATTCGTCCGGATTTTGCATGAAGATGCAAGCTTTCAAAAATCTCAATGATTTTGCTTTTACTATTCTTTATATATGTAAGTTCTTGTTTCAATCTGATATGATTTATTATTTATGACTTTTGAAAGTGCTGGGCCTGGTTAGCTCAGTCTGAAGCATGTTCCGACTTTCAATCCAGGAGTGGTGAGTTTGAATTCCCCTTCCAGCCACAATCTGCCTGATGATTGATTGGTATACATCATCTCATCGTAGGAAAGTTATCAGTTACTTGCAGAGATGGGTGTGCTTGAGAACAGGTTAACCTTCATGAATCCCAGGAAAGAGTGGTTAGGTTAACTGATCATCTGACAAATCCTCTGAAAGTTAAAAAGCATTTTGTACAAAATTAGAGTATTGAGTATTGTCTATTTCAGAATACACCAGCTTCTCTGAGTCAGACCCAGAGTATTCTTAATGACCTGTGTCTGGAGAACTTCCTTCTGACCACCAGATGTTTGTTTTATTGTACTTTGTTGGCATATAATCAGGTAAGTTTTACTGTCATTTGGCTTACATGTTTATATAGAACATACTGAATCAACTAATTTATCTGTTTTGTTACATCAACTGAGACAAAGGCTCATGTGACCTTTTGAGATCGCCTTTTGTCTGTCGTCGTGGGTTTGTAAGCAATTCACATTTTGGACTTCTTCTCAAAAGCCGACAATGTTTTACTCAGATTCTTGTTTATAGGTATTTATTTAAATTCTTGTTCATGGGTCTCCACTCAGATTCTTGTTGATGGGTCTCTACTCAGATTCTTGTTCATGGGTCTCCACTCAGATTCTTGTTCATGGGTATCTACTCAGATTCTTGTTAATGGGTCTCCACTCAGATTCTTGTTCATGGGTCTCCACTCAGATTCTTGTTGATGGGTCTCTACTCAGATTCTTGTTGATGGGTCTTCACTCAGATTCTTGTTGATGGGCCTCTACTCAGATTCTTGTTCATGGGTCTCCACTCCGATTCTTGTTGATGAGTCTGTACTCAGATTCTTGTTCATGGGTTTCTACTTATATTGTTTGTTGGACTACTAAGATACTTGTTTATATGTCTACTCAGATTCTGGTTTGTGCGTTTCTACTCAGATTCTTGTTCATGGCTTTCTACTTATATTGTTTATTGGACTACTAAGATACTTGTTGATGAGTCTCTACTCAGATTCTTGTTCATGGGTTTCTTCTCAGATTCATGTTTATAGATCTTTACTTAGATTCTTATTTATAGGTCTCTACTCAGATTCTGGTTTGTGTGTCTCTCTACTCTGATTCTTGTTCATGGGTTTCTACTCAGATTCATGTTTATGGGTCTCTTATCAGATACTTGTTAATGTGTCTCTACTCAGTTTTTTGTTCATGGGCATCTACTCATATTCTTGTTTATGGGTTTCAACTCAGATTCTGGTTTATAGGTCTCTATTCGGATTCTGGTTGATAGGTTTGTTCTCAGATCTTTGTTCATGGGGCTGTTCTTAAATCCTTGATCATGGGTATGTCCTCAGATCCTTGTTCATAGTTGTGTCCTCAGGATCTGTCCTCTGATCCATGTTCATGGGTATGTTCTTAGATCCTTGTTCATGGATCTGTCCTCAGATCCTTGTTTATTGGTCTGTCCTCAGATCCTTGTTCATGGCTGTCATCAGATCCTTGATCAAAGTCTGTCCTCAGATACTTGTTCATGTGTCTGTCCTCAGATCCTTGTTTATTGGTCTGTCCTCAGATCTTTGTTCATGGGTCTGTCCTCAGATCCTTGTCCATGGATATGTTCTCAGATCCTTGTTTATTGGTCTGTCCTCAGATCCTTGTTCATGGTTTGTCCTCAGATCCTTATTCATGGGTCTGTCTTCAGATCCTTGTTCATGGTTTGTCCTCAGATCCTTATTCATGGATCTGTCGTCAGATCATTGTTCATGGGTATGTCCTCTGATCCTTGTTTATTGGTCTATCCTCAGATCCCTGTGCATGGATCTGTCCTCAGATCCTTGTTCATGGGTCGGTCCTCAGATCCTTGTTCATTGGTCTGTCTTCATATCCTTGTTTATTGGTCTGTCCTCAGATCCTTGTTCAAAGTCTGTCCTCAGATCTTTGTTCATGGGTATGTCCTCTGATCCTTGTTCATGGGACTCTACCAAGATACCTTATTAAGGGTCTGATGTATTCCACCAATTGAACCATCTTGAAACCCCATTCAAATGTTGAAATAATTACTAAATATTTGTAAACGGTATTGTTGCTTGTGCGTGAAATGAATGAATAGGAACTTTTCTCTGTTCAACACAAAGTGTTAATGTAAATTAAATGGTTTGTAGTAGTTGGTCCTCTCTCCCCAACCTGGGAATGGAAGACTATAAGAGGATATATAAGGAAGCAGTTTACTGTATGTTTGTTCCATCCCAACCAGCTAATGAGACCAGTCTTTTGTTTCAACTTGTGTGTTGTATTATTTGTATGAAGAGTGTATTAGATTTGTTACATTGTGTAATGATGACTGATCTGTACTTGTATACTTGTAGGGAAAGCCTGGTCTTATGTTGGAGATGTTAGAGTTGCCAGTGTTTCATGTAGTAAGAACTCGCATCTTCTCCAAGTGTGATAATATACGGGTAAGATTCTAGTGGATATATTGTTAAGCTGTAAGCTATGATTGTTGTAGCATTGCATCCACAATGCATACTATTCTCACAGTGCCACTGTCATTCAGTGGTGCAACTGGGAAGTTATTATACTAACCATAGGATCATCATCATCACCATCATCATCATCATCATCATCATCATCATCATCATCATCATCATCATCATCATCATCATCACCATCATCATCATCACTGTCATCTTCATCATCACCATTATCATCATCACTATCATCATCACCATCATCATCATCATCACAGTTGGTGTTGGTTCAAGATTTATGGCAACCTGTTCATGTTGATAAATACTACCATAAATCTTCACATGGGAACTTCAGTCTCTGGGGTCTGATAAATAAAGTGCCAGTTAAAATGTACTTTAAAAAAGTGATTAGATAGGTGAACAGCCTTATTAGCCAATTATATAGGCTATAAATTTAAGTGTTTTATAAACCGTCATTTTTTCCATATTAAAAATGTTTGAGCTATGCTGTCATTTTTAAGCTTTTGTAAGCTCACCTGTGAAAAGCTCAAGGTGAGCTATTTTGATCACCCTGTGTCCAATGTCCGTCATTATGTTTACAAACTGTAAAGGTGTGTGGTACTCTAGCATCTTTCTCTGAATATGTTGTATTGTTATATACATGTAACCAGGATATTTCAGAGCAGTTCTTGTTACTATTCAACTTGAACTTGTTCAATATTTGTAGGAAGTAGGAAATTTTGCCTTATTATAAGTTTTGAGTACAAATGAACTTATCTGAATGTTAGTAAATTGTAAACACTCGTGAGGTTCCTTTCCTAGATCTTAATATTTCAATGCTGTTTGCTATTTAAGCAGATGGGAATATCAGTGAAAATGATTTCCTTGCATACATGTATCTAGAATGTTAAATACCTACATGATAATTTTGAAACTTTTTTCTAAGAATTTTACCTTCAAGTTGGTATTTTGGTGTTCACATCTGATTGGAAGTTGACTATTCAGACTATGATAAACTAAAAGCCATATTTGTTTGCTGTGCTCTGACCCGGTATTCTTATATGAGTAGGTAAGTAGCATTTCTTTTGCCGATTTTGAACAAAAAAGAACATAATTGATGAAACCTTCCACAAAACAATGCTTTCATAGTTTGTGTAACTGCTATGTGAGTGGGTAGGAAGGAGCACAGCAAATATGTTTTTGAAGTATGGCCTAATTTACATTTTTAGATCCATGTATACCCAAATTAATTTTTTATTCTTTAGTGTTATGTGAATATCTATATCCTTGGTAGATAGAATCTTTATTTCCTCCATATTTGGGGATATTAATAGATGATAATGGAATAAGTTTAAACTTATTTTTTTACATTGATTGTGAATCAAGTCATTACACCTAAGATAAATCACGCTTGAAGTCTTCCTGGGAAAAACAGTACTAAGCATATGTGGATAAAGTGTCTTGCTCAAGGACATCACACATAGCCGTGTTGGAGGATCAAACCCATGACCCTCTGATCATGGGTTCTACCACTGGGTGCTCTATCACTGGACCACGCGCTCCACACAACATTATTGTATTAAACAACAATATGAATGTATCTGCTCTCTTTAATTTCAGATACTTGCCTATATAGAATTAGGAAGAGTAGAAGAAGCAGTTCAAGCAGTAAAAGGCATTCTAGTAAATATGGAGAAGTCTAAACCTTTATTATTTCTTGATACAGTAAGTTCACCTGTAGTTGGCATTCATCTTGTTATTTTTTGCATAAATGGATAATTATGTATTTGTCTTCATCTGCTCTGACACCAGTTGGAATGGAGTTCAAAAGTACCAAGTATCTTTTCTTGAACATAAATGTACAGTCAAACCAGTCTTAAGCAGCAAGTCAAGGGAAGGAGCAAATGTGGCCTTTTATAAACAGGTTGTTGCTTAATACAGGTTAATTTGTTCTGGAAGCATAGAGAATATGGCTGCTTAAGACAGGTGGCTACTAATTAGAGGTGACCACTTACACAGGTTTGACTGTATATACTTATTTACAGTCCACTTCTTGTACACGATATAAAGCAATACAACTGCATGAGGACTTTGAATCTTTATAAGAGTCCTTAAGTGGTCTAAATTGGCATCTCAAGAAAGTTTGCCAGTAACTTGCGGATGGATAGTGGTTTTACTCAGATTCATTCTGAGGTCTTTCTCCACCAATAAAACTGGATATCTACATATAACCTGAAATGTGTTTAAAATGGCATTAAACCCCATTAAAAAATGAATCCTCATAATTTCATGTATTGTATGAACTAACTGAATAAACGATATACAATTGAAAAACAACTTTCTCTGATACAAAGGGTACTGACTCTGTTTGTGTAATGCAAGCGTCGCAAAGTTCACAATTTTATCTCGCCTTTAAGTACCAAAGCTACATACAAAATTGATTCAATTCACCTGCATATCAGATGACAATATTTATGTTTTAGTCCAATCATAGAATTGCATCGATAAAAGTCACTCATTTTATCTAAAATACATAGTCCTGTAAAAATTCATTTAGACCTTCTTTTAACTGTGGAAAGATTAGATATAAACTAGAAATGAATGGCCCAACTGTGCATGAAGCCATGTTGCAGTAATGCCATTGAAGATATGAGTTTGGACTAGTGACAGTAGTATGACCCACAGAGATGACAATACGCACAGCTAAATTTGATACTAACAGTTCATTGATACCTGCTAACAAGTTTGACCATAATCAGTTCAATGGAAAGTTGATCAGAATTTCATTTAAAAATAATTAGAGGGCCATAATTTTGCCAAAAGTCACTGGAGCAGAAAGTGATAGTTGATGATGATGATGATGATAAGAGCAACTGGGCTTTATACATATATTCTCTAACAAGTTTGATTAAAATCAGTTTAGTGTTTCAGGGGTGGGGGAATAGTGCAGACAATATTTACAAATAAAATTATCAAAGGGCCATAACTCTACCAAAAATGGATGGAAAGGAAAGCAAAAATATGCACATTTGGACTTCATACTGAAACTCCCTAGTAAGTTTGACCAAAATCCCTTGGAGATAATATTAGTGCTTACAATAAGGAAAAAACCACTATAACTGTCTTTAAAACATAAAATATTTATTAATATGAATAAAAAGTATCTCATTATCATTAACAAATTGGAATGGTTTCGTATGTCAAATCCACCAAAACGTGACAAATTCTATATTTGAATTGGAGTGGTAAACTAGAAACAGCACTTAAATACTGTTTGACGACCTTCACAACAACATTCAGACTCTTTCTACGATGAAACTCTAAATTTACATATTTTGGGCTATAAAATCTTCGGTTAAAGTTTTTTTGTGTAGCTCAGGTTTGGTTAAAGTTTTATGTTTAGCTCAGCATTTTCTCTGTTTCTGAACAAACTACTCAAGTTTTGGTGACTAAACTTCATAAACACATTTATGTTATGTTGTAGAAACAATAGCATATAGCTAACTTACATAAATTTCCATACTTTGGGCTTTAAAACCTTAGGTTAAAGTTTTTTGTTAAACTCAGTTTTTTTTTGTTTTTTTTATATCAATTTTATTTTTCAGTAGTACTATTAATTCTGTAAGCTGATCACCATCAATTAAAAAATAGTTTACATCACTGACCTTGACCTATTCAATGGACTTTCCTGCCTGAGCCCAACCAAGACCCTCACTCTGCTGCCCCCACTACTCCCCCCACACACCCCATCCCCTCCTATTTTTTTAAATCAAATATTAAATCAAATACTCTGCCCCATTTCAACTTGGTCACTATTTGAGTTTGTTTGACAACACTTCTAGTTTGTGTGAGATTTCGTGTCCGGCCTTTAACTTTGTGATGCATAGATGGATTTTTATAAATACTTGTTATAAATGATCAACATAGCATGATGATGTATCGCATTTAATACCCAAACTCCCACTTCAAAGGTCAATGGATGGATTTCAAAAACAATTGGATCAATTTATCAACAATTTATCTGTAACTTTGTCTTACATTTAGGGATTTTAAAATAGCTTGACACAAGTGATCAGCATGCCATGATGATGTTTCAGCAGCATTTAACTGTTGAAATACCCAGACCATTACATAAGATGTCAAGGTCAAGGTTACTCAAAGGTCAAGGTCACACTTTAATGTTAAAAAACAACACATGAAATTGCATGTCTAGTCTGAAACATCAGTCCATTACTCTTTATATTCAGGGATATATCGCTACCTATTATAACATAATTATATTGTTATTTTTCAACAACCATTTAAGGGGCATGCGACACTTACCAGTGACATTTCTTGTTCTTCTAAATTTTGTTTTATTTTAAATTTAATACTGTTCTGCCCCTTTGTTACCAACCCCAAAACCCCTCACCCCCTTCCAATTGTTTTCTTAAAATTTTGTTCTGTATTGAAGTGGATACACTCCCTTTTCAACTTTGTTACCAACCCCAAGACACATTCTCCCTCCAACTTTTTTTTTATTTTATTAAACTAAATAGTCCTGTTTATTTAACTTTGGCACATACACCCCCACATCCACACCTAGATTTTAAAATTAAATTAAATACATTTCAGCTTAAGTACTGGTTAGCTAGCCTTAACCAGACATAGACATAGTGTATATTCTGCCCTAATAGCCCTACTTGCACACACATGTATCTACTATTTTGCTAATATGAAAGATGGTTTCATTCATACAGATAAATCTGTTTTTCTGATGGTACATTATAATATACTGTTCTGTGATCGACAAGTCTAGAATAGTCAAGTTAACGCAGCTCTTCGACATCTCTATTTTTTTCACTGACTGCTCTTGTTTATAAAAAAAGCCCAATATATTTCCTTATAATATTCAATACTAAAGAATAATTTTTATTATCATTTCAGGTGGAAAAACTAAGTGAAGCTGTTAACAGTGTGGATAATTTTGAACTAAAGACAAATTTCAAGTATATCTATAAATCACTCGAGCGAGGTGGCTTCGTAGCAAGTGAGACTCTTGAAGACTTTGTATCTTTGCCTGTGAAATTTAAAGAATACACAATTCACAGCAAGCTTGAAGAAAGTTCTTTAGTTAGAATACAAAAAACAACTTAAACATTGAGAAAATCATACTGATTGACAAATTACAGACCAACACTTCTGTGACACCAAATATGAAGTCTTGCATGGGAGGCAATGGTTTTGAAGAAATTCAAGATGAAGAATCATGCCACAATCCAAGAACAAGATTCATGCCTTCAGATTTCTCATACATTGTTTTTATAAGAGAAATAAGGAATCCAATCAGTCTGCTAATGCCAATAAGGCATTTGTTTTCTGAATTCTTCAAAGTAGAATCTTGAAGGAATCTCAAGTTGGAGTTGCAGGCAGTCTGTATGACCTATTCCATGCGGATGGGAAATTTACCTTTATGGAACCGTTATGAAATATATCCGATGTTATGTAATGTGTTTGTATTAATGTACCTTACCTTATGCAATTTAATTGAATTTGAAAAAAAATTGTTGTTTGAATTGTTTGTTAGAATTAATTATAATCATTTCAGTTGAGTGATTTAATATATTAAATTAAAAAACATGGTCCGCTATGACCGAACCAATGTTTAAAAATGTTTGAACATTTCTGGCTGTCGATCGGAACCGTAGTTTGAATCCTGTTTGACCATAGTCAGATGACTGTTCTACGGCAATGTGTCTCCCACCTTTGAACATGTGAGAAAGTAATAATTTTCTTGCAGAGAATATATGTATGACTAAGGGGTCATGAATTATTATTAATGAAAAAAATATACAGTGGCGATGTTGTTATTGTTTTCCCCATGGCAACAGGTCTATAATTTTGACTTTTCAAAAAGATATTGTTATAAGGTTAGATTAGATACTTTTAAATTGCCTGCTTGACCAGATGGGCAAACGATATACAGACATACAGAGCTGACAAATACAAACAAAACAAAAACATATATACAGAGTTTCACAAACCCTATATAAAGTTGAGAGATATTATAAATATGCATAATCACATAGTATTACACTTGATCTCTGTAATACACGGACAGCATGTACGATACGCACTAGATATATATATATAAATATTTAGCACGAGTATATATATCCATACCCTACAGTAATTATTATCTGTTAAGGTTATTGGTTGTTTGCCTGGGATGTTACTGAATAATTTGGTACCTTTTGTATCAGTATCGCTTCATTTCCAAACAAGTTGCCTCTAAACCCTGTGTTGCATGTTAATATCCCTTCCCTTGTTGCATATGAATATCCCTTCCTGTGTTGCGTATGAATATCCCTTCCCGGTTTGCTTATTCATACCCCTTCCTGTGTTGCGTATTCAAATCCCTTCCTGTGTAACGTATTTGACCCCTTCCTGAGTTGCGTATTCATATCCCTTCCTGTGTTGCGTATTCATATCTCTTCCTGTGTGGCGTATTCATATCTCTTTCTGTGTGGCGTATTGATATCCCTTCCTGTGTTGCATATTCATATACCGGTACCTTCTTGTGCTGCCTATTCATATTCCTCCCTATGTTGCGTTTTCACATCCCTCCCTGTGTTACATATTCATATCCCTTCTTGTGTTGTGTATTCATATCCCTTGTGTTGCGTTTTCATATCCCTCCCTGTGTTGCGTATTCATACCCCTTACTGTGTTGCGTTTTCATATCCTTGCCTGTGTTGGTTTCATATCCCTTCCTGTATTGCGTATTCATACCCCTTCCTGTGTTGCGTATACATACCCCTTCCTGTGTTGCGTATGCGTATTCATAGCCCTTCCTGTGCTGCGTATTCATACTCCTTCCTGTGTGGCGTATTCATACACCTTCCTGTGTTGCATATTCATACTCCTTCCTGTGTTGCATATTCATATCCTGTCCTGTGTTGCAAATTCGTACCCTTTTCTGTGTTGCGTATGCGTATTCATATCCCCTCCTGTGTTGCGTATTCATATACCTTCCTTTGTTGCATATTTATACTCCTTCCAGTGTTGCGTATTCATATCCCTTCCTGTGTTGCGTATTCACATCCCTTTCTGTGTTGCGTATTCACATCCCTTCCTTTGTTGCGTATTCAAATCCCTTCTTGTGTTGCGTATTCGAATCCCTTCCTGTGTTACGTATTCATATCCCTTCCTTTGTTGCGTAGTCATATCTCTTCCTGTGTTGCGTATTAATATCCCTTCCTGTGGTGCGTATTTATATCTCTTCCTCTATTGCGTTTTCATATCCATTTCCATGTTGCGTATTCATATCACTTTCTGTGTTGCATATTCATAGTCTATTCCTGTGTTGCTTATTTATATCCCTGTCTTTGTTGAGTATTCATATCCCTTCATATTTTACATATTCATAGTCAATTCCTGTGTTGCGTATTCATATCCCTTACTGTGTTACGTATTCATATCCCTTCTTGTGTTGCGTATTCATATCCCTTTCTGTGTTGCGTATTCATATCACTTCTTGTGTTGCGTATTCATATCCCTTCCTGTGTTGCTAATTCATATGCCTTCCTGTGTTGCATATTCATAGTCTTTTCATGTGTTGCGTATTCATATCCCTTCCTGTGTTGCGTATTCATATACTTTCCTGTGTCGCGTATTCATATCCGTTCCTTTGTTGCGTTTGCATATCCCTTTGTTGCATATTCATATCCCTTTCTGTGTTACGTTTTCATATCCCTTTATGTGTTACGTTTTCATATCTCTTCCTGTGTTGCTAGTTCATATCCCTTCCTGTGCTGCTTATTCATTTCCCTGTCTGTGTTGCGTATTCATATACTTTCTGTGTTGCGTATTCATATCCTTTCCTGCTCTGCGTTTCCATATCCCTTTCTGTGTTGCGTATTCATAATCTATTCCTGTGTTGCGTTTTCATATCCGTTCCTGTGTTACGTTTTCATATCCCTGTCTGTGTTGCGTATTCATAATATATTCCTGTGTTGCGTTTTCATATCCCTTCCTGTGTAACGTTTTCATATCCCTTTCTGTGTTGCGTATTCTTACCTCTTTCTGTGTTGCATATTCATATCCATTCCTGTGTTGCGTATTCATAATCTATTCCTGTGTTGCGATTTCATGTCTTCCTGTGTTGCGTTTTCCTACCTCTTCCTATGATGCGTTTTCATAATCTATTCCTGTGTTGCGTTTTCATATCTCTTCCTGTGTTGTGTTTTCATATCTCCTCCTGTTTTGCGTTTTCATATCCCTTCCTGTGTGGCATTTTCATATATCGGGCCCGATTAGCTCAGTCGGTTACGCGTCTGACTATCAATCCAGGGGTCGTGAGTTCGAATCCCCCGTCCGGCAACAGTCTCCGTGATGATTTATATACGACATTGTGTCTCATTTTCATTCGTCTCTCACCACTGATTCAAGTGGGAAAGTTATCAGTTACTTGCGGAGACGAGGTGTGCTCGAGTACTGGTTAATCCCAGGAAACAGTGGTTAGGTTAACTGATCTGATCGTCTGTTAGCCCTCGATGGCATAAAAATGACGCTAAATATTCAAATATTCAATCAATCAATCAATCATATATCTTGGGTCTATGCATGTATAATCATTCAGACTAGTGGTGGTAAATAGAGACTTTCATACTGATCATGCCATGTGCACCTGACTGCGTCTTATAAGGTTCGTAAATGCAAACTGAACATACATTATGTTTAATAAATTATCATTCTTAAAGTTTAGTGCATCTATACTCTTTTGAGATGCACTAAAGATATACGTATTTCTAAGCATGAGTAAAATGGGCAGGGTTAACAACAGTTAACATTTTGAACTAGTTATTCCTTGTTTATTTTTATTTGGACGGCAGTAAAATTAACTATTGCATGAATGCATTTACAGTTAAATATATTAATTAGTCATGGAATGGTGTGTCACTGCTTCCACATTGTAAGAAACAGTTTAAGACAGTCGTCTCTTGTTCACAGTTTTTTTGATGGACTATGTTCCTGTGTTACGTTTTCATATAATTTCCCTTTCTGTGTTACGTATTCATATTCCTTTCTGTGTTGCGTTTTCATATCCCTTTCTGTGTTGCGTTTTCGTGTGTTGCGTTTTCATATCCCTTCGTGTGTTGCGTATAAATATTCCTTTCTGTGTTGCGTATTCATATCTATTCTATTGACTATTGATGGTTCGTTGTCGAAAATGAAGAAAGGCCCTGTGCACCAGTGAAGTCTGCTATATAATAAAATTCACTGTTTAAATATTTGACACATTCGTTGTATTCAGCTGAATCCATATTCATATAATGCAATATTGAATATAGATCATTGGTATGCTATTTTTGTCGGTCACAATATTGACAGGTATGCTATTTTTGTCGGTCACAATATTGACAGGTATGCTATTTTTGTCGGTCACAATATTGACAGGTATGCTATTTTTGTCGGTCACAATATTGACAGGTATGCTATTTTTTGTCAGTCACAATATTGACAGGTATGCTATTTGTTGTCGGTCACAATATTGACAAGAAATGTTTTCTGATTGCACCTTGAATATATTTATTTGCAATTTATTGTTTTGTTTGTTGTATATCGTATTTATCACAACTAGAGGGGCCCTCCGTTACCGAGTGGTCTAAGGCGCCATCTCAAGATCACTTACCTCTCACCGCTAAGGTTGTAGATTTAAGTACTTCTCGCTCCAAAAACTTTATGTGAGAAAGGTTGCCAGTTACTTGAAGTAGGGACGGTGACTCTACTCAGATTCATTCTGATATCTTCCTCCACAAATAAAACTGGATATGCCATATGTAACCTGAAATATGTTGATATTGGCGTTAAACCATATTCAAAAAAAATATATATCACACAACTATACGCCAATGTAATGAAGACAAATATTAAGCATGCATAATAAATGAGTTGATCAACTGTGGTTTGGTATTATCAAGGACTTGTATAGATATAATTCCTTAGTATTATAATCAAGCTTAATTGATAGATAACGACCAGGTAAACTTATTAAACATATTCAATGAGATCGAAGTGTCGGGATGATAAGCATAACAAAGGGTGACCATGTTCGAAAATTGATTAACTAAACTGTCAATTTCTAGCTCTAATGGCTAAAAGGCCAGCAGGGATTATGTCATGGTAAATTGTCCGTCGTTTACATTTTTCTTGTAGTCACGATAGAACCTTCATTTCTATTGAATCTCAACCAAACTTTTACAGCAGTTATATAACCACCAGATCTCAGACGGGTTCTTGAACCAGCGTGATTCGATCGCAAATTTCCACCCCCTGCAACAGGGCTTATGAGCTTGCCCACCCCTGCAACAGGCCTTATGAGCTTGCCCACCCCCTGCAACAGGGCTTATGAGCTTTAAAAATATTTTCTCTGAAAGTTAAAGGCATACACCTCAGAAATTGTATATGCAGCATTGTATGGAGGTCCGCTAAAAGGTTTGTTGAGGTAAGGAATCCCGGGGTCAAATTTCTGGCCGCTACATTGAGATACAAAGGGAAAATGCTGTAGACGCGAAAGCACGTTCATTTTTCATTGAATCTTAACTAAATTTGCACAGCAGCTACGTAACTACAAGATCACGTACACGTTCTTGAACCAGCGATATTCGACCTCAAATGCCTCCGCCACAGGGCTTATAAGCACATTTTAAGCAAAACTTTAAGAAAACGTTTAGACCTTAGATATTTTATGTGTAGTATTGCATGGTGGTCTCCTAAAAGAGTTGTTGACGTGGAACTTACAAAAAACATAATCTCTGTCTATATATTCAGTTGTCCATTTGTTGCCAGTAGAGCGATTCATGTCCTCTTGGGCCTCTTGTTAAAACACAATTTGTTGACATGCACTTACATCGATTATGAATGCGTGAGAAAGTCCTGGTGTAGATCAGCTGCAATGGAAAACATTTGCGCCATGGTAGAACTGAAATAGACCAGTGAGCAGCATTTTTATTACATGCTGAGGAACTCACGGAACTGGTATTGTACACGGCTTATAAAACCAATAATTATATTCTACGGAATTTGAAAAAAAAAATCCTGATCCAAGTAGAAAATAATAGTCAACGGCATTCATTGTCAGTCGTATATATTCAATACTTTTCCCATATACTCGAATGATCAACAGTAACGCCGGGAAAGAAGGTGAACGATACAATAACATTGACGTCTCAATTTAAACTATTGACTGAATTGTTGGGGGAAAAATACTTAAATATCAATCATTTATGATTAAATTCTTTTTTATGGATATTTCCCCATTGTTTGGTTAAATATGTTTTATATTAAGTCAGTCTTACTTGAAGTGTGTCCAGATGTTTAGAAAAATAACTTTGTTCGGTACCAGAATGTCACGTTGTTTTGCTAGCCTGTATTCGTTAGAACAACCTTTCAATCGACATAGTATTATACTCAAGGTGGTAAACCCGAAGCCTTGGTTAATCTAAATGTTTGTAGTTTATGTCAGTAACAGGACGAGACAAATATACAGCCAGTCCGGGACTAGAACCCATCACATTTTGCTGGCAGGGCAAAACTCTACCGACTGAGCTAGCCACCCGACTTCGGACATTCATTTCTCTCCTTACATGTGACGTACACCCCATGACATATTCCCCACGCGTTTGCAATTTATCCCCGAATATCCACAGAGCTCAGAGAATCACGTGAATGTTTTTCGGAATATATATAAATCAGTCACGTTGGACACAATGCAGCCAGGCGAGAAAAATACACAGCCAGTCCGGGTGTCGAACCCAGGACATTTCACTGGCAGGACGAATGTTTTAGCGACAGAACTAGCCACCGGACTGATGACATATTTTTCTCTCCTTACGCGTTACGTGCACGCTGTCGCGGTGACATATCAGTGAAAAGAGATATAAGCATATAAAAAAGCCACATTGTCATTTCAAGTATTGAACTCGTAGTCTATTTCCCATATAAGATATAAACATAATGATACCATATGGGTCATTTAAAAAATGCAGATATTTCAGAGAAGTAAAATGAGACAAAAAGATTGTGTATTGTGTATTTTTTTATTAACTGAAAAAAACTTGTCAATGTTAAAGGTTTATAACTATTAAATATGAGACCTTACAGGCTTCCTGTTTGCCTGATATTGCCAGATTTTTTTTTCGATAAATCATCTAAAAATGTCTACATTTTTATTAAATATTACTACATTTACACCTGTTTCCATCATTTGAATAAGAAACAAAAATAGCATAAGAGGCAACTGATAAGATTTTTTTTTCTAAATACAATCAAACCTGTCTTTAGCAGTCAGTCAAGGGAAGAATCAGAAGTGGCCTTTTAAGACAGGCTGTTGCTTAATACACGTTAATTTACTAAAAAAGCATCTAGTATACCGTACATTGACGAAAGTTACTCAAGAACATTTTCAAAACGTTTGATTTATTGTGAATGGAACCCGCTAAATAAATGGCGTGTCATTATGTAACCATGGTTACCATGTTCTGTCACATTTGAAACAATAACCAGAAATAACACATTGATCATGTGGTAGAACATCGGACCCAGTATCAGGGAATCGTGTGTTCGATCCTTTGCAACAATTACGTGTAGTCTCCTTGAGCAAGACACTTTATCCGCATATGCTTAGTACTGGTTCTACCCAGGAAAACTTCGAAAAACAAATTAGTTAAAATAAATAAATATCGCGAAGTATTAAACTACGTGAAATTATGCGTTTATTAGAACTTGTATATCAATCTAAATAATATGATTCGGTTAAAAAGACAGGTTGAATAGAAAATGGATTTTGAAAAGTTAAGGTACGTCATATACATGTTATTTGTAATTTGTTTTAACAAATGGTGTAAAAAGTAATAAACGTTTAATGAAATATGCTTACAACGTTTGAGAATAAATTAGTTTGATGACCTAGAAAAAATATTTTTCATTATGTGTCATACTTATTTTTTTATACAAAAGCCGTAACACGTTTGGCTCAACAAACGCTCACACCAGTATGTTAGTATGGACCGAGGCATGTCAGGTACATGTACTAGTACACGTCACCCCAAAATAAATAAGAATACATTGCAATATAAACACGATTTAAGCGGTATTTGAATCAAATGGAGTGACTTTTTAACAATCTTAAATGGTTACTAAAAATTTAAATCATATACATCATAAATTAATCATATACTGTGTTATCATATGCGTTTGCCTGCTTATGGTTGATATCAGTTTTATTTACTGCATATCGTTTATTAATTCTTGGACACATTGTATATAGTTTTCCTTTGAGACAATGTATCCCAAACAGTACGCCGTGTACGACAGGCACGACCACAAACGCAATTACGACTCCGTATATTATTGACTTCCCTGGCTGCTTCCAATCCAAAATCTCATATATATAAGGTTTGTTCATATGGCTGGTACCTTCTGCCAAATGATATATCAGTGTAAATAAAGTATACACTACACCCAATATAACAGGGTACCAGACATGCAAAAGTCTTGTGGGAATGCCAGTAACGCACAGGTTCAGTAAGACGTATACGGTATTGAGCACGTGCGTTGCAATGCTCATGAAAGTTATATAATTTCCCGCTGAAATAAAAAAAATATGACAAGAATAAAATAAAAAGATAAAAAAGGTTCAATATTTCAATATTGTTAGAAACTATCAGATCGATTTAATTTAATTCTGACTCGAATAAACGTTTAATGCACCACATAAGCCTATCAAATATTTAATTTGTCAACGGTTCCATAAAAAAGTCTATTCATTTTCTAAAGATAAGAAAATATATGTCTGCACTAAGAACTTGGTGTTTTGTTTGTTTATAACAAACAATGAATATATTTGCAGCAAACAATTTTAAGACGATGCCATTGCTCTTTACAGACATGGTCATAGTCGGAGAGCATTCTAAGCCATTTAAAATTGGACGCATAATTTATTACACATTTATGATTATGAAATAGCTAATGATTTAGAGAGACTCAGTGTTTTAAGCTGAAAATTATATTAATGGTTTTTTAGATGTTAATTTTTTTTTTTTTAGATAAAAAATACTCATTATAAAGTATATTTTAATTTATTTAGTTGTTTAATTTTCAGAGTTTCGACACTTTAATCTGCTTTCAGGACTCTTGCAGGGAACGCCTGTCATTGTTTGTAGAGCTGTTAGATCATTAACGTTTAATGTGCAGCGGTTAACGGCACTATCGTGGTGTATATCATGTTGAACTTGGGATTTATCACCGTGTACATCATGTGCAATGCCAAAGATTGATCAGGGATTTTCATTCTGTGGGGTCGGCAAATCAAGTAATTTATACAATTTTGAATGAAAATGATGTCTAATTAAATTATCCAAAGTTATGTCCAAATTGATTAAAACACTACTTAATCGTACATGCTTGTTGACAATAACATTAATGTTTTAGTTAATGGATATACATGTACCTTTATATACAAAAGCCCAGTATCCGATTGTAATGGTGGCGCTGGCGGCATTGGCCAGCGTGAACAGACACCAATTCATCTGTAGGTACCAGGGCATACTTCTACATTGTCCTGGATAAAGACAAAACAGCATGATACTATAAGTATCTCGAGCAGACAATGGGATACGAATAGAAATTGTTGTGAAACTCCGATCCAATACAATACATTTATTACCTTTATGTTTCCATTCCGTTTAAAAACGGGTTTAGTTAAAACATTTAAAGGCAGTATTCTGGCATTTTTATTTGGTAAGTTAAAGACAGCCCAGGATTAACGTCTCGCACCACTTTAACATTTCCCATAGGGCTCCGTTGTAACATTCATGTCCAAAACACAGTGAAAAAAATTGCAGCATGTGTCTGGGCTCAAATTCTTCACTGGTTCAAGATATACAATAAGTATACCGTGACCAGTTTTTTTTTTAAATTCAATGCTTTTGTGAGACCTATCAATTTCCATAATGATAATATGTCAACTATTCACCCATGATGCGGTTCGAACCAACAAATTTGAAAAGTCACAGAATTGTCCAGAAAACTGGTATCAGCATAAAACTTTCAGTGGCGATTTCTTAAATACTGTCCATTTAACTCATGCTAGGAAAAAATAAATTGCTGCAGTACAAAGCCCTGAAAAAATAAGAAAAATAGAACTAAAGTTTTATTTCTACCTCCTTCATATGTACTCAAGGGAGATAATAGTGGTGCGAGTCCTGAAGCGATCGCAAACGGTTCTCTGTTTATTTTTAGATCTTAACGCCGATTCATTCCTCAAAACAAAACATGTGCTGTAAAAAGAGAAGACAGCGATTCCCCAAATTTTGTTTTATTTTTTTATTAAATAATGGTAAAGCATGTTTTATTTCTAAATACACTATTTTATCTTGAGCTTAAACCAATCATCTATGTTAATACGTTTACATAACGGGTTGCCATAGTTCATTAAACGCGTATGAATATGATAAGATTAGTATAATTATTATTGCACAATATACAATAATTTTGACACAGCGCGGGAAAATTGACAGTAGTGAGACTTTTCTAAAATAATCGACTCCATAAACCCAATTTACCCCTATGAAAAAAGGTTTCAAGATTGGTACATATCAAGGGGCTTGGATTTATAAATATCACAAAAGGGGACTTAGCATTTTGAGTAGGAAATGGGTAAATGAACAATTCTCATTTGATCAACAATTTATGAAATAAATAGTATTCAATTTTAGATCTGAAGCACCATCTAACCTAGCAAATTAGGGACCCGTTTAAAGTATTATGAATTTGAATGAACACATAGCGACACCTAGGAACGTTTCATTTGCACAGTATTTAAAAAACTATTTGCAAGGCTTACTAAAGGTCGAAAATTATGTAAAGCAAAACACTTAATGAATTTCTCAATTTTTTTCGTAACTTCAAATATCACTCTAAGAAGTTCGTAATGTTGCGAATGTTAGTGAATCGGGCCTCGATCTGAATCTGTAAAGAGGATTTAATATCAATAAGGGACCTGATGGGGCCGCAAAAGGGAACCAAATGAGAATTGTCAAAAATCTTCTTCTCAAAAACCTGTCAGTCAAAAGTGTTCATATTTGACACACGTCATCTATATGAGCAAGGTGTCAAGTTTGTAGGAATCAAAGAGTTGGTATTTGTAGGGACCACAAAAAAGACTTTGCAAAGGGCATTATAGGGAAATGGAATATTCTCAGTGTTCAATCATTTATAATAATTTATTCAATTTGAAATATGTATCATCATTTAACCATAGCAAATTGCATATCAACAAAGGACCACATGGGCTTCGATAGGGTAAACATTGAGAATTTTCAAAAATAGTCCTTCTCAACAAACGGTTAGTCAAACTTGTTTGATACAAAGCAAACCTATGTGTAGGGATTTTAAGTATGTTCAAAACCAGGGGCTAAGCTTCACAGAGGCACATAAGGAGACTTAGACTGTTACATAAAAACTCTATGGGGAAATGGAACATTCTCATATTTTTTTCACAAAACATATTATTTAATTTGCAACCTGAAGCGTCATCTAGTCACAAGCAAATAGTATCCGTTTCAGGTAATGGGGAGTTGATTGCAGTAAAGGGTCAGATGGCCACGGAAAGTGTAAACATTCAGAATTTCCAGAAATCTTGTCAACCTGGATACTCAATTTTGTTAACATTTGCCGTTCTTTGAATCATTTCTATTCACCGACCACAGCGGGAGAACCAGGACCCTCACGAGTATATAGTCTAACTCACGAGTATATTTATGATATATTAAATAAAGACCCTATAGTTTTTTCGAAACGAAAACGCCCTATATGCAAAGCGTATTTTTCAAAGACTATTTATCATGAATTAAATTTGTTTCAATATGGTGCCTACCTTTTCGCACATCCTCCCGTCTAACAAACACATACAGGACGACTGAGGCATCAACAATGGTGGACACTGTCAGTATGCAATCGTGAAACATCGGGTATTTCCGTATCCTCCGTAGAATACACCTCGTGTATAGCTCTAGAATACACCAACGCGAATCGCCTGTGTTACAAGTCTGTGTTCATTCGCGTGAAAGTAACAAATAATGTATCCGTCATTAAGTTGATTATATATGGCGTTGTTATATCGATTTTTTTTATTTATACACTCGACATGGGTCATATTTATAGGGAAATTTAAAATATCAGTCTTGATTAACAAACGTTTATATTTTCAACGTACATGTATATAAACAGGTGGCATAAGGGGGCCGCCATTTTATTTTATCATGTGACTGAAAGTATTTCCAAAATGGCGCCTTATTATGTCAGAGGTCTATTGCGTAGCATAAAGGCCGAGGTGATCAGATTGTGTCAGTATGACGTAAGCCCAGTTGGTGAGTAGTATCAGCCACTTGATGGGTGCGTCTATGTGATCGAGATTGATCCAGTTCACCCAGGCGCCGATGAACCAACCCACGTGATAGATTGTCCAAAATAGTCTCCACACCAGATAACATCTTTGGTAACCAAACTGTTAGAAGTATGATCTTGAGCTTGTTATGACAGTAAATTATGTTAAAGCAGCAAAAATTATGCATGTTAACAATGTATATTGGTTTTAATAAAAATCTTTACCCAATTATTCCAATCAGAATCGAACAAAATACAGCTAACGTTAACGTCTTATCAAAACGGCGTTTACATGAAACTAGCGTTGCGATT
The DNA here is from genome assembly GCA_029582155.1 of Panopea generosa. Classification (NCBI taxonomy): domain Eukaryota; kingdom Metazoa; phylum Mollusca; class Bivalvia; order Adapedonta; family Hiatellidae; genus Panopea; species Panopea generosa. Next base: position 58,925,415 of record CM055906.1, on the reverse strand, counting down.
GGATAACGTTTCCTTCATGAAATCGTGGAAGAACCAATCAAATGGTTTGGTAGATCCCACGGGTGATAAATTGAGAGTATCGGAATGGATCACACGTGGGTATCCGGCGATGAGTAATGTTTAAATATACTAAAACCCTATATATAGTATGCTACTTTACACCCAGTTCTTTATATCTAGTATACAATAAAAATAGAATTATCTAGCTTATTTTTGTTTCATTAACTTATTAACTTACATAAATAAAATAACTGAAAATTGACTCAGTTATTAGAGACAGTTTATTAATAAAATTATCATTAATTAAGTGAGTTCATACAGACCCAGTTATTGATCCTCGGAAGCTTTGATCGCCAAAAACATACGGCCTTGGACCAACATGACAATCCTTGGAACGATAACTAGGCCAATATGAAATCACATAATTAATAACATTATATATATATATATATATATATATATATATATATATGCATGCATCTTGGCCTACACATAGACGAATATAGAAGTTACTTATTCATTGAACACGAAAGTTAAACATCAGTGTTGCTCCATTTCAAATATATATTCATGTTTTCATCACACTTGTCATTGTATTAACTTTATCCAATATACTACTCATTCAGTTCACTTGTCAAATTGTGTATACAAGAGCAGTAAAATATACATATTAAAAGTTAGATATATATATATACAAATAGGGCCGAATAATTGTGCCTGTATTTGCAGACCTGCGCCATTAACAAGTTAAGGTGAATGTTATGTCAAAGCCATTCTTAGAATTCAGATTTCTTAAAATTGTCATATCTTGATTGTTTTGTTATAGAACATGATCAAACATGGACATGTATGATATATATTTTATAATGGGATTATCATACTGGACTATTTCAGACATTTCCCAAGAGTTATCCGATAATTGCCTCCGCCCATTTTGATGATATTGGAGATGACTCCAATTATTTTCCTTAGACCGTGATAAAACATACTGGTATCGTTCCGCTCTGACACTAAGATCAAGTAGGCGTGACGTGTTATATGCCCTTGGGTATAATAGATCTATTCGTTTATTACAACTACTTATAATTCAATTCAATTCAATAGTTTATTCACTCAATTCATGGTATACATGACAATATGAGAAATAACAAAAATACATACAATATACAGTAGAGGCTAATTACATATGATCAGAACAGGAATATTGCAAAAATACTATAGTTATACTTTAGATGGATTTCCGATACTTTGTGTTGTTGTTATTCGGTGTTTTTGTTTGTTTTGCCAATGGGAGAGTACCCTTACATTTAATGAAACTATATATAAAATGAAATAATCCAGACGTTATTATATTATGTATCTGGCGTAATAGTAGAATTCAACGACGTCGTTATATGCCAGTTGTCGAGTATGTTCTTATTAGTTTCTTAACAGACAAAAACCCAAATCAATAGTTCCAATATCAGTTGAATTGTACAAGGATTTCTTTAATAAATTGACACAATTTTCTGTAATCTATAATGTTTGTTGTTTTTATGTTCATTACTTTATCTTATATAACTCCTTGGTTTTAATAAGCAAGTTTTGGTGGTTTAAATGTGTAAAAAAGAAATTAATAAATTTTACTTACGCGCTAAAATCATTTAATTAGATTTAATGTGTAAACATATAACATATATCAATGATTTTAATTACAAATTTCAATATACTTTGATAAAGTTTATTTTATTATCAATCAACAGATAAAGATTGATTATTTTGTGTTACTGTAAATCAATAAATTTATTGCGGTTATTAGATTGTATAAACATATATTTGAGAGAGACCGATTGACAATAAAACATAATGTCGTTAATCAGTCATCACAGAGACTGGTGCCCTTGGGGTTTCGAATTCACGACCCGAGGGTTGATAGTCAGACGGCATTACTGTCTGAGTTAACTGGACAAGTACACTGATATTCAAATGACATTTTTAAACTTCATGTTGTTGTTTTTTTATAAATATAATTATAAGGGTTATATAATTTTATAAAATTTTATTTGAAAAAAAAACATCTTTATATAAGCGCATGAGTTTTTAATAAAGCCTTAAATAGTATTTGACCATAATCCATTTTTAACAACTTCTTTTAAGAACCGTCGTGTTATAATACCATAAGATTATGTTGTTACAACAGATTGATACTTTTTGCATACCACTTTAATATACGAGAGGATCTATGTTTAAAAAATTAAACTTAAAAATGAACGTAAGTTAAAAAAAAGTTGTTTAAAGAATTATTACCAACACATTAATTAATAAAAGCAATCGCATAATTGAGAAATACACAAATTTGGAGATGATATTTCTTTTTTCCCCGCTCTATTATCTGTTTATAATATTTGAATTTATTATCAATTTATCTAAATATCGATGTTAAATCAAATAGCTTAAATGAACAAGAAACTTGTGTTGAAATATAATTACACATTATTATTTTATTATTATTATTATTTATTCAGGTAATATAGGCCTCTGGCCCAAAATACAAAAAGTACAAATTGACATTAGAATAACATATATACATGTTGTAATAAATAGCATATATGCAGATACATTTGAATTTATAATCGAGATAATTTTACTGATTATACAATATTAAGATCTAGTTTTCTTAAGTTCATTGCATGATACAAATATTTTGCAATTGACAAAACTTCATCTGTTTTTGTAGACGACATAAGGGAGTAGAATAAGTTATGAGAACTGTTTTGTCACCAAATATCTTTAAAATAGAAAGCTCTTATATTGTTATACAATGTACATTCAAAGAAAGTATTTGTCTTGAAGCAGAGAGAGCAATATCTTAAGTGTCTATCCATACCAATGTGTCTTCCATTTTCTATCATTAGGTTATGACATGAGCAACAAAATTTTGATATAGCTTTTCTATATTTATATGGTAAATCTAGAATTAAATAATGTTCAACATTTTTCAACATATTAATTAACCCTAATTCATCCTCAACGTCATGGGAGATCCATACATATCCAAAGTCCGAATCAGAAAAGTATATTTTTAATACGCCCTGTCCAAGTTTTTCTATTAGATTCAGTGTAGACGTTTTAACATTAAATAACGATATTTTGGATACTTGTGATCTCCTATACGTGTCAATTTTAACCAATACTTAATACAGTTTGTCATATAAATAGTACACAGTGGTAATCTTCCAAATTCACCAAGAGCAAAATAACACAATTACACATTCTAACAGATCATATCATTACCCTCCAGTAAAATTACAAGTTTTGCCTCCGGGGCAGGGGTAGGGGGTAATTAAGGCCATAGATAAACACTAGCTTATCGCATTGTTTGAGACTTGAAACACAGACAGGTGGTGGTTGTGTGTGTGTGTGTGTGGGGGGGGGGGGGGGTATTTTTTTTGGTTTATTCCCATTTGGTCTACTCCCACTTTGTCTACTGTTTTTAACCCCCTTCATTCCCATTTGGTCTACTTCCAGTTTTGACACCTATTCCCATTTGTTCTACTATTTCCACTTTTTGTCTACCATTACTAAAATAATTTTATTAGCAATAAATGTATGAAATTATAAATTTTTTATTTTCATAATTATTTTCTTGTTTTAGAAAATGGTATTGCCTGCATAGATCATATTTTTTTTTTGCTTTTTAATCATAAAAAAAGAGATGTTTATATATTTTTTCCTATTTTAGCAATTTTGACTATTGAAATATTGTATAATGTAATACATATATATATATATATTTAATTAAAAAAAAGTTTTAATAATTATTTCGATGATCTATATTGCCTGTTAATTGGTAATCACCAAAACCTTTCTTGATTAAGTTTTTTTGATCTTATTAACTTACAAACATGGAATGTATTTGTTTGTCACACTTGCTAAATTATTAAATTAAGGACAGAATTATAGCTTAAAGGTGTAAAAATCTTCAAAAAATTACATTAAAAAAAACAGTTGTATTAGTAGTTTACATATATAAAATAGAGAGTAGACGAAATGGGAATGAATGTTAAAATCATAGACCAAATGGGAAGTTACCTTTTTTTGTACAATGATTACGATATTTGCATATTATTTTACTTATCTTAAGAAAATGTTTAAATTAAAAATTCTATCATAACTTGTTTTAAAAGTTAATTACACGATATCTATGCGATGACTATAAAACGAACATAAACATGCACGAAATGAAACATGTTTGCAGTTAAACAGTTAAAATATTTATTTTGGATGATCAAACTTAAGGAAGTAATAATTCAGTGAAAAACAATTAAAAGTGACAAATATGAAATACACTTTACCTGAAATTGAACAAACGTCTGTGGATTGTCGTACTGCAACAAGGCATTCCTGACTTGAAATTCACTTTTACAAAGTTGAGAACATACCGCCATCTTTTGATCACTGTTTCGAGCGTCTAATGTATACGAACAAGATAAAACCACGCAAACAATTTATTTGTCACAGTGCAGTGAATGGGAACGCAACTTTTTTGTTTATTTGATACGCTGCTGCATTTATCAAACAGTATAAATGTATATCAACCGGAACCATCTATTGTGTCCGCTTTAAAATAGCTAAAGGGCGGGTAACCGATATATATCAATAATGTTGTATAATATATAATTAATCTTTATATCAGTCTCATCTATGATGTACAATAATACGAAATAAGAATATGTTCCGTTCTTTGTCAACATACTTGTACGTCAAACCCCAGCAAGGCTATTCAGTAAGTGGCCGTCTACCTGAACTGCTAGTTCCGTTGTCGTTTATGTAAATGGATATGGAATAATCATTACCGATTAAATTTATATGGAATAATAATGACCCAGGTAAATGTATATGAAATAATAATGCTCCACACAAATATATAAGAAAGAATCAATACGAACGTAAATGTATATAGAATAATAATGACCCATGTAAATGTATATGAAATAATCTTTATTCACGTAAATATATAAGAAATAATCATTATCCAAGTAAATGTATATGAAATAATGATAACCGACGTATAGGTATACGAAATAATCATTACCGACGTAAATGTATATGAAAAAAAAAATGATTACAGACGTATAGGTATATGAGATAATCATTACAGACGTAAAGGTATATGATATAATCATAACCGACGTATAGGTATATGAAATAGTCATTACCGAGGTAAAGGTATATGAAATAATCATTACCTACGTCAAGGTAATGGAATAATCATTACCCACGTAAAGGTATATGAAATAATCATTATCCACGTAAATGTATATGAATTAAACACTACCCACGTAAAGGTATATGGTAATAATCATTATCCACGTGTATGAAATAATCATTACCGGCCTAAATGTGTATGAAATAATTATTACCGACGTAAATGTATATAAAATAATCATACCCCACGTAAAGGTGTATGAAATAATCATTACCCACGTAAAGGTGTATGAAATATTTATTACTCACGTAAATGTATATGAAACAAGCAAAATCAATGAATTCATATCTTCCGCTCGAAAGGGCCATGGAGTGACAAAAATAGAATTGCCTATGGATGTGAGTACTGGAACACTGAATTAAAATGCCTGAGATGTGAATGAAATATTGCAATGTTGAACAAAGTTTTTGTGTATTTGGACATTTGTGGGATAAAAAATAATTTCAGAAACAGATGAGCAAGAAATATGGCAGTATGTGTAAGTGTGATTGTGTATGTGTGTGTATGTATGTGTATATGTGTGTGTGTGTGTGTGTGTGTGTGTGTGTGTGTGTGTGTGGGTGGGAGGGGTGGGGGTTGTTAACTGGCTAAACGTCATCATTTCTTGCTGGTCTGTCCTAATAAGAAAATTCAAGATGGTACATGTATAGGCGACATCAGTATGACAATTGTCTGCTCCGTATTAATTAAGCGGTTTCAATCAAGCTACACTACATACAGAGGTAAACGGGTCTTTCTTGACGCACAAAGCATAATAAAAAAAAACGATAATAAGAAAAGTATACTTAAATAGTTATTATTTAAAGAAAAATTGTCGAAAATGTCAATATTCATATACATCACAGAGATGTAATGGTGTTGATATAAAGCGTAACTTGTCATTTATAATTATATCTAAAAAAGATTGTTGATGAATAAAAGAGTTTATTGGTTTGTTAATATTCCTGAAGGGAACGTGTAGCGGTAACTCACCTAACGTCTTGTCCTGTAACTCCCCGAAATAGTTTCTCAATATGCATGCTACATATGGTAGATATGAAGTTATAAATGCTTTGATAATTCCCTTTTTCTAGTTACTATACGTAATGTTTCAGAAGAGGTTGGACACCATTTAGAAAGACAAACGACTTTGCAGTTAAGTGTATGCGCCCTTTGTACTTGATGGAATTTTTATGTAACAGGTTTACATCAACATTTATTGAAGATAAATAATGATAAAACACAAACATATGAACCTAGTTTATACTTTATTGGAATAAAATTGGCCATGGTTTCCACAATATGTGAATTAGAACTAGCGCAGTCATGAGATTCACTTAGATATGTGTTCGTATCAGAGACCAGTTATTAATCACTGAAAACTTGACCCTGTGGACCCTAAGTACAGATGTTCACAGAAGATTTAAATCAATTTCCTTTCAAAATGTTTACAAAGAATAATCATTAAATGGTGACGTGACCGCGAAATACTGCCAGTGCCGTCTTATTGGAAACGTCTGAAACTTTCTGCTGAAGCCATCACGAATGAAACAGTTCAATCTAGGGTGCCAGAAAACGACTTCCAGAAAATATACTATAAATATATAAAGAACTACCGACAAATCTAATCAAAAAGACATATATATATAACAATTAAATTGGGGTCAGAAAGAAAATGGTTTATTTTTTAATTTTCTGCGAGGATATAATGTTGTGTGCCTCTCGGAATCTGCTATGTTTATAAACGGATTCGCTGTGATAATCGCTTTATCATACAATGCCACATCTGTTTCCTCCTTCAATAGCCATATTTAGTCTTTTACTCGACACATCCGGATATTATCAACACAAAACATCAGCAATTGAAGTGCCAGGGAAAAAAAGGGGTTGTGGGCCTGTTAAAAGGCGGAATCTGATGAATCGTCGGGACTGATCTGTCAGCCATGTAGTGATGATGGCCACCAACTATCCACTGCTGTGAATCCTTATGTACGAAGTGTTAGAAGTACCACTGTAAACCAAGACAAACAAGACATCATGTACTACAAGATAAAACATCGTCGCCAAAATGGAAATCTAACACATGAGCAACTTGGGTGTGGTGTATGATTTCAAAAAAAGACATGTGATGGTGTGAATTACAGGTGAAGAAGAATATGACCAGTTAAGCAGAACACTGGTAACCTTGAATAATATGTTGATAACAAAGCCAGCAAAGCTCGTCAAAATACCATAGGCAAAGAGAGTTGTAGCTCTGATGCAATATCAGGAGGTTTAGGACGGAAATATATGATTTGGCAAATTAGAAAGTGAAGCAGAACTGACAGTAAATGGATTGCAAGACAAAGAACAGAAGGTCATGACCTCTATTTCTGCCCAATGTGAGGTATTCAGTGAATTCGGAACGCTACACAACACTAAACAAAACGGAAAGTTGTTTGCTGTTATGGATAAGATGATAGTAAAAACAAAGACAATAGCGAAGGATTTAAGTCAGATTAAGAACAATAATAAGATAAAATAGTATGACTTGTGTTTGAACCGGAATACCGAATACAAGATTTGATGGCAATTTTAAATAAGCTCGGAAAAAAATACTTTTACAAATGATATCAATAAGGAAAGCATAATAAATGACGCGAAACACAGTGATATTGATATAAATCAAGGAAACAATACTGGCACAAGGAAAATAAATTAAGGATATACTGATAATAAAATATCTGCAACAGACACTGAATTCAATGTAACAAATCAGGAGAGACCAAATATTATCCAACCATCATCACTGCAAGTATTTGACAAACATACCAAGAAATCGGCAACAAGAATTGTAGAAATAAGCGTCAGCACAAAGGGTGAATCATATAAGAATCTCTGATGCAACACGGGGTCAGCCCTGAAGACTTGAATGCGCTGCCACCAGGCATCGCCAGTCTTGACACACCGATGCCTTTGAACAATCAATCTTGTCCAGTAATATCCGTCGTTTTAACCTGTTTGTCACCTTTTAAATATCTACTGAGAATTCTCCTTGGCACAGAGCATAGTTAGTTTACTGCATCGAGGACCAAGGTGACAGTTAAACGGCAGAAGCAGAAGCACTAAAGAAATTAAATTTAATAATTTTATTTCTTATGTTTCAGAAAATGAATATCACATGATAATACAAACTTCCATATAACATATGTAAATGGATTGAACTACAAGTGATACCAATATAAGTTACAGTTATCTCCGCCCAAGACTCTTGTCTCTGGTAGCATAATAATGGAGTTTAACCACAATACGGTAATGTATATAGCAACAACGACTATCCAGTGTTTAATACCATTCAATTATGTTGCAAGTTTGTTGTTGTTATTAATGCACCGAGTCTCACTTAATTTTCTCTTTCTGAAATAAATCTAAATGCTGCTGTAAGTCTGCTGTTATAATTTATGCTACTACCATGATGTGACTGTGGATAATTACTGTTACATGGTATTTCAGCCTACTGTTGTCATGGAAACAGATTGCTACTATGATATCATGCTCCTTTGTCATTTCATGGAATATAGTGTGTTTTTATTTTTTTATTTACGTGGCATGATTACAATAAAATACAAACACGGACAATCAAACATAATGTTGTAATAAAAAGTTGTACCAAGCCTAAACAGGCTTATCTGTCACTTTTTTTAAATAGCTCAATGTGTAAATTCATTTATAAGTTTTAAATAAAGGACTAATGGTGTTTTACCATCTATCGTAAAATTAAGCGTAAAATAATTCAATAGATTATTATGCAATATTATATATATATTATGAAGTACATTTAAGTAGTGTTTAAACAATATTAAAACAAAATTGTATGATATCAAGTTATACGATTTTCAAAGCGTTTGCAAATGTTACTAGTATATGGATGTATTTTTCCCGTTCATTTGCGCCTGGCCTTTGTCATATAGGCGACATACTTTCACTAGCAGAATAAGATGTTGAGGAACGTGAAATTAGGTACCACCACCTTTTGTCATGAAACTGACTGCTTACATTTAGAGATGATCCAATATTTATATATTCTGTTTCAATATTATATTCCCCATCATAACAATTTAAATATTGTATTAATGACAAGGGTTAGTGATGTGTTCAAAATATTAATTTCTTACAAATTCAAATACAATATATTCACAGTAAAATTATAGTATAGTATACGTGTCTTGTAACTGCAGATGGTCTTGAAGAACCTGTCTTTCTGTTTGAAACTATTAAATCTCCAACAGAAGTGATAGGTTCACCTTCAGTGTCACCGTTATACGACCATAATAATTTCAAATTTACAGTTAATTTAACTCTTTAATATCTATTTCACATATAAAATACAAAAGAAAAACTCACAATTTTATTTGAATATAAAGTATTGAGAACTCATTATGTCGAAATGATAATTTCGCCCTTTTTTAATACTTTCCCCTGGCAAACTTTTCATGGCCGAGTGTTCTAAGGCGCCGCCTCATGATGGCTAACCCCTCACCGCTAAAGTCGGAGGTTCTAGTCCTGCTCGCTCAAAAAGTTTTATGTGAAATAATTTGCCAGTTACCTCCGTAAGGACTGTGGTTCTAATCAGATTCATTCTGCGGTCTCCCCTTACCAGCTCACCAATAAAACTGGATATGCCATATATAACCTGAAATGTGTTGAAAATGGCGTTAAACCCCATTCATAATGGTATACTTGTATATAAAAACTTTTGAATTTCCAAGATATTGAAGTTACACCTTACTAACAAAGTTTTGAACAACTCAGCCCAGATCAGATATTTGAAAGTGTCGACTAATGTTCGGTCCATATGCCACCATAGTTTTTATTTTGCATTCACGTTTCATGTAATACATATGGAATGTTGGATCCTGGACACATTGCATATAATTTAACTTTCAGGCAATGTATCCCGAACAGTACCACATGCACGACTGGCACGAGAACAAATGCGATGATAACACCATACAATGTTGCCATTCCCGGTTTACTCCAATCCAAAATTTCGTAGATAAAAGGTTCGTTGTTATGGTTGGTTCCCTCACCCAGATAGTAAAATAGTGAAAATAAGGTATAAACTACTCCAAATATAACCGGAAACCAGAAGTGTAGCAGTCGTGTGGGAGTTCCTGTTACAAACAGGTTCAACAATATGTAAACCGTGTTGAGCACGTGCTTCGCAACGTTGATGACAGAAATATAAATCCCCGCTGAAATATAACAAAAGATGCAAGTTTAATATCGTTTGTGAGGCTCTTGTAGCGCAAAGTTCAAATTGTTGTATGCGATAGCGTAACATAACGTGTGCATAGTTCAAAATGCTCTATGAGATAGCGTTACGTCACTTGCTCATAGTTCAAAATGCTCTATGTGATAGCGTTACGTCACTCGCACATATTTTACAAGAATCTATGCGATAGCGTTAAATCACTTGCACATAGTTTAAAAATGCTCTATGCGATAGCGTTACATCACTAGCGCATAGTTAAGAATACTCTAAGTCATAGCGTAACGTCACTTGCACATAATTTAAAATGAATGATAGCGTTACATCACTAGCGCATAATTAAGAATACTCTAAGCCATAGCGTAACGTCACTTGCACATAAATTAAATGATCGATAGCGTTACATCACTAGCGCATAGTAAAAAATACTCTAAGCCATGGCGTAACGTCACTTACACATAGTTTAAAATGCTCTATGCGATAGCGTTACATCACTAACGCATAGTTAATAATACTCTAAGCCTTGGTGTTACGTCACTTGCACATAGTTTAAAATGATCTATGCTATAGCGTTACATCACAAGCGCATAGTTAAGAATACTCTAAGCCATAGTGTAACGTCACTTGAACATAGTTTAAAATGCTCTATGCGATAGCGTTACATCACTTGCACATAGTTTAAAATGCTCTATGCAATAGCGTTACATCACGTGCTCTTATTTCAAAACGCTCTAGTGATAGCGTTACATCACTAGCGCAAAGTTAAAAATACTCTTAGCCATAGCCTAACGTCACTTGCACATAGTTTAAAATGCTCTATGCGATAGCGTTATATCACTTGCTCTTATTTCAAAATGCTCTAGCGATAGCGTTACATCACTAGCGCATAGTTAAAAATACTCTTAGCCATAGCGTAACGTCACTTGCACATAGTTTAAAATGCTCTATGCGATAGCGTTACATCATTAGCGCAAAGTTAATAGTACTCTAAGCCATGGCGTTACGTCATTTGTACATAGTTTAAAATGATCTATGCGATAGCGTTACATCACTAACGCATAGTTAATAATACTCTAAGCCATAGCGAAACGTCACTTGTACATAGTTCAAAATGCTATATGCGATCGCTTTACGTCACTTGCACATAGTTTAAAATACTCTATGTGAAAGCGTTTACGTCATTTGAGAGTAGTTTAAAATGCTTTATGCGGTAAGCGTTACTTATCTTTTGCGTAGTTCCAAATGCTCTATACAATAGCAGTACGTCATTTGTGCGTAGTTCAATATGATCTTTGCAATAGCATGACGTCACTTGCGCATAGTTTAAATTGTTATCGGCGATAGCATTACACCACTTACACATATTTCAAAATGCTCTATGCGATAGCGTTACATCACCTGCCTATAGTTCAACATGCTTCTGTGCGAAAGCTTTACGTCACTTGCGCGAAATTCAAAATGCTATTTGCAAAAAGCATTACATCACTTGGGCGTAGTTCAAAAGGCTATATGCGATAGCAGTTACTTCACTTGTGCATAATTAAAAATGCATATGTGATAGCTTTACGTGACTCACACATAGTTAAAATTGCTATATACGATAGAGTTATGTTAACAGTGTGTAGTTCAAAATGCTCTATGCGATTGCGTTACTTCATGTGCGAGTACATGTAGTTAAAATGCTCTATGCGATAGCGTGACGTCATTCGCGCATAGTTAAAAATCCTCTTTGCGATTGCATTACGTCACTTGCTCATAGTTAAAAATGTTCTATGTGATAATATTACGTCAGTTTTGTAATATTTTAAAATGATCCATGCGATAGCGTTACGTTTTTGGTGCATAGTTCAAAATGCTATGTGCAATAGCGTTACCTCATTTACGAGTAGTTCAAAAGGCTGTATGTGATAGCGTTATGTAACTTGCACGTAGTTCAAAATTCTCTATTCGATAGCTTTTCATCACATGAGGCATAGCTCAAAATGCTCTATGCGATAGCGTTACGTCACTTGCGCATAGTTCAAAATGCTTTATGCGATAGCGTTACGTCGCTTGCACATAGTTCAAAATTCTCTCTACGATAGCATTACGTCACTCCCTCATAGTTCAAAATGTTCTATGCGATAATGTTACGTCAGTTTTGCATAGTTTAAAGTGGTCTATGCAATAGCGTTACGTTACTTGTGCATAGTTCGAAATGCTATGTGCTTTCTCACTCAGCTGGTAGTGTTATCAGCCACGGATGTTTTATGGGTATACCTACCCTTGTATACGAACGCCCAGTATCCGATTGTAATGGTGGCGCCGGAGACATTGGCGAGCGTGAACAGACACCAATCCATCTGCATGTACCAGAGCATACTTCTACATTCTCCTGGATAAAGTAAAAAAAAACAAAAAAAAAAACACATCCGATAGTGGTCTACACGACAAGAAAGTGGTTTATTCGAACATAACTTTCCATCCGCTATCTTTTTGTATGTTTAAATAGTGTTATATTTTTCTCTGTAATTTTTTTGGTGAAGTAAAATGAAGCTTAGTAACTTTTTGGATATTGTGATTCTCAAAATGCAAATAACTGTTTTGGTTTAATGTGTGATGATGTAGTTTATTGTGTTAACATACATTTTTAACACGGAATTAACTCAGAAATCCAATTGGATTACCCCATTGGAAACAATTTGAACACTTTAAATGGGTTATCCTGCTTACAGCATGATTGTGTTTTTATTTCTACAGATACAGCCAATAGTGGTAAATGTAACATTGGCCATCTTGTCTATCACCATGAGTATACCAGTACCGATAATTGGCACAGTTTAGTGACATCACACGTTTTGTTTTCTTTTTATACAATCTTTGATTATCAATGCAAATGCCCTAAATACAAAACGTACTTTTGATAGACAATTAACTATGAGTTGAAATTACCTTTTCGCACATCGTCCCGTCTGACAAACACATAAAGGACGACCGAGGCATCAACTATGGTGAACACTGTCAGTACGATGTAAGCCCAGTTGGTGAGTAGTATCAGCCACTTGATGGGTTCGGTTTTATGATCCAAATTGACCCATTCTACCCAAGCACCTATCATCCAGCTTATGTGGTAAATCGCCCAAAACAACCTCCATGCTAGGTAAACACGTTGATACCCAAACTGAATTAGACATGAAAGCATTAATTATATATATATTATATCGTTTAACAAAATGTGAATAAGTGAAAATGACTTTGTTACTTGTAACGGAAGCATTATTTTTTATGTTTTTCATTGCATTCAATGACTACGTGGATACTATTTGTAGACATTGCAAATTGTACAGGAAGTTGAAATACGCGTACGCGATATTCGTAATTCTCGGAAGTGATCGAATTCGGGTAAAGCTCGAAAATAGGTTACGGCACCATACAAATAGCCTGGTCTGTGTTCAGCACCGTTAAACGTGTTAAGTCTGTTTATAAACAGAAACCGTGACCAAAGGAACGAAAAGTAGACGGAAATCTGACTATGTCGGCGCTGTCCTTCCATTCCTCATCCATAAGCTGGATGCTCTCCAATGAGAAGGAACTATCATTATATTCAAACTGTGTCTATCTAATAAATAAAAAGGTGAAACAAAATGAGTTAATAAAAAGAAATATTACGAGAGTCTCCTTTGATCATAGAGATGACTATGGCAACTGTAAATGTTTAATGCTGACCAATAGTTATTTCAAATCGGTAAGTATATATTCCTCGCTTTATACATATATATATATTATATATTATATAATTACAAAATTATAAATGATGTTATTACTAAAAAGAGAAATTAAATAAAATCGAAATTTTAAATGATGATAAAAATATATAAATTAAATAAATACCTGGAATTGCACGAACGTCTGAGGATTATCGTGCTGTAATAAGAAATTCTTGACTTTAAACTCATTTTTACAAAGCTGTGAACACGCTGCCATCGTTTATAAAATCAGGCTCTAGGTCACACTAAAATAGGTGAAGCGGATAATCACAAACATAAACGGATATAACAAATATGAACAGATATCACAAAGATAAACGTATACTCAGCCAAGTAAGTGTTTTGTAAACCGTGTTGTCAATAGGCACACTAACTTATTTTCAGTAGATAAAACTGTTTATTTAATACACTTATTGAATGAAAAAATAGGGATACATGGGTATGCAAGTAGGTCAACTAAAACTGTTGTTTTATTTAAATTGATGCAAAACCATCTGTTTCGGTAAAAATGGGATCACATTTCTATCATTTATATATAATTTTTAAGATATATTGCAGGAGTTGTACAGAAATAGTTTCCTTTCTATGCGCTTTACATTTTAGAACACAATCATGTTGTTGTTGTATGGTGTTAAGCGTCGCATTATCTACTTTCTACCAAGGAGGACTTCGAGCGTGACTTGTATAAGTTATAAGACGTCAATTGATAACATCTCCAATCCTTTCCCTGATTTAACAAGCTTACGCGTGAAGAAAGAAAAAAGATGGCCCATACTCTACTTATGCTTTATCAATGACCTCACAAAAGAACTAGAAGCATTCTGGCGTCTGTGTGTACAGTACGAACACGTTCGCCCCGATGGTAGCAGACGGCAATATACTTTTGTGTAAAGTCCATAAAGGCGTGAAAACAAACATGAACGCTGATTTTGCTCTTTCCTCGATTGATATGGAGTCTATCATCGGCCGTGAAAAACTAATATTTTGGTCAACTATATAGATTATCCACTAAATAGCCTCGCGAAACGAGTCTTTAATCATCGCCTCCCCAGGTATGTGAACTACGATGGGCAATCACTTGGACATAATCCGGATATATATATAATGTACTGCATCAATACAGCTTATTGCATGTGATCGAGCATTATATTATTACAAAACAGTTCTCCGGTAAAGTTCAATAGAAACAGATACTTAAGCGGTGTGTGATGTTGAACAGCAAGTGCAATAGACTAGAATGACTTACACAATTACCACCTTCGACTGTAGACTATGTACCTAGGTTGCCTCTCCGTGTGTTTTATGGTCATGGAATATACATATATCACAAAGTTGCGCCCCTTTAGTTCCAATTATTGTGACTGTGATGGGCAACGTTTTTTCTTGACAATACATACAAAAGTGTCCAATGTGCTCAGTGTTGTGTAAAATAATGTGGACCATATTATCAACTTCTGTAGTCAAGTGTCGCATATGCGGAAAATACTGTGATGTTTTGTTATAGACATCGGTGAACTCGATTACTACATTGACTCGCTCTTTCAAACGCCAGATGGGTGAACTAATAACACTAGCCATTAGAAGGCGGCTTGTCTTGAAAAGACTCAATAACATGTTTCAGTATGCACGTACAAGACGCTTATTAATACACATGTAGTTTAAATCAAGTATCAGTCATCAGAAGTTATCGCTTCATGCGTGTGCGTGCATGCATGCATGCGCGTGTGCGTGTGTGTGTGTGTTATTATTACCTATTTGAGAATTGTTTTTTGTGATTGCTTATTTGAGAGAAATTTTCCTTGACCTTGTTGCCTTCAAGTTAAATATTTCGTTTTCGACTAAGGCTTACAGCAACAGTTAGGCCTAATATTAAATCAATATTATTTATAATAACATAATGACGTATCTTTGACAAATTTCGTTTTGGTTCAATGCAGTCACTATTATGTGTATAAAAGTACTTGCTAACTTGTAAAATTTACTGTTTTTCCCTAATCACGAAAAACTTACAGTGTGTGGCAGTTTGTATGTTTATATTGTGTTTAGTTGCAATCATCGTATATAGAGGAAAAATAAACATATAAACAGTAGGTAACTCAGTTATAAGTTTATATTAACAGACAATGTATCGTATTCACCAACCATTCTTGAGAATACCAAAAATATAGTCTTAAGTCTTGAGCTTGAAAATTAAAATTTCAACCTTAGTTTTCTTGTTAACCATAACATGTAGAATAGTGTTAAAAGTTTATTTGACATTATATTAGACGTCCATGCATGCTGACAAATCTCAAAACATGGTCTTAAAGTGTGTTTTCACAATTCATTCTTAAGCTCAAGTCTAAGAATAATCTTATCAATGGTCGGCGAATACCACCCCTGGTATACTGAATTGATGGAATAAAGCAACATTTATCCAATGTTATTTGATGTTTAAAATACTGCTGAAACCTTAACTTATGCAATCTATCCCAACCAAAGCATGTTCAAATTCTTTCTATCAAAAACCATAATACCACAAAGAGTTTGTCAACTAGTGTGTTGCATTACAACTTTTTTCACAATCGGATTCGGAAAGGATCAATTGAGTTTTGTCAACCAACTATGCCCAGTACATGTCCATGGATTCCAATGGATCATATATACGACCATCTAAACCATGACAGTTTTAAAGCTGTACCAACACATACATTTATTCAATTTAATCACTAGCTTCGACAGAATCATGAAGAAAAACATATGAATATTTAATTTGGCTACTGGCAGTGCTGCTCATGAATGACTGAAACTAACCCTTGTATTTCAAGTAAGAGTTTGAAATGCACGCAACATGAAAGAAAAATAACAAACTTTTATGTACTGTGGCCCTTTTGTTTCGACTCATTTGGCACAAAGTAACACCTCATGCAATTAGCTAATGATTGGTCAACTGCAACCGGCTTATCAGTCCAAAATAAAGTGTTATTTCTGGTGTCAATCAGAATTTTGAAGCAGTCCGATTTTGTAAATGAACAAGTATTTCGAATTCTGTTACACAAGGCGCTATGACATGGTTAATATGGTAATACCATTGTCAGCACGATATTAAGGTTTTATTTACTATTGCACAACAACTACTGTTATGACGAGAGCTTGTGAATACACCATTTGTCTGATATTAATATTGTGTAAGCAAATATGCTTCATTAGTGGTGGTCTATTTTTGTTTACATTAAACAGTGTAATTTGTATGCTTTACAATTTTGTTATTCTTCAAAAAATAATTAAATTTACTCTTGCGCAAAGATCCATACATGTTGTTGAATAAAATGATTTTTTCATAACTCGCCACTTGAAAAGGGATCTTACATGTAAAACAGTTCTTAAAAAATGTGGGTTGTTATATGTTGGTGTAAACCATTGAACAGTCAAAGCATTACAGTTGATCGTCCCGATTCATGTTATTTTAGTAGTCATTAATATGGTGACTTAAGTAAGATATTTACATTTTGTTAGTCGTTTTTGAAATGGATGCCTGATAGCAAAAGGCGTTCGAGCTAACGTATTTTTTATTTTACCGACTCTCTCACGTAAAATGGCGACCAACTTTAGAACTTGGCTGGTAAAGTAAACGTGTCAATTAACATTCTCTCTAGACGTCATACGATGACTGACGAAAACAAATACTATATATGGGTTTCCTTGTCTTGATTATATTTAACACATTTTTCTGAAAGACAAACGCCAAACTGTTTTTCTTTAAACTTTTAAAACAGGATTCTGATGAAGCTGAATGGTTTGTTTAAGGTTGTTCGCGGCGTCACTATCGGACCTTTTTGGCATCTGACGTAAATTATCAAAAATCTGTACATTACACTATGACATATCATCTTTCGATTTAGCTTTTTTAAAAATACAGTTCCGCAGAATCTCGTTACATGTAACAGTGCCCCCTAGCGGTACGTGTTATATTTTTTGACGATGTTCGCCATTTTTGTTCTTTTACAATGGTCAATATTAATTGAAAATTGTATTTAATAACATTATTAAATTGCTTATTTTATTTCCTCTGATAAGATTATAACTTTAATACAGATAAAACGCAATTTGTGTTACCAATACATTTAATCATTACGCCGGAGTTGATTAAAACGCGGGTTTAAAAAACAACAAATGTTGAACATTCACGCTTGATTGCGCAAAAATGCTCTGGTAAAAGTTCTTGAGCTTTACGTATGTTAAACTTTATTCATTTCACTACAATATAATTAAACAAAAAAGAGGGGGCTAGTTTTTTTTCATAAATTCGAATTAAAATTAAAAAATGAAAAAAACTTTAACGCACACGACGTTTGCCTGCTAATTTCGGCGTATTTTACGTAATATATGGCGTTCTCTTGACGTCGTCTGAAATCACTATTCTCCAATCACCTTATAAATGATGTTTGTTGCTGTTTGAATAAAATAGTATTGATATATTTATGTATATATGCTAAGATACATACACTACTAAATTGAGTGTTTTTCATACGTACAGTTGTATTTATGCATTCTAATCTATTAATATTATATTGTAATTTTTAAATAAATGTTGTTGTAAAAGGCCACATTGAAAATATGAAATCAATAGTATCATGTCATAACGTGTTCTATTCTATAAATAAATATACTTATATTTTTATAATTATTATTATTATTATTATTATTATTATTATTATTATGTGTAATACCACAGTTGTGGATGGGACATGACATATAACCGGACTCTGTATTAAATGCGTGGCAAAATCGACTGTCTCGCAAACTGTACTTGCATCCATCTTTTGCGTTTGATACAATTATTAATTAATGAACGCTCAGGTATAACATTTCCAATAAATCAGAGTAATGACCTCCGTTTATATATGTATATAATTAACACAACACTTAGTGCAAGTATCGCATTGTACAAACACAGCATAACCGGACTCATTTGTTGACGAGCAATGTTTATACTATTACAGTTTGCAATTTTGATTGGAGACTAATATTTTAAGATATGTATAGCCAATGATTCCGTGTAACTTATTACCGGCTAATATGTTGATCTACTTCTCGTTCTTTAAGCAATTTCATTGACTGAAAAAATAGATTGTCATGGCATTCAATGTAACATGGAATGTTCTTTTTTAAAAAAATGAGCGGTTTATTGACTGAGAAAGTATAGCAACATCCAAATCAGATTATAAACAGTACAATAGAATCTGTATAACTATGGTGAACTGACAAGGAACTGACAGTGTACTGTAGCAACATGTTTGGTTCTATTTGTTGCCCGTGTGGTTCCGGCTGAGAATATAATCCTTGCCGATCTCTACAGAGGGTAGGAATCATCCGAATGGGTGCCATGTTCATCTTATTATTTTTTGTCATGTTCACTATTGTGGTTAAATTACCAACCCCTGTATGGTTCCAAGGAGCCTTACGAGTGATGGCAAGAATAGGATTACTGTGGCTGATGCTTGTAGGAGGCAACAATTTGAGTAATACGATAATATTTGCTAAAACTCTGCAATTCTGCAGGTATCACTGTTCTGAATTCATTCTGTATATTCTTTTGTTGGTGTATCTTTTTAATCTGTATGTTAATTTGTTTTTTTTTGTACATGTACAGTGAATCAGAAATCTTCCTTCCTGTTGGCGTCGAATAACCTATAATGTGTTGGTACGCCGTAAAATCTCATTCATTCATTAATGGTTCTATGTGTAATGGTGTTAAGATCATTTCAACTACATCCAAACCCCGATGTTATGAACTCTTTCCGTGTTCAACGAAAATTCGTACTCAAACACAATTTTCAGGATTTCGTATAAAACATAAGTTAAAGCGAAAATATTTGACTTGGCCTCAAATTTGAAAGTAGTAAATTGTTGATTAAAGGTGGAACATTCATTCAAGTATTTCACCCCGTTTTTTTTTTTACAATGAATCCATTCAATTCTGAGTTGAGCATGACATCTTGAGTTAAGTATTGAACAAAGTAATATAACCTCAGACCTAGTTATATAATTGATAATTCCAAAATTTGTTAATCCCAGAAACCTAAGGTCGTTAAATCTTTTTCGAAAAAAATCTTATTGATAAAGTTTTGTACAAGACATAAATTGAAAGTTCGTAAGTTTGGTATGGAAGATAGACGAGTTGCCGTGCATTAAGAAACAGATGTTACTTTCTTATCAACCCTTTTTTCAATTTTAAACGTGAAACTTGGAAACATTGGCTCGTTCACAGAAGCGGGAAGCTTTCACAGGACTTAAACGAAATGGAGTTAAAAACTTGCCACATTGTTTTTGGCTTAATTGTCAGTTTCAATTCATGGATTGAGATAAGTTGTAAAGAAATATTACTAGAATTACCAAAGGAAATAGTAATAGTTACAGAACCACCAATGACTGAATTAGACCTACCTATGAACTATGAAGACGACGTTATTGAAGCAGATCTTGATTTGATGAAAAGTCTCTATACCGAACTACTACAAACATACGATACCCGAATCCGTCCAAGATTAGACCAGTCAGATGTCGTCGAGATACAAACTTTATTTGTACCAAAAAGCATAATAGAGTTCGACACAACGGAACAGAAATATTCTATTCTGGGATACTTTCGAATATTCTGGAGGGATGAGCTTTTGATCTGGAACCCGGACGATTATACGGGGACGAATACTGTTAAAATACCAGTAAAAGACATTTGGACTCCCACTGTTACACTAGTTAAGGTAATTTATCAAATTAAAGTATATAACACAGGGACGCAGTCAAACGTTAATTTTACAGGAAACACACTCTCTACTTTGCTAACGGGGTCCGGAGCATGCTCCCACGAGAATATCTTAGCTCCTGATATGCATTTTCTGCGTCTGTATGATTTTCAGATACATTTTAAGCCGTTTAAATCTATAACACAAACTGCATTTTATACATTTAATTTTAACACTATTATCTTGAATACACATTTGTTGCTTTATAGACACTGACATAACAGTACATATCAACTCTTAGTAATTTTGCACTGTACGATAAGTATTTGCTGGGTATTATAAAACATTCATACAGGATTATTATATGTGAAGCGTTACGGTATGCCATATTTTTGCAAGAGTAATTCATATTTTGAGGATAACTTTATTATTTTTACAAAAACACTAATAAACATGTGAACCTCCACAAATTCTACAGAAGGCAAATGCATCCGTTTGCCTCAGTGTGGCTACGGCCCTGTTACAGCAGTTTCCTTATTGTTATTTAATTTATTCACCTTCCCGTTCATGTCCATGTAAACATATTTATTGTATTATTTCCGAATCATTTAAAAATGACCCAATGCGATATCTTGAGGATGATGGCGACCTAAATATAAAAGTAAATGTCTAATAAAAGACATGGTAGTTAAATGACATAACAACAAGAACAACACAATTATAAACACCGCTGTATTGAACATGTATAATAAGATCAATGCATATTCGTTTATATACAGAACAAATGGCTACCGGAGTTTACCTCCATGATAAAGAGCGTTTAGTGGTGAAACTGCCACCAGGTACCTAAATTACCACCCAAAATTAATAACTATTATCTTAACACAGTTGTTACCTTTTTGTTATGAGATTCTAGCGCTAAAAAAGAGTCCTACGTAGTTTGGTTCCCTATATTTTCAAATTTGTCATATACAACAGGTGAAATATTGCTGCAGATCTGTAGAGCAAATGCTGGCATAGCATATGCAGCAATAATATATTTCTAGTGTTAAAAGCTGACTTTTGTTTGATGTATGTATTTAGAGTATTTGAGGACTTCTTTTTTCTTTAAGCACTGTTATTGAAAAAACAAAACAAGTTGGTCAACTCACTAGTTAATGTGCATGTGTATGACCAGATACATTATTGCTATTGAAAATACTTCAAAATCTTTCTATGTAGATCTTTTAGCGTGGAGATCTTAGACCTTATTTTTTATAAAACAAAGAACAAAATTCAACTGTGTGGTGAGATTTAAATGTGTTGCTTGAATCGACATGAATGTTTTTTATTCTACAGACTTTTGACGGTAACGGTATCGTTGGCGATAGCAAAAGTGACATTGCCAAGATATCCGCCGAAGGCAATGTGCAGTGGGTTCCTGAGGGTATTTATAAGTAAGTTCAATTTTCAGTCATCCATCTATTACAAAATAACCATTGAAGCAAATTACTATAGCAGAGATATATAATAAACATTACATCAATGACGATAATATTTCTTTAGTATCATGAACAAGGGGTAGTTTTACTGATTAAACTTTAATATTATGTAATAAATAGAGAATTTTACATAAGTACTGGAACTAATATATAATAAATATTAAATTTAATAAATGAGTTGGCAAAAATATGTTATGCGAGGCTCTGTTGGGCAAACATCATTTTAGCTGAACGAGCTTCATAAATCAAATAACAAACGAACACGAATGTAAGATTGATTTTATCAAATAACTCGCTAACATGAAAATGGTCCATTTACAATTTATTTAAAGATCACCTCTGCGGCCAAAGTTTCTGTCAGTCGTTGTATGACGTAATCATCAAAATTACGTCATTTAACCGTGATAAATCGACATCATCTATACATTCCGGCAAGTCCAAAAGTAGTTCGGGATTTTACATACGAGAGCCGAGTTACACGGAAAACACCGAGCACCGAATCGAAAATGATATTCCACTAGGTTAATATCAAAACTATGTCATTGGTTTATTACACTCCTGCAACGTAAATCATGTGATGAATGGTGTAAAGTAGATATTTCAAAGGTGATGCACTTATGGATATTTACGAATTAAAAGTACCACCAAGGTATACTACTGAAAAAGGTTTTAGATGTTGTCTTACTTTGTCAATAAAATTACCCAGATTTTGAAAAATAGAACATTTCATTTTACATAGAATGTCATGACCGTCAGTGGATATTGACCTACTTCCTCAGACAATGAAAAAGTAGATCAACATCTGAACCGGTAAGAAGTTACATGGAATTTTCTGGTGTAAAAATATCAATATAACTTTTAACCAATACATGGAGTAATCCATTTCTGGTACGTATATTCTAGACACACGTAATGTCAACGGTTTCTATATTTCAGCATTGTTTGTGAAGTGGACATCCAGTACTATCCATTTGACGAACAAACCTGTGTCTTCACATACTATGTTTCTGACGAAACCTTGGACACTATCTCTCTTAACCATGATGTCGATGTCACCTTAAAGGAATTTGTAGAGAACTCTGCCTGGGAACTCATTGGAGTCACAAAACAGAGGCGTACCGAATCGAATAATCACTATATAGATATCAGTTTCGTATTACAAAGGCGATCGAGTTTCACAATCATTACCCTCTTGACTCCTCTCCTCATGCTAGCTTTCCTCAATATTGCCATATTCCTGGTGCCAATTGACTCTGGCGAAAAAGGATCATTTGCCGTCACAATTTTCTTGTCCTATGGCATATTTGTGACGATCGTCAGCGGAACCCTTCCTCACAACTCCCTCCAGGTATCCTATTTCGTTCTGTTCATTATTGCTCTACTAGCCCTCAGCGTCTTGTCCGTGTTTTATGTTGTCGTGCAATCAAAACTCGTTATTCTGTTTGGAAATAAGGAATGTAACGTGAAGTTTCTATGCATAAGAAAGCCGACCAACTTGAATAAATCATCAACTGAAGTTAAAGAACCCGAGTTCACTTGGGGAATGTTCTTTGAGAAACTTGATACTTGGCTGTTCGGTATATTCTTTATTGCAATTGCAACATCTTCCGTTATATTCATGGGTCTGATGATGCGCAGAATACGATCCTAAACGTAAAGAAGCTTCATTTATATCGCCAATATTTTTTTCAGCATAATTTATGCATTTTTTAATATTTAACCTAATAAATTCTGGATATTTTAAAGTATCGACGAATGAAACGGAAAATGCAGACCTGCGTAATAACGAATTTCTTAGAAGTAAGATAAACTACGAATCAAGCGTTACCGTCGAATGGAACCTTATCGTTTGTAGTTCAATGAACGTTCCACCATTTATTGAACAGAAAGTTGTAGGTGATGCGTCTTTAAGGATGTGATGATGTGAAGATACTGTTGATGACTATAGCAATCTAAGACACGTGTTAAATTAAAAGCCTCTAAATATCCCAGCAAAATCCCTAGTTTTGATGATGGACAACATTGTTTTCCGTAGACGTGTATCAAAACATTATTAGAATAAGCAGAAAAATGCCATGTAGAGATCGTACATTTCCAATTTTTAATTTTATTCAATTGTCAGATTAATGTTAATATTCTACAATGTTTTTTTTATATCTTACATTGTATTCTTTGTTTATATATATCATTGTTTAAATACGTAATATATCTTATAGAAGGATGTCTTGGTAGTACAGAAAGCAACCAAAATGTATAAATAGGAGCACTTTGTCAAGTAGTAAAATATCGAACCCATGGCATGGTTGTGGGTTCGATCCTTCCCCTATGGCTGTGTTTGTTGTTCTTGAGCAAAACACTTTTTCCGCATAAACTAAGTATGTACTGGTTCTACCCAGTAAATCTTCGAGCGTGAGTTGTATCGGTTATATTAACTTGTTTCCCAATCGAAACAAAATAAGTAAGTAAAATATATAAGTAACATACTTGGTTTTTACCGAATTCGTTCATGATGGATATTGGTAAATACAGCACCTCTTACACTCGCGTGCATCGGCTTTAGACGTATTCCCGAGCAACACTGAATGAGCTCCACGATTCGAAGGAATCAGAAATAATAACAAAACTCATTTAGTCTATTCCAAAACCTGATATCTCCCGAATCAGGCCTTACTTTACTGTGACATCATTCAAACTTCCAGTTGAAGCAACTGACCAATCATCGTGATCAAATGTGTTTTTCCCAACATTGCTATTTAACGGACCCAATCGGGAGAGCTGGGTCAGTTCTACAGACTAAAACTGACTAAAAGTACGGCGGGCATTTACGACCGCCCTCCGTAACTGTTGTGATAGTCAATAAAGGATCCCTTGCAACCACAGAACGCAACCAGAAGTTAGAAATAGCAGATTCGAGTTTAATTGAACACGTTCATGAACCTTGGTATAATATGATTGAGTCAAGCTTGTTAACAGCATCACTATATTTTATAAATATTACTTTTGTGTTGTGCTGTGATATTTTGTTGTTCTGTGATTCATTGCGTCATGTGTTTACCTATTATATTTCTGTGGTTATTGTTTGTATTGTACGTGTGCTTTGCATGGACGAACTCAAATACATTATACGATATAATTGTTACAGAAGTGAACACAATTAAAGTCCCGTTATTGAATGAAGGTATGCAAGTAATTAAATATAAACAACACATCATACAAACAGAATTTAGAATTTACACAAAAAACAACATGCGTGTGAATCAGGTACTCGTAATACTGGTGCAACATAATAACATGTTCCCATCTCAGAAATCGACTCCTGTCATTACAACTGTTCCCTCGAAACTTGTAGAATAATTGCCAAATATTTTTAATAAGTATAAGAATTTCGTAAATGTTTTCATGCTGCTAATGGTATATTTCCTATTAGTTATTCATTCCCGATTGTATATGAGAATAGAATACTAAACTACTTGAAGAATCTTAGTGTCAACAAGGCAACTGGATACGATGGCATCCCCTCTAGGTTTGTTAGAGAAAGTGCTTGTTATAGCTTGTCAAGTCATCTATAATGTAAGTTCACGAGGATCTTAAGACAGCCAGAAAGGAGACTTTGTACAAACTAGAAATAGCTTTGTTTCAATTATGTTATTATGCATTGCTGTGTAATGAATGTATGTATGTGTAATATGTTGATAACAAATAAATATTGTTTAAACCGAGGCAGTACTTCTTTGTACAAGAAAAATGATAAGACTGGAGTTGGTAATTATCGCTCTGTGTCAATTCTTAGCATTTTAGCTAAAATGTTTGAAAGGATCATCTATGATCAAATTGAATGTTACTTGAATAAAACATTTATTTACATTCATTTCATTATTTACATTATTTTCAATCTGGTTTTAGACGTGTTTTCTTTCCTTAGATACTTGCCTGATTTCATTCGATTCCATGTGGATAAAGGCAACATGCTAGGAATGGTGTTACTTGACTTACAGAAGGCCTTAGACACTGTCGATCTTCTTGAAGACATTGGTGATAACTCACATTCTGTCAGATGGTTTAGATCATATCTATCCATTATCCATCAACTGGTTGATATTTCGTGTACTCATTCTAACCTATCTTATCTGAGGTCGCTTTAATTTTTAATTTATATTAATGATATGTATGTCGTTGTAAAAACAAACTTCTTTCATATGTTGATGATTCCGAAATCCTGAATACTGGGAAATACAAATCACAAATTCTAACTACCTCATCTAAAGAGTTTGAACATGTTAACGAATGATTCGTTGACAAAAAACTTTAATTGCATCTAAGGGATAGAGAATCAATTCGCTTTGGATCTAAACCTATATTAATTAACGGAAACAGGGCTCTTCGACAATTCAGAAAGACCTGCTTTTCGGGTGTCAGTGGGATTAAAATCTGACTGCCCCACATGTACAAAGCAAATCTGAGCTCACGATAGTCATAAAAGGTGATACTGTCTATTTTGGGTTTGCCTGTACACATTTATTGATAATCAACATTTTTAATTGTATGTGGTGAGACCTTAATACTTATACAAACAACTCAAAATGTCATACCACTGTTCTAAAAAGTCAATATATAAGCCGCAAGAAAGCCAACATTGTGGCATGTGCGTGAACTATTTATCCTGAGGAGAGCACGCAGTCAATAAGTGTAGGTTAATTCGGGCCCTATTTTCAACCTTCTGGAACTATTTCTGCAGCAACCATTAATTTATACCTCTGTCCACAAGAGGCGGAAAGTGTCGATCCGGATCAGCCTGCGTGAACAGATTACACACAGTTTACTTAATGAACGACTCATAATTATCAACTGTTATCAAAAGACCCAAATGCAAAGGAGCAACAATAAACTGATGGCTATGTGAAAAAAAATGTCTCTCTTTCTTGATAATTGTTCATCACATTGACTGCTTGTCAGATCCGCGATCCGCATATCTTCAGGTCAATGCATGTGGCACTTTTGATAAGCATATCCCAAATGCGTTTACAAAGAATGATGGTCTGGAGGGCTATTCGCCTATACATCGAGGACAAGAACAAAGTGGTCAATGGTATTTTGGATGAAAACCTATTTCCCATATGTTGGATTGTTGGACAGTGTCTTACCACTCTTGACCACATGGTGGATTATCGGACAGTATCGTACGACTCTTGACCATGTGTTAAATACACGTCGTCTGTGATATTTTTAAGAGTGGTAAATACAAAGATTCCTCACTGCCCAAGGCATGCATAATGTTTTTCTTCACCCTCGCACCTTGCACGTAGCATTTTGGCTAGAAAGAACAGAATATTATTCTTTAACCACTTCACAGCATTGGCAGGATCGTTACTTCTCCCGGGGCTGCACCACTTGCTTGATTAGACGATTATTTTCTAAGATGATTATGATCCAAGTCGATTATGTTTTAAGATAATTACGCAGATTTGTTGATTCTTTGTCTGTTGATTATTGCAGGTTGCTGGTTATATGATGATTATTTAGCGAGTCTGCTCCCATTTACAATATATTTCATCCCCTCCATATAACATTTTCCTTTTTCTCTGACCTTTCTGATTTTATATGATCGTTTCCATATTTTGCTCGCGCTTTCCTTCTCTGTGAGTGACCTATCTTGGTTTATATAGAAGAACGCTTACTCCCTCATTAAAAACAAACATTTGTACCAAAAGTGGCATCGTAGTTTTTCTTCTATATCTTTTTTAGACACTTTCAACTCTCATAGACACCTGTTCCCTTTTAACATATAACTATAAAAACGTGCCGAAATCATTTCTAAATTCTCTTCGTGGCCTTCGTTCTCTGTTACTAGCGGGGGTGAAATGTCTAGTTTAACAGGAGGAAAATGCTACCATAATCGAGATCAATTCCTCGACAGACATCACTTGATTCTTGTTATTCCTGAATATTTCTGTATACACATGTGAATGCTGCCGTATCTGTAAGAGAATATTCTGGCGGGCATATTCAAATTTACACTGCATTGCCTTGTCATAACGGCGAGGGAAAAGCGAGGTTTGATGTACCTGTAAGCTGGGATTAAGTTTTGCACTGGTGGTTTTTGCTACTGACCGTTCCATAAAGATGGCAACTGTTTTATCATGTCAATGCATTCATTTCTGTTGATTAACTGCCTTTATCACGTCTTTGCAAATTAAACAGGCACATGACGTCATTATGTATACTTCATGACGTCGTAATATATACTTATACATTTTGACCTGGACGGAACTGCTTTTAACCTTACTTAAGATTAATAAAACTGAACTAGAAATATTGACATGATAAATAGAATACCATGTAAACGTCTAATATTATCAACTTCATCAGCCTCAGCACGTAAAAATCAAGGACGAGGATCTACCGAGTCCTCGTTTTTCTCTAAGCCTCATCTAATAAAGTTGATAATATCAGACACTAACATGGTATTCCCTATATCACTTCCTATTTATCCATGTATTGTACACTAACATGGTATTCCCTATATCACTTCCTATTTATCCACGTATTGTACACTAACATGGTATCCCCTATATCACTTCCTATTTATCCACGTATTGTACACGAACATGATATTCCCTATATCACTTCCTATTCCCTATATCACTTCCTACTTATGTATGTATTGTACACTTACATGGTGTTCCCTATATCACATCCTACTTATGTATGTATTGTACACTTACATGGTGTTCCCTATATCACTTCCTACTTATGTATGTATTGAACACTAACATGGTGTTCCCTATATCACTTCCTATTTATGTATGTATTGTACACTTACATCGTATTCCCTATATCACTTCCTATTTATGTATGTATTGTACACTTACATGGTATTCCCTATATCACTTCTTATTTATGTATGTATTGTACACTTACATGGTATTCCCTATATCACTTCCTATTTATGTATGTATTGTACACTTACATCGTGTTCCCTATATCACTTCCTATTTATGTATGTATTGTACACTTACATGGTATTCCCTATATCACTTCTTATTTATGTATGTATTGTACACTTACATGGTATTCCCTATATCACTTCTTATTTATGTATGTATTGTACTTATCATAATTAGTCCTTATAGAAATTTTGTTCACGCTGGATTGATAACTCTGTCCTTTAAATGCTACGTCTCCTGTTGGTTATATGATTGTTTTGTAAGCACCGGATTCGCAATCGATGTAAAAAAATAGTTTAAAACTAAGCGGTGCATTTTGATAAACACAGCTATAATGGGAGTTAATTAAAATGAACTGTTATTATTGTGCTTAGAATGTGGGGTGGAGACACTTTAAGAATTGAACGATGGATATATTGTGGAAATCTAATAAATGTTACTTCATTTCATCAATACATGTATTGGTTATATTTAGTATTAACTTAATATATATATATATATCTTTGATTGTGAAACAAGTTATTACAACTCATAATAATTACAATCGAGTTCTTCCTGGGTAGAACACATACAGATTTTTTGCGGAAAAGCTGTTTTATTCAAGACATAACATATAGATGTGGGGGAGGATCGAGCCCAAGACCCTCAAATCCTATGTTCATGCTTAATTGGACTCAACGATTAAGCCTATGTCGTATAATGTTTCAGGTTATATCTGTGCAAATGCCATTGAAACCATGCATAATACATATTGTATAATTCACAGAAACAGTGCATAATACATATTTTAGAAGTCACAGAAACCGTGCATTATACATATTGTAAAGTCACAGAAACCATGCATAATACATATTGTAGAAGTCACAGAAACCGTGCATTATACATATTGTAAAAGTCACAGAAACCGTGCATAATGCATATTGTAGAAGTCACAGAAACCGTGCATTATACATATTGTAAAAGTCACAGAAACCGTGCATAATACATATTGTAGAAGTCACAGAAGCCGTACATAATGCATATTGTAGAAGTAATAGAAACCGTGCATAATACATATTGTAGAAGTCACATCGGCGTAAATAATTCATTCTATGAATAACGATTTTGATCTTGGTGAAGTTGACGGCAACATTTAGTAACTCGTTTCACAAATCGTATCAAATCCCGGGATAAAATATTACATATGCCTGATTTTTAAATTAATGCTTTGAAATGCTTAAATTCTTAAAACAAACCTGTTTTTATATCACTGGGCACTTGTTTCAAGAATTTACTTTTCAAATACAGATTTGGTTTTGTATAGATTGCTCAGGATGTTAGGGATATACAATATTTATATTTCTAGCTTTAAACAAGGATTTTATCGACAAACATTGCATAAACATGTATTCTTCATGTCATATATGATAAGTTTTATATCTTATAACATAACGCATTAAATGCAGAACGATAACAGAATATTGAAATGCCTTTTATGTGCTATTGTCCTTTTCGCTGCTTCAGTCATAGATTACGGTTTGAGACTTGGTAACACTGTAACATCTCTAAAATATGAATACCACGTTTTCCATCATCTGCACTAGTGGTATTCATCTGGGATGGTCTTGTTCAATGTCATGTTGGCCTGTAGCTCTCCTGATTGGATCCGCTAATAGCATTGTTAGGAAAGTCACATTTAAGCACGTTGATTGGTCTGTTGTTTCAACTGAAATTTTGAATGACGTTACAGTTTAGTAAGCGTTCCATTGATATGAATTGTGGGGCAGGCATAGAACTCCCTGGTTTTCTATTGGTAGTTATATAACTGATTCGGGAAATATCAGGTTCTGGCTGTTGACAATTGATGGCACAAAAACTGATACAATATGAATACTATCTGTTGAACTATACAGGTACATATGCTTAGTATTTTTTCAAATTTTTAAATATCCTTCATAATAGCAGAACGTTCATACATTGTAAACATGCATTATTCTTGTTACTATTCTTATCAATGTTTGTAAATGGATTTCTGTGTATTATGGGCAGGTAAACTTAGTTTAAAAAATAAAGGAATTTTGACTGGACTTGACTGATTTAACGAAATAAATTTTGACACTTAGACTGACCAATATCAATCAGCTAAATAACATTTTTCTTACAGTGAGCGATTGGCAGTAACATTATTGTTTTGACATAGTTTGATTCAATAAAGTAATATGTTCGTGATAGTGTATAACTGTTTTATTTATCTTAATTTCATTTCACAGTGTGTTTGTTTTTGTGGTTAAATCATATCTAACCAGATGTGTGCTTATGGACATTTTCAAAGAATAGGTGACCGCTACTACTAACGTGTGTAAGTTTGCGGAAGATCACAAGGTCGCTATATAAAGATGCATTTAGTGTTTCACTAACATCATTATAAAACTTCGAATGCATTTTAATATAATCAATATTCCTTTTAGAAACTCACAGTATCTTTGTTTCATTGAAACCTGTTGATGCTATCATATTTTTTGTTTGAAAACTACTCAATAACTCAATATATATATGAGTAACGGAGAACATGGCCCAGTGGTAGTGAATCGAACCAAAGAGCGGAGAGTCGTCGGTTTAATCCATTCCGCAGATATATGAGTGAGTAAGACAACTTTTCCACAGGCGACAGTATCGGTGTTTGGATTTTCCCCTTAACCGGTTAAGAAAAAAAAAACGTTTAAAAAAATGGCCAAAAAGCAAAAAAATAAATTTTTTTTAACCCCCACCCCCATATTTTTTATAGCCCCTACCCTAGCCCTTACCCATAAACCTAAAAAAAAAACAAGGGAAAAAAAAGAAAAAATATTTCACCGATCAAATTTAGAGATTTATCCACGAACCAGGGCTGGTTAACACTATAAATGGTTGTAGTTTCCGAAACCGAAAACAAAAATCAACTCCTTTTCGAAATGCATGCAAAAATACAATATTTATCGCAGGTCGGAAAAGATGTGGAACACAGAAAATGCCAATATAAACGCGATTTATCAATAATTCTCCAAGAGTGCCGGTATCCACACGTTGCAAACAAAACTTAAGTGTAAATGGAACTTATTTAACATGTTTACCTGTCTCAAATTGCTGTATCCAAAGAACTATGTTCGTTTTTCCCGTTTTTATTCAAAATATAGAAACGGAACTCACTCTCCATTAACCTGACGCCAAATGAATTATGAACGCAGCAGTCTGATTGGTCGGTGGAACTTCAATGATGATTTTTTTTTCGTTTTTTTTAGCTTTATGGGTTAGGGTAAGGGCTATAAAAAAGGTGTTTTTGTTCTTAATCGGTCAGTTGGGTAATTCAAACACCAATACTGTCGCCTGTGACCTTTTCCGCATATGCTTAGTACTGACTTTATCCTGTAGGATTTTTTTACGTCATTTGTCTTAGCTGTAATGGCTCGTCTCACAACCGAAGTGAAATTAATACGCTTAAACGTAATCAAACGAGTTAATTGGTGCAACTTCAACAGCTCAGTATCAATTCCATTGATTGTCTAAGACAATTTCAAGATAAATAGACCAACTCACACAATTATAATCAATATTATCGCTACGACTCTTGTAGAACCATACAATATACAAACCGTGGACTACTCTAACGAACGGGATCAATAGTTAGCGGAAAGGACCGATAACTTATATAAGGAATATCATTATATTAAGCTATGTCATTGCCAGCATGATACGTATAAACTTATTGTGTTATAATCAATATTGATTAATTATTTTAATTATTTGTTAAATAAGATGAGTGCTTGTCAACACAACTCGTGTCAGATATTGACAAAGTACTTAGGATCACACTTTAAGAGGGGCTTCCTTTGTTTTGTTTTATTATGTTGATCCTTCGTGGTTAATTAAAAACATTTTTTTTAAATATTTAGCCCATCTTTTATACAGAAATTATATTTGGTTGTTGGATATAATTAATTAATTATTCATGTTCAATATGTTTTCTGCACGACAGGGTTCCTTGGTAAGTAGTTTATTCGTGTTAGATATATCGTAATTAAATAAGGGCTGTTTCATGTTGAGGTTACATACACATGATGTTATAAAAATTAAAAAGAGAAAAGTATTGTTTCATTTTTTATATTTATTTATATGACTGGCGCAGGTGATAATATTTTTAAACTATGAATTCGAATTTTGATTGGCTTATCAATAGTAAGATATGCATATTTTCTATTTTCCCCGATAAAATAAAACAAAATTAGGCGGAGGTCAGGGTATTATATTGTTATCTATGATCAATACAAAATGTATGTACACAAGGAGGTAAATATTAAACTCAGTGATATAAGGTAAAATTGCATTACAATCTGACTCATTTATCAACGACATAGGGTTACATTTACAGTTATTTCTTTGATATAGTAACTTTTGTGGCATGCAGTTTTAAAAAAAATTCTATAAGTAATTCTTGTTCAAGAGTAAAGTACCTAGCTTCCACCCGATGTCACTGTGGAGAGAACCGATGCAGGACTCACACTTGTATTTTAAAATATGTCACAGAACAAACAGTACATACCTTGGATTCCTAGTTACTCATACATTGTACTTCCTGGGTTTGGGCATCTGACAATGTTTTTTTTCGCCGTACTTTAACAAAATGTTTGGTTCTATGTACCATGGTGTTAAGCTCATTTCATCAATATTTAATTAAATCATTATGTTATTATCTATCTTAGACAATGAACATTTAACTATCTAAAATGGTTTTGCCATGTTTAACTAGCATGCATCTAAAACAGGCCATAATTTTTTTTCTTCCAGAGTTCAATTTCTAATTATTATAGGGAGCCTTTACGAGCATATGGATACATTCTCTCAACACCACTGCTAACACAAAGTGAACCAATCCAAGAACTACTCACCAGACACCATAAACAAGCGAGGAAGCCGCTTGTAAGATTTCGAAATAGTTTTAGTATAACCTGACCGAGGTATTTCCTATATTCTGTCATATGCAAGGTTGCCGCACTTATAATTAAAAAAAAACTAATGTAACAATAGATAGACCATTGGAATCAAAGGTGAAAGCAAAATGTAAATACACTTTAAAAGTTTTAAAAAAAATTATAAGGAATAATTATTGTAAGAAAGATCTTGAATATATTGAAACATGTTAGCCATTGGTAACGTATCGAACCAAGGTTCGGAGCGTGGTGGGTTGACCGTCCAACACATCTATGTGTGGTATCCTACAGCAAGACAATTTATCAACATAAGCTTACTGGAAGACATTATTTGTATTATTTGTAATAATTTGTTTCACAATCGAAATGAACTAAATATTAAGAGAAGCAAGATTATGTTGGTTAAAAATAAACTTATCTTTACTTGTTTGTTTGCTAATCAATGTTTTCAGACACAGGCGAAACTTTATGATCAGCCCTTTTCCATACTTAAATATTCATACGAAAAAAGCAAATTCACACCTTTTCCATACTTAAATATGATATGAAAAACAAATTTACAGAAAGACTTGACATATGGTACGAAATGGAGATGTTAATAAACTCAATGTGTTTAGCTTTACTTGTTAATTTTAATTCTTGGATGGATATAAGTTGCGAACCACCACCAAAACCAAAACCAACACAAAAGATTTTTACAGTAACCACCCCCGATGATTATTACAGAGCTGAGGAGTCCATAGCTTACGTCTATGAAGAAGATGTTTCTGAAGCAGATCTTGACTTGATGAAACAACTCTATACCGAACTACTACAAACATACGATACTCGCATTCGTCCACGATTAGACCAGTCAGATGTCGTCGAGATACGAACTTTATTTGTACCAAACAGCATAATAGAGTTCGACACAACGGAACAGAAATATTCGATTCTGGGATACTTTCGAATCTTCTGGCAGGATGAACTTTTAATGTGGAACCCGGAAGATTATACGGGGACGAACACAGTCAAGATACCAGTAAAGGACATTTGGACTCCCACTGTTACACTAGTCAAGGTGATATATCATAGTATAGTTAGTAAGGTTTTGCCTATGTTTCACTGAATGTATTCACGTGCAAAGTATTTGCACTTGTTGTAGTCGCTATACATAAAAATATATATAAAAAAGTTTCTTCCGTAAGCCTTCTATTTCACAAGAAACATATGAAATTTTATTGTCACTTTCAAGATTATTTCATTATCTTACGCGAATGAACGAGTTGATATACCCACTTGTTTTATATAATTGGTGATTTGAATAAAAATACTGTTTTTTTATACAGTGTAGCGGCATAACCAGTATTTTTCTACTCTTTGAATTCAATAAATAACGGCTATCATCGTAACTATATGGATCATGTCTGGTGCAACATACCGTTGTATATCGTCAGAAACATGTAGTTTAACTCGCTTTAAGCGTTATATTTGAATTCAAGACCTGATTCGTGGAAT
The DNA here is from genome assembly GCA_029582155.1 of Panopea generosa. Classification (NCBI taxonomy): domain Eukaryota; kingdom Metazoa; phylum Mollusca; class Bivalvia; order Adapedonta; family Hiatellidae; genus Panopea; species Panopea generosa. The sequence continues at coordinate 58,889,601 of CM055906.1, read as the reverse complement.
AATGTAAATGGTTTAGATTACAATTCCAGTTATCATCCGTAAACGTTTGGAAATTTTCGGTCATTTTTTCGATTAAACCCGAGCAGGTTAGTTTAAACTTAGATCTTGTGGAATTCCTACATGGCGTAACTGTTAAAACTATGAGTTATGATCCGGGCTATCCGGATTCAAATCCCGTGTCATGTATTTTTTGTTAATTTCCCTAGCTAATCACTAGTTTTATTTCCCACAGTGCTTCATAAACGGCTTCTCATATCCAAAATAAAATATTTCAACAAAATTAAAAAAATATATTTGTCCATAAATGCATTTATATCTTTGCACATATCTAGCGCCGTTCTAATACTGAATGGTGGGAATTGACTGACATACTGTATAAACGGTTGAATCGGTTTTACGAAAATTTCCGTCAGCGGAACAGCTAATTTGCGTATTAAAATAACTGATCAGTAAACTGAGATTTAAAACAGCATTTATTCACGTTTAAGAGAGGTTTTGACCGCTATGAATGCATGGAAGGTCATAAAAATTCGAAAATATAGTTGTCATTCATAAAAAAATTGCTTTTTTCGTTATAAAAGCAATATCTTCAAATATAGGGTTACGTAAACTGTAATTGTGAAATTTGCGACTGTTTATGAAGTTTTTACTGGTTTGCAGTCATTGAAGTGATTTTAGATAGAGATACAATAGAAACATTCGGTGGCAGAAGGGATATCCTATCATTCCAAGGCCAATCAGTGTCAAAAGGGGGTTATATTCAGTAGGAACAGAGGTCAATCCCCACCAAGAGACGGCAAGTGAGCAGTAGAGTTTAGCTGAATGGTCAGTGACAAAACCGCCACTGGAAAGCTTAATTTACCATTGAAAGTAAAAACAAGTTAATGTACGTCATATGTTTATGTTATTTTTGCAGGCCTTTGATGGTAACGGTATTATTGGCAGTAAAAGTGATATTGCAAAGATATCCTCCGATGGCGATGTACAATGGGTTCCTGAGAATATTTATAGGTAAACAGAATATTTAATATTATTTTACCATAAGTCAGTGATATAACCTTAAGGACATGATAACTCATTTTGTCCACCTCAAATTAAATAATAGAATAGCTACAATGTAGTTAACAGCAATATTTCTTTTAAATATACAGTCAAACCTGTTTTAATCAGCCAGTCAAGGGGAGAAAAAAAAGTGGGATTTTAGGAAAGGTTGTTTAATACAGGTTAATTTGCTCTGAAAGCTTTAAGATAACAAATGACAAATGTGGCTTCTTAAGACAAATGGAGGGTTTGTTTATACAGGATTGATTGTATATAATTCTGATAAAACTTTAGCAATATTGTAGTCCATCACTTGTTATTAAATTGATTTAAAAATGGGGGTTTGACATTAAAGCAATTTAGAATGTGAATTATATTACTTTTGACGACACAAGATTTCGAAGATCCATACTTTCCAATGTTTGCATTTAGTGTAACAACAGTTGAGTTTCACGAAAATCTATGTGAGACGCAGATATGCTGAATGCGTGTCAGCAAGGATGAAAAGAAGATGGACTTGAACAATATATAATTTTCGCCATGTTGCCATGGTAAAATATTGTTTTAGAAATAATTACATATATATTAAGGAAATTTATCAAATGAACGAGTAAAAAGTTCAAGCATATTGCGGAATGTATTATTATTTATGATATAGTTAACGTGAATGCTTTTGTACACATAATCGTTTATAGATATTTTATCTTCTATTCAGATACGATATGTTCAGCTACGTTACTTTAAAAAAATTATATAAAAAATAAAAAATATATATAAAGCATTAGGGCAGTTTTTTAGAGTATGTGTTTTTCAAACATTTAGGGTAAATCATGCGGTACTAGGCTGAAACTGTCTGGAACGAGTATCATCAGATTAAAAAAAAGTTAAGGACAACAAAATAGTAAAACCGCTAGAAGAAACGCCAGAATAGCTACATAACACTGGCAATGATTTCTATATTTCAGCATTGTTTGTGAAGTGGACATCCAGTACTATCCATTTGACGAACAAACCTGCGTCTTCACATACTATGTATCTGACGAAACATTGGACACCATATCTCTTAACCATGACGCCGATGTCAACTTAAAGGAATTCGTAGAGAACTCTGCTTGGAAACTTGTTGAAGTCACAAAACAGAGGCGGACCGAATGGAACACTCATTTTATAGATATCAATTTCGTATTGCAAAGGCGATCGAGTTTCACAATCTTTACCCTCTTGACTCCTCTCCTCATGTTAGCCTTCCTCAATATTGGCATATTCCTGGTGCCAATTGACTCTGGCGAAAAGGGGTCATTTGCTGTCACGATTTTCTTGTCCTATGGCATATTTGTGACGATCGTCAGCGGCACCCTTCCCCACAACTCCCTCCAGGTCTCTTATTTCGTTCTTTTCATCGTTGCTCTACTAGCCCTCAGCGTCTTGTCCGTGTTTTATGTTGTCATGCAATCAAAACTCGTTATTCTGTTTGGAAATAAGGAATGTAACGTGAAGTTCTTATGCATAAGAAAGCTGACCGACTTGAATAAATCATCAACAGAGGTAAACGATCCTGAGTTCACTTGGGGAATGTTCTTTGAGAAACTTGATACTTGGCTGTTCGGTATATTCTTTATTGCAATTGCAACATCTACCGTCATATTCATGGCTCTGATGATGCGTAAAATAAAATTGTCTTAATTTAAAGATTTGAAAACGTTTTAGTGTGTAAATGAGAGAGAGAGAGAGAGAGAGAGAGAGAGAGAGAGAGAGAGAGAGAGAGAGAGAGAGAGAGAGAGTTGGGGGGGGGGGGGGGGGTGAAAGAGAGAGAGCACTAAAGTTATATTGTTATTATGGAGTTGTAAAGCAGTAAATAATTCATTTATATGTTCTATAGTTTAATGTTGGTATATGGGGAAACGTATTAACTGCAAAGCATATGCAATGGATTGTTTAAATATAAAAGTTAACTATACTATTATCGGTTACATACACAATTATATTTGTGTCAAATATGATATTATGTTATCAACTACACGCTAGTTTTGACAATTTAAGCAAACACTTTTTAAGAAATAAATTTATTATAAATGGTAAAATATTGTGCAAAAAAGCATGTATCTGTAGTGTTGTAGACTACTATCTACATATTATCTTTATAATATCTACATACTATCAATATACTATCTACATACTATCTATATACTATCTACATACTATCTTTATACTACCTACATATTATCTTTATAATATCTACATACTATCTATATACTATCTACATACTATCTATATACTATCTACATACTATCTATATACTATCTACATATTATCTTTATAATATCTACATACTATTTATATACTATCTACCCACTTATCTTTATAATATCTCCATACTATCTATATACTATCAACATATTATCTATATAATATCTCCATACTATCTTTATAATATCTACATACTATCTATATACTTTCTACATATTATCTTTATAATATCTACATACTATCTATATACTATCTACATATTATCTTTATAATATATACATACTATCTGTATACTTATTACATACTATCTATATACTATCTACATATTATCTTTATAATATCTACATACTATCTATATGCTATCTACATAATATCTATATAATATCTCCATACTATCTTTATAATATCTACATACTATATATATACTTTCTACATATTATCTTTATAATATCTACATACTATCTATATACTATCTACTTATTATCTTTATAATATGTACATACTATCTATATACTAATTACATACTATCTATATACTATCTACATATTATTTTTATAATACTTACATAATATCTATATACTATCTACATACTATCTATATACTATCTATATACTATCTACATACTATCTATATACTATCTACATATTATCTTTATAATATCTACATAGTATCTATATACTACCTACATACTAACTATATACTATCTACATACTATCAATATACAATCTACATACTAACTATATACTGATGTAAATCGACCTGAAGATTGTGATGCTGTATGAGGATTCAGGAATTGAAGTAAGTTTGTCGAATGCCAAATATAAATTTAAGATGTCTTTTTTTTTGCGGGGGGGGGGGGGGAGATGGGGGAGAGGTGAGTGGGGGGGGGGGGGGGGGTGAGTGTGTGTGTGTGTGGGGGGGGGGGAGACTTACAATTCGATGCGGACCTCAATAACTTGTTGACATTGAGTAAAATCACAAGTCGGGGTACAATTAAGCGCTTTTCACGATGTTCTCAGAAGAAGAAAAAACAACACATTTTAATATAATTATGCCTTCACTCAGTCATGACATAATTTTGTGGGTTAGGACGCACTCAGCGTTTTATGTACATTATATATAAGCATACGAGGTATAATTTTAAGTACGAGTTTCCAGGCAATAATTATATACTTTATCGACATGTATTGCAACTTCTCACAATATAGGACTTATAATCTGAAAATGATCTACTGTTTGTCTGTTGTACATACATTTTCACGTTTCTTTTTTATTATTAAGAATTGCAACAATGGGTAATATGAACATGTAAAACATTTGTGTATAAAATAAGAAATACTGTAAACAGTAAAGAGGGAGCAGAAGATAAGAGACAGCAGTTAGGACAAAGAGGAGACAAGACATTGAACATGTTAATGTCAATAATTCAGTCGTAGTTTGTCACATTCATCAGGACGTTGTCCAAGTTTATCTCTTGCAATCACTGTGATTCCTTCAAGGTTGTTTTAAATATTTTATAAAATTAACAAAGGATGTGAACAAATGTGAACTGTTTATTGCACTTGTGTTTGTAAATGAAATATTTAGCATAAAGCAATATAGAATTTAACAAATCTGAATAACTACTCCATGCAGTATATGCAAAAATGATTACATATAATTTAGTTTTATCTTTAACTACTTTTTATTAAGATATACCAAAATGCCTCAAACCGTTGACATTCTCAATATCGATGTCTGTTAATCTTAATTTCATGGAACAAATGTTACATATGTTTCACTTATACAGGAATTTGTTATCATAATTCACATTATATGTTTTTAATGAAAAACTGCGTATTGTCTGTCTATTAAAGATCTAAAAGGTACGGTGTGTACAACTTTCTAGTTAATGTTCGTAACTTCATTTGATATTGAGCTTGATTATGATATTGTTTTGTATTTTTTATTCTTTAATTGCTTATTGTGTATAATCTGATTTGGATCCTTCAGATTATGGTTAAAGCCTTTAACTGTTTACAATATAAATATGTTAAAGATTCACGGAGGAAAGCATTCTCAGCATTCTCCATATAACGAATTATTGCAGCTGGACCTTGTTTTTCAATCCTTCTGAAGTATTGTCATTCCAGTCTGGCCAATACTCGTATTTTATTCTTTTAACATATACCTGCAGGTTTGTTAGTGAGGCTGCAAGAACAATTATAATCGTTAACAGCAAAACAACAGTATTATCTGAAAACGAATACGAAAAGTGTATTCAGCATAAGACATAAATACAATGTTTTACGCCTGCACATACATGTATCAATACACATTTTTTTATATATATACGAAAAGATAGGTAAGCAAAATAAAATACATCGTTTTACAGAGATTATTTACATGTTTTGATTTTTTATTTGATATATGTGAATTGTTAGATCATCTTTATGAAACAGAATGAATGTAACACATTCATATATTTATTTTCGAGCAACACTCATATATTCTGTTTAAGATAAAAGCAATTGTTAATTGGCCAGAACATTTACAAAACTGTTCAATAAATATATCATATTAAGATGTTTAATATTTCTAAGAGCTGACTAAACTTACCGATGTGTTTTGATGATTTCAAACTGGGAGGCATGTGGTACATGAACTGGGAGGCACGTGGTACATGAACTGGGAGGCACGTGGTACATGAACTGAGCCAGTTGACCAAACAGAGCACAGTCGCATGTGGTTGGTTTACTACCGCCCATAAAATACTTCTTGTCGCCTGAAACGAAGCACGTTCATCATAGGTTTGAGTAATTATGGCGTTAACTGATGAATATTACTGTTTTTGTTGTTGTTGTTGTTGTTGTTGTTGTTGTTGTTGTTGTTGTTTGAAGTGGTGATAAGTTCTGAAACAATAATAAGTCATTGAGTGACTTAACACATCAAACCAAAGTTTAATATATAAAATATAAGAAAGATACATTTGCCGTGTGTAAAACATGTCGGTATGACTCTAGGATCAAAGAATGACCTCCTTTTTCGACGAGTAAGTTCCATGCCTTATTATCATTGTCTGGCGGATACACATGATGACATTAAGTGAACGTGTTTATATATCATCATTAATAGACATAGTTCGAGAACGTATTTACGGTTTTGTAATTCATGGCTCTGTAGAAAAATGAACATAATTGTTATAATTTGCTGTCAAAACAAATAATTAAAAGTGACATTCCGTAGCTCTGTGTTGTTTTATTTATCATAATTAGAAAAAAAGATATATACTTATCTGTATTATACCTGGAGAGGTATTCAGACCGCTGTATTTGCTTTAGCTGCGTTTCGCTTTTGATATTAACTTATGGTAAGCTTATGTTCAAACGACAGTTCTTATTTCATTTTGATAGTATCGTTTGCTTTTGGCTTTTTCTTATTTTTGTACATTCAGGAACGGTACCCACAAACCGTTCATAAGAATATTCTTAAACATGAATGAATTTTGAAAAACACACTTAGAAACTATTAATATGAGACCAAAATTTGCAAGCATGTAGTGGTCATTATATATAGTCAAATGAACTCGCACAAATAGTATATATGTCATGATAAACCAGATATCATAGGTTGAAATATGAATTTTCAAGCTCAAATCTAAAAATATTCTCAAGGTAAAGACGACCCCAGACCTTTAAAATATAAAACCTATCATTTACCATACAACGTTTGAGCCCAGACCAGTTTGTACCGAACCCTACCTACCGACCCACCATACAAAGTTATAACCAAGACAAGTTTGAACCAAACCCTGCCTACCAAAGCACCAACCGTGTTATAACCGACACCAGTTCGTACTTAACCCTACAGACAAATCCACACAACCAAGCTATAACCCAGTCATTTTGTACAAAATCCTTACCTACCAACCCACCCAGACCAGTTTGTACTTAACCCTGCCTACCAACCCAGCCAACCACGTTATAACCCAGACCAGTTTGTACCAAACCCTGCCTTCCAACCAAGTTATAAACTAGTTCAGCATGTATATGTATATTTGTCCATCACCATTCTGCAAATCCCTGACCATCCCACCTTAACCAGTTATAAACTAGCACAGCATCTATACTCAGCAAAAAAAGAAACTTTACTCTCCATAAATTGGCTATTTCCAAAATTCTTTTCAAAACACTGCAATGACATTGAAATTGATATGGTTGCGTCAACTGATCATTTTTAACAAATCTGTATTTTCTTTGAACATTTTAAATGTAGTTTTGTACCTGTAAATTAACGATAAATAGGACAAAAGTCATAATAAAAAATAATGTTTTGTAACTGAAACCAAAGTATGTTTTCTTAGCTCACCAGAGCCGAAGGCTTAAGGTGAGCTATTGTGATCCCCCTTCGTATGCCGTGTGTCCCTCTGTACATGCCGACACTACTTTAAGGAGTGCGATTGTTAAGGGTAAGGACGGTATTGCGGGGCTAAAAACATTAAAACCTCAAAACCATTTCTGTACAAAATGTCACTGTGGGGATAATTCCTTTTTTTCTGTTCCTTTTACTTGTTTTATTTGATATGTGCCATTGTGTACTCTTCGTCATTAGTTCGTCCGTCCGTAAATAAACAATTGGCATCTCCTCTTAATCCGCTCATCCAATTTAAAGCAAACATCACATGAATGATCCTTAGATAGGTCTCTAGCAAAATAGCTAAAACGAACTCGACCCATACGGAGCACCAGATGAGCGATAAATGAACCATTGTGGCACTCTTGTTTCATACTTGTGAGGCAATAATAATAAAAAATATACACCCTCGACAAATACATATGGTAAACTGACTAATATATATACATACATTTATATAAAAAAATTTGCATAACGTATATATATTTTTACCGGTGTGCATAACCAAGGAATTATAGAGATAACGAGTATATATTTTGTTTGCATAACGTAAATATGTTTTACCGATGTACTTATATATATATGTATGTAAATATTAATCAGTTAACCAAATTTATTTGTCGAGGGTGTATATTTTTTACTTAAACGTATATATATTTAGAAACAACATTTATATTTATGTCACTGAGTATAGTCACGTTTGGCGCCTCATGGACTCGGTTAAACTTTAAGTTAATGGATTGTTTCCATTATAACATTTTCATTTCTCTATTTATTTATTATTCACCAATGCCTTCGTTCCATCCGTCAATTCATACGTCTGTCCGTACGTTTCGTCCGTCTGTTTATATATCGTTTTTCGTATTTTTTCTGGTTTTTTTTCAGTCCATTGAAAAACACATGATTCACGCATCGACCGCGGTATATCTTATAAGCAAGAACAGAGCTTACGTTAAGCCCACATAAAGCCTACTGAGGGGTGAGGAAGGGAAACTTGTAAATGTGTGTGTGTGTGTGTGTGTGTGTGTGTGTGTGTGTGTGTGTGTTAGCTAAAGAGTTAAAATGGGCAGAGTAGGGCCTATTCAGTATTTCAATAAAAAAACTCTTTCTTTTAAGAATGGGATGGGTTAAGAGAAGGAGTGGTGGAGGGGATATAATATTGGCGGATATTTAATTCAATACAAAAAGGATGGTTTGAGTCGCCAACAAAATTGAAATGACACCGTCACTGTCTATCTTACTGTCTCCATAGCATTCGCACTGTCACTATTTCAGTATCACTGTCTCATCGTCACTATCTCACTTCTACTGTCACTATCTCATTATCTTAGTGTCTCTTTCGCATTGTCATTATCTTATCTTCACTATCTCACTATTACTATAGTATTGTCATATATCACCGTCACTTTCTCACTGTCACTATAGCATTGTCACTATTTCACTGTCACTATATCAATGTTACTATCTAACTGTCACTATCTCACTGTCATTATCCTACAGTCAGAATATGTCATTGTCACTATATCACCGTCACTATCTCACTGTTACTATATATATATTACTGTCATTACATTACTGTCACTATCTCACTGTCACTATCTAACTTTTGTTATATCACAGTCACTATCTCATATCGCAGTCAATATATTACAGTCACTATTGCACAGTCACTATCTCATAGTCATTTATTCAATGTCCCTATCTAACTCTTACTTTATCAAAGTAACCATCTCACAGTCACTATCTTAATGTCACTATCTCACCGTCACTAACTCACTGTTATTGTATAACTACCACTATCTCACTGTCACTATATCACTTTCACTCTTTCACGTTCACTATCTCACTGTCTCCATATCATTTTCACTGTCATTATCTCACTAACACTGTCTAATCGTCACTATCTCACTTCTACTATCTTACTGTCATGATTATCTTACTGTCATTAACTCATTGTCATTATCTTAGTGTCTCTATCTGATTGGCATTATCTTATTGTCACTACCTCACCGTCACTATATCATTGTCCTATCTCACCGTCACTTTTTCACTATCACTATCGGACTGTCACTATCGCAATTTGACTATCTAACTGTCACTGTCTTACTGTCATTATCTCACAGCCAATATATCATTGTTTCTATCTCATCGTCACTATCTTACTGCCATTATATCATTGTCATTACCATCCTTGCTTCGTATTTAAAAATGCAATTTCCTAATTTCAGTGCTTATTTTTGTAATTTGAATGACATTATTCATGTGTTTGGAGCTTTTTGAAAGAATTGTCATATTTGAATTGATAAAAAAATGAAGCTTGGAATTTGGGGTATGAGTACAATGTACATAGTTTCTGATGTCTACTTTCACTTTGTCAACAGTATATACATACACACTGAATAGAATAAAAAAAGTATCTTGGATGATATATGACCTCTACTTTTCTAATGATATTTTTGAACTGCAGATGTAACAAACAATAAAATCTAAGTTTCCCTTCTATGACTTAATTTGGTCTTTCTATGAATGACGAACCTTTAAAAAAAGTTTCACTCACAATGGAAATAAGAAGGGAAATCTATGGTTGGCTTACACATATATATTGACTCGATCTCATGGAATCCTTTAACCATGATTGAGTTTGGATGAGCCAAGTGAAATTCAATTTTTGTGCAAACATGTGAAAATTGGATGAAAATATACATGTACTGCGAAATCGTTAATTTTCTTGCAAGACTAATTTACGTTGATTGTGTGGGAGCCTCGCCAACGAAATAAAATCCCAATGAAATGCTCATGGGCAAAATTGTGTTACACCTGCAGTGCACGGCATTTATATGTACCTAAAACATAGACCTATCTTTCATACCCAGATCATCATCCTCATAGTTTTCTGATAGTTTCTATTTTAGTCTGTGCATTTTGCTATTATTGAAATTAAATTTAAATTTTAAATATTTAATTAATTGCACTGATTAAGTTAAAATATGGTCACTGTATTAATATTTGTTCCGTTTCATTACATGAAATATTCTTGTCAATATTAGAGGTTGTATGCTTTCATTTTCATCACTAGAAAGCACTAAATAGACCTTTTCCTAACAGAAGATGTCAATAACAATAGAAGACGACACATTTTACACAAGCGTGACATATTTTTTCAAGTAGGTATTTTTAAAAGAAAAACATAAGCATGCCAATCAATTAGATACAGATTTTTAGTACTTAATTAACAAGAGCTGTGCTAGAGACAGCTCGCTTGGCTATTTCAATGCTGCGCTAAATTTATTATGACATAGGCCCCGTTGACCTTTGGTCAGTGAAGCTTAAAACGTCTTTTAATATTGATATGGAATTTTTGCAACCATCGATCATAAGTAATTAGTTTAATTGGTGGATAAATATCTCGTTATGAATCTTAGTAGAACCATCAGACGTCCTACCACAAGTAAATAGGAAATGTATCGTACAAAAGTGTTTGGCCTGAGCTTGACTCAAACCCATAACCTCAGTGGTAGAGGCATGTGGTCATTAACCAACAGCGTCATGGACAGCTTGGTTACTGAGGTCCCTCTCAGTTCTGTAAACAATAGTAGAAGATGCTTAAAATGGCCCTAAATTAAATTCCGGACTACTTGTTATCTGATTAATTCTGAGTCTTACATTTAATCAATGTCACTGGATGCAGTGTAAGGTAGATTATGTCTTGAACCTCATTAAAATAAAAAGAAACAATTTTATGATGACTCAGAAAGACCATTACTCGTCAATGATGAAATAGGGACTTTTCGATAATCATAATTGTATGAACATAAGATGGTATTGGTGTTGCTCGGAGGATGAAATATGCTGAACTTCTACAAAAGACTCTTCCATATTTGTTTTTTGACCATTCCATTATTAAGAAGGGGGTAATAATACTAGTTAAAACTAGTGACAAAAAGCCAAAAGATGTGCAGAATGAGACCCAGATGGCATTTCACATGAACAGGGAGTTTAGAGTGGTTAACTGGTGCTGTCCCTGTCTGATTAGATGGCATCTTTCAAATGTGCATGACCTAGTTAACTCAGCAGCACATCCGACTCAATCCAGTGGTCGCAAGTTCAAATCCCTGCCTGGCCGTAATATCCGTGATTATTAATATTATGATATTGTGTCTTATTGGCAATTGTCGATCATCGCTGATTCAAGTGGAAAAGTTATCAGTTAATTGTGGAGATGGTTTGTTTTCCGAGTATCGGTTAGCCTTCCAGGATCCAAGGAAAGAATGGTTAAGGTAACTAATCATCTTTTAGCACTTGATGGCATAAAACTATTCAAGATACATACTCTATCATCCTCCAATATAATGATCAGGGAGTTTCGCGTTCTAAATCGTGATGGTCAGTTAAACATTTATTTTCAGTTGTAGTCAAATAGATTTATACTTTAATTTAAATATATAATAATTATGCATTAATTTAAAAATGCATCTCAAAGAGATTTTTTTGTATGTTTTTTTTAAAAAAAATCCATTTACCAGTAGATAATTAAACCGGTTGTTTCATAGATATTATAATCAATGAAGTTTTTCACTCATTGATTCTCCGGTGCCAAGTGGCATAAGGTGCAATATGAAGACCACTTGCCTTTCATTGCTGAGGTCATGGGTTTGAGTCCAGCTCCGCCAAAATAAGTTTGTGAGTACATGCAGAAAGACTCTTGCTCTACTCAAGATTCATTTTCAGGTCTTTCTTCAACAGTAAAAATGTTGTACACCATTATATTACCAGTTAATGTGTTGAAAATAATGATTTCGAGTAAGAAAATTTGCCCACTAACTTGCATAGCAGGATTCCATTTCATCAACATTGACTTAGCTAAGAAAATAGCAAGAAGGGTTATTTCATGGCAAATTATCCGTCGTCATCGTCCGTCCGTTAAATATATTTTCTCGTATACGCGATAATCCTATCTTAACAAAACTTGCACAGCAGTTATATAACTACAAAATCTCGGACGCGATGAATCGACCACAAATGACCCTGCCACAGGGCTGATAAGCACATTTTATAGGAAACTTTAAAAAAACATTTTCTCTGAAAGTTCTAGCTATAGATTTAGATAGTTCACATGTTGCATGGTATGGTGGTTCCCTAAAAGGATTGTTGAAGTCCAGTCCCTTGGGTCAAATTTTGGTTCGCCACAGGGTGTCACTAATTTACGTGGATTTATATAGGGAAATGGTTATCATTTTTGTATAGACGCGATAGCACTCCCCCATTTTTCATTGAATCTTGACCAAACTTGAACAGCAGTTATATAACCACAAGATCTCGGACGAGTTCTTGAATCAGCATGATACGGAAACACACATGCCCCCGCCACAGGGCTGGTAAGCACATTTCTAAGGAAACTTTAAAAAATATTTTTTCTGAAAGTTCAAGACATAGACCTTAGATATTCTACATGTAGCACTGTATCAGTTACTTAGTAGATATGTCATAGACTGTATAGAGGACACCTAAAGGGGTTGTTGAAGGTAGACCCCCGTGGTCAAATTTTGGGCCGCCACAGGAGTCCCTGTTTTACATAGAGTTATAATGGGAAAAAGTTAAAATTTTCGCGTAGGCACGATAGCACCATTTCTTCGTTAAATCTTAATCAGTGTGATTCGACCACAAATGCGTCCGCCACCGGACTTATGACCTCGAAATTAATTGCGGACCTATTATTAATCTGATCCATAGAGAGAATTGGCAGTCAAAGAGAGAAAACTCGATTTATATTATATTTGTTTTGGTTGCACGGGTTGTCTGTCTTATTGAATAATTTGGTACCGGAGGTATTCTTGAACCAGCGTGATTCGACCACAAGTGTTGCATGGTTCATGGCCTCGAAATCAATTTCAGGCTTCATAATAAAATTTAAAAACAGAAATATCGCAAGTTTGATAATTAATTGGTCAAAGGGAAACAACTTGATTTATATTTTATTTGTTTGGTTTCTTATTGAATAATTTGGTAGTGTAGAGTTCTTCCCCTTAGAAGATACTCTTTGTTTTCTGTCGGATACACAAACAGAAATTATATAAGGATTTTCTCATTTGATAAAGCACGTTTGTGATGTAAGTTATATAAAATCATTAATGAAATATTCAGAAAGCATTAATCAATCTGAAATAAATAAATATTGACATAATAAAGACAATATTGTGTTTTTTGAATATAAAATCGCTATTTCAATCGCACTTTCTCAACCACTTCCGGTATCATCTGCGATAAGAGAAGTTATCGAAATATTCCAAATGTTACATTTTGTAAAGTCTGGTTCCCGGAATTAAATTAGGCAGGGAATCAGAGTAATTGTTATGGTCAAAGGGAGATAATTAAGTCTTATAAGCTTAGTCTCCCTTTGACCATTACTGAAATCGCTCGGCACAATAGTGGTAGAAGGGAAACAACTCAATCGGTACTATATCTGTTTTTGGGTGTACGAGTTGTCTTTCTTATTGAATAAAATTTAGTGTATAGAGTTCTTCCCCTTGCATAGAACTCTCCTCTTGCGAAAAAGCGCATGACGAAATATTTTATTTTATTTTAGAACTACATCACCAATATCGTTACAACACTGTAACCCTGATGCGTTTATATAAGATGATAATATTACATGGTGGAGAATTCCAACACGGACATTCCTCGTATTTATATTGTTTTATTTGCAACATTTTGTGCGGCCGCAGGACCTTGTTGACATTTGTACTTTCTAACATTTAACAACACAAGCACACCAGGTTACAGGTAGACAAACTTAGTCGCAAACATTTTTAATTAAGCAACCGTCTATGGTATGTCGTCATTACTAAAATTCTCGGGTTACATCCATGAAGATGCAGAGAAATTTATCTCGGGGGAATACAAATTAACTTTAAATTAAAATTTTTACATTGCAGAAACAATACCATTCCCAGAAATTTGTGTTTAAAATTGTGGAAGTACAAAATTTGTATACTGCTGCTAAAATGATAAATTTTCTTTCAAACTTCAATATCTTTAATTCAAGAGCATTGTGTGTGAACGAAATATCTAAGATTACGTTTATGTACAAGAAATCAGTTGCCTGTGAATTATGAATGAGTAATTTGCAAATCCTGAATCCTGAATTCTTTGTGTGTTGTTTCATCAAATTAAGTCAGGATATGCAAGTTTCCTATCCTTCTATACAAGTCCTTGATGAAATTGAGTCGTATATGTTGCTAGCAAACATTGACCTAATGTCAGAAAGGGCTATCGCAGCTTTTCATTTGGATCTTTGGGGCGACCCTTGACTTGGTATTATGGATTATTCTCTCCCTCGCATTTGAATTAAAAACTACTGTGATTTTAGATTAAAGTGCCTTTTCAGTAAAATATGGGTGATGTTTACGAGCAAGAAATTTGATCTAAACATGCTTACCGTATATTCCCTTATAAACGCCCCCACTCTAATAAACGCCCCAACCTACTTTTCTGGAAAATTAAAAATAAAACTTATATGCGATTTGAGTGCGTATTCGCCCATCTTTCCCTGATCGATTATTTTGTTACACAGACAACAATTAGCGGAGTGTGTATTACCTTTGAACTCTTTAACCCATTGTTTATATATTGTGTGACCACTTAACCACTTTTGGTTGAACAAATACTTCCCCATATTTGCTGTTTAATACTAGTAAAAAATAACGTCTGCCGATTAAAACATTACAAAACGTCGGAAAATGCGGTTAGTCTGTGTACGCTGAAAGCTCATTGTTCCACGTTGTTAAGAGCAAACGTCCAAGAGATTTAAAATGAAGAGTACACTGACCATAAATTCGGATATTCCAGTATGCAGACTAGTAATTTCATACAGATTTTCAGCTTTTTTTTCATCCTATGTCGATTATTTCATTCACTCTCAAATAATTCTGAACCACTTTTTCAGGGATTTAAACCAGATTTAAGGTTTTTTTCCATGGCTTTATTGGTTTTATTGTATTTTTAACTGTTGTTAAATTTGATTTGCTTTTTTATCTTTTATAAACGCCCCCACCTTGTAAAATGTAACGTCCCCGGGGGGGGGGGGGGGGGGGGGCGTTAATTAGGGAATATACGGTAGTACTAGTTTCATTTAATCGCTATAATAAGGATGATAAAAAAAATTGTATGTTCGAAAACATGCTCTAAGGTCAGGTATTGGCTGTTGCCATCTTTATTTTTAAGTTTTTGATCACCCAACCCATCAAATTCTAGTGCTGAAAATGCCTACCTACACACCTTCTTGCCTAATTTATAAGATGTTTATATTATTTGGATGTCAGATGTGCTTTCACGAGACACATAATAAAACGATCTATAAAAGCCTCTTAGAGATGTTCAGTATGTCGCACTAAGTGACTTGCACTTGTACTAGTTTCACTTCCTTTATATGAAATCACATGCATACAAAAAAATAAAAAAGCATGCTATTAAGGTATAGATGGGTGACAACAATATAATCTTGCTGGTTGCTGTCCCTCAGTTACTAGGGACACTGGGTTCGACTCCTAGAAGATTAATACATACCGTATATGTCATCGATACCATAGCTTTAGAAGCATGCTTCTTTTTATGCCCCACCCCTATAGTAATCACAGCGTCTGTCCTTCAGTAAAGTATTTTGTGTTCCGGCCTGTAACTTTGTCATGCATAGATGGATTTTGCTAATGCTTGCTACACATGATCAATATAACATAACAATGTAGTCAAAGTCACACTTTCAATTTGTTTGATATTGCATGACTGGTCTGTAACTTTGTATTTAACTTGGCTTATTTGAAAGATGACATGACGACATGTCACACGTAATACCCAGACTCGTACCTCAAAGGTCCAGGTTACACTTTGCGTTTGTATGCTAACACTTTGAGCCTGCTTGAGATTTCAAGTCTGTACTGTAACTTTATTATACATGGATGGATTTCAAAACACTTTGCTCAATTTATCAATTGATCAACATTACATGACAATGTGTCACGTTAAGACCCATAACCTTACATGCGACACCAACCAGTGATATTTCTTGTTTATTCTTTATTTAAATATTTACTGGTGAGGAATTATAAAAAAAAATGATATGTCACTCACTGACACTGATGTCACCAAAACCAACAACAACAGGCTCCCATTTCACTAACAGTATCTTTAAATATAATGAAAAAGCAGTCAGGTGATCATGATTTTTAGACTGATTCAAGTTAACCTGCATAATGTTTCATTGATATTGATAATATTTTAGATAAATAACTAGTCAAAGTTTAGCTAAATTTTTAAGTATTTAAGAAAAAATGTTGGTGAAACAGAAACCCGGTCCTTTGCCGCCGGAGACCACATGTTGGGAGATGTTTGCGGAGTTCATGTACTTAAATGACCTTAAATCACAAAGTATACAACTAATTTTTTTTTATATTTACACCATTAAATTTGGCTATCCTTAAACTATGTAGAAAAACAAGTTGCAAGCTTAAGCTTCTCCTAATGAGTTCAACACAGCCGGCTGAGCAGTCCATAAACTAAGAATTAATCTGAGATGACATTGTCATATTGTATATTACAGCTTGAGATGACATTTTCATATTTCATATTACAGCTAACCCTAATCTTATTTTTGCAAGGGCATACATGCTTCAGTTCTGCACCATGGGTTATTGGTGCTTGTTTAAATAACACAGCCACATTGTTATCTTTAATTTGAAATATATATTGATAAGATAAATATTTTCAAAACACAGCCACAACTAAGGTTGAAGTGCCGACAGCATGGGAAGGCATTTTGATAGCTTGTCCCTTGTGATTACAGTTAGTGATAAGACTAATGTAATGTGTATATACATATATTAATTTATCATACATATATATGACTGTGCATACACAAACAAAAAAGTACATATTTATTCTCTTTTTATTTTAGTCTATGGAAAGAATAATTCCTGTGATGATGAATTGGACAAGTCCCCACTACCAGCTGGTGAGAGCTTTATTCTGACAGCTACTAAGTCCTGCAACAGATACCAAAAGAAACATTCAGTAAGTTACTGTTGGTGTGGAGACTAATGGTATGTACAGATACATATTTAAGCATATATTATGATCAAACAGTAACACATATGACTGTGCACACACACAAAAAAAAGAGTACATTACTAATTTTTATTTCAGACTAGTATGAAATTCCCCTGTAGGAAAAATGTGAAGATGTCCCAGCCTCTGGTGCTGGTACTGGTACACCGTCTGACAAGAGAATCTGGATAAAAAGAATTTCATACCATCTTTAACACAGAATGCCAGTTGGTATATATGACGCGCAGATATAATGGTGAAAGAAGATCTCAATCACATGTACTTATCTAAGAAAGACTCATGCATCAGTCTGAGTAGAACCACTTTCCTTCTGTAAATCACTGACAAACTTTCTCACTAGTTAAAAGTAACAAGCTATTATAAAAATATTACCTGATCTGTTTCTTTTATTCTTGCAGAGGAGTTTTCACAGTTGGTGAACTAGGTGTTCTCCCTCATTTTACCCATATATTTGCCAAGTAAAAACATGACATTCTATCCATCATTCCTAATTGAAGACATAAAAAATGATAACTATAATTGTTTTTTATAATTCTTTAAACAATTGTATAACACTTAACAGATAATCTTTAAGACAACAGGGTCTGGTTTGTACCTATGTACAGGTTTTATTTCCTTGGCTATGGTATAGATGAAGTTATCAATCCCTAGAGTGTCAAGCCTACTGCCCTTAGCCTAAGACATGGTCTCATCTTTCAGACAGGACTTATTTACCATTTAGGGTGCAGGACGAAGCGTACCACTGTCTTTCCGCACCACTGCCTTTACGTACCATTTCAGGACGAAGCGTACCACATATATATAATATAGTAGTAAATACCTGGTGGGATGCTCGATAATATGTTGTCAACTAGGTGTGAATAACAAGTATCATTTGCTCAAGTCAGTGGTAAATTAAAGCAATCTGACAAAAAGAAAGTAGTAATGGGTATTATCAGGTTAATTAATCATGATTAATTGTAAAAGCAGTACAATATAGTAATTGTATATTTGGTAATATAGAACGAGAAAACATATAGATGTGTGATCCCTGCAGTAAAAATATAAATAATTATACTAGACCTTTTCAAAATTTAATTTATTATTATTCTCGCTTTATTTTCGCTATATTGCAGTACTTATCGATGCAAATTAGACGAGATGAACATTAGATAAAAAAAAAATAACATAATACACATTTGAACAGTTTAACAAACAATACATTAATATTATTAATTTTTCCCTATATAATCTATATGTGGTACGCTTCGTCCTAGAAACTGGTACGCTTCGTCCTGGTACGGTAAGGCAGTGGTACGCTTCGTCCGACATTCTACCATTTATAACCCTTGCATTAACAGCATGCTATCTTAAAAAAAAAAGAAATAAAAAAGAAACATACTTTTAAAGCTATGGTATTGACGATGTGTGTATTAATCTCCTAGGAGTCGAACCCAGTGTCCAAAGTCTAAACTCAAGGACAGCAGCCAGCAAGATTATTATGTTATCAAACCATGCCTTAATAACATACTTTTTTTTAATATCATTTTGAATACATGTGATATTAATATTAAGAAAGCAAAGCTTATAAGTGTGTTGCAGATAAAAGAACAATCATCTTTATATTGGCAAACAAGTATAAACGAAGAAAGCAAGGAATTGGTGAGGTCCTTGAAGTAAGGAACCATACTTTGTCAGTTACATGTGATATCAATGAAATCCGATGGGTGGGGTGATAAAAATAAGAAAACGGCTCTAATTTCATAAATACGAGTGGCCCTTTTTAATAAATTGTATCAAGCGAAAGGTTGGGCTATCAAAAAAAAGTGTAAGAATAGAAGACCACGCCTGACAAGAAAATAAGGCCGCGAAAAAGATTTTTCGGACCCATTTTAAAACTTTATCCATCGGTCATAATTTTGGTGCCCCAACAACTTAATTCCAACTCAGTTGTGTGTGGCATCAGATCGAAAGAATATGGCCATGTGCATCGATTCCCCACAACGGTATTACTTATTAAGGTTTTCCATGTCGCATCATGAAACACGTTCTTCGTTTACAAAAACGAAAATAAAGATAGCGGTTTCAGAAGAAATTATATAAGGATTTGCTCATTTAATAAAGCACGTTTGTGGTATAAGTTACACAAAAGCATTAATGCAATATTCAGGAAGCATTAATAAATCTGAAATAAATAAACATCGACATAATAAAGACAATATTGTGTTATTTGAATATAAAATCGCAATTTTAATCGCACTTTCTCAATCCCTTCCGGTATCATCTGCGATAAGAGAAGTTATCGAAGTATTCCAAATGTTATATTTTGTAAAGTCTGGTTCCCGATATTAAATTAGGCAGGGAATTAGAGTAAGTGTTATGGTCAAAGGGAGATAATCAAGCTTAGTCTCCCTTACAGAAATCATCGAAGTATTCCAAATGTCATATTATTTGTTCATTCGGAACACCTCGCTCAATTCTCCGAATAGTGCGAGCAGTGCCCAAGAAGTTCCGAATGATTATTTGTACATTCGGAACTCCTCAGGCACTGCTCGCACTATTTGATTCGGACAATTGAGCGAGGTATTCCGAATGCTTTATTAAATTCTGGTTCCCGGAATGAAGTTGGGCAGGGAATCAGAGTAATTGTTATGGTTAAAGGGAGATAATCAATTTTATAAGCTTAGTCTCCCTTTGACCATTACTGAACTCGCTCGGCACATAGTGGTAGAAGGGAAACAACTCAATCGATATTGTAGCTTCTTTTGGTTGTACGAGTTGTCTTTCTTATTGAATAAAATTTAGTGTAATAGAGTTCTTCCCCTTGCATAGAACTCTCCTATTGGGAAAAACTCTTTAGTAATTTCCGGTAAAAAAGAAGCGCACATGAAGAAATATTTTATTATTTTTTTTTATAACTACATCACGAATAACGTTACAGAACAGTAAACCTGATGCACGTTTATATCAGATGATAATATTACATGATGGAGGTTTCAAACCCGGACATTCCTCGTATTTTATATTTTTTACTTGCAACATTCTGTGCGGCCGCGGACCACGTTGACGTGTGTGACCTTCTTACACCCAACAAGCACACCAGGTAGACAAACTTTGTCACAAACATTTGTAATTCAGTAACCGTCTATGGTCTGTCGTCATTAATAGTGAAATAAGGCACTGCCTAAAAGGGGATTTATCAATTTCAATCTATGTATATGTAGATTATTTAATATCAGTGTGTCGGGATAAGATTTATAACTGTCAAAATAATAAATTGCCATAAAATATAGCATTTTTATCATTTCATATATGGCCCAAAATATGTAAGTCTGTTTGTAAGTCCATGCACAAGTCCGCTCAAAGAAGTATATAGAATCTATGTAGGTCCTTGCTTGGATGTTGAATATTTGCTGTTGTAACCATCAGTTACCAAAGATAAGGAAAGGATTTGTTTAAACTTATTTATTTTTACTTTGAATGTGAAACAAATTCTTACAGCTTAGACAAATCACGCTCGAAGACTTCCTAGGTTAGAACCAGTATTAAGCATATGCGGGAATGTGTCTTGCTCGAGGAGCCATGGCGGAGGATCGAATTCACGACCCTCTGATCATGGGTTTGGTGCTCTACCACTGGACCACGCGCTCTGCACAAAGAAGGATAACCAAGTAATCAGAAATAAAGACATGTTTTTGTAGTATTTCTTAAATTTTGATGTTGTATATTTGCTGTAATCTAGAGTGCCAAAAGACAAAGAAGGATAATGAGTAACCAGGGATAGAGACATTTTTTTATATTTCTAATTTTAACTACAATGTGAAAAATTATTTAGCATAAATGTTTTTTTTCTAGGAAACCAAAGACATATAACAAGTAACCTCAGTTACCAAAGGTATATAGTGGGATGCAAATGGACTTACTTGTGCAGAGGTGCTACTTTTGTGTCAAATCTATTTTTGTTTAGGGAATAAATTGCCACCAAATATTTTTTATGTGTTTCATTAATTATATATTAGTGTAACAGTCTTTTTAAGTGGTATACAGTAATACTTAATTTTTCAAATTCGGTTGAATCAGTGACATAAACCAGTAACTGGTTGAATAATCCACTTTTTGAAATATATCACCAAAAAGATTTTATGTATTTGGGGTGCTGTTTTTCTAATTAACCATATTAATAAGAGATATATATCACTTATTCATATAGGTGATATCACTTATTTGAATAGAGAATATCATATTCAAATAAGTGCTATCACTTGTACTATAAATGATATCACCTATTCAGTTAAGTAATATCACTTATTATGGTTAAATTCATGGTAGTAAAACAACAACCCATAGATGTACATATTTGGTGCAGTCCATAAAGAATTATTTGGTAAAATAATTACAACACTTACATTCATATTATCATGTGTCAATTGGCTATGGGCACTCATGTTTACAGTTTTGGTAAAGTAAGGTTGGCATTGTATTTACACCATCTATTACACTTTTATTTAAATTTTGACAAATATAATGGGGTTCTTAGTTTGTACAACTTTGTAATGGTGTCAAGATCCCCACCAGGACTTGAACCTGGAGCTCTTTTCAAACAGAAAAGTGTGCTAGCTTACACTATAGAGATGTACCCTGACACCACAAAACAAGTGTACATTACCGGTATATTATCTGAAAATGTGATAACTAAGACCACCCTTAAAAATGGTTTGTTTGCCACTTCCAACCCATACCAGATAGGAGGTGGGTAGGTAGGTAGAGGGACTTTTTTAAATTTGCAATCAATCTGAAAATCCTTTTAAAGGATATGGACAGAGAAAGGACAAGGAAAGACCTAAAATATATTGAATGAACAACAATATTTTTTTATTGGGGTGGGGGGGGATGCATGTTCAGTACTGTGCTTGCTTTAACATACAATCAGTGTTGAAGAGGAGCTAGTTAAGTATTTACTGGAAATCCTCCATCCTGTAAAACCGCACAAGTGGTCATGTGGTAGAGCATCCGCCTCGCTTGTGGAAGATCGCATATTCGATCTCCAGCCAAGTCATCACCATTTCTCAAGCAATACACAGCCCTACTAAATATTTTAATTAAGCCTAAACGGCCAAAAGTATCAAATGAATGGCATGGTATTACAACTGTTTAATCTAAATGCTGCTTTTCAAGTATTTAAACAGTTCCAACCAATCTGTCTACTCTGCATTTTAAAGAAATTATAGTAACATAGGAGTATACTGATATGTATTTAAAAAAAGTAAGGAAATGTGTGGTTGCTAATAGAGGTGATCACGTCTTCATATGTTCTACTGTTGTAGCTATGAGAAATAACATGCTGTTCACTTTCATTTCGAATACAATGATTGAAAAAAGATCACTGTAAAATGTACTTAAGAAGCAAGATGCTATTTGCCTCAGTATTTTTATACAGATAAAAACAAACATTTCTATAGAGATATGTTTCCCCTGTCATCAAGTCTGTTACTATGGTGTCAACCAGTGCATCACTAGCTGGCACTATCATTCTGAAAATGAAGTATCGCGATATGCAACGCCAATGAAAAACTGCAATAGGCTGCTACCATGTTGTCAACCTGTGCACCACTCACTAGCTGTCACAAAAGTGTGATACTATATTGTCAACCAATGCATCACTAGCTGGCACAATAGTCTGAAACTATGTTGTCAACCGATGTATCACCAGCTGTCGCAATAGTCTGATACTATGTTGTCAACCAGTGCATCACTAGCTGGAACAATAGTCTGATACTATTTTGGTAACTGATGCATCACTTGGTGGCATAATAGTCTGATACTATGTTGTCAACCGGTGTATCACTAACTGGCACAAGTTTGATACTTTGTTGTCAACCGGTGCATCACTAACTGGCACAATAGTCTTATACTATGTTGTCAACCGGTGCATCACTAGCTTGCACAATAGTCTGATACTGTGTTGTCAACCGATGCATCACTAGGCGGCATAATAGTCCTGAGTCAATATTGTCAACCGGTAGCATCACTAGCTGGCACTATCATTCTGAAAATGAAGTATTGCGATATGCAACGCCAATGAAAAACCGCCAATGCACAGCCCCATCAGGCAGCCTGCTCGAATAGGCTGTGATGAAACCCAACCAAGGATGAAACTGGAGGCCCCTGGATCCTGAAGCAATAATGTATCCTAACAACGGCGACACAATTTACCCCATACTAACAAATAAAAAAATACCCCTGCTAACAACTAGACTACCATATCAATTTTAGTAGAGAAAATTATTTGAAACAAGGCAAGTCATGTTATAAATACAGTATTGGTTCTAATATTTTTAAAATTAGCACTGTATATGTAGAAGACAAAATGCCTAGAGCACAGTAACATAGACTGACTGATGACATCAACACAACTGTCACTGTTTTGGGTCATAATTTATTTTATTGTTATAAAATCTTTAAAATACAATTTAGATTTATAAAACTCCCAGATATATCATAACACATGTTTATAAATGATTAAAAGTAGATTTTATATGATTTGCACCAAAAATGTGTGTTTTGTAGGCCCTTTCCATGTAGAAAAGCCCTTTCCGGTGTTTAGTCATACCGCTGTCACGGTGTCACGATCTGTAACGAAAACTACTTGTCTACGAAGCATTACTTCCAAGACCGTGCATTTACAATAACTGTTTAAATAGTACACCTATCGTAGCGGGAAAAATAAAAAGTGTAACAGCCTTTATCTACGCATAATTGTACCAAGATCCTAGACAACAGTATGTTGGCTTGTGTCCCTCAGCTGGAGTCATGTTGTTTGGATGGCAGATTTGAAACTGTTATTTATCATTGTCATTCAATAAGTACACATGAATTGTATATACAAATATATTGATAAATCATATAACGCATGGTGTATTTAACGTAATAATGCGTATTACCGTAACATTTCTTCATATTCTTATCGGACTACTTTTTAAAGTATTGAAAGAGGCACTTTTTTTTTTGTCAAGGAAGCTAACTCCTCCAGTTCATTTATTGGTTGCCGTCCTGTACAATTTTTCAGCAACTGTGGGAACCAACCATTTAAGTTGTACGGGTTACAGTCCTTGACTCACCAGTGCATAAACTGGAAATACAAAAATAAATCCCTTATTAAAATTCTCGGGTTAAATGCATGGAGATGCAGAGAAATTTGTTGATGAAATTGAGTCTTATACCTATTACCGCTAATGCCCATATAGGTGTAACCTCACCATTGATTTTTGTTCTTTATTCTATAGTAAATAATACAAGTTTGAAGGCTTGTCATTCGTAGAGAGACCCAGATGAAAGAAGTGAAACTTACATATTCCTGTTTGCCGACCTCTGCACTACCAAAATATGATGAAAAAAGTAGGGATCATGTGTCATATAAAAGATTTTTTTTATGTCAAGTGTAAACACCGTTGAAAGAAATGGAAGTAAACTTCCAAAATATAGTATTCATACCCCCCATCTCAAAAACTTTTTTTTTTCTTCTAAATTCACAATTCAAACATGACAATGCTTCTGAAACATTCCAAATAGATTAACAATGCCACCCAAACCAAAAACTGACATTTTTTGGGAAAAAAATGCATTTTTAGAGAAAAAGAAAGTAGGATTATTTATGGCAGCCATCATGCGACTACCCCATGGAAGCACTTCCTGTTTTGCAATGGTGGTACTATGCCTATAATAACAATCTGAGAAGACATGCACAAAGCTCCAACTTCTGTTAGTGTCGGCATTTGTTTACATTTTGTATCAGCAACTGTTTTTTACTCAGCACACTTAAGATACTTTATTACTTGAAAATTTTAGACTCACAGTATTAGGTATGACCAGTATATATGTTGCTAGAAAACACTGACCTAATTTCAGAAATAGCTACAGTGCTCCAGATAAGCTTTTGGCTAAATGCTTATTTTACACCCTAAATTAAAATTCAATGCTTAAAATGAAAATTGAAAGAGTATTTTAAGATCAACTTTTGGCCAAATGCTTATTTTACTCCCTAAATTAAAACGCAATGCTTAAAATGGAAATTGAAAGAGTATTTTCAAAATTTACCTTTACTTCTGACCAGACACTGTTAATGTTTGCTTTAATACAGATTTGAGGTTGCCTTCAATTCCATTTATTATCAGCCATGGGAATTTTACTTTCCATGATTCAATGGTATTTCTATTGACCTTGCCACCCGTGTGTTTTTGTTCATTTTTTGTGACTTCGTAATATATGAATCAATAACTCACTTTTGAGAGAATTGTTTTTCTTAAAGAACTGGATTAAGTTAGCAGATAATGATTGGGTTTCTGTTGTTTTTTTCCGTCTTCCGAAGCCAGAAGCAGACGATGCCATTTATAATAAATACGATAAAAAAAAAAGTAATCGGCTAAAGTAATGCAGGTTCGTTTATAGCAGGCCTCTTTAAAACACTTGGAAATACTCAACATGTTCCCATGTGCGTCTCAGTGACAATGATCTACGGGAAATAACTATTATTGTATAAAGTTAGTGTGGTTCCCCGATCTACCAATAAACAGTCGATTTTATCGGTATAGGTCAGGGAACCAGACTATGTTTTACATAGCTGTAACAGTTCACTGTTGCGTTAGTTTATTTCACGGTGTCTACTTCCTTTGTGAAAACCCCGGTCTTTTGAAATACGATACCCACAAGATCGCCAATGAAATGCTTAAATTCAATTGTTTATGCGTACCGGTACGCACATTTATTATTTTCAATGCTTTTTTTGTCAATTTCAATGCTTATTTACGCAAATACGCACCTTATCTGGAGCACTGAGCTATCTGTTTGCTTTTAATTTGAATCTTTTGGGCCACCCTTGACTTGATCTAAACATGCTTAGTACTAGTTTCATTTAATCACCATAATAAGGATGATAAAAAAAATCACAAGTTCAAAAACATGTTTTGGTTAGCACTAGCTTAGTACCTGTTCTGTCCGTACAGGTTTGTAAGGTCTAAAAAAAAAAGTTGTTTGATCCAATTAACTGTATTTTAACCCCGACCCTAATCTTTTTTGACCGATTCTGCGAAAAAATATTTTTTTAGATATTTTCTCTTTGTTTTCATTCGATGCCTTTCTGATAGTTCATCAAACACCATGGAAGCACTTATAAGGTATAAAGCATTATAAAAGCGCTCATACTCCTGGGAACATCTCAAAATGGTAGCCAGCACTGATAAACAGGTTTAATGCCTGGTTCCCTAAAATTATCATGTACTTCATGGTAATATGAGATTGAGCCGGTGTTCAGGATAATGTTAGCTAACATTATCAAACGTTTATTCAAACTGAATGCAGCCCTGAGTTTTTCCTGTGTCTTTGCCGCACATTTTCAGTGTTTTCTCCAGAGCGCATTTCTTGTGTTTTTGACGCAATTAAATCTCATTTGACGCAATCAAGTTTGTTTAGTGCGTCCACTATTATGCAACCTTAAAAATACAGAAATTCAAATTACGCATATTTGTTTCAGCAAGCTGGTTTCAGAGTTATTTTTACAATGCAAGCTGTTTTGGCAGAATATATAGTTCTATGGACCTGAGAAAAGTGATGTTGACCTCAGACTTCATACTCGGTCAATATCACTTTTTCTCAGGTCCATAGAACTACATATTTGCTTCATCCTCGATCAATATCACTTTTTATTCAGGTCCATAGAACTACATATTCATCTTAGTCAAAGTCAATAATTGTATATTATCTTTTATATCAAAATCATATATACCATCATATAATTCTCTCCCTATATGAAAGTAGCATTATTCATTGTATAGCATGTGTGAGTAGTTATAAATCCTTAACAAACAGATTCCTACTCATATAAGCTATATTCATGTATGTAAATTGTCCTGCAGTCGAGATGTGTTACATGTTGGATCCTGGTATATAAGCTATGGTTGAAACCATTTCTATTGAGGTGGTTGATTCTATAGTCTTTTATGCTTGGTTTGCATTGTAGATAGGCATGTTTGACAAATTCTGGTCTATCTCTGATGATTGGTATACAACAATGTGTCTCACTGTCATTTATGTCTCACCACTGATTCAAGTGGGGAAAGTTATCAGTTACTTGTGGAGTATGCATTGAGTACTGGCTAACCTTCCAGGATCTTAGAAAAGAGTGGTTAGGTTAACTGACCATCAAACTTGCATAGTTTTGATGAAATGAGAGAGTATACTGTACCAAAATGCTATCTTTTGCAGGAAGATCGCGGACGTTCCAGTGTGGACAGTTGGAATGTTCCATCAACGACATACGCCATTGTCTGTAGGAGCTGCAGAAATGGGGTGAGTATGACATGAGTTGGCCAATATTTTTACTTAAGTATGCTTGTGAACCAGAAACCAGGTATGGAGACAAATTATTTCCTTCAATATAGATCTTACACATTTTAACTTAAATTGGCTTTACAAAGTTATAACTCTTGTTTTGTTTTGCACAAATTTTGTAATACATTTTGACTTTGACTTTAGGATGACATGTTTTGTATTGTTTAAAGTTTAAACGTTTTCATTTCACGTCAGTTGTCAGAGATGCCAACTCCTCCGATTTTGGCGGAGTGAACCGATTTTTGTATGAAAAGTCCGCTATTGGATTTTCCATGAATTGTCTCCGATGGTCTGGGATAAATTTCACAGGTAAAACTAATAATCAGCACCGTTAACACTGACACCGGTTTTGATGTTCGGACATTTCTGTACGCGCTATGTCACCTCTAGAAGCGCTATTAATTAGATTATCCGGAAAATACCTGAGTATTTACGAAAACAATATCTGATGATCCGGAAAGGCGGATCAACAACCTTCAAAATCCAATATGGCAGATGCAACACCACCAAAGAAAAAAAAGTATGAACATAAACAAACATGTATTAAAAGTTACACCGATGTATATCCTTGCTTTTCGACATCGAGGATAGGGACGCATTATTGCATTCTGTAAGGTCTGCAATACAGAAATTATGTTATCTCACGGTGGGATGGGTGATTTGAAAAAACATTGCTACAAAACAGCACATCACCCGCTCAACTTGTCAGTCGTCGTCAAGGAAAATATCGACAATGGTTGCGACAACTCAACCAATGGATGAGTCGGTAATTAAATCCCAATAAAGCTTAATTTGAATGTTTAATAAAGCCTCGCTTTTCATCAGTTTGTCAGCTTTTTTAATTTATTCTATAAAACTTGATCACTCATTTCTCTTTTTCATCAGGTATTATGAAATATTTCTTAATGAATACATAACTTTTTATCACTGAAAAGTGCTGAAATGCCATCTCAGAGCATTTACAACTTAAAAATATTCTGGGGGAGAAGCCCCAGACCCCCCACCCCTCGCTTTCGACCACAATCTTATTTTCAGTAATTAAGGGTTGGCATCTCTGAGTTGTAAAACAAGTTCCAATAATTTTATACAAATTACTCTTGAAGTCTTCATTGGGCATATGTTGATAAAATGTCTTGCTGAAGGAGCTGGTAGTGTAGTGGATAGAGTGTTGGCAGGTCACACTAACGGTTGTGGGTTCAATCCACAGCTACACCCAATATCCTCTAAAAAAACACCACCACTCAGTACTGGTTCTACCCAGGAAGTGGACTTGACAGTGGTTCATATAATCTCTAAGCTCACTTCACAATCAAGCTAAAATGAATTAGTATAAGGACCCCACACATGGCCTTGGCAGGAGATTAAGTCCACTGCCATCTGATCCTGGGTCAAATGCAAGTCAGATTGTGTAAACTGTTATTATTTATATTTATACAGGATGATGTGCTGGTGAACCACATAGCTGCCAAGATAGTCGAGAAGTAGCTACAACAAAAGGTTCACTGGTGCAGAAACTTGTTACCATGGAGATGGCACAGTCGTTATGGTATATCTGCAAACATTGTACAGTTGATGCACTCAGGATAACATCATTGACTGTAAGTAATTATGACGAGTCAGTCAAATATTTCAGTGAGGTTGCATTTAGAGTAAAATTCATATTTGTAAGTCCATGTAAAGATGCGGTTCAAAATGGAGTTTAGCACATGACAAGATGTATATGGCATATTGGTATCCAGTTTTATTGGTGGATGAAGATTTTATAATGAATTTAAGTAGATCAACCATCCTTCCAGTAGTAACTGGCAAACTTTCTCACATAAAGCTGTTGGGCAGAGATGGGCTCAAAACCATGACCTCGGTGCTAAGAGTCCATAGTGATGAAAATGACAAAAAAAGGAGTAAAAAAAGTAGACATGCAACCAATTTGGAGAAATCCTACCCCTCTGTAGAGATCAACAGTTATCATATTCTTACTCTTGACCACCAGTGGTGTAGCTGCTTATAGCCTTACTGGTAAGTAGCAGACAATCTTGACCACCAGTGGTGTAGCTGCTTATAGGTTTACTGGTAAGTAGCAGACAATCTTGACCACCAGTTGTTTAGCTGCTTATAGCCTTACTGGTAAGTACATGTAGCAGACAATCTTGACCACCAGTTGTGTAGCTGCTTATAGCCTTACTGGTAAGTAGCAGACAATCTTGACCACCAGTTGTGTAGCTGCTTATAGCCTTACTGGTAAGTAGCAGACAATCTTGACCACCAGTTGTGTAGCTGCTTATAGCCTTACTGGTTAGTAGCAAACAATCTTTCTCAAATAAATATTTTTGACTGAGATTGAACACACATACTCGGTGATGAGAGGTAAGTGATCTTGATACTGACCATTCAGCCATGGCAGACAAATATTATCATAATTTATAATTCCACTCTACTTGGCCGGGCGTGGTTAAATCAACTGGTATGACTTCTGACTAATAATCAAAGGGTTATGGGGTCAAATCCCCCCTGATCAGTCCACATGATGATTGATAAACAACAATGTCATTCGTCTCTCACTGCTGATTCAAGTGGGAAAGTTATCAATTTCTTGCAGAGATGTGTTCGTTTGAGAACTGTTTAGCCTTCCAGGATCCAAGAAAGATTGATTAGGTTAGCTAATTGTCTTTTAGCCCTTGATTATGCTAATTATTTAAACAAATTGTGCCTTCTACCAGCATATGGAGATATTTGTTAATTTGTTTTAGCTGGGTCGGATTAGCTCAGTCAGTAGCGCCCGCCCGTCAACAGTCTCTGTGATGATTGATATATGACAATCAATCAATAGTTTTTTTAAATAAGTTTTTTGTTATTATTTTCCAGGCATTACACAGAATCACCTATGACAATGCAGCAGTGTTCTAGTTTGTCACCTATGACAATGCATCAGTGTTCTAGTTTGTCACCTATGACAATGTAGCAGTGTTCTAGTTTGTCACCTACGACAATGCAGCGGTGTTCTAATTTGTCATCGACTCTGTCGGTATGTCAACATTGTTGTCTGCTCTATCGTTTGGCATCACCCCAGATAGCAGTCAATAGTGATCATGTTTGTGGCACTCATAGTGTCAGGATCGTCTGTGAAAAGATTGACACAGGATAAGGTATATAATAAACATATCATGAATATATATCCTGACTAACCTTTTTATCTCCTAGTCCCAAAGGTTTGGAGAGTATAATACATTTGTCCTGTCTGTCTTTCTTCCCTTTTGTTTTATTTTTTAGTAATGGGCTCATAACTTTTGAGCTCACAGTAACTTCTGAGTGACATTTCTTTTAAATGTTCCCAGTGACTTTATGATTTGCCTCGAATAAATTCTCCATTTCTGCATCTCTTAAACTGAAGGATTTTGCCCAGTTAGTTTAGTTGGTAATGTATCTGAATATCAATTCAGGGGTTAGGAGTCTGAATCCCTCAACCCCCTGAGGTTTCAGGAACAATGATTGGGTGTGCTAATTGCCATTAAGTAACTGAAATACTATTGTATAAAAAAGGCAAAAAACATCATACAAACAAACAAAACAAACTGAAGGTCAGATTTGATATATTACCTTAGCTTATTCATCACCAGAAATCCGTACTTGTATATCTTTAGCATGATATGAATCCCCATTTTGATTAAACTCACTTATTAATTTACCATCATTACTTACTGCCTCATTGACAAATATTTAACATTAATATATGATATTAAATATTATTATAATTGAAAGATCATATTATATAAGATGTAATTGGTGTGTTGTTCTGACAAGCGTATTTTTTTGTCCAAACAGGATTTCCTGCAAATGAGCCCATCAACAGTAATCCGCGGGAAAGGCTTCGTTGTCCTGCATGAGTTGGTGAAGAACAACTCACAAGTTTTCAGTTAAGGTAAGTAACTCGTAGAATTATTAAACCATGCATTATGTCCCTTGGTTAAACTAAACATTTATTTTGTTGTGTTGTCTGACATTAACATATAAACAAAGGTTTTAATCTATGGGCTTGTTTGTCTCACCGACAGGACTCTTGTCCATCAATTCAATTCAATTCAAATTCAATTCAAATTTATTCAGGTATTTAAGATAAAATAACATTAATAAATCAAGAAAATAAATAAGTAAAATAGTTATAGTAATCATCTAAAAATTAAAGATCTTGTAACCTAGGATAACCCATTAAAGCAACAAAAGCGCTTATTTCCAATGGGGTCCCTTCGGTTGAAATTGTGATTTAAAAAAAAAAAAAAAAAAAAAAAAAAATGATATACATTAAATGTTAAGAATGTAGACATTTGATATAAACTTGTTAAAATGTAACAATACAAAAAACATTGAATTATCTTGTACCCTGAATAACTGAATAATACATATAAGTGGTTCAAATTAGGGCTTTTCCAGAATTAAATGTATGGCACTTATATTTTTTACCCACAGAGCATAAAATTTAATTGTGATATATACCACCATGCATAAAATTTTTAATTCAATAAAATACCACCATGCACAAAATAAAAAAAAAGGCTAAAATCCCCTTTCTAAAGTTTTCTCATTGTAACGCTTGCAAAAATACTAGTCTGAACGGTTGCCTACTTTCTTTGAAGTGTGCCGATGTTACACTTTTGATCTAATGCCGATATGCAAGTGATTACGTCACAATTTACCTCAGGTCGAGAATTAAATAAAGGGGTACTACAGATAACAAACGAAAAAAAACAACAACATAATAATAATTAAAGGTTAGTTTTTGTTTGTAACTAGTTGTCTTCTAAAATGTTTATTTCAGTATACTAATTTCTTAAAAAAAGAATTACTATTAAATTGATACAATCCATAAAGAGAGTTATAACTATAACTACACATGCCTAAATTTATGCACAGAATGAACACGCTGTCCCTTTCCTTAACGCCCTGTGCCAATGTCCGATGACGTCACTCCGACAGAGAAACAAACATTATTATGACATGTTATTTACTCCCTACAATCGATAAAGGTTTAATCTAATTTGACCTCATTTCGCACACCCGATGGCAAACAATCCAGTTATGGATGCTCGAAGACAATTTCACAGTCCAATTAATGTTTTTGTACGACCGCTAAGAAATATCTGCTTTTCCCCATGATTTTTCAGACGCTGGGGTAAGAATGAGGCGTAGGGCATGGGCTGACAAATCTGAGAATGTGGATGTTATTTTCACTACTTCCTCCACCAGTAAAACTGGATATGCCATATATAACCTGAAATGTGTTGAAAATGGCGTTAAACCCCATTCAAAAAAAAAAAAAAAATATTTTCACTGATAACGCAATGTCCCAATTTAGATTTTTTGTCACTATAGACTTTGCATTTCTTGGTCGAATAAATTAGCGTTTAACACCATCTGACAAACAGCGCGGATACGCATACAATCATAGCAATGCCGCCGTAGAGTTGAATCGTAGTTTTTGCAGAATTTAATATTATACATATTTGTGTATTCATATCCGTATTGGAGTATTTGTAAACATATCCGATACGTCAAATATTGATATATAATTCGTGAAAGTTACCTGAGGAGATAACATTGTGACACGGCATCTCGGTGTCAATTTAATAAAGTAGACGGGGTTACAGCCTGCTACGAGAGTATTCCGCCATCTGATTAGCTCGTACATTTCCGTGTTAATAATTTATTCATGACCAAGAGTATGTTTCTTGTCAATTTTCGGGAAATCCGAAGGTAGATAATTATACTTTGTTTCAAACAAACAATTTAAATCATATGTTGCTGTCGGGTGATGTAATTATATTATAGCAGTCTTAACAAAAAAAGATCAATCAGTTTGAGATGAAAAAGTTAATTGAAGACAAAACATAAACAACACCAGTGTATCGAGTGGTCTAACTGTGTAGTCGCGTAAAACGTTCACTTGGTCCTGATGTCTGGAGGTTGTGTACTACAATCGTTACAACACGCGTGTCAGCGGCAAACATGTAAGGGCTTTTCCAGAATTAAATGTATGTGGGGGTCGGACGGCACTTATTTTTTTTACCCACAGAGCATAAAATTTAATTGTGATATATACCACCATGCATAAAATTTTAATTAGATAAAACACCACCATGCACAAAAGAAAAATAAAAAAAGAGGCTAAAATCCCCTTTCTAATGTTTTCTTATTATAACGCTTCCAAAATTAGTAGTCTGGACGGTTGCCTACTTTCTTTGAAGTACGCCGATGTTACACTTTTGATCTAATGCCGATATTACGTCACAAATTATCTCAGGTCGAGAATTAAATAAAGGGGCACTACAGATAACAAATGAGAAAAAAAAAACACAACATATTAATAATTAAAGGTTAGTGTTTGTTTGTAACTAGTTGTCTTCTAAAATGTTTATTTTCGGTATACTAATTTCTTAAAAAAGAATTACTAATAAATTGATACGATCCGTAAAGAGAGTTATGCTACACATGCCTAAATTTATGCACAGAATGAACACGCTGTCCCTTTCATTAACGCCTTGTGCCAATGTCCGATGATGTCACTCTGACAGTGAAACAAACATTATTATGACACATGTTATTTACTCCCTACTATCGATAAAGGTTTAATCTAATTTGACCTCATTTCGCACACCCGATGGCAAACAATCCGGTTATGGATGCTCAAAGACAATTTCACAGTCCAATTTATGTTTTTGTACGACCGTTAAGAAATATCTGCTTTCGCCATGATTTTTTCAGACACTGGGGTAAGAATGAGGCGTATAGGGTGTGGGGTGACATATCTGAGAATGTGGATTTTATTTTCACTGCTAACGCAATGTCCTAATTTAGGATTTTTGTCACAATAGACTTTGCATTTCTTGGTGTTTCTTTTTGTGCCGAATAAATTAGTGTCAAACAGCGCGGATATGCATATAATTATAGCAATGCCGCCGTAGAGTTGAATCGTAAGTTTTGCGGAATTTAATAATATACACGTCTGTTTATTCATATCCGTGTTGGAGTATTTGGTAACATATCCGATACGTCAAATATTGATATATAGTTCGTAAAATTTACTTGAGGAGATAATTTTGTGACACAGCATCTCGGCATCAATTTAATAAAGTAGACGTGGTTAGTGTATTCCGCCATCTGACTAGCTTGTACATTTCCGTGTAAATAATTTATTCACGACCAAGAGTATGTTTCTTGTCACTTTTCGGGAAGTCCGAAGGTAGATAATTAAACTTTGTTTCAAACAAACAAATTAAATCATATGTTGTTGTCGGGTGATGTAATTACATTATAGCGGTCTTAACAAAAAAAGATCAATCAGTTTGAGATGAAAAAGTTAATTGAAGACAATCCCTAACATAAACAACACCAGTGTATCGAGTATCCAACTGTGTAGTCGCGTAAAACGTTCACTTGGTCATGATGTCTGGAGGTTGTGTATTACAATCGTTACAACACGCGTGTCAGTGGCAAACATAAAGGTCAAATCAAGGTAAATTTAAAAGACCTGCAGTTTCTGCTGCGATAAAGAGAAGATGCTCGCCGAAATCTAGACGCTGCGGGATGTTGACTCGGTGCGGTACATGGGGAAGGACAATTTTATGTTTTTGTATACGACGGGAGGAAAAATCTGGGCAGAAAATGTATAAAATTTCGAGAAGAAAAACGGTGTTGAAGAAAAAATTCGGTTCAGAGACGGAAATACCGGCAAGGCATAAAATTTTAATAAGCTTTTACCCCACAAGGCATCATTTTTTTTTTTATGAAAACACCCACCAGGCATAAAATTTTAATTATACTGCCGTCCGACCCCCCCATACATTTAATTCTGGAAAAGCCCTAAGTCAAATCAAGGTAAATTTAAAAGACCTGCACTTTCTGCCGTGATCGCCGAAATCTTGACGCTGCGGGATGTTGACTCGCTGCGGTACATGGGGAAGGACAATTTTATGTTTTTGTATACGACGGGAGGAAATGTCTGCGCAGTAAATGTATAAAATTTCGAGAAGAAAAAAGGTGTTGAAGAAAAAATTCGGTTCAGAGACGGAAATACCGGCAAGGCATAAAATTTTAATAAACTTTTACCCCACAAGGCATCATTTTTTTTTTTTATGAAAACACCCACCAGGCATAAAATTTTAATTATACTGCCGTCCGACCCCCCCTTACATTTAATTCTGGAAAAGCCCTTACAAGAAATATTTTCAACATATACTTAAAGATTAAATATTTATATTTTCTCTAGCCTGCGAGGAGATACAAAAATGTTTTTTACTTCACGTTTAAAAGTTTGCTTATTGGTTAACTTCTTCAAATTATTCCAGTCAGCAATTGCATTGCAATAAAAGGTGCCTGAATTTAAACTCTTAGCATGCGGAACTATAAAATTACTTTCACTAAACCGTGTACAGTTATGAAAAGAAGATACCCTATGGAAGTTATCATAAAGAGATGTTGGCGCGGTGCCATGGAAAATATTTAAAACATTATTAAGTCTTAGTTGTTTTACTCTATCCTCAACCCATAATACATTAACTGTCTCTAACATAGCACAGGTTATACTACACCTAGGTGATAAGTTAAATAAGAATCGTACAACTTTATTTTGAGTGACTTGAAGTTTGTGTTTTAACTTTTTAGTAAGACTGACATACCAAGACGAGCAGGAATAAACATACATTCGGTTTTACCTAGATGAAGGGACAGTTTATTATCAGCTAGCCATGTAGAACAATTATCCATCATACGACTAAGTCTATCTGCAATAACATTAGGGCCTTTGTCAGCGAACAATATTACACTGTCATCTGCATATAATAATAATTTACAATCGGAGTCGATGTGCGTAGGCATATCATTGACATAACATAAAAATAAAAAAGGGCCCAGGATGCTTCCCTGTGGAACGCCACAAGTAACTTGGGTAGACAGGGCTAGAATTTAACTTTTTTGTGCACTGGCAATTTTGGCCAGTGCCTAAAATTTCA
Organism: Panopea generosa; assembly: GCA_029582155.1. NCBI lineage: Eukaryota > Metazoa > Mollusca > Bivalvia > Adapedonta > Hiatellidae > Panopea > Panopea generosa. The sequence goes on along the minus strand of CM055906.1, from coordinate 58,852,444 downwards.
ACTGGCCAAATTTGAAACCAACTAGCCAAACCAATTTTCGCAGAAACTTGTAGTCATAAATGTCTAAATAAACCCAAAATTAATTGTTTCAAAGCCTGCGTGTTATTTAATATGCATTATTAGCTTTTTTTATTTATAGACAATGGTATCAAGGTTATTATATATGTAAGGTACAATTCAAAGCAGTACTTTACAAAACAAAATATTTAAAAAAATAAAATTGTCCTTGTTATTTATTATACTACCATAAATAAATGCATACAATGATATATCATAAATAAACACTTTTAACTAAACCAAAATATGAATCATGGATTCAGCAATAACAAGTGTACAGAGAGGCTGAGATTGTGACATACACACATTTCTATTTATAGAATTAATATAGCCAATTATGGCCTTTCGTTTTAAAATAAGATCTAGATCTAGCCAAGGACGATTGTTTAACATGTGTAAATGTTGTGATATCATAGTAATATAGTTTAATTATTATGGATGATCTGTGGATCGCGGTGGTTTCTACAATTGACACACCATTTTGTCATTGTCAAGTTTATAGCCCTGTGTGATATTGAGCTGTCGCTCCCATTTCATTACAGTATTAACGGAAGGATTATTTCACTTTTTTCTTGTTGGGACTAACTTCCATTCGTCGGGTTAATGGAGAAAAAGTGCCACTTTAACAGCTGACAAAAAATGTAAACAATAAATTTGACGGGTTTCACCTTTACTTTTATTTTACAGAGTGAGTGCGCAATCGATCAAACTAGACACAGTCTACTCATTATGTTGTTGACGGGTTTTAACTTTACTTCCTTTTTGCAGAATGAACTTGAGATCAAAAACAATTGGACGCAGTCTACACATATATAAATATTTAATACATGTCATTGACAATCGTGCTGCTAGGGGGTAATTTGGCGCGAGAAGCAAAAGAAATTTGGTAAAATTGACAAGAACTCGTTATTTTTACCAGGATGATACTTGTTTATTTTCAAAAATCAATAAAATGAATAAAATAAGTAACTTTCTCAACTTGAAATCCACTCGCAAAAAAATGCCAGCTTAAGTAATTTCAACTCGCATTTTCAAAATACAGCTCGCATTTTGCGAGTGGCGAGTGCTTAAATTCGAGCCCTGGTAGATTTTGATGAAACTTTGTTTATCTCCACTAACTGTGGTCTTTCAGTTAGATAAGATTTGAACCAATTTATCGACGCGACTCCCATTTCAGAGAGCTTATTGTCCATAGGTAAATAGTATTGATCATCTGTGATGCTTATTGAAAAGATCAACATCTTGACATTTAGTGCAGAAGAAAGTTTGAATATGCGAGCAATATTTGATTGGCTGAAACATAATTATACACCTCTGCAAAGGTCATGTTTTAATAAAATAATAAAAATTATAGATATCTGTCAAATACAAAATATCTAATAATAAAACTGAATAAAGGAATAAGCATCATAGTGATAGTATTTTGAAATACTACGGAAATTACCAAGGTATTCCAATTGTTTGAATCAACCAATCAGAAACTTTAGCAGAAAACTTTTTCAAAAAGAAAAAGCAAGCGTCACAGATGACCAAGACTATTGGGTAAAAAGATATCATAAATCATTATTCGAGTGTAACATCTAAAACAATATTTATTAAAACATTTCCTACTACAAATTCAAGTTGTGCTTTATATTTGTAGGTTAGAAAGTAAATCTGTGATACCTACATGTATGAGCTGTGAATAAGAAAACCAAACCACTGGGTCACGATACAAATGTTTCTTTATCTGTCAGCTGGAATATTGCCTTACAACGCAACATTTTATTTTAGATTTTTTTTATCAACACCATTTACAGTAACTAATTTTCCATTTTTATTTCAACTTGATTGTGGAGAAAGTGCAAAGCTTATATGAACTGCTCTTCTTCTATAAAAGAACACCCAGTACATATTTTACCCTGTAAATGGAGTGATTCATAAATGCTCACAAAATTGAGCATAAGTAAATTAGTACATACAGTCAAACCTGTGTAAGCGGTCACCTCTGTTAAGCAGCCACGTGTGTTAAACAGCCACATTTGCTTTTTTCCCGTTTCTATGCTTTCAAAGCAATTCAACCTGTATTAAGCAACAACCTGTCTTTGAAGGTCACTTTTGCTTCTTCCCTTGACTGGCTGCTTAAGACAGGTTTTACTGTATATTAGTCAAAGGTACAGTGATAGGCTCCTTGATGATTTATAGACAACAATGTGTCTCATTGTCATTCTTCTCTCTCCATTTATTCAAATCAGTTACTTGTGGAGATGGGTTTTTGAGTACTGTTTAGCCATCTAGAATCATTGGAAAGAATGATTAGGTTAACTGATTGTCTGTTCGCCCATGTTGGCAAATTACACTTAATATTCAAACAAAAATTCAAAGGTACTGTGGATATCTATTTTAGATTTGTGATGTACCTTGAACATGACAGTAGCAGACAGACCCTGCGGGACACCAAGACTAAGCCCACAAAGGCAGAATACTGCACCAGATGTCTGGATTTACTTATCAACCAAACATCAGACAGTGTACCAAGGATCATAGGTCAGTATCATCCATTTCCATCTACAGTAGAACTTCATTGGCTCAAACACAAATGGTTCAAACACCAATTATAGTGGGAACCATAGAAATCCTTTTTTGATATATATAATGGTATGATGTTAAATAACACCTTGTCAGACAACCCTTAACTCAAAACTATTTTGTCCAGTCCTGTCGGGTTCGAGCCATCAAAGTTCTACTGTATTTATTTTAAGGAATGAATTTTATTTGTTATCAAAATTCATAGTACATAATTTTTGTTATACAACATATATTTTTGCAAGTAAACACTGAAGGATGCAAACTTAGCTTGTTGCATGTAAGTACATGTACATATTTCATGAGCCTACAACAAATGATTTGTTTGTTTGTTTGAATATTAAGTGTCCTTTCTATGCCATTGAGGGCTAACAGACAATCAGTTAACCTAACCACTCTTTCCTGAGATCCTAGAAGGTTAATCATTAGTCAAGCACACTCGTATCTGCAAGTAACCAATCATTTTACCATTTGCATCAAGGGTGGGAGAAGCAGTGTCATATATCAGTCATAACTTAGACTGTGGCGATGGAGAGGATTTGAAATCATGACCCCTGGATTGATATTCAGATCAGGCCTTCTAAAATTGCCAGTTTTTTGGTTTTTGGACCGATTTCTGAAGTTCAAAATTGGTTTTCGTTTCAAAGTTTAATAAAAAATCTGTCTAGATATTTTCAAAATTTAATTAAAAATCTGTCCAGATATTTTCTATTGGTCGTGTAAAATCTCATAAATTGCTCTTACCATGCCATACTGACCTGTGAAATACGCCTTGCGGCAATCTCATTTGACCCAATAATCTGATTGTTTTGCCACCTGCTGTGTGAAATGATGTCAATTTTGACTAAACCATTAACAATATTAGGGAGAGTTTATTGGAAAAGTCTATTGCTATGTAGCACGCCTTTGATGTGTGATCAGCGAGCGACCCAAGGGTTCTTTCTGTTCGTCAAAAGATTGTGTTTGCGTCTGGAATTTCTTTGATATACACTTGCCAAAGCTGGGACGGTCTGACCGAATATTGATTACGTCATTAAAATATTTAATAAAACGTGAAGTGTAACTTATTTGTTTAATTTTTAGCTCTACTGGCCAAAGGCCAGAAGTGCTTATGCGATGGCGCGTTGTCTGTCGTCTGTCGTCTTGTCATCTGTTAGCAGCACTTTCTCTGAAACCACTAGGCCAATTAGACTGAAACTTCACATGGGTGTTTCTATTGCATAGGAGGCTATACAGAAGATTTTTTTTTTCGATCTGAAATTCAAGATGGCCACTGTTACTAAAAATAGTCCAAAACTTAAAAAATCATCTTCTCATGAACGGCCCAACAGATTTTCAAAATGTTTATGTAGTTATGATGACCAACTATAGTTTTGTTAGATTTGTTCAAATGGTGTCCCTAGGGTTAAATATGACCCCGCCCCAAGGGTTCAATTAGGGGACACATGTCATTATAATATTTTTATCTTTTTAACCTCACCTGAGCCAAAGGCTCATAGACGAGCTTTTGTGATCGCTTGGTGTCCGTCGGCCATCGTCTGTCGTCCGTCGTTAACTTTTACCTTCTAACAACTTCTCCTCTGAAACCACTGGGCCAATTTTTATATAACTTCACAGAAATGTTCCTTGGGTGACCCTCTACCAAGTTTGTTCAAGCCACCTTGGTTCTTCATAAAACATGGCGGCCAGGGGCCGGGCAAGTTTAATTAGTAAAAACTTAAAAAATCTTCTTGTCAGAAACTACTGGCTCGATTTTAAAATAATTTCACAGAAATGTTCCTTGGGTGACTCTCTACCAAGTTTGTTCAAGCCACCTTGATTGGTAAAAAAACATGGCGGCCAAGGGGTGGGGTTAGTTTACTATATAAGCTATAGTAAAAACTTAAAAAATCTTCTTGTCAGAAACAACTGGCTCGATTTTAAAATAATTTCACAGAAATGTTCCTTGGATGACTGTCTACCAAGTTTGTTGAAGCCATCTTGATTCGTCAATAAACATGGCTGCCAGAGGGTGGGGCAAGTTTGATTAATAAAAAACTTAAAAAATCTTCTTGTCAGAAATTACTGGCTCGATTTTAAAATGATTTCACAGAAATGTTCCTTGGGTGACCCTCTATCAAGTTAGTCAAAGCCACCTTGATCGGTCAAAAAAATATGGCGGTCAGGGGGTAGGGTTAGTTTACTATATAAGCTATAGTAAAAATTTAAAAAATCTTCTTGTCAGAAACCACCTGATCAATTTTAAAAAAATTTCACAGAAATGTTCCTTGGGTTACCCTTTACATGACCTCACAATGAGGTGCTAGTTTACTATATAGGCAGCTATAGTAAAAACTTCAAAAGCCTTTTTGTCAGAATCTACTGACCTGATTTCTATCTAATTTCACTGACATTTACCACGGGTGAACCACAACGCATCTATTACATCTTCAAAACAAATGAAAATTCTAACTACTTGCCCATCTCGTTTTTCTGGAAAATTGAGTGTTCATGTATAACATGTATATAATCTACTTAAATTGGGTGACTCAAGGTCAGTCAGGTGAACACTATTGGGCCTTCTTGGCCCTCTTGTTTAAAATGGAAATGATTTTGCCTATATCTTCACAGAAGCATTGCTTGGTGAAGGAGGTTCAGGTTTGTAAAAATAACTGGGTTCCACTGTCTTAAGTGGTCAGGAGGGGCCCCAAAAGGGTAAAAATTGGGAATTACTAAATTTGTTTTCTTAAGAACCGGTATGTCAGATTTGTTCATATTTTTCATAAATTATCCCTATGTGTAGGGGTTTGATTTCAGATAAGAATTTAGGGGCTAAAATTTATAGGGGCCCTGTAAAGGAACTTAGAAGTTTACATAGGGATACTATGGGAAAACAGAAAATTCTCTTTTTCTAATTTGTTTTGAAACCACTGGGCCAATTAAACTGAAATTTCACACGGATGTTTCTATTGCGTAGGAGACTATACGGAAGATTTTTTTTTTTCGATCTGAAATTCAAGATGGCCGTCGTTACTAAAAATAGTTCCCAAACTTAAAAAATCTTCTTCTCATGAACGGCCCAACAGATTTTCAAAATGTTTATGTAGTAATGATGACCAACTATAGTTTTGTTAGATTTGTTCAAATGGTGTCCCTAGGGTTGAATATGACCCTGTCCCGAAAGTTCAATTAGGGGACACATGTCAATGTAATATATATATATATATATATTTTCTTTCAATGGGAATGATTTTGCCTATACCTTCACTAAAGCATTGTTAGGTGAAGGACGTTAAGATTTGTAAAAATGACTGGGTTCCTATGTCTAAAGGGGTCAGGAGGGGCCCCAAAAGGGTACAAATTGGGAATTAGTAAAATCGTTTTCTTAAGAACCGGTATGTCAGATTTGTACATATTTGATATAAATTATCCCGATGTGTAGGGGTTTGATTGCAGATAAGAATTTAGGGGCTAAAATATATAGGGGACTTAGAATTTTACACAGGGATACTGTGGGAAAACAGAAAATTCTCTTTTTTTTTTCACTTATTCTGAAACCACTCGGCCAATTAAACTGAAACTTCACATGGATGTTTCTATTGCATAGGAGACTATACAAAAGATTTTTTTTTATCTAAAATTCAAGATGGCCACCGTTATTAGAAATAGTCCAAAACTTAAAAAATCTTCTTCTCATGAATGGTCCAACGGATTCTCAAAATGTTTATGTGGTAATCATGACCAACTATAGTTATTTGTTAGAGTTGTTCAAATGGTGTCCTTAGGGTTAAAAAATGACCCTGCCCCGATGTTTCTATTGCATAGTAGAATTTCAAAAAGTGCTATGGCCACTATGAGTCAGTAGGGCGTCCTCAGGCCCTCTTGGGCCTCTTGTTTTAAAAAAATAACTTTAATTATATATACGAGCTGGTTCTGGTAATTGTTCATAGTGGCCAGTTACAGCACAACCCATATAAAATATAAAAAGTTTAATGAACCGTTACATTGGTTTCCACTTCCGGTTTGACCGAGTATTTTAAATATAATGAAAATTATTCAGTTAAGCGGAAACATAATGTCAGTCATTAAAATGTACACATTGTGATAAAGTATGATATAAATTATACACAAATAAACTTGAAATAGTTCCCTATTAATGAATAAACAGAGATAATATATGTTGCAGCTGACATGGACGGTGGGGTATGCATATATGTAAAGGCATTTAATGATTTTTTTTAAAATAAGTGCGATTCTTAAGGTAGTAAAAAACCTGGACCGATTTGCATTTTGGAATTTTACAAAGCTTGATTCAGATACACTACCAGCTGGGCTAACCGTGCCTAGCTCTCAACAAATGAAATTCATTCTTATAGTTGTACAATTAATGCACCAAGTCTGTACCAACATATCTAATTTATCAACTATCCAGCACTGTATACCAACAAATCAATTATATTTGTATGTTAAAGTTGGTTGATGGAAAGCAAAAATCATATCTTTCTTTGCAGCCTCCATGTCTATTAGTTAAACTCGATTGCTGCTGTAAACTTCATGTTTATTAGCTCGCCAGGACGAAGTCCAAGGAGAGCTATTGCCATGACTCCGTCGTCGTCTGTAGATACCCAGGTTAAACTTTTGCGTTTAAGTTTAAAATATCTATACAACCACTTGTTGGATGTGAATGAAACTTTGCATGTGTGTTCACCATCATCAATGGAACACACATAGACAGGAACCATATCTCTGGATTGCATTTTGGCACATTTATGGCCCATTTTGGACTTAGACACCCAGAAGCAAGCTTTGTTGTCTTCTGACAACTCTTGTTTTATCATAATAGTCTCAGAGATAGGGGACTGAGTGTATTTACTTGTTATGTCCAAAAGGTTCGAGACTTGTTTCTAGACGAAAAATTTTATGCTGAGTCCGGAAGTATGTTTCTTAATAGCTGTTGGGCTGTTTGGTCACAAATACAAGATGACCATCAAAATGGCTGCCAAATATTGAATTCATTTAATAATAAATAATCTGATAAGAAACACTGCAAAGTGTTAAAATTTAGATTTATTGTGTTGTTGTAAGTTGTATGACATGTTTCAGGCTAAAAATGAGTAAAATAACCTACCAAACAACCAACATCATAAAACCTTTTTTATCTTAGTAACACTGTTTTTTATTATGCCCCTAAACTTTGTTTGGTGACACTTTCTGTCTTTGAAATTTCGTGTCGTCTGTAACTTTATCACCTATGGATAAATTTCAAAAACACTTGGCTCAATTGATCAACACGACATAATTAAGTGTGATGTAAGACCCAGAATCTTTCCTAAAAGGTCAAGGTCACCCTGGGGAGGGGGGGGGGGGGGGGGATGCGACACGTATCAGTGAGATTTCTTATTTTTCCTTATATAATAGTTTCTTGAGCAGATTTTGTATCCTCTATAGCTTGAATACTTTGACATGTGTTTATTGCCAAGTATTTGACCATTGTGTCATATATTCAATATTTTGTAAACTCTCTCTCTCTAAAATAGTTGAAGTGTTTACAGCCAAGAAAAGGAGAACTTCTAAATGATAGTTCTGGACTTTTATTTTATTGGACAATTAAAAAATACAACAATACAGTTTATTTACATGTACTATTTCATAATTCTCTTTCTTTTCTTTATAGGAGCTGTGTGTTCAGGAAGATACCTAAATAGTACCACAGAGAGCATTTGTTAGACATATGGCTGAAGCTATGGACAAAGACAAGACAGATCTTATAACAAATGGGTATTTTTATCCACAAAAAAGCTGTTTTTTTTAAGTGTCTAGAAACGGCCACATAATGAATTAAACAGAGTTTCAACCATCCAAAAGAATTACCAACCCTAATTCCTAGACACTTAATACCCATTGTTGTGAGGGTATTGCTGCAGCTATGGACAAAGACAAGACATGTTTCTGAAGCTATGGACAATTGATTGAATATTTAGTGTCTTTTTTTATGCCATCAAGGGCTAACAGACGATCACTTAACTTAACCACTGTTTCCTTGAATCCTGGAAGGTTAACCAGTACTAGAGAACACCCCATCTCCTTAATTAACTGATAACTTTCTCACTTGAATCGGCTGTGAGAGACAAATGATAATGAGATGCAATGTCGTATATCAATCATCGTGGAGACTGTGGCCGGGCGTGAATTCAGACGCACTACCGACTGAGCTAATCGAGTGTGGCTGCTATGGACAAAGACAATTGGATATCATGAAAGTGTTTTTTTTTATTTATCAATTTATATTGATTACTTTGAACAGATGGATGTAGGTTTGAGCATTTTTAAAAAATTAGGTACGTCACTGCACTGTTTTTAAAAAAAATAAACAAAAAAAAACTCTGGTCAACCTACCAGTTATTTTGCATTTTCATGAACCGACGATACATTCATGGTATGGAAAAAAATTAATTTGTATGTTGGAAATTCTAGATATTTTTTTCTATAGAATCAAGAGCAAAATTTAGCTGTGTAGTGAGACCTTTAAGCATCTAGGAATTGTTTCACTGTTGTTCCTAAGTTTACAAACCTTTTATGTTAGTGGAAGGTGTGGTCCAGTGGTGGAGCATTGAACCAATGATCGGAGGGTCGTGGGTTTGATCCTCCCCACGGTTATGTGTGGTATCCTTGAGCAAGACACTTTTTCCGCATATGCTTGGTACTGGTTCTACCCAGAAAGACTTTGAGCGTGGATTGTCAAAGTTGTAAGAACTTGTTTCACAATCAAATTAAAATAAGTAACTAAACTTTTATGATAATACTGAAGTTAGGAAACTCATTAAGTGTTTAACAAACAACATCGTAAGACATTCCAAAAGCATTTTCAGTAATTTTCTTTTTTAATTTGGCTATTTGAAAAATAGGGAGAGCTTTTCTACTCGCTCTGGCATTGGTATCGGTTTCACACCTTGGTAAAAGTTTTGCAAGCAAGGTCATATCTCAGTAGCCATTGCATGTATTGCATTGAAACTTCACACAAGAGTTTAAGTTTTATATGCAAGTACCATCAAGTCCAACTAAATACCAACTAAATGAATCAAGAGGGATCACTTGCCAATTATAACCCTTTTTTACCTAGAAATTCTGGTTAGAGTCTATATCTTATTAGCCACTACATGTATTTTGTTGGATCTCCATACAAGGTTTTTGCAGTAATTAGACTATAATCTTGTCTACTTAGCTTTAATGAGCAGGGCTTCTGAAATTCGCGGTTTTTCGGCTTGCCTACCAAATTTTGTTTCTGTTGGTAGTATAAAAAAAATAAATTTCTCCTATACTGACCCGCTGTTATCGCAATTAACGCCTTTGGGCAATATCATTTGATCTTAACGTCATATCTGATGTGCAAAAGGATGATAAATTTAGACCAGACCATAACCGATGGTAGAGGAGTGTAATGAAGAGTCTATCACTACACAGCATGCCTTTGAGGTGTGATTAGCGATTGGTATCGTATGTTCTGTCTATTCACCAAAGATATTTATGTCCGTGATTTCTTTGATATACATGTGTACTGTTAGCCATAAGGTGTTAACTTGTTTTCTTGTATTGTTTTTGTTTTTTTTGAATGGCCAAAGCAGCTTCGCTTGAAACAGGATTTTGTCAATAAGTATTTATATTCCATTTTAAATATCTTCCATTTGACGTAAACATTTTTTATATAAATTTTATAAAACTATTGATAATAATATTTTAGGAGACAGGGTTGAAAGTGGAAGTCGATGTAGCATCAACTCGTGACAAACCGAGGCTATATTTAGTATACACGATTCTTCTGGTTTACATCCTGAACCTATTTTTTTTTGCATGAAATTGATTGAAACTGTTCATTTAAAGGAGAATCTAATGTAAATATTTAGAAAAGTTTAATTAAATGAAAAACATATAGTATGAAAAATTAACGAACTGATAAAATTACTCGGTGGGTGGGAAATATATATATATACATGTATCTATACACATGATTTTAAAAGGAAAAAGTGTGATTCTCACAGCAGTGATTCTTACGACAATAAAAACACAGGACCAATTTGCATTTTGAAATTTTAGAAGCCCTGCCAATAACAATATGATTCGAATAGTTGAGCTCACTGTTAGACAGCTCCTTGTGTTAATAAATTCTGCAGGTGTCATCAGTTTTTTGCACAAAAACCTTATACCTACAAAAGTTTACACTAACTTTTGTAAGTATAAGCTTTCGTACAAACTAACTAGTTAGCAGGATTCGAACCCACGGCCCTTGTTGCATCAGCACCTAGCCCATTAATGATGACCTCTCTACCGACTGCACCAGATGGAGATGTCATCATTAATATGCTAGGCGCTGACATTGCAAGGGCTGTGGGTTTGAATCCCAAAAATATTTCCAAATTTGTCCATGGTCAGCTGAATAAGACATATGTCACTCCTCTCCATTGAGGTATAAAAAGTAGGAATAAAACAAAAATAGAATTAACTTATTAGCGACTGTACCAATATTGTTATGTACAAAAGATTTTGGAAACCAAGAGTCTATTTTATTTCTGCAAGATGATTGAATTTGTTTGTTAACATGAAATAAGTTGCTTTGTATCTTGTATCAACAGCTGTATTGTTAAATAGTGTTCACAATCTCAGTATGAGCTATTGTAATCTACCTTTGTCCATAGTCCGTCAGTCGTTTAGATATAATTTTAGCTCTGCTCATCTGTGTCTGCCATCTGTTGGTTGTCTGTCCATCGACTTTTAAAAGTTTCCTCTAGCACCTATACTTTTTTTTTATATCTTCACCGAACTAAAGCGGTCGTACGAGACCTGTTCAGTATATAACATAACACTTTTGAATGACTAAATCAGATTTACTTACATGGTTTTAAATGATTTCATTGTATCAAATGCTCAATTTGTGCCCCATGACAATAGTAAATCATTCTACATCTCCTTGGCCAGCTCGCAAGTGTCCTGTTAAGTCTAGTAAGGGTGTATAGTTTTGCACTTCTGCAATTTGCATTTTAGAATTCCCAAGATTCCGTAGTCCATTGGTGCAACATCGGGACTCTTTGGCATCCACTCTGCGGATGTGATGTACTTTACTTTACATTCGTTTAGGAATTTGATCGTCTTTCTTGCTGTATGGCTATATGCTGAGTCCTGATGGAACATCATATCACTTTTATGTCTAGGGAACAGTCGCGGGACATCTTTCGTTATGAATGGCTTCAGCACTTTATTGATGTAGTTAGTCAGCATTGACTTCCACTTTTTTCTTAAGTGACGTCTTTCCATAGAAGCTAACTCCAACCCACGCCATGAAGCCAGGTGCAAATGCATCATGTTTGACAAACTTCAGATTATGGTGGTCCTGTTCATAACAATGAATATAGCAAATACCTCTTTGGCTCATAGCTTCCGCCCATATAAAACATAGCCTCATCGTTTATGACAACGTTTCTCCATTTGTTATTGTTTAATACAGACGCCAAGCTCTTACACGACGTTTCTTAACTTTGAAATGGCCAAAATCACATTACTATTGTTGAAGTTATGGCCCCTAACTGCATTCCATTGAATTTTCATTTACCTTACATATAATATCTCAGACATGGTCTTGAAATGGCCATATGACGTTATTTATGTTAGAGTTACGGCCCTTGACTCAATAAGAAATTGCCCTGTTTGACATGTTTTCTGCATCTGCATTTTTCATTGAATTTTTACTTAAAACCATAATATCAGGTTTTCTTATTGGCCAAATTAGATATTAATTATTATTGAAGTTTTTGCACTTAAATATTCAGATATTACACTGTTTTTTAGACCTCTAGGCCAACTTGCACAATATTCACCTGATACTGTCAGTTCTTATTTCATAATAGATATCTTGAGTTGTGACCCTTGACTTCTAAATAAATTCTTTAGAATTGTCATGGTCTCCTGTGCTGGTGAGCGATGGTCCTCTTGTTTTGGAAACTTGTGTTCTAGGTTTAAGTATCATGTGTTAATTTATTGGGTGACTTATTGATGTACTTTTCACACTTTATACCTGTGTGGTTTGGAGTAGTTTCATGTCAATTTGCAGAGTGATGGAAATCCTCTGGAGTTGGGTCATGTCCATTTATCATTTTTTGTCATGTTCATTATTGTGGTTAAAATACCAATGCTGTGTAGTTCCATGGTGCCAAATTATTGATGGCAGAAATATTTCATTTATGTTGTATTATATGTGTTGTTTAGAGTAAGACTAGTATCATTATCAATCTCTGCAGGGATAGGAACCCTCAGAATGGGAGTTTTGTACATTTATTGTTATGTCCATTATTATGATTAAATAACCAACCACTATGTATCCCAGAGCGCTAAACATGGGATCCCCGACAATGAATAGAAACACCGTAGCTCATGCATATTTCAAGAGCTGACAAATTGAGTATTTGGTTAGAATTTGCTGAAATCTCTGCAGTTCTCCAGGTATCAAACTTAGGGTCCAAAAGCATATTTATTTGTTGATATATATATATTTTTTTTTTAATTTTTTTTTCAATTTATATGTTAATCTCTTGTTTTCGTACATGGGTAGTGAACCTGAATTGTCATTCTTCTTAGAGTCATATAACCTATAATATGTTTGTACCCTGTAAAACCCAGATTCATTCATTTATTTTATACTCCAGTGTTTGTTGTTTTTAAGATAATGTATAATTTTTTCAAGCCTGTGTGGTTCCGGCTAAGAATAGAATCACTGCCGATCTCTGCAGAGGGGTAAGAATCCTCCAAATGGGTGTCATGTTCATTTTATCATTTTTTGTCATGTTCACTATTGTGGTTAAATTATCAACCGCTGTGTGGTTTCAGGGAGCCATATGAGTGATGGCAAGAATAGGACCACTGTGGCTTATGCATGTCGTAAGAAGTGACGATTTGAGTAATACGATAGAATTTGCTGAAACTCTGCAGTTCTGCAGGTATCAAGGTTCCAGGTTCATTCTGCATATTCATTTTTGGTGTATTTTTTTTAATCTGTATGTTTATTTGTTGTTTTTATACCCCCGACAAACAAAGTTTTGAGTGGGTATATTGGAGTCACCCTGTGGTCGGTCTGTCGGTCGGTCTGTCCGTTGCAATTTTCCTTGTCCAGAGCATCACTTGAAAAGTACTGGATGGAAATTCATCAAACGTCATACAATGGTAGAATATAATGAGAGGAAGTGCAGTGTACAAGAAACATAACTCTATTCTTGCTAATTACAGAGTTATTATCCTTTGATATATTTCCCTTGTCTGGAGCATTACTTTTAATGTACTGGATGGAATTTCATCAAACTTCATACAATGGTAGATTATGATGACAGGAAGTGCAGTGTACAGGAAACATAACATTTATTGATTGCCATGAAAGCTTGTACACAGCACAATAATTAAAAAGACCGTTTTTAATTTTAACAAAACCATAAAAAAATTAACAATACAAAAAACTCAATCCATAACATTCTCTTTTATTAAGTATTTTTTTTTGTCTGGAGCATAACTTTAAAACTATTGGATATAATTTAATAAAACTTCATACAATGGTTAACCATTTTCTGTCATGGCGGCGTTCGGGGGTATTCATCACCTTCAGTGATAGCTCTAGTTGTACATGTAGAGTGAACCTGGAATCTTCCTTCCAGTTGGCGTCAAATAACCTGTAATGTGTTGGTATGCCGTTAAACCCTATTCATTCATTATTCATTTATTTTATCAAAAAGTTGCATCTTTAAATCAGTTATAAAGGAAAATTATGTGACCTTGCTTGACATAATTCAAAATTGTTATAAAAACAATAAAAGCTTTATTTTGGTTCAGAAATTTTCAAGGAAAAGATCTGTTTTAATATTGAAGAATGTTTCAGTTGTGCTAACAATCTGCTAGAAATTGAAAATTTATATTATTATGTGTTTTTTTTTTTCAGTTTCAGATTATACTTACTTAGTTATTGAAAGAACCTTTGTAATCCACCCTGTACAACTGGTATTGAGAAACAATTTATGTGACACCACCATCTGCAATCATGTGACTTATGGTAAGGAATATTCTGTATTGCTTGTAAAAGTTTTGACTGTAACACATCAGATAGAAGCAGCAGCTATGTCATATGCAACAGATTACCAATAAATTCTATTTTGGGTGGGATCCTTCATGTCCGATCAATCCTAAGATAACATGTCTCTCACTGCTGAGGTTGGGAGGACAATGGTTCTACTCTCTTGAGGTCTTGCTCCACCATTAAAACAGGTACCATACATGTAAGTATCCTGGTGTTAAATCCCACTCAGAATTTACTTCAGGCATCTGTTTGATTATAAGGACAGTTGATAATAAAACAAACTAAAAATGTCACTTATAAGTGACAAATGCCCAAGAAGCAGTCGGTGAATGAAAATACATGTAACTATATTGTGATTATTTTTGGGTTAATAAAAAAACGACCTTTACCCATGAGCTACAGATCTTGGTGCAACATGTCATGATGTGATGATTATTTGTGTAGTTATTTCGCAATGAATTAAAACATTAAATGCAATAAGAGTAACACTTTCTGTATATACAGACATGTAATATGTATGTATATCTTTTATATAAATGAAACTACAGTGGTGGTTCAGGGTAGAGCATCCACCTTGCATGAGGAAGGTTATGGGTTTGATCCTCGGCTGGGTCATACAAAAGTCTGGTCAGCCCAGTGTCAGTATAATGTGACTGGGTGGGTATCGTACCATGTGTCCGCTGCATGATGCAGTGTGGCAGCACTTAGAATACTGTTACAGGTAGATACCATCGCGATATAACTGAAAACTTGTTGAAAGCGACGCTAAACACCATACAACATCATATGTTTTACGTCTTAGTGCAATGATCTGCAGGGGTAATTATTCACTCAGCACACCAAGTTATGGGTCTGATCTAGGTTTGTTACTCAGCTCAGTCCAAAGACTTCATGTGATAGTTACCTGTTACTTGCCAAACCTCCATTAATAAAACTGAATCGGATCAATCCAATATATAGCTTGTTTGAAATAGTGTTGAACCACAATCTAAATTCATATGTTATAAAAAGGAAAAAATTAAGATGACCAAGTGAACTTTTGCATTGTTATCTGCTGCTTTTAAGATGATGTAAACCAAATGGCTGGCAAATACTGGATTACTTCTGGTT
The DNA here is from genome assembly GCA_029582155.1 of Panopea generosa. Classification (NCBI taxonomy): domain Eukaryota; kingdom Metazoa; phylum Mollusca; class Bivalvia; order Adapedonta; family Hiatellidae; genus Panopea; species Panopea generosa. The sequence continues at coordinate 58,836,630 of CM055906.1, read as the reverse complement.
GGAAGTATCAATCTATGTATACAAGTGCTCCAATGTGACTTCCATTGTGAACATGGTGATGACAGAGGTGAACATGACTTTGTATTTCTTGCTTGTCCAGCGATGTCTGCTTCTATGTGAGAATTCTGAAAAGCTTGGTATGTTCATATTGTTTAGCTTTGTGTATGACTTGATATTGTTCTCATTTGAGTTTATTGTTTGTCATATTTTCTCCTCACAAGCCACAGTATTTTTCTCATTCTTTAGTATTGAGTAATTTTGTATATTGTATGGAATACATATATTATATATTTATAGATAAATACAATAAATAGTCTGTCTGTTGCCCATATGTTATCTGTGAACAAGAAATGATGATGAAAAATATTTTACAAGAGTGGTTGTTTTTGGCAGAAATACAGCAGTGATGGTTTTTATGTGTCTATTTGTTTTTTTTAGTTCTTTAAAATATCAATTATAATATTTTGCTCTTAGTTCTCATTCAGGTTTTTTTTATTATATTTTTATCGATTCAGCCTTTTTAAAATTACACAATTAATGTGACCTAATATTTTGTTCTATCAGAAAATTTAATTAGTTCAATAGAATACAGTATTTTAATAAAAATAATAAAAATAGGAAAAAAATAATTAAAAGAAAGGCAAAAGAGGATGACTGTGTTTGCAGAATCTAGACGACATTGCGACACATAGCTGTTGTTAACTATCAAAAGTGCGACAATGATTGATCCATCTCTTGTTCTAACTTGATAGTTCTAATGTGCCTATCAGAAATGCAACAATGATCAATCCATCTCTTGTTCTAACTTGATGGCTCTGCTGTGCCAATCTGGGTAAGTGCATGAAAATTAGTCTGCTTGTGGGAACCCAGTCTTTTACATATGCCGTTAGTGTAATCATTGTTTACTGTCAGTACAAGTTTAGGTGAATGATTTGGCTTTGATCTTCCGTATTCCCAAATGAATTTTCAGTGAATTGATTTGAATGTTTACTGAAATTAACAATGAAAGATTTGCACATTGATACTAGGTGAAGCATGAGTTAGTGTAGATATTACAATTACACTGTATTTTTTTAAATATTTTTACTTAATTTACTATAAAACATTTTTTTTCATAAGCCCTAAGCCATTCCTGTTTTTTTAATTAATATATTTTAAATCCAAAGAACATTTACTATGATTTTTAGTTTTGCAGAAAAATCAAGTTTTTTTCTTAACATCACATACAAAAAATTATCCAGTGCAGGGTATCATGACACCCATGGGATGTTTTCATAACAAATCACATATCTTGCATTTACAAGAAATTATCTACAGCAAGTCACAATGTCACCCCTGGGAGGATCTTGTAACAAATCTCGAAGCTTGTTTGTACAAGAATTTATCTATTTGAAGGCAACATGTCAAGCTTGGGATGTTCTCAGAACAAATCACAAAACTTGTGAATACAAGAATTCATCTAGATTAGGGCACCATGACACCCTTGGGATGTTCTCATAACAAATCACAAAGCTTGTGAGTACAAGAATTCATCTAGATTAGGGCATCATGACACCCTTGGGATGTTCTCATAACAAATCACAAAGCTTGCGAGTACAAGAATTCATCTAGATCAGGGCACCATGTCACCCTTGGGACGTTCTCATTACAAATATCAAATCTTGCTTTTACAAGAAATTATCAAAAGCAAAGCACCATGTCACCTTTGGGATGTTCTTGTAACAAATCTTGAAGCTTGTTTGTACAAGAATTTATCTAGTTCAAGGCACCATGTCAAGCTTGGGATGTTTTCATAACATATCTTGAAGCTTGTGTGTTCAAGAATTTATCTAGTTCAAGGCACCATGTCACCCTTGGGATGTTTTCATAACATATCTTGAAGCTTGTGTGTTCAAGAATTTATCTAGTTCAAGGCATCATGTCATGCTTGGGATGTTCTCATAACATATCACAAAGGTTGAGTGTACAAGAATTTATCTAGCGCAGGGCACCATGTCACACTTAAGGTGTTCTCAAAACAAATCTTGAAGCCTCCCTGTTCAAGAATTTATCTAGTTCAAGGTATCATGTCACCCTTGGGATGTTCTCAGTACAAATATCGAAGCATCTGCAGTTTACACACAAGTGTTCATTTTGAGATATGAAAATTTTTCTGTCTTAAGTCCTGTCTTGCAAGTAACGATGAAGCAAATGTAAGATTGCACACACTTAAGGAAGTACCAATATTTTCAATATATCATTTGAGATAATACTCTCTATTTTAGATGTAAACATTCAAAACAATAAAATTTTTTGCTTTTCAAATTTTTTAGCACACTCAGTAGCGTAGCTTCCTGTAGGCACGTGCACTCTAAACCTATAAATCCAGTCTCTGTTACTTTAATATACTACATTGTGTCTCATTATCGATCATTTAACTGCTGATACAAGTGGAGAGTTATCAGTTACTTGTAGAGATGGGTGTACTTCAGTACTGGTTAACCTTCCAGGATCATAGGAAAGTGTGGTCAAGTTAACTGATCGTCTGTTAACCACCATTGGCATAAAAATGATGTTAAATATTCAAATCAAATCAAATTGAACTGGCCAAATTGAGTAATTAATGCCAGGAGTTATGGCCCTTGATTGATTGCGTTATATGAAATTATGTACTCCCAACACCTGCAGCTTTCATTTTGATATTCACAAAACTTAGGCTTTATATATCTGATAGCTCAAATTACCAAATTTAAATGTCTGAGGTGTGGCCCTTGCCTTGTTAAAAACTGTCATCTTTGGTATTGTCTAGGTATAGGTGAGCGATCTAGGTCAAATGTGGCCCTTCTATAATCAAATAAATAAGGGTTCCTATGTTGTAATGGAATGATGCCAAGGCTTTAATATTAGTAAAACAAAAGAATGTTAATATTAGTAGAGTAAGTGTCCTTGGTTAGATATTACCCAAGACAGTAATTGCCCATGACAGACGGACAGACAAAACATATCACTTGGTGCAAATGTGAGGGATAAGAATAGTGAAAGGGTAAAGTAAAAAGCCACATACTGGGTACATATAACATGACCTTACTTTCACGTAAAAACCAAAATTGTTACATGAAACATTTGTATCAGACTTAATGTATTCCAGTAGTGTTGACTGACAATATAAATATTCTTACATTGAACCTATATTGATTCCATAAAATAACAGAGGCATATGTTGTTATAAGTACATTGAGTTTAATCTCTGCAAATGACAAAAGGTCCTCCGTGATCGTGATGACTTTGGCAAGATCACTTACCTCTCGCCACTGAGGTCAAGGGTTTAAGCCTAGCTCCGTCTGATGACGTCATGAGAAAGATTCTCAGTGAAACACTTTCTTAAATACCCAAACTGTTACATTTGCATCAGACTTAATGTATTGGTTATAGTAGTGTTGACTGACAATACTGGCAACACATAACCATGACCTACTTCCACTTTCATGTAAATACCCAGACTGTTACATGATACATTTGCATCAGACTTAATGTATTGATTAAAATAGTGTTGACTGACAATACTGACAACACATAACCATGTCCTACTTTTACTTTCATGTAAATACCCAAACTGCTACATGATACATTTGCATCAGACTTAATGTATTGATTATAGTAGAGTTGACTGACAATACTGACAACACATAACCGTGACCTTCTTCCACTTTCATGTAAATATCAAAACTGTTACATGAAACATTTGCATCAGACTTAACGTATTGGTTATAGTAGTGTTGACTGACAATACTGGCAACACATAACCATGAACTTTCACTTTCATGTAAATACCAAAACTGTTACATGATACATTTGCATCAGACTTAATGTATTGATTATAGTAGTGTTAACTGACAATACTGGCAACACATAACCATGACCTTTTTCCACTTTCATGTAAATACCTAAACTGTTACGTGATACATTTGCATCAGACTTAATGTATTGATTATAGTAGTGTTGACTGACATTACTGGCAACACATAACCATGAACTACTCCCACTTTCATGTAAATACCCAGACTGTCACATGAAACATTCACATCAGACTTGATGTATTCCAGTAAAGTTGACTGACAATATGAATGTCCTTTAATACATTGAAAGTACAATTGTTTCTATTATGTAACAAACACACATGTTTGGACTACATTGAGATCATTTTATGCAAATGACAAAAGGTCCTCCATGAATAGGATAACTTCTCACCACTGAGGTCCTGGGTTTGAGCCTAGCTCGGTCCAATACCTTAATGAAAAAGATTGTCAGTATAATGTTTCCAGAGCAACCATAACACATGTTACTTCTGTTTAAAAGACATTGATCATGGGTTTTAGCCAAGCTTGGTCCAATATCTTCATTAGGAAGATTGTCAGTTTAACCATAAGAGACCCCTAACTTGTAACATTTAAACTACATTGATATCAGTCTTAACAAATGACAATGGCTCTTCCATGACAAAGTTGTCTTAGCAGCTATATTAAAATTCACAAGATCGAGCCGAACTAAGTCCAATTGTTTCATAGAACAGTGGTTAAATGTTAAACTAACCAACAAAAGCTCCAACTGTCTGCCTCAGTCTAAGCGTTTATTATAGTGATCAAATATTGTACATTAATTTGATGGCATCATTGCATTTGTACTAGAACCATTTTAAATATTAAAAAAAAAATACAATAAAAAAAACATCCATGAAAAACAGTTTTTAGTAACAAGTTTCAAAGCCAACTCTTGAATTTCAATTACCTGTACTGAAAATAAACAATTTACTTCAATTTCATCATGTGTAACTGGGCTATTGGAGACAGGCTTCCTTTCATGCATTTATCGGCACCTACAGTCGTACCTGTAGCTGTATGCTTGGCAACCTACAATTGTACCTGTAGTTGTATGCTTAACCAGGGTGATGGTGGTTGCCGTGACAGTCGATTGAAAACTTGAGAGGACATTGAAGGCTAGATAGTGTCTCCAGCACGATAAGTGCCGTGATGCAAAGGCTGTTAAAGTTATGGCTGACGTTTTCTAGAATCTCTGATATGGTCACTCTTAATAGCAAAGCAGTAATAATTTAAGAAATAGTAATAAATATTGATTTTTAAAATGTTTTTCCTTTGATCTTAAGTGAGGACAACAGCCTTTCTTAATTAGTAATGGAAGTTTAATAAATATTTAAAATAAATGGTATAACCAGACACATGGAGAGTATTCAAAGTCGCATTTCCTAAACATCAATGCCATGTTTTATAACTCTTGTGGAATACATCTACATTTCTTGTTCATTGACAATATACATTGACATCAGACAGATTTATGATTATTGTGTTTATATATTATATATATATGCATATATAGATATTCCTAACCAATATACTTAAGTGAAAGGATAAAGAAATACCATGGGGTGAATTTCATAGTCATATTATTAAACTGTTGTAATCGATATTTACAGTTTTAGAATATGTTTGTAAAGGTATTTGATGATTTTGTGAAAAATCATTAATGAAATATCTTTACAGACATATTATAAAACTGAAATATTGCTTATGCTGGTTTGATAATGTGGCTGTGAAATTCACCTGGTGGTGTTTCTTTATCATTTCGGTTTAAATACTCGATACTTTGGAGGATTGAGAAAAAATACTGCAGTTTGCAGGGGGAAATATGGCTTGCATTAAACAGCAGATGAGAACAAATTTGGGTCATGCTCAAGGCGAAATAATTGGACATACATAGAGGTTTTCTGGATTTCTCCACTGAAAGCAGACATTGCATGACAAGTGAGATTTACCTAGTCCTACCTTTGTTGTTGCCATGTTTGCAATGGAAGGCTATATTGGAGCACCTGCCCGTCATCAGTGAAAACTTATTGCAATATTGATATTTCCTTAGCCATCATTTCTCAGTTACTTGTACAGGGTGGAATTGGTTGTAATAAATTTGTGAACAAAACAATTGTATTGTTTATAATATAATTTATTGATAATTAATAAATATGTGTAAAATTGAAAATGTGTTGTTTTCTTAATTATGACCAGTGAAATTCATTTGCATATTCAAAGCCTTAAGCTGTATAAATATGGCCACCACCACCCCCGAACCCACCCACCCATTTAAGAGCGTGAAGATATGCTTTTCAGTTTATTGAATCCAAAATAGTTTCTACATTTGCATATTTAATCATAATAAATAAAAGCTGTAAAGGGAAATAATTGAGAAAATAATAGTTTATTTATAACTTTGCTAACATGAATATTTAAACAAGATATTGATGTAACGTAAAGGGAGTTAATTTATCGTCAGATCAATAATTGAGAAAATGGCTGTAACTTTAAAAAATGATAATTTAAAATAATAACAAAACCAGTTGCAAATTTGAGGCTCGTACATAAAAAAATGATTTTAACTATGCAAAATTGGACATCGTTCTGAAACATACTTTTGTGCCTTTTATTTCCTATCAAAACAATTTGAACTGTAGGCCAAAATCGGTTGCAAGTTTGAGGAATAGTAATGAATAGACATTCCATTAATAATTCCGTTAATAAACGGGCAAATACAACAATGTGCGCAACTAAACATCGTACTGAAGCTCTTAAACAAGTTTGTCCAAAATTGGTTGACAAATGAAGGGGGAATAAAACTGACAAGAAAGTGGAACAGATTTATAAAAAATGGGGCATAACAACTAGTTTGTCAATAAAACTGATGAATAGTTTGTTGGAATATTAAGTATCAGTTTTATGCCATTGGGGAAAATTGATATTCAGTTTTCTTTCCTGATGGATATTTATCTATGAAGTGCTGGACTAGTAAACCTCCCTTTCAAACTATTAAAGGTCTTTATGTTTTTGAATGTCCAGTTTTATTGGTGAAGAAAAATCTAAATGATTTGTTTGTTTGAATATTAAGTATCATTTTTATGCCACTTGGGGCAAACTGATATAAAGTTAACCCTCTTTCCTGGGATTCTGGAAGGTTAGCCAGTACTCGAGCACACCCATCTCTGCAACTGATAAATTTCTGACAATGAGACGCAATGTCATATATAATAATTATTATGTATAATTAGTAAATAAGTATAAAACAACAATGTCCGCAACTAGACATCGTACTGAAGCTCTTAAACAAGTTTGTCCAAAATTGGTTGACAAGTGAAGGAAGGGAAAATAAAAATGACAAGAAAGTGGGAAAGATTTAAAATATCAGGGTATAACTACTGGACTTGTACTTTGAGTACAGCTAGGGTATCGATACAACTGATGGATATTTATCTAAGAGGTGCTTGACTAGTGAACCTCCCTTTCAAACTATTAAAGGTTTTTATGTTTTTGAATGTCCAGTTTTATTGGTGAAGAAAATTCTAAATGATCTGTGTTTGAATATTAAGTAACATTTTTATGCCACTGAGGCAAATTGACATTCAGTTAACCCTCTTTCCTGGGATTCTGGAAGGTTAGCCAGTACTCGATCACACCCATCTCTGCAACTGATAACTTTCTGACAATGAGTCGCAATGTCATATATAATTATAATTATGTATAATTAGTTAATAAGTATATCAGTGTGTTAAAAGAAAAAATGGAAGGGGAGTAAATCCAGAATTTGGTAATTTCAGGTTAAACTTGGCATATTCAGTTGTATTGGTGGAGGGAGACCTCAGAATGAATCTCAGTAGACCCATCGTCCTTCTGCAAGTTACTGACAAACTTTCCCCTATTAAGTTTTTACCCGTTTGGAGACCTTGTGGCACCTTATGAAAACTTAAAGGGATCCTATAAGGATAAATGCTATACACATTTTAAAAATTAAATTGTGAGTTATTTAAAATGGATAAAAAAAATCTCATTGTCATTAATAAACAAAATCTGAATGGTTTGGTAGGTCAAATATGCCAAAATGTAACAAAATCAATATTTAAATTGGGAGTAAATTTGAATCAAAATACCCATTCTTAAAATAGACATCTCTTAAATACTGCTTGACAGCCTTCACATTGAATAACTTGATTACTTGAAAGCTCTATTTAAAAGGATAATCTAGGCCAAATTTCAAAAAATTTTGCTCATCAGTTTATGGTTCCATGTGTTTTAAGGAATATATCAGGATTTTTCAAATTTTATAATTGGCAAAAGATATTTTTTTTCATAATCCATGCCTATATAAACTCCCATATGGCCTAAAAGATATCTATTTAAACATGCAAAAATAATATATTGAAAAAGGCTTTCTGAATGCACCTAGGTTAGATTGAAATAGATTTTTCATTTAAAATGGCAACATATTTTGTTATGTATTATTCCTACTTTAAATGACTCAACAGAGAGGAGTGACACATGTCTTATTCACCTGACCATGGACAATTTCAGAAATATTTTTTGCCACTTTGGAGATTCGAACCCACGGCCCCTGCGGTGTCAGCATTTAGCACATTAATGACAACGTCTCTACCGACTGCGCCACCGCAACAACGCCAAAAAACGTTGCGTAGATAGCGCATATATTGGCGTCGCCATTAATGTACACAGGACATAGGCGGGTATAATAATATTTTGTATTATTCCTACTTTAAATGACTCAATGGAGAGGAGTGACACATATCTTATTCTCCTAACCATGGACAATTTCAAGAGATTTGGATATTCGAATCCACGGCCCCTTCAGCCTCGGCACCTAGCACATTAATGACGATGTTATGTATTAAATGAGTCGCGTGATTTCATTTTGATTTCAATTTGATCCGTTATACAGGTTTACAAAAAGTAAAACTTGTTCATCTTAGAAAGAGTTTGAATGATAATGTGAAGGTCATCAAACAGTATTTTAAGTGCTGTCTATTATCAGAATGTTGATTTTATTTCAAGTTTATCACTCCAATAAAAATCTGATTTTTGGATTTGACATACTAAACTATTCAGATCATATTTATAATAATAATGAGATACTTTTTATCCATTTTGATAATTATTTTCTTTAAGATATTTATAGTGATTTACCCTGATAAGGTTGGTAAGTATATAGACCTATATAAACTTGTTTTAAATCATTTTTATACCCATTAAGAGGCCCAAGAGGGCCTGAGGACGCTCTACTGACTCATAGTGGCCATACACTTTTTAAAATTCTACTATGCAATAGAAACATCGGGGCAGGGTCATTTTTAACTCTAGGGACACCAATTGAACAAATCTAACAAAACTATAGTTGGTCATCATTACTACATAAACATTTTGAAAATCTGTTTGACCGTTCATGAGAAGAAGATTTTTTAAGTTTTGGACTATTTTTAGTAATGGTGGCCATCTTGAATTTTAGATAGAAAAAATAAATCTTTTGTATAGTCAACTATGCAATAGAAACATCCATATAAAGTTTCAGTTTAATTGGCCTAGTGGTTTCAGAATAAATGAAAAAAAAAGAAGAGAATTTTCTGTTTTCCCACAGTATCCCTGTGTAAAATTCTAAGTCCCCTATATATTTTAGCCCCTAAATTCTTATCTGCAATCAAACCCCTACACTTAGGGATAACTTATATCTAATATGTACAAATCTGACATACCGGTTCTTAAGAAAACAATTTTACTAATTCCCAATTTGTACCCTTTTGGGGCCCCTCCTGACCCCTTAAGACATAGGAACCCAGTCATTTTTACAAATCTTAACCTCCTTTACCTAACAATGCTTAAGTGAAGATATAGGCAAAATTATTTCCATTTAAAAAAAAATAATTATATACATTATATTGACATGTGTCCCCTAATTGAACTCTCGGGGCAGGGTAATTTTTAACCCTAGGAACACCATTTGAACAAATCTAATAGAACTATAGTTGGTTATTATTACTACATAAACATTTTGAAAATCTCTTGGGCCGTTCATGAGAAGATTTTTTAAGTTTTGGACTATTTGTAGTAAAGGTGGCCATCTTGAATTTCAGATCGAAAAAAAAAATCTTGTGTATAGTTTCCTATGCAATAGAAACACCAATGTGAAGTTTCAGTTTAATTGGTCTAGTGTTTAAAGAACAGATAAAAGAAATAAAAGAATTTTCTGTTTTCCCATAGTATCCCTATGTAAAATTCTAAGTCCCCTTACAGGGCCACTATAAATTTTAGTCCCTAAATTCTTATCTGCAATCAAACCCCTACACATAGGGATAATTTATGCAAAATATGATCAAATCTGACATACCGGTTTTTAAGAAAACAAATTTAGTAATTTCAAATTTTTACCCTTTTGGGGCCCCTCCTGACCCTTTAAACAGTGGAACCCAGTCATTTTTACAAATCTGAACCTCCTTCACCAAACAATGCTTCTTTTAAGATATAGGCAAAATCATTTCCATTTTAAAAAAAAAAAAAAAAAAAAATATTATGACGTGTCCCCTAATTAAACCCTCGGGGCGGCATTTGAACAATTCTAACAAAACTGTAGTTGGTCATCATTACTACATAAACATTTTGAAAATCTGTTGGGCCGTTCATGAGAAGAAGATTTTTTAAGTTTTGGACGATTTTTAGTAACGGTGGCCATCTTTAATTTCAGATCGAAAAAAAAAAAATCTTCTCTATAGTCTTCTATGCAACAGAAACAGCCCATGTGAAGTTTCAGTTTAATTGGCCTAGTGGTTTCAGAGAAAGTGCTGCTAACAGACGTCAGACGACGAACGAGACAACGCACCATCGCATAAGCACTTCTGGCCTTTGGCCAGTAGAGCTAAAAATCAGATGACATAGGTTTTTTGACTATTTTTTTTTTTAAATTACTATTTTTTCAATGTGATCTTTATATATTTCAAAATTAATCAACTGTGTCACTTCAATTTTTTCACTGCTTTTTAATAGACTTTACAGAAAAAAGTCAAATATTCATTATGAGTAACAAGTTTGAATAGAGGGCAAGAGGACCTGAATTGCTCTACTGGCAACAGATGCTATGCTGGTTCAAGAACTCGTCCAAGATCTTGTGGTTATATAACTGCTGTGTAAATTTGGTTAAGATTCACTGAAAAATGAAGGTGCTATCGCGTCTACAACAATTTCCCTATATTACTCTATGTAAAACAGTGACCCCCATGGTGGCCCCTAGTAGCAATCCCAAATTTGACCCAAGGGACAGAATCTCAACAAATCATATATGAGACCTCCATGCAATGCTACACATAAATATCTAAGATCTAGGCCTTTAACTTTTAGTGAATGTATTCTAGATTTTCGCTTAAAATGTGCTTACAACTTACAAGCCCTGTAGCAGGAGCATTTGTGGTCGAATCACACTGGTTCAAGAACTCATATGAGGTCTTATGATTAAGATTCAATGAAAACAAAAAAAATAAAATAAAAAAATGCCGGGCCCGATTAGCTCAGTCGGTTACGTGTCTGACTATCAATCCAGGGGTCGTGAGTTCGAATCCCCCGCACAGCAACAGTCTCTGTGACGATTGATATACGAAATTGTGTCTCATTATCATTCGTCTCTCACCACTGATTCAAGTGGGAAAGTTATCAGTTACTTGCGAAGATGGGGAATGGTCCAGTACTGGTTAATCCTAGGAAACAGTGGTTAGGTTAACTGATTGTCTGTTAACCCTCGATGGCATAAAAATGATGCTAAATAGTCAATCAATCAATCAAATAATGAAAAAAAGGTGCTATCATGTCTACAAGAAAAAGATTTACAGATGGACAGATGACGAACAATTTACCATGACATAAGCCCTGCATAAGTGAAATTTTTAGATTACCAATAACACACAACAGGATAGTTTAAACACATTCTAATTTTCAATTGGAGATATTTTCTGGGGGAATATCACTTCAGAAACAAGAGCTGTCGGAGGGACAGCACACTCGACTATTCGAATATTTGTCTCAAAAGTACAAATTTGATTGAGACTGATGACAAATCCAAGCAAATAAGAGTTAACTAACTTACAAATCAACAAAACTTAGTAGGATTTATAACTGCAAAACCTTGTATAAAGTTACAATCCAATACATGCAGTGACTGCTAAGTTATAAAATTTCTAAGTCAAACAAAGGCCTTAATTTGCCAAAAAATTCTGGCAAGAGTTATTCCCCTTGATTAATTTAGTTAGTTTCACGACTACAAAGCTATATATAAAGTTTTAATCAAATGCACTGAGTGGTTGGTGTGATGTGGACTTGGCGATACTTGCACGCAAAACTTTAACCAAAAATTATAAGTCAAAGAAGGGCAATAATTTGTATTATATTCATGCAAGAGTTATCTAACTTTTTTTAAACTAACTTAGTAATTGTAGAAGGGTTGATGACTTGGAAGGCTGGAGAAAAGTTTCAATCAAATATATTGAGTGGTTGGTGAGATATGGTTTTGATGGTACTTGCACGCAAAACTTTAACCAGTTTCTAAGACAAATAAGGGCAATAATTTTCATTATATTCAAGCAAGAGTTATCTTACTTAGTTAATGCAGTAGAATTGATGACTGGGAAGGCCTGTGTAAAGATTTAATCAAATACATTGAGTGGTTGATGAGATGGTACTTTCAGGCAAAACTTTAACAATAATTTCTAAGTCAAACAAGGGCAATAATTTGCATTATATTCATGCAATAGTTATCTTACTTAGTTATTGTAGAAGGGTTGATGACCGGGAAGGCTTGTTTAAAGTTTCCATTAAATACATAGAGCTGTTGGTGAAATATGGACTTGATAGTACTTGTACGCTAAAACTTTAAACAGAAGTCAAACAAGGTCAATAATTGACTTTAAGTCAAACAAGGGCAATAATTTGCATTATATTAGTTATCTAACTTAGTCATTGTAGTAGGGTTGATGACTGGGAAGACTTCTGTACAGTTTCAATCAAATACATTGAGTGGCTGGATAGATATGGACTTGATGGAACTTGCATGCAAAACTTAAACCGGAATTTCTATTAAAGTCAAACAATGGCAATAATTTGCATTTTATTCTGGCAAGAGAAAACTTACTTATTGTAGTAGGGCTGATAACTGGGAAGGCTCGTGTTAAGTTTTAAGTCAAAACATGCAAAGGTTACCGAGATAGGGATTTGCATGCAAAATTTTAGCCAAGGTGTGACGTCAACGCTTGGGTGAGTAGAATAGCTCTTTATTCTCTGAATAGTCGAGCTAAAAATGATTAGGTCAGTGCCTTTGACAATGGATCTGGCAGGAAAGTGTAAACACAACAGTTTAGTTCCCATATTAAGCTTATAAATTTCTAAGGAGGGATCAATTCTGACTGTATAATCATAGCTTGGACAAACCTGAGAGAGTAAGATCTAACATACATGCAAAATATCAAAGCTAAAAAAGGTCTTATTATTTCTGTTTGTTTTTAAATTTTAAAAGTCCTTTGAGTGGAGTCAAGTATGATTAAAGTGTCATGACCTAAACAACCAAAGATTCATGAGAGAATGCTGCTAGCAAATTTTGTTGAAATCTGTCCAGTGGTATCCATTAGATATTGTTGACAGACAGATAGATGAATGGACGTATGGACGATGAACAAAGTAAATCAGAAAAGCTGACTTGAACCTTTGGTTGATGTGAGCTACAACATTTTTAAAGTAGGCAACATAAACAAACAGAGCTGTCGGAGGGACAGCACGCTCGACTATTTCAATGCTGTTTTAAAACAACAGCTATTTCAGGAAAACATACCAAATGAAAGACAACTAATATAAAAACTCAGGGGTGGTACAATTAAGCTATAATTATTGCTTGTCTCTTAAAAATAAATTTAATAGCAAAATAATTGAAAAACAATATTTATTTTCATTATCAATAGTGTTGTTTTTTTAAAACAACAAAGTGAATGGATGGCTTATATTGCCGTAAAATATTATTTAATTGAGCATTTATTTACATTCGTCATTTAAATAGAATAATACAAATTGGTCAAGAATATCAAGAAATATTAATTAAACATTATCTGAAATAATTCCAACAAGATTGTAAAATATAGTGTAGCTATAGATAAGATGCTCTTCTGTTTCAAGATTAGTTTATCAGTGTTTTAAAGATGTGATATATGCGCTATTCATATGGATCTATACCAGTTCTTGTTAATGGATCTATACCGGTAGTCTTGTACTAACACATACAGTTTATCAATGCAGGATATCCTTCCACATTCAAAGTTGTTTCATTTTTTTACATACTAGTACACTGTGGTCCCGTTATAATGCGGTCCGATATAACGCGAATTCCGTTATAACGCGGTTTTTGCTTGGCGCACATTTTTTCAGTCATCTTCTTCTCACCAATTAGCCTTGATTAGAACAAACTGTCACGTGCCAAACACGGAAGCCATATGCAAACTTTGTTATTATCGAGTGATAACTTGATCAAGCAACCAAGCAGTTGGACAGATATTAATATGTCACGTTGATCTTATCGGATCATAAACACAAACTTATTTTTATTATTTTATTGTTGTAAATACTTCAGATATATATTTTTAATATTTTTAATACTAATAGCATCGAGATAAAATTGAAGCGTGATTTTTTATATAGACACCGTTTTTTTCTCCTTCCGGATTAAATGGAAATTAATTATATACATATCTAAGTGTATCTGTTGTAACCAAATAGGCATTGTATTACATTACAATGCAAACAATACCATTGACTTAGAGTCGGACAGCACGATAGGTGTAAATAACCAACATCGATTTTTTTCAAGGAAATTATCTCTCTATAACGCAGTTCGCTTATAACGCGGTTTCATTTTGTGGACCCCAAGAACTGCATTATAACAAGACCCTAGTGTATATAATATATGCACAAACTTCATATCATGGGGCAGTAAACCAGTTCATAAAAACAGATCTATAGATGAAATAATCTTATACCAGTATGCACAGTTTATCACAGCGGGATACCTTGTCATGAAAATGAATTTAAAAAAAATAATAGAAAATACCCTAACACTAATTTTATTTTAAAAAAATAAGTGAAAAATTAGCTCCAGGTCTTCAACTTTGGTTGAAAAATATTTTCAAGTTTTCCATTTGTAAAATTTTGATCCCTAAGGGTTGGCCAAGTTTGCCCCCAGTGTCATGGTTTTATTTAAATTTGAGAGAAAACCACAAACTGACCTTATTTGTAAAGCATCTCTAAGCTCAAAGCCTTGTTCTTGTACTACAAACTTTTACTAAAAATAAATGTAACAAAATGTCTAAGTCTAAAAGGGCAATAATTCTGTCAAAATGCAATCAAGAGTTATGGTTCTCATCTCTATGAGTTTCCTACATGATGCTAAACACTATGATAGGTTGATAAAATATGAACCTGCTGAAAAACTTTTATCAGCTCAAAAACTTTAACCAAATTTTTTAAGTCCAAAAGCTGCAGATATCTTACCTGATAAAAAACTTTAACCTAAAACATCAAGTCCAAAAGGGCCAAACTGTGTCAAAATGCAACCCAGAGTTATGGCTCTTATCTCTATTCCATTGATGATGCTGAACATACATGTGAAGTTTCATTCATATCCAATGAGTAACTGCATAGATATTTGATCTGGTAAGAAGCTTTCTCAGCGAGACCGTGAATTGGTAAAAAAATTGAGATTTTGTCTCCTGATCACATGTATAAACCTGAAAAACCAATGCCAATGCTGGAGCAAGTACAATAGCTCCCCTATTCTATGAATAGTCGAGCTTATACCAATTTAAATGCAACCCACTTGATGAACAGTTCATGTCATCATAAGCACACACACACAAAAAGTCTTCATTTCTCATAATACACAACTGAATGTTACTGGGAAATGCAAAATGTCCTTTCATCTCCCTTTTAGGTTGCTTTTCAATGTGCAATACTGGAGGTGATGTCCTATTTATTAACTATGGCATGATGATCTATAAAGTCTGAACACATATATGCTGCAACTACTGGTTTGTGTGGCCTTCTAATGTCTTGGATGTTTATTCAGGCCGTAGACGTCAGATGACATCCCAGATTTGGCCTGCTTATTTCATACTGTTCC
The DNA here is from genome assembly GCA_029582155.1 of Panopea generosa. Classification (NCBI taxonomy): domain Eukaryota; kingdom Metazoa; phylum Mollusca; class Bivalvia; order Adapedonta; family Hiatellidae; genus Panopea; species Panopea generosa. The sequence goes on along the minus strand of CM055906.1, from coordinate 58,820,613 downwards.
TCTCAACTGTAAAAACAAATGACATTGACAATTATTTCTAAATGTTTTTGTTTAATGGGGTTTAATATCATTTTCATCACATTTCTGGTTATATGTGGCGTATCCAGTTTGACCTCAGAATGAATCTGAGTAGAATCACTGTCCTTCTGTAAGTGAAATAACAAACCAACCAGAATTTATTTACTAATGAGATGATTTTTATCCATTTAAAAAATTCAGACATTTATCTATAGCTCTTTTTCCTGATATTCTCCCTTTGAAAAATGCATGACCTATAACTTTCGGTTTATTAAATGATGGGAGGTTTATTGAATCACAGAGAAGAAGGTCCCCTTTGGAAGATAATGGTCAATTCCGTCCTTCTAGTTTATCATTTTTATGAGAAATTTTTTAATACACAGGTTGATATTTTCTGTTTTATTCATCAATGTTTTAGCATAACCTGATACTGGCCAATCATGAATTAGTATTTGTCAACAAAATTAAAGAATGGTACACTACAGAGACAAAATACAATACAAGTTAATTTCCCCCCGATATAATAGTATTCCCTGGAAAACAGCATTTTATACCAAGTTGTAGAGAGTCAAACCTCCATCATTTATTAATGTGGATAGTTAAGAACCAATGTGTGTGTAATGTAGATTGTATGGACAGATGTTTGATTAATATAGATTGTAATGGACAGATGTTTGATTAATGTAGATTTTTAATGGATGAATGTTTGATTAATTTAGATTGTAATGGACACATGTTTGGTTAATGATGATTTGATTGATTGATTGATTGAATATTTAGCGTCATTTTTATACCATCGAGGGCTAACAGACGATCAGTTAACCTAACCTCTGTTTCCTGGGATTAACCAGTAATCAAGCACATCCTGTCTCCACAACTGATAACTTTCCCACTTGGATCAGTGGCGAGAGACAAATGATAATGAGACACAATGTGGTATATCAATCATCACGGAGAATGTTGCCGGTTGGGGGATTCAAACTCACGACCCCTGGATTGATAGTCAGACGCGCAACCGACTGAGCTAATTGGGCCTGACACTGATTAATGATGAATGTTAAGAGTTCACTGTACTTATTATGATGGTAGATTTTTTTTACTAATGTAAAGTTTAATGGATGAATGTTTGATAAATGAAGATTTGCATAAATGAATGTTTGATGTAGATTGTAATGGACAGATGTTTGATTAATGTAGACTGTAATGAAAAAATGTTTGATATATGTAATGGATAAAAGTTTGCTTAACCCTTTACTCCATAGATACGCGTTTCCCCGCACCAATCACATAAGGCCTTTGAAAACAGTGCACTGTTTTCCACTCTGTCAGTTAATATCAACAAAATTCACCCATTGCTGATATGTGGTGAATTAATGCTTTCAATATTAGAGGTGTCCAAAGGTGTCTATATGAAGTAAAGAGTTAATGAAGATTGTAATGGATGAATGTTTGATTTATGTAGATTGTAATGAACCAAATTCATTAATTTAGATTGTAATGGATCGAACCCAGCCTCTGGTATGAATGGCTAATACTCTAGACACTACATCACCACACCATCTTATGCTCCCTGGACAATGGATGATTTCCTATATACAAGTATTTAAATCACATTTAACACAATTCAACTATTGAACAGATGCTTTGGGAGAGTTTGCCTCATCTTTGCTTGTAGTTTCTATTCAGTATATCATACTAGACTCACATTGTTTCCAGCTGGCTTGAATAGCAGTCTCATGATACCAATAACATTCATCTCCAGGAAAATTCTGGTAAAACTGACACCATTGTAAACAGTGACAGTATATATGTTAATGAAGGTTGATATTTCCACCTGAAACAAGAAACCATAACCTGTATGGGCTGAAAAAAATGTAACAAGGGAAACCATATGGCTGCAGTGCAGACGCTTGTCTTTTTTTTTGAGTCCATTAAGTAGATAAAGGTCAGTGATGTAAACTGTTTTTAACATGATGGTAATCTCAGTTTGATATGTTACAACTAAATTTTTTTATTAAACAATATAAATAAAATGAATGAATGAATGAATAGGGTTTTACGGCATACCAACATATTATAGGTTATTTGACGCCAACAGAAAGGAAGATTCTAGGTTCACTCTACATGTACAAAAACAACAAATTAATATACAGATTGAAAATACATCAACAAATGAATATGCAGAATGAACCTAGAACCTTGATACTTGCAGAACTGAAGAGTTTCAGCAAATTCTATCGTATTACTCAATTTGTCGCTTCTTACGACATGCATAAGCCACAGTGATCCTATTCTTGCCATCACTCATGGCTCCCTGGAACCACACAGGGGTTGATAATTTAACCACAATAGTGAACATGACAATTAATGATAAAATGAACATGACACCCATTCGGAGGATTCCTACCCCTCAGCAGAGATCAACAGTGATTCTATTCTTAGCCGGAACCACACGGGCTCAATATAAATAAAAAATAATTTAACCTGAGCTTAAATGAAAATTTAACCTAAGGTTGTAAAGCCTAAACTATGAAAACTTATGTAACTAAGTTATATAGATGGTTTATACAACATAATATGAATCTTTTTATGAAGTTTAGACACTAATCTGAAACAGATTATGGTTATGTAACTACTGTGTAAGTTTGATTAAGATCAAATGAAAACTGACAGTGCAAGAGCTCACATCATAACTCAGGCATTTACTGTCTGATTTGACCAGTTCATGAATGTGTTGTACTGCACACAAGGTCAAATAGTGCAATTTTTTATGTTTCAAGGGCCATTGACTCCAAATCTCATTATCTGATTTGGCCAGTTCAGTATTTGTCCTGAGATATTATGGTTATGTAACTACTATGTAAGTTTGGTGAATAGCCAATGAAATGTTGGCGATCATAATAGCTCACCTTGGTGAGGTAATAAAACAAGATGGCCAAGATGACCCTATATCGCTCACCTAACTGACCTTGAATCACCTAACGTTAGCAGATTATATATTATATGTACATGTCAAAATTCCAGAAAGACAAGATGGGCAAGTAGTTAGAATTTTGATTTGTTTTGAAGATATAACAGATGCGTAGAAGAGTGCAAACTTGATAGAGGTTCACCCATGGTAAATGTCAGTGAAATTACATCAAAATCAGGTCAATAGATTCTGACAAGAAAGCTTTTAAAGTTTTTACTATAGCTGCCTATTCGTTTGGAGACTGTTCCAAACCTAAATCTTCGAAACTAAGATAAAAATCCAGTTCCAGCACAAAACTAACCTGTTATGTTTGAGAACAGTTCAAACTAAAGCATCAGACTAAACTATTGTGCATGAAACAATCCACAGTTCCAGCACAATAAATATTCCTATGATTTTCAAACACATGCCTTCCGAAAGTCCATCGCTTAAAAGAATCTTTGTCGCAGTGCACTCTCCTCCAAAAACAATTAAGCTCCTCCTCCGAGTTTCAAGTACACTTTGACACTGAAAATCTCAAGCAGACTTCTTGCTGTGAAGAAACTAGCTAAAAATATGGTATTGCTTTATTATGAAGCAGTAAACCATCCCTGTCTGAACCATAAAAACTCTGACTTTTATATTCAGAAAAACACCTGTTTTAAAATGGTTCATGATTTATGAATATCATTACAATCATTGATTATAATTGAATCATTTATCTTTTTATGATGAATTATCTTTTAAAACATATCTGGTATAATAATAGCAAAAAAAAAGAAGTTTAATTAAAGAGTTTATTACCTCTTCTTATAATAATTGTTATATAAAGACATTTATGCTATAAAACAAGGGCATTAATTTGACATAAAACTAACCCCATCCCCTGGCTGCCATGTTTTTTGACGAATCAAGATGGCTTGAATAAACTAGGTAGAGAGCCACCCAAGGAACATTTCTGTGAAATTGTTTTAAAATCGAGCCAGTAGTTTCTGACAAGAAGATTTTTTAAGTTTTTACTATAGCTTATGTAGTAAACCTAACCCACTCACTGGCTATCATATTTTTTGACGAATCAAGGCTTGAAAAAACTTGGTAGAGGGTCACCCTAGGAACATTTCTGTGAAATTATATCAAAATTGGCCCAGTGGTTTCAGAGGAGAAGTTGTTAAAAGCTAAAAGTCAACGACGGACGACAGATGACGGACACCAGGCGATCACAAAAGCTCACCTGTGAGCTTTCGACTCAGGTGAGCTAATAAAAGCAGTACTAATTGATAAGACATGAATCCTCCCACTATAAGGGGCCATAACTCCTGTAAATTTGGACTGACATTGACAAATATCAAACTTGGACTGTACCGACATAGCCCCTGTGTTCAGACCAGAGGTTTGGTGGTAATTGTGGAAAACGGTACGTGGTCCATCTTTTTGCCATATTGCTTTTTCAAACACATGACGACATATGATTAATAATGCTGGAAAAGATGCTAAATACCATACAACAACAATGGTTAGCAAGGAATACCTGTATTCATCCAAGTACTGAGTAGCAATACTAATATTCGTTCTGTATACAGCGACATCTACCAATCTGACAAATCTGAGTCTGTCTATCTGATTGTGGAAGCTACTTTACCATCCTGAAATGACGGATAGGTACTTGTACATGTACATGTAAGACACATAAATGTAATTGATCTAAAATTTGAAAAACAATGGAAATAACAGTAGTTTTAATACATAACGCTGTTTGTTTATAATTTAACATCATTTATTGTATATTATTTCTATTAACATATTTTTTCTGTTTTCATTTTATGGTATTACAATGTAAGTTATGATCTCTTTATGCAGTTTACATATATATTAAATATTGTGTGGTTATTGCAGTGATATTGAAGCATAATGATTTGTATAAAATGCTGAAAAATTAGTAAGAATAGTTTGTATTTGACGAATAATTGATTGGTTTAGATTTAGATGTCATGTAATGTCAGTTAATCAACATGAGTGTAAACTATGGCAGTAGGTCGCGTTATCATGGAGCGTCTGCTCGCACATGGACTTTCGTAATTTCAATCCCCTGCCGGGCCATACCAAAGACTTGGACATAATGGATACTCCAGATCTCAGAAAACTGTCTCAACTGCCGTCGCTGAAAAATGTTGAAATTGAAGCTACACACTATACAACAGCAACGATTTGTAAAGCATACCTGTATTCATCCAAATACTGCGCAGCTATAGTAATATTCGTTCTGGATAGAGCGCCATCTGTCAAACAGCTTCTTACAGATCGCTTAACCACCCTGTAACGAAACGTAGCTAAATGTAATTATTTGATTATTATCAAGCAGGAGTTATCTAACTTAGTAATTATAGTAGGTGTGATGACTGTGAAATATTGTGTGAAGTTTCATTTAAATACATTGAATGTTTGATGGGATATAATTATGCACGAAAAACTTTAACCAAGCTGTCACGCTGGCGCTCGCGTAGGTAGAATAGGCTTCCTTATTCTTTGAAAAGTCGAGTTAAAAACCGACGAAATGACAGGGCCTCCGCTGGGATTCGCCAAATGTGAAGGCAATTTTTAATTTGCGAAAGATTTTCCTTTTTTGCGAAAGTGGTTGCGACAAGGAAATCAACAGCCGATTCTCGTATTCAAATTTTCTAAAAAAAACTGACTGTAGAAATTGTCTTGGCTAATCCATTTAACTGTCCCCTCATCCCAATCAACAACCATGACAATTAACAGATTAATCAGCACCCAGCTGTGATATCTCCCTCAGGCCATTGCACTGTCACACATAATAAATTTCAACACATGTGTAAGATTACCCTAAGCTAAAAATAGCATCTGCTAAAAATAGTCACGTGGTCGCGTAGTGACAACCGGCATATTCGTATGTTTAATTATTATATATGTTTATATATATATTTATATATTTACAGCGAGTCTGTAGTGACAAAGTGGGTTGGGTAATAAAGTTATTTAGAAACTGTTGTGGAATGTTTTAACCAACGGCAATTTCAGTCAATACGCTAGCTGAAAATCCATAATTTGTGTATTATAATTTTAAAATAAATTGATATGTATAGATTTTAAATAATTATAAAATACACTGTATGGGGTTTTGTGAGAATAGCATGCTGTAGAAAAAATAAAAGCAAAAAAAAAAAAAAGGCTCAAACAGCTGTTATTTATGTGCACAAACACACAAACATTGACAAAATCAAACAAGTACCGTACAGAAACATGACTGGGGCCGTTTTAGTTTTTGATTGCACTCCATTTAAACTGATGCATCATTTGCAATATAAATCAACAACTTACTACCAATCATTGCTTCCCCTAATTATCGACCTCAAGGCAATAATAACTCACAAGATAATAATAATTTTTAAAAAGTATTGCAATATACATTAAAAATTATATTCATAAAAAACGTGTTTAATTCAAATGCTAAAACAAGTAAAAGAAAACATACAGTAAGTTACTGTAACTTATGAGTGGTTTGATAACGATTTAAAGAATGTTGGTCGAGGTACGCAGTTTAGTTGGCTACAAAAATGGCTCTTAATTTGGCTCCATTTTTTTTAATTTGACTCCAACTTTTCAAATATGGCGAAAGTAGTGGCAAAAAGAAAAAAATAGCCAGAGGAGGCCCTGAATGATAACTTAGTAACTGTAGTATGTTTGATGACTAGGAAGGCTTGTGTAATGTTTAAAGTCAATACATGCATTGGTTACTGAGATAGGAACTTGCATGCAAAACTTTAACCAAGGTGCGACGTGACGCCGATGCATGGACGAGTACAATAGCCCACTCCCCCACCCCCTATTATACGGATAGTCGAGCTAAAATGATTAATTAGTATTGTAGTACAGAGTATTGTAATAAAGAAATGTCTTAGTTGTTGGATCTTTTTAGTTTAAAATGATGCAATGTATAATTGAAAAAAGATGGTGTATTGACGACAGATTAGTTGATTTATTTGATATGGAAAATCCTTACATCAACATGCCGTGTAAACCATACCTTTATTCATCCAAATATCTTATCCCCATGGTAACATTCCGTCTGGATACATCAACATCTATTCAAATGTTTGATGTCTCTCTGGTCGTAAAAGCCACTTTCCCAACCTAAATTAAGAAATGAAAACCATAGCCAGGTAAATGAAATAATAAAACAGAAAACAGAAATAACAGTTGTTCCAATTTTATTATATTAACATTATTAGTGCAGGCTATTTTGTGGGTTTAATAAGAAACTGTTCTATATTAATTTGCCACTAGTGTCATTTATCGCAAAACACTGAGCAATTGCTTTGCTCTCTGGGAATATTGAAGGCTTCCACTTTGTACTTCATATGTGACAAATTATATGAACTTTTGACTTGAGTTAATCCATATAGAGGAGCCCAGATATTCAAAATAAAGTTACGATCAGGTCAGGGAAATGGCCCAAATGCATGAGCATTGTACAAAAGCACCATATGGGGCATATGAACCATATTTTTATAGCATTCGACATGTAAATATACTACATACATAAATGTTTACAAGCATTTAATGAATATCAATTTGTATGAATACTGTCGCAATTTGTAGTGTGTATAGAACTATGCCCAATTGATTTATATCTACAATTTTTTAAAGTTTTAAATTGATCTTTACCTTATAAAATGCGCAGTTTAACACATAATTATTCATTAAAAACTAATTTTGACAAGCTGTTAACATACAAAAACAAAGAGGAAATCACTCTTAAAATAATGACAGAGCAATTATCTCCTTTTGAAAACGTACATTTGGTACAGGTTTTACCAATTGATTAAAAAATAAATTATTGAATGGTTTTGACAAACAAAATACAAATAATAAGGTATACCAATGTCTAGTTGATAGTATATCAAAAATTATATATGATAATGCTTTTAATGTATTTAGGCAAACAATAAATATACCAGGCTCCGACATAAAGAAACATAAATTCAAAAGCCAATGGTTTACACCAGAATGTGAAGTTGAAAGATGTGAGCTTCGTAAAGCAAACAAGATATTTAATAAATGTAGAACTACAATTAACAGTGAAATTCTAACTGAAAAAAACACGAAGATACAGGTTAGCCAAATGCAGAGCATGTGCTAAATTTAAAATTAAACAAAGACATGATTTACATATTTTATCTAAATCTCAACCCCAAAAATTTTGGCTGAACTAAAGAAATTGGAAACTAAACAAGAAATGTCACTGTTAAGTGTCACATGCCCCCCAACATGTCATGATGTTATGTTGATCATTTGTAGCAAGTTTCATTAAAATTCATCTATGCATGACAAAGTTACAGGCCAGAAACAAACTTCACATAAACTCAAAGTGTTGTCAAACAAACTCAAATTGTGACCTTGACCTTTGAGGTACGGGTGTGGGTCTTACTCGCGACATGTCGTCATGTTCTGTTGATCATTTGTTGCAAGAATCAACAAAATCCATCTATGCATGACAAAGTTACAGGCCGGAAACGAAATACCGAACGGAAGGACGGACGGACGCTGCGATTACTATATGCCACGAAAAAAAAATTTGTGGGGGCATAAAAACCGAAACAAAGCAAAATTAGCCATATGAAGAATTTTTTGAACATTTTAAAAATCTATTTTCATCAAATACAGAATTTGCAAATGAAGAAGTTGAAGAACAGTTAAATAATGAAACATTATTTATAAATATTATACAACAACTTGATCATGACTTTGATACTCAGGAGGTTAAGAAGGTCATATCAACACTTAGGCAGGTAAAAGTAGAGGTATCGATATTCTGATCCCAAAAATATTTTTAAAAAGTAGTGATATTTTGGCACCATCTCTATGTAAACTGTTTAACTTCATGTATGAAAGTAGCTTTTACCCAGAAATCTGGACTAAAGGATCTATTGTTCCCATTCCCAAGAAGGGCAATATAAATGAGGTAAATAATTACTGAGGTATAACTTAAAGAAGTATTTTTTCAAAAATATTTTCTTTTTTACTTGATACAGGATTACAGAATTGGGCAAAGTCAAATAATTTGCTTTCTGATTACCAATTTGGTTTCAGAAAAAATAAAAGTACTAAAGATTGCATTTTTGTATTAAGTTCTATCATTGATAAAGTCATTAATACGGAAAAGAAAAAGTTATACTGTGCTTTTGTGGATTTTCACAAAGCGTTTGATGTTGTTTATCGTAATGGAATATGGTTTAAATTACTTTTATCAGGTGCATCAACAAAAACATGTTAAAATCAATATATGAGAGAGTAAAGTCCTGTGTGAAAGTTGATGGCCACGTTACTGATTATTTTAATAGTAATACGGGTGTAAAACAAGGAGAGCCCTTGTCGCCCTTCCTGTTGATTTCATTTGTAAATGACATGCATGATTGCTTAAAAGATGACAATTTTGACAGTATTACCATTGACCAATTACAAATGTTTATGTTGTTGTTTGCCGATGATACAGTGTTATTTTCATATTCAAAACAGGGTTTCAGTGCTCCAGATAAGGTGCGAATTTGCATAAATAAGCATTGAAATTGACAAAAAAAGCATTGAAAATAATAAATGTGCGTACCGGTACGCATAAACAATTGAATTTAAGCATTTCATTGGCGATCTTGTGCGTATTGTATTTCCAAAGACTGAGGTTTTCACAACGGAAGTAGACACCGTGAAATAAACAAATCTAAGGGAAGTAACTGCTATGTAAAACAGTCTGGTTACCTGACCTTTAACCATAAAAATCGACTGTTTATTGGTAAATTGGGAAACCACACTAACTATATATAATAAGAGTTATTTCCCGTAGATCATTGTCACTGAGCTGCACATGGGAACATGTTGAGAACATTCCCAAGTATTTTAAAGACAACAGAAACCCAATCATTATCTGCTATTTTATTCCAGTTCTTTAAGAAAAACAATACTCTCAAAAGTGAGTTATTGATGCATGTATTACGAAGTCACAAAAAAATAAACAAAAAACACACGGGAGGCAAGGTCAAAACAAATACCATTGAATCATTTTTAGTTTAAACATATTTTATTGCTTTTTATCATATATATATATATATATATATATATATATATATATATATATATATATATATATATACATATATAAGCAAAAGGGTTGGGCCACAAGTTCTACCAACATTAGTTACGGCCCTTCCCTACACAAAATGAATTACAAATACTCAAAATGACAATTGCAGATAAACAACACATTATAAATAAAACAATTTGATTTAGATATTAGATAACTATTATAGAGGTAAAGGATTTAGAAAGAAAGAAAAAGGAAATTGGAAATAATGGTTGTATGATATAATAATAAGGTAATCTAAATCAGTGTTTTTTTTCGGCCATTTTTATAGCCGTTATTGGGTCATATTCCCAATGGCAAATAGTATCTTTTTTTCCCAATTGAATGGTAAAAATTCCCAATTGAAAGCTTCAAAAATGTAAATTGAAACTTGCCATACTCCTTGATAAAATAAAGAAAGTTTTCCCCATTCTGAATTCAGAATGACATTGATTATTTAATTAAATGGCCTGATAAGCAAGTGTACACTGTTTATAAATATATAAATATATTTAATGCAAAAAAAATTCCCAATGTAAATGAAAATGCCGCTAAAATTCCCAATTCCAAGGGTATGGGTCATCTTCCCAAAATGATGAAAAAAAATATTGTAAATATACCCTATAATTAGAAGAATCGTCATCAAGCCGACTTTTTATGCACATATATTGTTTAGTTAATTTATATCAAATCGTTTCGAGTCTTTGATAAATTGCTGCACAGATATGAATATAAACGAGTTTTCATCGTCAGTAAAAGTGTCTTTACCGATGACTGAGAGGATGAAATCGACGTGTGGCTCTAAAAAGTCTGATTCGCTCATTTGAGAATATAATACATTTCATAAAATAATGTTCGACGTCTTCTTTTTCGTTACCACAACCCGGGCATCTAGAATCTGTTATTTGATTCGTAAATTTATCAAAACCCATTGAATCATTTCCATGGCTGATAATAAATGAAATTGAAGGCAACCTCAAATCTGTATTAAAGCAAACAATAACAGTGTCAGGTCAGAAGTAAAGGTAAATTTTGAAAATACTCCTTCAATTTCAATTTTAAGCATTGCATTTTAATTTAGGGAGTAAATAAGCATTTGTCCAAAAGCTTATCTGGAGCACTGGGGTTTACAAAGAATGTTCACAAAATTATATTATTATTGTGAAAAGTGGGGTGCAACTGTAAATATAGCGAAAACTGTTGTTATGGTTTGTAAAAAAGGAAATAGACAAGAAAATTTTGAAGTATTCTATAATAATAACAAGCTAAAAAATGTAAACAAATTTACCTATTTAGGAGTTACCTTATCATCAAATGGTAGTTGTTACCAATCACAAAAAGTATTGTCTGAACAAGCCCCAAGAGCATTATACTTATTAAATTCATTATATGATATTGTTTCACTAGAAATAAGAGACAAAATAAATTATCTGATTCCATGATTTCGCCAATTTTGAATTATGGATCAGAATATGTGGGGGTTCCATAAATCACCAGATGTTGAATGCATACATTTAAAATTTATGAAACAATTGTTAAATGTAAGACAGCCTACAGCAAATGCTTCGATATATGGCGACCTGGGTCGTGTTCCATTATATATTATAAGAAAGGTCAGAATAGTAAAATACTGGTAAATTATCAAAAATCCTGACTCCCTTGTACACAAAGTATTTAATTTACAGGATGAAAATGGTAATCATATAAACAATTTTGCTAAAAATGTCAAACAACTGTTAGATTCATAAGGATTCTCATTTATTTGTTGTCCCAAGGTAACTCATACTATTCGTAGATTAAAGTGTCATTTATTAATAATATGCTGCAGTTAATATTTAGCTGTACAATCATCTCACATAGATTAAATTTTCAATAATCAGTTACTTATGGCAATGCCCTGAATAAAAATCATGGCATGTCAGACGATTCTTCGACTGTAAACAAGTAAATAACAGTCGCTTACCCGTTGTCATAATTCATGCGTTGTATATTTCAGCAGCAATAATTACGAATGTTACTCTTACCACCACTGCTGGCAAACAACATTGATAAAAACTTTAAAAATCCGATTATTATGTGACACTTTTCCCCCAAAAATTAAACATGTGAGAATTCTGCAAGCATCTAATGGATCTGGACCGGTGGACTTCCGGTGATTAGGTATAATAATCGCCCTACAAAAATTATTATTGATTATTCTCATCGTCATAATAAATTTGTCGTACTTTTTTCAATATTGATTGTAAGATATGAATTTGATTTTCTTTATAGAAATGTTTATATAATGAAGTCTACTTATAAATACTGTAATAAATGTTATAACATGTTTTTCCACAAAGTATTGTGTGGTGTGCGAGGTAGCTGTGTGCGTGAAGTGTGTGGTGTGTGAGGTAGCTGTGTGCGTGAAGTGTATGGTGTGGGTGTGTGAGTTTATGGTTTTGTTGTTATATTTATTATTGTACTGTCGTGACAGCCATACATATGGCGATGAACATGTAATGTTTTTGCTAAAAAAAAATTTGACTTGACTTGTATTTTGGTAAAATGTTATTTATTCTAGAAAGCTCAAAATTGCAAATATTTTTATTTTGCTGACCATGTGAGTTTTCATTCTGTCACAGACATTGCTTTTTTTCATTTTATTAGGTGAAGATCATTTTAAAACAATATAGAATTGTAAATAACCATTAATTGATGCAGTTTATATGGTGCAAATGCACCATATTTACATGGACAGGGTTAATGATTAAATGCACGGGGTTTTACTGCGTACCAACGCATTATAGGTTATGCGACGCCAACAGAAAGAAAGATTCAAGGTTCACTCCCCATGTATACAAAACAACAAATTAATATAAAAAAACCATCAACTAATGAATATGCAGAGTGAGCTTGGAACCTTGATACATGCAGAACTTCAGAGTTTCAGCAAATTCTATCGTATTACTCAAATTGTCGCTTCTTAACAGGTCAGGGAAATGGCCCAAATGCAGCGACATGGTGCAAAAGCCCCATATGGTACATATTTACAATATTTTGATAGCATTTGACACGTAAATATGGTGCATTTGCACCATATAAACTGCATCTTATTAATGTTTACAAGTATTTCATGAATATTAAATTGTACATACACTGTCGCAATTAATAAAGAGTAAAGTACTATGCCCCGTTAATTTATATTCACAATATTATAAGGTTTTAATTTGATCTTCTTATAATAAAATTTGCATTTTAACACATATTTATTCAATAAAAAAAACTAGTTTTGACAAGCTGTTAACATACGAAAACAAAGTGAGATCACTCTTATAATAATGACATAGCAAATTATCTCCCTTTGAAATTGCACATTTGGTAGGTGTTACAAATTGATTAAAAATGAAATTATTGAGTGGTTTTGACAAACAAAATACATTTAGTAAGGAATACCAATGTCTTGTATTTTGGTAAAATGTTAGTTATTCCAGAAAGCTCAAAAATGGAAATATTTTTATTTTGCTGACCATGTGCATTTTCAGTCAGTAACAGACATTCCTTTTTTTTAATTCCGCATTTAAACAGGTGAAGATCACTTTAAAACCTTATAAAATTGTAAATATAAATTAATGGGGCATACTACTTTACACTTTGCTAATTGCGACAGTGTTCGTACATATTAATATTTATGAAATGCTTGTAAACATTTATGGGATGCAGTTTATATGGTGCAAATGTACCATATTTACATGTAAAATGCTATCAAAATATGGTTCATATGCCCCATATGGTGCTTTTGCACCATGACGGTGCATTTGGGCCATTTCCCTGACCTGCTAAAGACTTGCACAGCAATCCTTTTCTTGCTATCACTCATATGGCTCTCTGGAAACACACATGGCGGGTTGGTTATTAACCACAATAAAGAACATGACAAAAATGATTAAATGAACATTACATCCATTCGGAGGATTCCTACAACTCCGCAGAGTTAAACAGTGATTTTATTCTTACTCGGAACCCGGCAGACGGGTGTTTACCATGTATATATATGATGCATGTAGTACAAGCAGGTGAAAACGTTGACTTACCGCACATGTTGTCATTTCTGGTCCGTAATTTGCATCTTTTTGGCTCGAATTATAAAATACATTACATCCTTTTGTAAAACCTACTTCTTATATCTTTAAATCTTATATATTTTGCCACCAAATGTTAGCGTGCACAGTTATGTATATCAGGATAAATTCTTTGTCTATCTACACGACAATAACACGGACGAGCACGAGAAAACCGTTAGTCACCAAATTGGTGAGAACATGTCATTTGTACCAAACAAACCATGCCGCAAGTCGACAAGCGTGTAATGTAAACATCGAATGCAACATTTAGCTCAGAGCGAAATACGACGATATTATTTTTTTTAAATTCCAACACCAGTAATAGAAAAATCACCATTTATTTAATTGCTATGAATTATTTTACTTCTATGAATTTTAAAGAGTTCTCATTAAATCTATTTTGATATGCCCTCTGTTTCAAAAAGTAAAAATAAAACTGTTAAATATTCTATCCCTCCAGTTCATTGATTGATTGATTGAATATTTAGCGTCATTTTATGCCATCATGGGTTAACAGACGTTAACCTAACCACTGTTTCATGGGATCCTTGCAGATTTACCAGTACTCGAGCACACCCCATCTCGACAAGTAACTAGTAGCTTTCCCACTTGAATCAGCGGTGAGAGACGACAGATAATGAGACACAAAGTCGTATATCAATCATCTCGGAGACTGTTGTCTGGCAGGGGATTCGAACTCACGACCCCTGGATTGATAGTCAGACGCGTGATCGGGCCCGGCGAATATCAATTGTAATGGAACGACGTTCAGACTAGACATGCAATTTCATTTTTTTACATTGAAGTATGACCTTGACCTTTGTATAACCTTGACCTTGACATCTGATGTAACGGTCTAGGTATTTCTACAAGTAAATGCAGGTGACACATCATCATGACATGCTGATCACATGTGTCAAGCTATTTTAAAATCCCTCCATGCAAGACAATGTTACAGACCAGACATGGACTGTCTTTCAAACTGAAAGTCTGATCTTGAGGTAAGGCTCTGGGTCTTAATGCGACACGTCATCATGTTATGTTGATCAATTGATAAATTGAGCCAAGTGTTATTTGAAATCCATCCATATATGATAAAGTTACAGGATTGACTTGAAACCTCAAACAGACTCAAAGTGTTGTCATACAAACTCAAAGTGAGACCTTGACCTTTGAGGAAGGGGTCTAGGTCTTACGTGTGACACGTCGTCATGTCATCTTGATCATTTGAGACAAGTTAAAGACAAAGTTACAGACAAGACACGCAATATCAAACAAATTGAAATTGTGTAATTGACCTTTGAGAAAAGAATCTGGGTCTTACATGCAACACTAAATTATGTTATGTTGATCAACTGAGCCAGTGTTTTTGAAATTTACACATAGGCGACAAAGTTACAGACCGGATACGAAATATCAATCACTATTGGCCTATATTTCCCATAGTGTTCTATTGTAACATTCATGTCCTAATCACAGTGAAAAAACAAAATCTGTAGCATGTTTCTGGGCTCAAATTCTTCACTGGTTCAAGATATGCAATTATAAAGGGAGAAAAGCAAAACTTGACCAAGTTTTTTTAATTCAATGCTTTTGTGAGACCTATCAATTTCCCGAGTAATAATATGTCAATTATTCGCCCCTGATGCGGTTCGAACCAACACTTCTGAAATGAAACAGAACTGCCAAATAAATTTGGTATCAGCATCAAATTTTCAGTGGTGATTCTAAAACACTGACCATTTAACACATGGTAGGAAAAAGTAAATCATTGCAATACAAAGCCTTGAAAATGAAGAAAAAGATAACTAAACTTTTATTTCTACCCCATTCATCTGTCCGGAGTATTCAATGGAGAGAATAGTGGTATGAGTCCTTCACGTCGAACACCACAATTAAATTTCCCATAGGGCTCCGTTGTAACATTATTGTCAACAACACTGTGAAACATCCAAATCTGCAGCATGTGTCTAGGCTCAAATTCTTGACTGGTTCAAGATCTGCAATTACAAAAAATGTATTTGACCAGGGTTTTTTTTTAAATTCAAAGGTTTTACAGGACCCGTCAATTTCTAGAAAAATAATATGCCAACAATTCATCACCAATACCATTCGATCCATCAACTCTAAAATGACACAGAATTGTCTAGAAATCTAGTATCAGCATCAAATTTTCAGTGGTGATTTCTAAAATATTGACCATTTAATACATCATATTAAGAAGAACAAAATCACTGCAATGTAAAGTCCTAAAAATAGAAGAAAAAAATTAATACTACCTCCTTCATCTACTCGTCCGGAGTATTCAAGGGAGATAATAGTGGCGTGAGTCCTGAAGACGCGTTTTTTTTTGTCTACGAATGCACTAAAAGTACCAGAAAATGTTATACAATTTAATCCTGACTGAGAAAAAGTGTAATTCATGCGTATATCTGCACCGGTTCTGAAATAATTCAAGTTTAAGTAAAGCATGGTATCGGTCAATATTCATGCTGTTTCTTGCAAAATAAAGCAATTTTAATGTTGCTACAACTGTCATGTGGAAATTGTAATAACTTTGTCATTTGTGACCCTCCAAGTCTATAACTTGCACAAATACATGTTCAAGTGTTGTCTTATCTGAAAGTACAATAAAAACTTTATAAATAAATATCATTAAAAATATTAAGAAAGATCTATGACATTACCCCCATGGATGTTTGGTTTAAAGTTGAATTTTAAGATACCGATAAGATACCGGTAATAAGGCAACATGCATAATAGCTTAATAACTTACACTGTTTGATATCAAAATCAACTGCAGCACTTGTTATGTCATGTCGTCACATCACTTTCTAGAGAGAAATGGCAAAAATCAGGCCTAAAAAATATTATACATGCATGCATAATGTCAAACTTTCGTGAATAGCTTTTGCCTGAAAAAAAGTACGCCAAATTCAGTCATGTACAATTGGTTACCAGTTCCATTGAGAATACTGACATCACTATTACTATAGAAACAAACATTGTAAAATAAAACTTGTAAATGAAACCACACACAATTCACATGCTCTGCTGTATCATTATATAATAATAAGAAATCGGAGTAATATTTATCTACTAAAGAAAATCAACATAAATCAACAATGAAACAGTATACCCAATCTGAGAAGAAAAAACAAACACTTTAAACGTGTTTTTTTGTGAAAAGCGAGGTAAAATACATAGCAATAAATGGTCTAATAATAACACCGAACAACGTATCATCAGACTAGATAAGGAGATATTTAACGGTGTAATTACTTTAGATGGCAGTGGCATGCAGAAGTTTGAGACTATTCAAAGTTATGTACCAGCTTCTACTATACTGCGATCACGACAGTCTGAACCAAGCTGATAGAAAACGCGGCAAGAAATGCGACTCTAACAAGTACTGACAGTCAAGCGGAGTTGAACACTTACCGGCTTGTACACCTTGGTAAAACTGAGGACATGTTCCATGACGCTTGCACCAGTCACCGCACTTTTAAACCCAACCTGCAATGCAAAATTGAAATTTGACCTAAACTATGAGGTAAAACGGGATTTTGCTTGGAGGGAGTGCTTAAAGTGTGAATCTTGTGGATTTGCCACTAAAGGTTATCACCTGTATGAGGAAATACAGCTACAAAAGAGAGGACCAAATGCTGCAAATATAAATGTGTCACTTCCTGCTGCGTGCACGGACACACCTATTGGAAATTCATCATTACAAGTTTACATACGGTCCCGCCATCTGAAGGCGGCATGCAGCGACGTAGTTATCATATGGCTAAGTAGAGACGGTAGCTGAGAATGGTTTTGCGCGAGTCAGGAAACAGTTACTTGTAGTAAATGAAGCATGTGGTCTGTTGTCGCCTTATGGCATTCCTGCCGCAATTGACAGTCAAGACAACAATGCTCTGCGGTCTGCGGGAGAAAGGATTCCACAGCAACCAACACTCAAGCGACCACAACTATGGTTGAACAATGCAGTAAGCATAAGTAAATCATAGGCATGACATTTGTTAACAAACTTACTCGAGGGAAGAAAAGAAATATTCATGAGTCTGCTGTTATAGCAGATGAAAAAGGAGATATTTTTAATACTACCTCCTTCATCTGTAGGTCCGGAGTATTCAAAGGAGATAATAGTGGAATGAGTACTTCAACGCACGGACTACCTTTTAAACATTGGATAGACTACGAAGACGACAAGAAGACTACAAATAATCTTCTTCGGGATTGCTCCAACATCACTGGCTTTGGACCATCGCAGACAACAGATGACATGGTGTACGACTTCTGAATATATACTGAATATAGACATGATGGTTTATGTTACAAGATGTTGCCAGATGCCGTGTACAAAAACAAAACATTTAATAAACAACTTATTAAAACAAATATAATAACTGTTGATGAAAATCTTCGTTAGTTTATGTATATAAATATGGTGTAGGCCTGCTTTGCTTTTTGTTAATAAATATGTGTACTTGCCTGTTCGATGAAAGATGTATACAATAAATCATATCTGGGCATACAAACCCGCCGAATACAAAGTAATGACCATAAAAGCAACAACAGTTAGTATGTTCTAATCTGCCTAATATATATATAAACTAAGGCTAGAATAAAAATGACTAGAAGCCCATGAAGAATTAAGGTGGTGGTGGTGGGAAAGATTGCGACTCGAAAAAATGCCACGTCAAGTATCTTTGAGTATCCGGTCACAACTGAGAAACTGACTGGTTACTGCATTCTGTTATTATTTGGGTCGAGCGCATTTCGCCCGGGAACCAATATACTAATGGTGACGCTAAATAATATTTTGGTAAACTATACCAGCAAGATAAGAACATTGATCCTCGTACATAAAATACTTTATCTTACATATAAAATACATATAACTTTGCATTTTAGTTTGTGATTTATAACGAACTACCGATTTACCGATCCTCCGTGGACAAGTATACTAAGGCACCGTCTCAAGATCACTAACTTCTCGCCGCTAATGTCGTATGTTCGAATCCCGCTCGCTCCAAAAACTTTACTTGAGTTCGCCAGTTACTTGCGGAATGACGGTGGTTCTACTCAGATTCATTCTGATGTCTTCCTCCATCAATTTAACTGGATACTCCATATATAACCTGACTTATGTTGAAAATGGGGTTGAACGCCATTAGAAAACTTCGCTTTATCATAGTTTCTTGTGATTTATTTGTTGGTGATTTAGGTACAATGGACAACTTATGGGGTCAATGCTGTAATACAATACTTTTCCGCTTCTGATACTCAACGCATTGCGGCAACCTGTGGTTGAAACTGTGGCGGATGTTCACCATTTGCAGAGCTGACTTTAATCACCAACAACGCAGAAGGTGAGGGTTACAAATCGTACAATCAGGAAAGAAGTAAACTGGCCTTACTGCCTTTTAAAAAACAAATGCAGCTATATATTACCTCAAATTTGACGTAAGATTAACCTCAGGTGTAAATACATTAATCTAACATGAAAAAAGAAATACCACCGTGTATTTGCAAGCACTAAACCAATTAGTAGAAACTTGTCAAGGCAGATTCGCCAGTGAATGGCATAGTTTATGTAGATTGCTTATTCCTATTCATGATCGTTATGACGAAGGGACGATCCTGAAATTGATTTTTTTGTTGATTTTGGTATGCTACTGCAAATATAGGCTGTGTTTTAGTGAAAATATAGGTTAGTGCCAGTTGTGCACCATTTATATATAAGCCATACTTTTAATAAAGTTGTTTTGCTCAGCTACATGTATGAGAGGGACCTTAACTCGACAGAAAGCCTTCCACCACTCGACAATTTAAACACAAATAACGAATATAAATAACGATGGCAGATTCGCCACTGTAAGGCATATTTCATTTAGAGCACTTATAATTTTTATATATGGTCCATCTGTTGCATCAGTCATAAAAACAGAAATTATAACTTTGTTGTTGGTTTTACAATGTATACCGACAGTCGTAATCATCTGATTGTGTCGGATCAGCAGAAGACAAATAGGCAAACACATGGCAAGGTTTCTATATAGTTTTGAGATTTGATGTTTTGCATGAATGAGTAATTATATATAAAAAATATTATATTGTATATGACATTTATCATAATACTACATTAAGAATCATCTCAATATATGTATTATCAATATACTATTCGAGTTACGAGGCGATTGTCTACGACGATCATCGACGGAATATCTTTCGTTGAAAAGTTAGATTATATAAACAGATTAAGTCAAGTCATACCTGTCAATGGCCAAATTGGCTTGAAGCTAGAACTAGGTTTAGAAAGCATCGCTTTTATCATTAACAAATTTATCTACTATCGCACTGGGTCAGGAACCTGGGATATAAATTGTATGATGAATGTTTAAATTTACATTTGATATTTTCTTGGTGAACTGAAGAAAATGAGCAGTATATTGAATTGAATATCGTTTAATAATTAAACACTTTAATACATCATTACTGAAGTCTTGAATAGCAATTTTGTGTTTTTTTGTAATACTCTAAAATCTCTTTTAGATGTGTATTTGTTATCATGTTGTTGTATTTCGATCATCAAGATATTATTATCGATTGTCCTCCTTGTTTCGCCCAACAAGGACAGACTCATTTTGCAAATATTTAATATCCATTTTGTCAACAAATTCCTCTGTTGTGCTCTACAGACTATTTACAACAATCTCCTGAATTACGTCTATTACCCCAAATGAAAAAGCAGAGATTCTACGCCTGTCCCACAATTCATAGCAATTGAACGCCTACTAACTATGACGTCATTCAAACATTCCCTTAAACAACTGACCAATCAATGTGCTCAAATGTGGTTTTCCCAACATTGCTATTTAACGGACCCAATCGGGAGTTCTACAGGCTGAGGAAACAAAGATATTTTAGAACTTCTCCGGAATTCATTGTATTCAGACAGGTGTATGCATCTTGTCTGGAGGTAAACAGGTATTTGGGGCTGTTTCCATGCAAATGTTTGAACTGTTTACACAAATAATTTGTATGTATTTAATTGTTATACTATCGTTGTGTTGTATTACTATCATTTTTTTATCATTATTTATTAATACAACTTTTCATACTTCTTTGTTTGGCATATAAATGAAAATGAATGTACATAAGCTTTACTATGATTGTTTGCATATCTATTCTACTATGTACCTTTACATTTGTAAAATGAAAAGAAAATCGTTTCAGCTACTTATTCACAGTGGATGCAGAATAGAATTTACATCGTAATTATCGGCTTATGAAGTCCTCCTTCTACTGTATCAAACATCACAAGTTAATACGTTATAAAAACAAACTGTTTTACCTTAGAAAGTGTCAGAATGACGACGTGAAGATCGTCAAGCAATATTTAAATGCTGTCTATATTTAGAATGGTTTACCACTCCAATTAAGATATCGATATTGTCACGTTTTGGTGGATTTGACATACCAAACCATTCAGATGTTTTTTTATTCATTTAAAGCCAGTTATATTTTTAACATATTAATAACTTTTTTCCTGGGATAAATCCTTTTACCTAAAGCACACATATTTTTTTTTTTTTTTTTGACTTGTTGAGCAAGGCTATACAGTTTAAATGTGCGATCGGCATACAAAGAAACTACGCATTACCGTTTGTTAGCTTTTACATTGGGTATATTAGGTAAGGTTTAATTTAATTACAACGTCTTGAAGGTGTATTGAAAAAACAACAATATGCTGTTGATGTGAATGGCTGAATAAGGAAATATTAATTAGCCCTTTATCTATTTTCTGCATTACACTACTTTTTTGAAATGTGCACCTAATGTTATAAGAAAACTAGATACTTTACTATTATCCTGTGTCTTATTTTAGAGAATTGTAATGTTTATTTGAATAAATGGCGTTGAAAAGTATTTTTTTTTAAATTAAGAAGATACTTTTCCAACATTTTCAGACAATATTTGTGGTTGATAAAGCAGCATTTTTCTTGGTTTGATTATTAATAACTCAATAATAACTATCTAATTCTACGTCACTTCTATTGTATATACGGTATACATATACATGAAAAGTAATTCCTGTTAGTCAAAGAGATGTGTCCATAACATTACATTTTAGTATATTTAAAGTTATTTTTTGCTTTCTTCATCTTGTAATGATGCGCTTACTAGAGTATTCTGTTTAAAGGTCGACTAGAAAATTATATTCGCTTACGGTCTTCTTATATTTTACCGCTTACATTTTTCAGCAATCACATAATGATTGTTATAAACAAACGTTTATAGAGTATTCTGTTTAAAGATCGACTAGAAAAGTATATCCGCTTACGGTATTCTATTAGATTACCGCTTACATTTTTCAGCAATCACATAATGATTGTTATAAACAAATTATGTATCAACTGTTATATGTGCAGACATTTTATTATTGTTATTGCACTAGAGTAGATTACAATTGTTTTACATACGAATATTAGAACGTTTATTGCTAAAATACTTACATATCAAACGATTGATTATTTTTACATAGAGCCGTTGAACCGAGAGAATGAATATCACGAAACATTAGTTTATCCTATCAGCAGTCATTATTAGACATAATAAGGTGTGACCGAATACAACTTCAATTTGAGATAACTTTGATTTATTCGTGTAAATTCGAGTGTCTGAGATCTTGATATAAAGACTTCTTGCATATATGTGTGTATATATATATATATATATATAAACTGGCAATACTATTAATTAAAAACATAACCACGGTGATGACACTGAAAACACCTCAATTTACCAGGCGCTAAAATTTTGACAAGTATATTTAAAGCGAGCAAAATTAAAATTGCAAAATATAGATAAAACAAAGTGGTTAGATACTCTGATGAGAAATGGTAATGAAAAAATGGAAATTAACTCGGAACATATCGGATGTATAAGACTAATTTTAAAACAGAAACTTATGTTAAATTAAATATGAACAGAGACCAACTTCGTTAATTATCCAAATTTAGAAGTTGCAGTCACCCATTAGCTATTGAAACTGGGCGATACACTAGACCTAAAACTCCTGTTTATGACCGTATTTGCAAATACTGTGACACTCATACAACTGAAGATGAAATACATTTTTTTTTATAGATTGTACGTTATACTCAGGATTACGTTACGAATTATTTTGCAAAGTTTTATATGAAAATCAAAAGTGCAATGTTCACTCTTCCTGTGATAAACTTAATATATTAATGAACTGTAATGCAATACAATTTTGTCTTGTAAACACCTTACTTAGCATATTCAAAAGAAGGAGACATGCTTCATAGAGTCGATATATTTTAATCATCAACATTATTGTAAAGCTAGCATTATCAATATTGTATTATAATTTTTAAAGTATTTTATTCTTAATGTAACAATATATATACTATACTATTGAAAATTATAGTAAAAACATAGTGCAGCCAGTGTTAATCAGCTCATTACGAATCTGATTGGTGGTGATACTCGATATTTTAAAACAGTTCTTATCAACGCCCTATTGCAATGTACATACATATAATCAGAGAAGTAATAATAATTATCTTTATGACATTTAATGATAAAAGATGCATTGCTATTTTCTAAATGACAATGCAACGTTTATTGTGATTAACATTGGCTGAGTTAGTCATAATTCTTGTTTCTAATTTATATAGCTAATGATTGATTGAAATTAATATGTTAATATGTTTAATGTAAATATGGCATAGTAATAATAGTATGATAATATATTGTGTATGTTGATTTTTTTAGTAGCATGAAGTGATAATAATGTTTTAGTGTCTCGTAGGTCGAAATAAACGGCCGGATATAGAAGTTTTAATGTACATATACTTGATCTTAGATTGATGTAACTTTTACATTTGACACTCTTCGAAACTTTTAAAGTCTAATTAAAGTCTAAGTATTGCAGTAATGTATTTCAAAGACCCTTAACAACTGTGCATAACGTTGATGATATTTGTTTACATAACAAACACGTTCTTCATTCTGAACACGGAAGTGTTGAATCTTCAATTAAAATAAAAAAAAACAAACATATTGTTTGGTGTTTGAAATATTTGAGATCTATATATTGTGTGGTTAAACAATATATTCATTCTCTAGACTAACCAGGAATGTTTCCGGTACAATGAACCCAATACCTGCACAATTTAAGTTCGTGATATGAAATTTTTTGAACTGAGATGTATATAATATCGTTTCGGTTAACGAGTGAAATACATTCAACATAAATGAATACGAATAAAATGATGAGATTATATTCATCGGATTTACCATCCATTTTCTGTAAGGAGAGCCTACATATAAAAAGCTATGAATACTTTTTTCATTGTTTTTCATTAGTATAATATAATATGTATAATGTTTTGAAATTTTATGTTGTTGTAGACCGCGGTGGGGTTTAGTGGTAGAGCATCCGCCTCGCATGCGAAAGGTCGTGGGTTCAAAGACTTCAAACATGGTACTTGAAGCTTCCTCGCTTGACGCTCAGCATTTGAAAGAGAGTTCTAGGTCTGGTCGGCCCGGTGTTAGTATAATGTGACTGGTTGGGGTATCATACCATATGTCTGCGGCATGATACTCCAGTGTGACAGCGCTCAGAATACTGTCTCAATTAGAAACCGTCGTAGTAGAAATATGACTGAAAAATTGTTGAAAGCGACGCTAAACACCATACAACTACAACAACTTTAAGTTGGAAATTTTAATGTTTCACCTTCCGTTTGACAAAAAATGTTGAACGTTTGGGGAAATTGACCACATCGATAAGTGCACTTTAAATGAATTCAATCCGAGATTCATCACAAAATATAATCAAAACAAGAGCCTAGCGAATTTGTCAATTATGATGATACCATGTAGAATATAACAATTTGTACTAATGCAAGTATTTTTACCACAGAATCGATATATTATGCACATATTAGGATATTTCAACTATTTTCATTATATAAATCACGATACGTTTTGCTTTTAATACATTTAAGAGCGAAATACTATCTTTTCATTTATAAGTAAATTATGTTGATTTTAGTGTTGTTTTTTAAAGTTATATGGCACTAAAAGTGTTCACTATTCCACTGATTTCGATTGATCTTCTGACATTTAATCTTGGAGTCTCACTTCACAAAATTTAATGAACATGTGTCTAAGTATTTTTCATAGCACAAATGTATCTGCTCATACCGTCTGTCGTTGCGTCTTAACACCAGTTATGCCTTATTTTAGTATATGCTATATCAGCTGTTACTTTTCTTATTTGCAGCAAGAAAAAAAAACGCAGGAAAAACTTTTTGAACAAATGTCCTCAAATTAATATATATACACATGGAAAAATATAAGCCCCTTGATTTCCCCCTATATTCAGATTGATTAATTGATTGAATATTTAACGTCAATTTTATGCCATCGAGGGTTAACAGACGATCAGTTAACTTAACCACTGTTTCCTGGGATTAACCAGTACTCGAGCACACCCGATCTCCGCAAAAAACTGATAACTTTCCCACTTGAATCAGTGATGAGAGACGAATGATAATGAGACACATTGTGCAATGTGCAATTTGCAATTTTGAATCACCGTATTGTGAGTATATTCGTTCTATTGAAGAACCAAACCACCATTGGTGTTATTATTATCCTGAATCTGTTTTCTTTATTGAATTGATATGTTAAAATAATAAAACAGCGATTTAAAAAAAAAAATCCGAATCCCCAACTGGCAGCTAAGTTGGTAGTTGGCGATTCGCCACGAATCCCCAACTGGACATTTTGAATCGCCGTCTAGTGTAGTATACTCGTTATATTGAAGAACCAACGCGGCAAAAGTGTGTTATTTATTATTATAAACTTATTTTAAATTGAATTGATTTATTAAAAAACTAAAACAACGATTTAAAAAAAATCCGAATCCCAACTGGCAACTGGTTGGTAGTTGGCGATTCGCCGCGAATCCCCAACTGGAAATTTTGAATCGTTTCCTGGTGAATATACTCATGGTACTGAAAGAACAGTGCGGGAACGGTGTTTATTTATTGTTATGAACTGTTTTTCTATAGAATTGATTTGTTTTCGAAAACAAATATCGATTTGAAAAAAATACAATTCCATAATTGGCCATTTTGAATCACCGTATTGTGAGTATATTCGTTTTATTGAAGAACCAAACCACCATTGGTGTTATTATTATCCTAAATCTGTTTTCTTTATTGAATTGATATGTTAAAATAATAAAACAGCGATTTAAAAAAAATCCGAATCCCCAACTGGCAGCTGGTTTGTAGTTGGTGATTCGCGGCGAATCCCCAACTGGACATTTAGAATCGCCGTCTGGTGTTTATACTCGTTATATTGAACAACCAACCCGGCAATAGTGTGTAGTTTATTATTATAAACTTATTTTTTATTGAAATGATTTGTTGAAATAAAACAGGAATTTAAAATAAAGTCCGAATTCCCAACTGGCAGCTGGTTGGTAGTTGGCAATTCGCCGCGAATCCCAAACTAGATTTTGAATCGCCTCCTGATGAATATACTCATGGTATTGAAGGAACAACGCTTGAATGTTGTTTATTTATTGTTTTGAATTGTTTTTCTATAGAACTAATTCTGTTTTTCAAACATATATCGATTTGAAATAAATAATCCGAATCCCCAAAATGGCAGCTGGTTGCTTGTTTGTGGAAATTTTTAACCGCCTCCTGATGAATATACTCATGGTATTGTACGAACAACGTGTGAATGGTCTTGTTTTTTAATGAATTGATTGATTAAAATAATAAAAAAGCGTTTTTAAAAAAAATCAGAATCCCCAGCTGGCAGCTGGTTGGTGGTTGGTGATTCGCCGCGAATCCCCAACTGGCTATTTTGAATCGCCGTCTGGTAAGTATACTCATTATATTAAGGAAACAAAGCGGTCCTGATGTCTTTTTTATTATTTTAAGCTCTTTTTCTATTGAATTGATTAGTTGAAATAATAAAACAGCGATTTAAAAAAAATCCGAATCCACAACTGGCAGCTGGTTGGTAGTTAGCGTTTCGTATCCCCAACTGACAGGCAGTTTCATTGTTTGCTCGGTACTATATTCATTGACCTCATTTTTCGTAGAAGATACGATTACCGCAAAATTTCAACATAGTTTACTAAATGTATTTGTAATGTTATTCACAAAATAACAAATAACGGAATGACTTTGATTGTATTTTTATGTAGAGTGCATAAATGTGTTTAGCACAATGTGAGTATATTCAACCAGTGATATGACACCAATTATTCTATAATTAGCCGCAAACAATTATAATTCTGTAAGTACTTTGTGGGGACACGTCATCAGATAACAAAACATCACAATAAACAAGTATCAGTTTACTTTTTATATCTTTTATTACGGTTTCCCATTATTTGTACATGGTAGGTGATAAGAATATGACATAACATAAGTTGTCTGTGATATAACCACATTAACGGAATTGTGGTGGTGTTACATTTAAAAGTCAACCATGCTGAAATAACGTTTTATATAAACAGTATAATTTCCAGATAGCTCGAATCCGACGGGACTGGATAATATAGCTCGATTTAAGGATTGTTCGACCAAAATATTGTTCAACATCATACCACACATATACATTTATATACATCGAAATAGGAATTCAACCTGGATCAGAAAAGTGGTTCAAGCCACATGCAGTATCCCAGCCCGACGTGTACAGTTCTCCTGTATATATTTACTATAGAAAAGCTATCCAGACTGAAATTATTTTATATAACCATGATCAACAAAACATCTATCGTAACTTTACAAGTATCTTCACCTGAATAATGATTAAAAGTAATACTAACATAAAGATTGAAAAATCTTTTTTTCTGGTAACAGACGCTTACATTGGCACGAACAGTATATACACACCATTGTTAAATGATGGACATAGAACCATCAACATTTTCCATCGTAAACAATTTTATTAACTCTGTACATTGAAGTAAAATGGCGCATACAGTTTGATTACCAGAGCCCTGTCACACTATCACCGATTATTAACTACATATCACAACAGATATCAGAGCCATACAACAACATCCATAGTTCATTACTACAGCAATATCATAGAATTATAATAAAAATACATAGAAATCTAACAAATCATTTCAATTAAAAATAAGTTTATAATAATAAATTACACACTATCGTCGGGTTGGTTCTTCAATAAAACGAGTATACGCACCAGACGGCAATTCTAAATGTCCAGTTGGGGATTCGCCGCGAATCACCAACTACCAACCAGCTGCCAGTTGGGGATTCGGATTTTTTTTAAATCGCTGTTTTATTATTTTAACATATCAATTCAATAACGAAAACAGATTTAGGATAATAATAAAGCAATGGTGGTTTGGTTCTTCAATAAAACGGATATACTCACAATACGGTGATTCAAAATGGCCAATTTGGAATTGTTTTTTTATTCAAATCGATATTTGTTTTTTTAAAACAAATCAGTTTCATAGAAAAACAGTTCATAACAATAAATAAACACCGTTCCCGCGCTGTTCCTTCAATACCATGAGAACATTCACCAGGAGGCGATTCAAAATTTCCAGTTTGGAGATTCGCGGCGAATCGCCAACTACCAACCAGTTGCCAGTTGGGGATTCGGATTTTTTTTAAATCGTTGTTTTATTTTTTTAATAAATCAATTCAATTAAAAATAAGTTTATAATGATAAATAACACACTTTTGCCAGGTTGGTTCTTCAATATAATGAGTATACTCACCAGACGGTGATTCAAAATGTCCAGTTGGGGATTCGCCGCGAATCGCCAACTACCAACCAGCTGCCAGTTTGGGATTCGGATTTTTTTTTAAATCGCTGTTTTATTATTTTAACATATCAATTCAATAAAGAAAACAGATTTCAGGATAATAATAACACCAATGGTGGTTTGGTTCTTCAATAAAACGAATATACTCACAATACGGTGATTCAAAATGGCCAATTATGGAATCTGTATTTTTTTCAAATCGATATTTGTTTTCGAAAACAAATCAATTCCATAGAAAAACAGTTCATAACAATAAATAAACACCGTTCCCGCGCTGTTCCTTCAATACCATGAGTATATTCACCAGGAAGCGATTCAAAATTTCCAGTTTGGGATTCGTGGCGAAACGCCAACTACCAACCAGTTGCCAGTTGGGGATTCGGATTTTTTTTAAATCGTTGTTTTATTTTTGTAATAAATCAATTCAATTAAAAATAAGTTTATAATAATAAATAACACACTTTTGCCAGGTTGGTTCTTCAATATAATGAATATACTCACCAGACGGCGATTCAAAATGTCCAGTTGGAGATTCGCCGCAAATCGCCAACTACCAACTAGCTGCCAGTTGGGGATTCAGATTTTTTTTTAAGTTGTTATTTTATTATTTTAACATATCAATTCAATAAAGAAAACAGATTGAGGATAATAATAACACCAATTGTGGATTGGTTCTTCAATAAAACGAATATACTCACAATACGGAGTTTAAATTGGCAAATTTGGGATTCGTTTTTTTTTTCCAAATCGATATTTGTTTTTGAAATCAATTAATTTCGTAGAAAAACAGTTCATAACATTAAATAAACACAGTTTTCGCGCTGTTCCTTCAATACCATGAGTATATTCACCAGGAGGCGATTCAAAATTTCCAGTTGTGGATTCGCGGCGAATCGCCAACTACCATCCAGTTGCCAGTTGGGGATTCGGATTTTTTCTAAATCGTTGTTTTATTTTTTTTATTCAATCAATTCAATTAAAAATAAGTTAATAATAATAAAAAAAAAACACTTTTGCCGGGTTGGTTCTTCAAAATAACTAGTATACTCACCAGACGGCGATTCAAAATGTCCAGTTGGGGATTCGCCGCGAGTCGCCAACTACTAACCAGCTGCCAGTTGGGGATTCAGATTTTATATTAATTTACATACATTTAATACTGATTATATTTTTAAACATATTAACACGAGTAAAATATGTAAATGAAATAGTAATTATAATAACGATTCCGAATCCCCAACTGGCAGCTTGTTGGTAGTTGGTTATTCGAATCCCCAACTACCAACTGCGAACTACATACTAACTTTACAGTCATCAATAATTACCCCCATGACCAGATCCGACGTCTTACTGGTGGCATAAAGGAGGAGGAAAGAAAACGCTGTCATTAGGGCACGCGGCGTCTATACACGTTACTGGAGATTACGTCACAGAATTTCATGTTAGGGTAATACCCGTAATTGAGCAAAAGCTATTCGCTTTAATCATATTTTAAACTCTACAGTTCGACACTCAAAACATGTATTTTTTTTTTAAATAGGTTAAACCCCATTAAAGAAATTATTAAGTTAAATCATACATACATATGATAAACTCCATTAAAACAGAAAACAAAAATATCAGTCCTGATTTAAGTTGTTAATTTCTGTGGATAAATTGCCTGTCTGATAAACAGTAGGTATGTAGATACATAGATAGTATTAACTTTATCAGGTGAGGTTTAGAAAAAACTAGGATGAGGCTCTGCCTAGTCCTGTTTTTCGTGCCGAACCTGATAAAGTTGATTATTATTAGACACTTGCATTGTATTCTGTGTATCATGTCAAATTATTGGATCGTGCTTTATTCATTTTATATACGGGTAAATATAGTTCTGTGCATGTCAAATGTATAATTTTAAATAATGACGGCATGTGCCTGATAAAATTGCATTTACGAGATAAACCTATGTTAATTGCATGTAGGTCCTTCAATGTGTGATGAGCTGGAGAAAGAGTTTACAGAATTTGAGGATATTCAGATTGATTGTGAGCATTGAAGTAAATTAATCGCACTGGATCCAAGCAAATATTTGGTTCAGGTGTATTACATTGTAACGCGAAGTAAAATGCACGCATTACCTGACAAGAGTCAACAGATCCTTAAACATTTAATTCAGAGATGAAAATGATATGTTTATTTGTACTCGTAAGATAATTTGTATACATTCGTTCAACTTGGTGTTCTGTGTGTACATAACAAAGGACCCATTTGGTGTTCATGTAATCTGTTATACAAATTGACAAGGAAGTGCTACTGTCTTATATCAAAATATGTGGTTTTTTTATTTAGTAATATGCCTTCCGTTCAGGCCTTTTGCATAACATTTTGATATATATTGTTTGTGTTAATCCATTCTACTAGAATGTTTCACACATTAAATTTAAATTAACTGTTGTATGGAGACTCAGATCTCTCATTTCAACAAAACATATCAATTGTTGAAGCATTGCAAACTTATATTGTAAGCTACAAAACGTTTAACTAAAAATCGAGTTATTTGTCCCATTTGCATTAACGTTTTGTTAACCAAGTAGAGTTACACCCCAAACATTTAATTTTTGTTCAATTATCAATTAATTATTTGCTTTTTTATGTAATTTTATTAATTTTTTGTTGTGTGTGTGTGTGTGTGTGTGTGTGTGTGTGTGTGTGTGTGTGTTTTGTTTGTTTTTTTATTATCATTATTATGTTTTAATAAAATGCGTGAGCTAATTATTTGTGACCCAGAATCTGCTGCTTGTCAAATACCTTTTACCTCTACCAAATGTATCTGGATATACTTTCTGATAGGGAGATTCAGTCAGTCTCTCTCTCTCTCTCTCTCTCTCTCTCTCTCTCTCTCTCTTTTAAACTTGTAATTTTTCAAATTCGACATCTTTTTCGATAAAAGTTTAAAATGTAGTATTGCCATAATATGTTTTATAAAACTATAGGGAAGGGCCGAATCTGATATTGGCAGAACTTTTGACCCGACCCCAATTCATCATATATTGAAATAAAATATGTTTAAGCTATTGTGTTAATCGATACACGAGCTTCTTTAAAGGATATGGACACTAAAGATATTGAAATTTTACGATATAAGATCAACTGTGTTTAGCGACAGTAAGATAGTAAGTTGATTTTAGATGTGTTTGTTTAGTCTTTTCATACAATCTTTAAAAGTGTATACATAAATGAAAAGATTGATTACAAATTTTAAACAGGGCTTTTTTTTACTCAGTTGTTACGGTCTCGTTACAATAAAGGAGAAAAGACTAATTACTTAACACGTTGAAACAAAGCTTAACCGCTCCAGTGACGGTTTAGAACCCATGACCATTCCAAGGCGGTAACACCTTACGAAACAGACTAGCTAATCTTAACCGTTTCATTTAATATAAACAACCGCTCAATATGGTCACGACTCGCCACAATGATATAGTGTTTAAAATTTGTACACAATATAAAAAATACAAATGTTGTATCAGAAACGAGGTCATTTCGATCCTGAATACATGTATGTATATCTTGCTGTCTCCATGCATGTTTTTCTATTTTGAACGGAATTTATCGTGAGGTGCAACACCTGACAGTTTTATTGGTGGAGGAATATTTATATTTTAACCACCACCGTTTCCTTGGACCCTTTAAGGTTAGCCAGTTCTCAAGCATACTATCGCTGCAAGTAACTTAACTGAGAATTTTTCCCACTTGGATCAACGGTGAGAGACGAATGGCAATGAGACGCATTGCCGTTTATAAATCGTCACGGAGACAGCGGGCCATGTTAATAAAGCTTCTCATATTTATTTTCATCTAAGATATTCAATATGTTTTAGTTTTTCATCTTAAACATCAATATTTTCATCTAAGATTAATAATAAATCTTAAGAAGAATTCATTAAGCATCTTAGTGAATAAATCAAATAGGTCTGAAGTATATTAACTATCTAAATGTATCTATAAAATGGGAGCTTCAATTAAGGCAGTGATATTAGCAGCAGAGACGTATAAGAAATCAACTAGAAACAATGCAAGTATGCACGATTTTCAGCACGAGTGTGTCTCTGGGCTTCAGTAACTGCTACTCAGTACTACAGACATCCCCGTTACATGTAGGCTTACATTTTGTTATAATTTACCCATTTTGTTCGAGTAGCCATTGACCTATTAACTATGAAATATTATAGCCAAATTATTCATCTTTTCACGAGTCGGACCCCCCGGTAAGCTCAGTCGATTGCGCATATATCCATCAATATAGGGGATCGTGAGTTCAAATCCCAGCCCGGCCCCAATTTCCGTGATGATTGATATGACATTGCGTCTCATCATTCATACCTCACCTCTTATTCTGTTACCTGAGGAAATGAATGTGCTCGATTAAAGAATCTCAGAAAAGAGTGATTTGGCAAACTGACCGTCTGTTAGCCCTTGATGGCATAAAAATGACGATAAACATTCAAACAAAACTATTCATTAATTATGTTTACATGACAGTTTATTTGGTAACAACATACAAAACAAAGCATACTGGATGTTTGTAAATATTTTATTGCAAAATTTTCAGCATGGTCCTATATTTGTAAATAATGTAAATAATTACAATATGTGTAATGAGACAATTATTGCATCCAACATTTATTAGAAAAAAGCGTTGTCGAAAGACAACAACACTCGCCTATGGGATAAAACTCACCACCAATAGCAAAGCTTTAGATTGGAGAACAACACCAAAACCTAAACGCAACTAAACGCCCAAATTAACATACATATTAAAATATTCACATCAACAAATGAATATGCAAAATGAACCTAGAACCTTGATACCTGTAGAAATACACATTTTAAGTACATTCTATCCGGTTACTTTTATTTCGCTATAAAAATGTGACAATCGATTCATTTGGAAGATTCCCAAGCATCTGGCGGGATAGGATTACATTAACTGACATGTAGTCCAATTCTATTACTAACTCAGTAAACATCAATAAAAATACATTTTTTGTACAAATCCTGTCATTTATATCTCAAATTTTCAGCTCCATGTACAAACAGAATTATCTCATTATAAAAGACACGTTCATTTTTTTCCCAATTCAATTTCAATGTTTTAACATCAAACTGACATCAATGAATTATGCAAATCATTCACAATATCAAAGTTATCTATCATTTTATTAATGAATAAAACGTAACTATTTCTTTAATTATATATTTGTTTCATTGACCGAGCACTTGAAATGGGATGTTCACATTTGAATTAGCATACCACAGACAGCATGGTATGATACCCCACCTTATCGCTTAATGTTTACACGGGTTGAACATAATTAAACATGTTTTCTTTACATATTGCCAGAAACTAGGTACTCTAGCTAGTGTTTATCTATTATTTGTTGCTTTGTAGTTGCACTGTGTTCAGCATTTATTAAGACCCAGTCTGTACTCAAACCACCGACCTTCCACATGGTAAAGGCGGATGGTTTACCACTAAAACAATACTGCAGTATCTTATGTTTAACATACATTAAATATAATTAATTATGTATCTAGGAATAATATCAATCTCAGTGATAAGTGATGAATCTTCGAGTAGCATTTTCAAGTCTTTGTGATGACCCAGTCATGAATCGAACACATGTACATTCCGCATGTGAACCGAAAACTATAACACTAGACCGCTAATTATTGAACCCTACATCTTTCGTGTTATGCTTTAGAACTAATTTCGTATTATTTCTGTAGTTGATGCATTTATAAACTTTGAAAATATCTCGCACAAAACCAATTAATAAACTTATGTAAAATTCTTGCTGTGTGTCGCCAATTTTTGCGCACGGAAACGTGATTTCAAAAAAAGTATATTGAGTAGATGAATAAAGATTGACATATGCAAATGAGATATAATGATGTAGAATAAAGATTTATTAATTGGAAAACAATATTATGTACCTACCCAGAAAAATAATTATAACAGCTTCAGAATAATCATTTATATATTAACAAGCGCATTTCAGCTGAAGCATACAAATATGTTTTACATATCAGTATCTGAAAGTGCATAATTCATGTAGTTTCACTGTTTTGTTAGAGATATAACATTAGTATATTGAACATTGAAAGAGATATAATATCTATTTTGAAAATACCACAGACCGTATTTAAAATAAAAAACTAAAATAACTGGAAATATGTTTGTTATTCAAGACATATGATGAGAAAGAGAGCAATTTATCATAACCCAACCATCTTTATAAACACAGATTGATTAGAATGAATTATTGAATTGGAGGCTTTAAAATATACCAACAACCAAAGTCAACAAATCAACACATAGTTTAAATATTTCTTATGCAAAGTAACCTTGATACCTTAATAACCACCATACTGACTTGTTTACATGAATAGTTCTCTACCATATTTCAGTAATATAACGGCAGTAAGCACATCCTAATAATTATTCACAGGATCATTAATTATAACCAGTTCTTAACATTATGTCTGTGTAAGTCACAAAGTTCTTCCTCACATATTCAGAGGATGGAGAAACATGGAGAACATGGCTGCGAAATAAACTACATGTACAATACATGGGGAAACTATTTATGAATTGAACACATTTACTTAATACGGTCTATACAAACTAGCATAAGAGAACACAACTATGGCATATAGGGTAACACTTCATGAAAACTTCAAAACCATTTGCAATAAATTTTAATAACCATTAACAGTTTCAATTCATATGCGTCTAAAATGTATTATTTTCGTCAATACAGATATATTTAAAATGCCAAGGCGAAATTACAGAGAAAGGCTGAATCTTCTAGAAGCAGGTGACGATATACAACTTATCGAAAGATACCGCCTCGACAGAGATGGTCTACTGTTTGTCTCAGGAACAATTCAGCATATCGAACCCAACACAAACAGGAATCATAGTCTGACAGGTCTCCTGCAGTTTCCCAATCCACTGTTTCCAGAGTAATAGAACATAACTGAAGTATTGTACCAGCCCGCTTAAAGAGACTCATATAATTTAATAGGCAAATACATCACATTAACATACACATTGTATTTGATGCTGATGGCAATGTGAATAGATATGGTGACAAAGTGGCCGGGATCCACCCATGACACAGGATTTTAAATGAGAGCGGCAATAAAACTATATTTGAAGGTGGGACATAAACCAGCTGGGCATATATAAGGTAGACAGTGAACACATTTGTAAGCGTATCTTAACCCTCAACCGGGTAATTAAAATATTGAACTGAACGAAAAACTTCCACAAAGGTTTTAAAATGTTTTACACATTATCTCATAAAATACAGGACTGACAACTATGCCAGTTATGTGTACACTTAGTTTGTCATGTTAACAAGTGATGTAAAACAATAACTGACAGTATCACAACTTTACTTAAAACAACAAAGGACACATAATAAAGTGAAGAGGATATATTGGTATATTAGAGCAAAACTTATGTGTGCTGCATTCATTACTAGAAAAGGCTGCAGAAAATATATACCGCAAATTGTAGGACTATTTTAAATTGACTGAAATAGTTCATACATGAACCATTATTTCACTGAATGTCATATCATTTATTCGCTTTATGCTTAATGGACGTAGCATAACTTGATACATATCATTCATCAATTTACATTCAATACACTGATTTGTATAACAAAATTGTGTAACAATTATCAGTGAGTGTTGGTTTCTCCAATAAATTCAGTTTCTGTAATATACCAAAAATGGTTAAATTTATCTTCTTCACATTTTCACATTTTCAGATGATTTGTCATTAACATCTTCATATTTTGTAATGATTTCCAAATAAATCATGTCGTCATAAGAAATCTATCATATGTTGTAGTAAATTATAAAGAAATATTTTTCAAAAATTAAAACTGCATCAAGGAAATGTGTGTTAACATCGTTCTCATGTATACGCATCATTTAATGTAGTGTTTACTATAATTATCATAAAAATATTGACAGATATCTGGATAAACTTAAGTTTACTGTAATCAAGCTATGACAATTTAGAGTATGCCAGTGTGTACAGAAGACACAATGCACTTAACATACAGTTAGATTTAATGAATGAATGTTTTTAAAACTTTACAGTAAAACTGTCAATTACGTTATTTGAAGTGTCGAATAAATGTAATGGCCAATAACCAATCTATATTTTATTTAAACATCAGTTAAAAAGAGAGAAAAAAAACGTTTAAGATAACTTTTGCCAGACATGCAAAATAACAATCGATACAAAAATTGACAAACTATCAAGATATTCAATATAACACTGCTTCCAATTTCACGGAGAACAGAAAAATGTAAGCTATTCCCAGATATCTGTTATTTTCAAAGTAAATAATAGCTAGAGTTGTGGTTACAGTAGTATAATTTTAGTTATATTCTAACAGCTGTTTTTTCCCCTAAAAGTTCAATTTCCTGTTCTTATGTCCATCTCTATGGTGCCTGAATAGTTTGTTGTGGCTGTTCCTATCAATTTGGCTGCTGCTGGTGTTCCTGTAGATGCTACTGTTAGTGTTCCAGTAGATGCTACTGTTAGTGTTCCTGTAGATGCTACTATTAGTGTTGATTTGGCTGATCCTTTTGGCGTTGCTGGTAGTGTTGCTAGTTACTGATAATGTTGATTTTTCGGTTACTGCTGATGTTGCTATTGCTGCTGGTTCTCTTGTTACTGTTGACGTTGTTGTTAGTTTAGGCAGTGTAGGGCGAATACTGCAAGACAATTATTAATCACATTTTATTCATTATAATTAACCAATATATTTTGTTATTTTTTGCTATTTTTAATCAACTTTTAAATATCCATATGTGGAACAAACATTTAATATATAATACTGTTTGTACTTCTGTGATTATCTTACATACATTTATAAAGCGAACAATACAATTACATGTATGTTATACAATTACATGTATGTTTTAACAAGAGTGCATGCAATGTGAAATAACACAATTTTTATAAAACTAAGGGTCATAACTCTGACATTAAATATCCGATTGTTGCAATTCAGAAATTTATGCTAGGCAATATGACTATATAACTGTAATAGTTTTGTAAGAATCAAATGAAATCTGCAGGAACTTGAGTGCACTATAAATTATGTGTTTAGTGAAATTTTAAGGGCATATATGATGGCCAATATGTTCACACAAATACATATTACAACTATACAAGGAACATTGAAATAAATAAGACAAAATGGTCCGGTCACGAGTGCCCACCACATTAGTAACGGTCATCGTTGTGGTGGTTTAGTCTATGTTAGCATGAACTATAACAAATCTGGTAAGGGGGTAGAGGTGTAGTTTATAACATTTTTTAAAAAACCCATACTTCCTTAAACCATAATTAAAATAAAGGCTTACATATTGGAAGTCAAGTTGATGTATATGAAGTCGCTGGCATCTCCCATGGCATACGTTTCATAGGCATTACTGGAATCTTCATTGTTGATCTAATAAGAGCATTCATATTTTAATACAACACCGATAATAGCAGTATAATATAAGCCTTAACAAATAAAGTAAGACAATGTTAACACTTTCTTTTTAAATCAGCTAATGCCGGATTCTTAGTAGAATTAGAAGTTATAACAGCAGCAGAAGCTCAAGTAAAAGCAGGACCAGCAGAATATAGTAGCAGCAGCGACGAAAGCAGGAATAGTAGTAGCAGCAGCAGAAATAGCGGTAGTAGCAGCAGCAGAAGTAGTAACAGTAGTAGTAGTAGTAACAGAAGAAGTGACAGTAGTAGTAGTAGTAGTAGTAGTACAAGTAGTAGTAGTAGTAGTAGTAGTAGCAGAAATAGTAAAAATAGTAGTAGCAGAAGTAGTAGTAAAATAAGTAGTAGCTGAAGGAGTAAAAGTAGCAGAAACTGAAGAAGTTAAAGTAGATAAAGCTGAAGTAGTAAAGTTACCATAAGCTGAAGTAGTAAAGATAGCATAAGCTGAAGTATCACTATCAGTAGGAGTAGTAGCAGCAGCAGAAGCAGAAGCAGTAATAGTATTAGTAGTCTCAAAAAAGATGAAACAGTAATAGATGAAGTAGTAGTTAAAAGTTGTAGCTGACGTAGTAGCAGCAGCTGAAGTTATAGCTGACGAAAGTAGCAGCAGCTGAAGCCGTAACTAACGTAGTAGAAGCAAAAGTGTTCCTGACGTAGTAGTATCAGAAGTATAAGATGACGTAGTAGCAGCAGCAGTAGTAGTAGTCGTACCAGTAGAAGTAGTAGTAGTTATACAAGCAGAAGTAGTAGTAGTCATACCAGCAGCTGAAGTAGTAGTATCAGAAGCTGAAGTAGTAGTAACAAAAAACGGCAGCAGCAGCAGTAGTAGCAGCAGCAGCAGTAATAGCAGTAGAAGTAACAGAAACAGAATAAACAGTAATAGTTGAAGTAGTAGTAGTAAAGGCAGTAGTTGATGTAGTTGCAAAAGCTGAAGTAGTAGTTGATGTAGTTGCAAAAGCTGAAGTAGTAGTAGTCGTACCAGCAGAAGTAGTAGTTATGGCAGCTGAAGAAGTAATAATAGCAGCAACAAAATAATAGTAGCAGCAGCGGACGTAGTATTAATAGCAGCATCTGAAAAGGTAATAGTAGTAGCAGTAGCAACAAATTACTAGAAGCAGCTGAAGACGTAATAACAACAGCAACAAAAATATTAAAAGTATCAGCAGCAGAAGTGGTACAAGTACATGTAGTAGCTGAAATAGTAATAAAAATTGTACAAGCAAAGGTAGTTATAATAGGTAACAGCAGCAGAAGAAGTAGTAGTACTAGCAGAGGTAGTAATAGTTGCAACAGCTAAAGTAGTAGTAGAAACAGTACAAGCAGTACTAGTAGCATTAGCTGAAGGAGTAATAGCAGCAAGGTAACGATAGTAGCAGCAGCAAAAGTAGTAGTAGTAGCAGCAGAGGAAGTAGTAGTAGTAGTTTTAATAGAAGCAACATCAGAATTAGTACAGTGGCAACAGCTGAAATGGTAGTAGAACCAGCAAAGGTAGTAGTAGCAGAAGCAGAAGAAATAGTAGGTAGTACCAGCAGAAGTAGTAGAAGTAACTATAGTAAAGGAGCAGCTTAAGAAATAATAATAACAGAAGCAGCTTATTAAATAACAAAAGCTGCAGCAAAAGTAGTATAAGTAGCAGCAGCAGAATGAGTAGTATGAGCAGCAGCAGAGGTAGTAGCAGCAGCAGCATAAGAAATAGTAACAGCAGCTGAAGAAGTAGTAGTAGTACCAACAGAAGTAATAGTAATAGCAGCAGCAGAAGAAGTAATAACAACAGCAGTAAAAGTAAAAACTAGAAGCAGCTGCAGCAGAAGTAGTAGTAATATTAGAAGTTAAAATAGTAGCAGTAATACTAGCAGAAGTAGTAGCAGTAGCAGTAGCAGAGGTAGAAGTGGCGGCAGCTAAAGAAGTTATAATAGAACAGCAAAGATAGAAATAATAGCAGCAGCAGCAGCAGCAGCAGCAGCAGCAGCAGAAGTAGTAGTAGTATCAGCAGAGGTAGTAGTATCATAAGCAGAAGTACATGTAGTAGTAGCAGCAGCAGCTGAAGTAGTAGAAGTAGTAGTACCAGCAGAAATAGTTAGTAGTACCAGTAGCATAAGTGGTAGTAACAGGTAAAGTAGTAGCAGCAGCTGATGAAGTTATCAGCAGCAAAATTATAAGTAAGGAGCAGCAGTAAAAGTAGAAGTAGTAGAAGAAGCAACAGCAGAAGTAGCAGTAGTAGCAGCATAAGTAGTAGTAGTACCAGCATAGGTTGTAGTATTAACAGCAGCAGCAATAGTTGTAGCAGCAGTTAAATAGTTTATTAAATTTTACAAAAATATATACTTCCTTAAAACA
This sequence comes from Panopea generosa, assembly GCA_029582155.1. Classification (NCBI taxonomy): domain Eukaryota; kingdom Metazoa; phylum Mollusca; class Bivalvia; order Adapedonta; family Hiatellidae; genus Panopea; species Panopea generosa. The sequence goes on along the minus strand of CM055906.1, from coordinate 58,779,618 downwards.
TAATTAAAATAAAGGCTTACCAATAATTTTAATGTATTGATGTACTCGAAGTCACTGGCATCTCTCATGGCATGCGTTTCATAGGCCTCGCTGGAATCTTCAAAGTTAATCTAATAAGAGCATTTATATCTAAATACAATTCAGATGAGATCAGTATAATATAAGGCTTAATAAATAAAGTTAGACGATGTTATCACTTTCTTTTTGAATAAATTTATGCTGGATTCTTAACAGAATTAGAAATAATAACAGCAGTAGAGGTAATAGCAGTAGTAGTAGCAGTTAAAGGAGTAGAAGTAACAGCAGAGGTATTAGTAGCAGAAGCAGAAGTAGTAATAGTATCTAAAGTGGTAGTAGCAGAAGTAGTAGGAGCAGCAGTAAAAGTAGTAGTAGTATAAGCAGCAACAGCGGAAGTAGCAGCATTGGCAGCTGAAGTAATAGTAGTAAGTAGTAACAGAAGTATTAATACCAGCATCGGTTGCAGTTTTAGCAGCAGCAGCAGCAGCAGCAGTATAAGTAGCAGTAGCTGTTATAGTAGTAGTAGTAGCAGCTGCAGCAGAAGTAGTAGTAGTACCTGTAAAGGTAGGAGTAGTAGCTGTTGCAGAAGTAATAATAGCATCAGCATATTAAAAAGTACTAGTAGCAGCAGCAGAAGATTAGTAGTAGCAGCAAGCAACAAAAAAGTAGTGGTAGTAGCAGCAGCAGCAGCAGCAGTAGAAGAATAAGTAGTAGTAGCAGCAGCAGCTAAAGTAGTAGTAGAAGCAGCGTTGGCTGAAGTAGAAGTAGAAGCAAAATCTGAAGTAATAGTAGTAGAAGTAGTAGCAGCAGAAGTAGAAGCTGTAGCAGCCAGCAACAAAGCAATTACTAGTAGTAGTAGCATCAGCAGCTTCAGCAGAAGAGGAAGTAAAAGCAGCAGTATCTAAAGTAATAGCACCAGTAACTGAAGTGGTATTAGCAGAAATTATAGTAGAAGCAGCTGAAAAAGTAATAATAGCAGCAGCAAAATTAGTATTAGTAGCAGCAGTAAAAGTAGTACAGGTAGCAGCAGCAGAAGTACCATTAGTAGTAACTGAAGTAGTAGTTGTAGTAGTTCCAGCATAGGTAGTAGAAGTAACAGCAAGAGCAGCAATAGGAGAGGAATTCTATAAGCGTGTCTTTCATTCCAATACTTTTGACAAAATTGTTTGTAAATATGTAGTATTGTTAAGATATTCGAAATAAAATAAGTTTAAACAAAAAGCAAGAGAAGTGGTACCATAAGTAGCGGCTGCAGAAGTAGTAGTAGTAGTACCAATAAAAGGTAGTAGTAGTAGTAGCAGTAGCAGAAGTAGTAGAAGCAGCAGTTGAAGCAGTAATAATAGTAGCAGCATATATAATATTAGTAGCAGCAGCAGTAGTAGTAGTAGAAGCCAGCAACAAGAATAGTAGTAGTAGAAGCAGTAGCAACCGCAGCTGAAATAGTGGTAGTAGCACTACTACTGAAGTAGGAGAAGTAGCAGCAGAAGTTGTAGTAGTAGCAACCAGCAACACATATAGTAGTAGTAGTAGAAGTAGGTAGTAGAAGTAATAGTAGCAGCGGTATAAATAGTAGTAGTAGTAGAAGTAGTAGTAGTAGTAGTAGTAGTAGTAGTAGTAGTAGTAGTAGTAGTAGTAGTAGTAGTAAGAAGTAGTAGTAGTAGTAGTAGTAGTAGTAGTAGTAGTAGTAGTAGTAGTAGTAGTAGTAGTAGTAGTAGTTGTAGAAGCAGCAGAAGTAGTAGAAGTAGTAGTAACAGCAGCTGAATAAGTAGTAGTTGTAGCGGCAGCTGAAGAAGTAGCAGCAGTCGCAAACGTTGTTGTAGCAGTAGTAGTAGTAGTAGTAGTAGAAGCAGCAGAAGTAGTAGTAGTAGTAACAGCAGCTGAATAAGTAGTAGTAGTAGCGGTAGCTGAAGAAGTAGCAGCAGTCGCAAACGTTGTTGTAGCAGCATCAGAAGTAAGAAACAGTAGTAGTAGCAGTAGCAGAAAAAGTGATAGCACCAGCTTAAGTAGCAGTCGTAATAGTAGTAGCAGAAGAAGCAGAAGTATCAGCAGCAGAAGTAGCAATAGTAGCAGCAGTAGAAGTACCAGTAGCAGAAGTAGTAGTAGCGGCAGCTGAAGTTGTAATACTAGCAGCAGCAAAATAGTACTTGTAGCAGCAGTAGAAGTATTCGTAGAAGAAGTAGTAATAAGAGCCACAGAAATAGAAGTAGTGGTAGTAGCAGAAATAGAAGTAGTAGTAAAGGCTTCAGTAGAAATAGTAGCAGCAGTAGTAATAGTAGAATAAGAAGTAGTAACAGCATAAGTATTAGTAATAGAAGTAGCAGTGGTAGCAGTAGAGTTAGAGGTAGTTGTAGCATCAGCTGAAGAAGTAGTAGTAGCAGCAGCAACGGTAGTAAAAGTAGGAGCAGCAAAGGTAGTAGTAGTAATATTAGCAACAGAAGTAAAGGTAGCAGCTGAAGAATTGTTGTTGTATGGTTATGGTGTTAAGCCTCGCTTTCAACATTTTTTCAGTCATACTGCGACGGTGTCTACTTGAGACAGTATTCTGAGCGCTGTCACACTGGAGTATCATGCCGCAGACACATGGTATGATACCCCACCCAGTCACATTATACTGTCACCAGGCCGACCAGACCTAGAACTCCCCTCTAAATGCTGAGCGTCAAGCGAGGAAGCTTCTAGTACCATTTTTAAAGTCTTTGGTGTGACTCGGCCGGGGATCGAACCCATGAAGCGAGGAGGACGCTCTACCACTAGACCACGCCGCGGTCCAGCAGCTGAAGTAGTAATAATAGCAGAAACAGAGGCAATAGTATTAGCACCTACAGAAGTAGTAGAAGCAGCAGTGGAAGAAGAAGTATAAGTAGCAGTAGTAGTAGAAGTAACAGAAGTAGTAGCAGCAGTAGCAGTTTTTACTGTAGTAGTAGTAGCAACAGTAGAAGAATGTGTAGTTGCAGCAGCAGAAGTAGAAGTAGTAGCAGCAGCAGTAGTTGTTGTTTCTGTAGTAGTAGTAGTAGTAGTAGTAGCAGAAGTAGTAACTGCAGCAGCTAAAGTAGTAGTAGTAGCAGTAGCTGAAGAAGAAGTAGTTGTAGCAGTAGTAGCAGAAGCAGTAATAGAGGTAACTGAAGTAGTAGTAGTAGTTACAGCAGAAATAGAAGTAGTAGCATCAGAAGTAGTAGCAGTAGCAGCAACAGACACAGTAATAGTAACAGCAGCACAACAACAACAACAACAGCACAACAACAACAACAGCACAACAACAACAGCACAACAACAACAACAACAACAACAACAACAGCAACAGTAACAGTAACAGTAACAGTAACAGCAACAGCAACAGCAACAGCAACAGCAACAGCAGCAGCAACAACAACAACAATTTAAAATTTATGCTTTCCTAGTTTTAAAGGAAAGTATCTGGTTATTGGTCTTCTGATAATATATACACGTCTCTATGATGCTCGAGTTAGCTTTCTTATAACAGTACAACTGAGTCGGACTTAATTTTCCGTGCTGAGTGAGTAGGGGTTTTACGGCGTACCAACACATTATAGGTTATTCGACCCCAACAGAAAGGAAGATTCCAAGTTTACTCTATATGTACAAAAATATTGAATTAACATACAACTTTAAAAATAAATCAGCAAATGTATATGTAGAATGAACCTAAAACCTTGATACCTGCAGAACTGCAGCGTTTTAACAAATTCTATTGTATTACTCAAATTGTCGCTTCTTACGAGCATGAGCCAAAGTGATCCATTTCTTGCCATCACTCGTATGGCTGCCTGGAACCACACAGGGGTTGGTAATTCATATATAGATTTATATATCAACTTAGAAAAACAGTGTGGGAAAACAGAGTATATAATGTATAAGCAGAGAGAGAGACAGGTTGGAGGGAGAGAAAGAGTGGAGAAAGAGTGAGAAAGAGAAAGGGAGGAAGAAAAAAGGAATAGAAAGACAGAAAAAGAATCAAAAAAAGAGTAAGAGAGAAGAGAGAGAAAGTGAGGAGCCTTTTAAATATATTTACAAATACTCACTTATTACGCTAAACTAAATGCACCCGCCTGTCGTACAATACTCCAAACACGACGTTCTCCTTCCTAATAATATGCTACCCATGCACCTCCATATGTGTTACACTGCAGTTCTGCAAAAACAATAAAACTCTCAAACAAGTTTATAATCTATTTCTTTAATATATTCTCATTAATAACTTATAGAACACGGATCAATTGCTGTCCATGCGGTCTAGGACGGTGCCTCAAAATATAACTTCCCACCGCCGAGTCCGTTGGTTCGACCCCAATTCAGTCCAAAATTTCCACATGTGTGTGAGAATGCTTGCTGAAGGTTGCTGGATAATCGGATTCATTCTAGACATTAAAACGGTACAAACGAGTAGGGACTTAATTCAATATGATGAATAACAGTGATACTGTTGAATTACTCATAGCAGATAAATTGGAAAAATAAAAAGAGATATAAAGACAAAACCAAGTAAATAAAAAAAAGAGTTTGGAAACCGATGGAGACAGAGATATATATGAAAAAATATATACAGAAAACCAAAGTTTTGTCAGTAAAAATACATGGGAAATCCCATAGGGTACATTTAAAGCCACATGTGTGCCCGGATATGGAAATGGAATTTTGAAGACGCAGTCTGAAATTGAACTTGGGTTTGTAACAAACAAAATCAGTGATTAAATAAAATATACCAACTTTTATTCTGGTGATATCCGCCATCCTAAATCGTTCTTTTATTTCAATGTAAAAGGAGGTAATTTACCGACTTCATAACTTTCAAGAGGGAATGAATGTACAGTCATGCCATGTAATGCATATATTTTTTACAAGTTTTACATTTTGTGGTGTTGTATCTCATCATTTACACAGTTTCAGTTGTTTAACTAGACAAATAGTGATTTAATTTGACAAAATGCTGTTTGACACAAGGGGGAAATAACTTTCAACCAGACTATAGAATAAATCCAAATTCTGTTGATGTTGCTCTTAATACTTCGCTTCGACAAATATAGTTGAATTAAAAAATATCGAAATCTTATTTTGAATAATAGTTAAACTTGCATGAAAATACCAACAAACTTTTGGGACTCGGTATATATATTAATTAGTTGGATATTTTGACAATTTCACTTAGACTAGAAAATACAGAGAGGGAAAACCGAGATATACATGTATATATAAGCAGGCGGAGCTAGAGAGAGAGGGAGAGTGTATGTAAGAGAGAGAAAGACCCTTTTAAATATATTTGCAGCACATACTCACTTATTACGCTATACAAGTTGTGATTGCAACCCGATGACCCGTCTTTTGTAATACTCCATATATGATATGCATCCTTCTATATGCTATAAACATAACTCCTGTCAGAATATATACAGTATACTTCTTTAACATTCTCCTCAAACTGCTAATCGCTTAAACTAATCTTAGTGACTTTTAATAATAGAATATGGATACATCGCTGCTATGCTGTCTAAGGCGGTGCCTCAAAGATCATACCGCACACTGCTGCTCAAGGCCGTTGGTTCGAGCCCTATTCAGTTAAAAATCTTCACGTGATGCTTGCTGAAGGTCGCTGAAAACTCGAATTCATTTTAGACCTTCTTAAAACAATACAAACGAGTCGAGACAATTTACCATGCTGAATAACATTTTTTCTGATAAATTATTCACAGGGGAGAAATTGTAAAATAAATAGGGAAACAAAGACAAAACCATATAATTGAGAGCGACGTTGTCAGACGATGAGGACAGCGATATTGAATAATTGCTAGATTATTTTAACAATTTCCATACAAATACAGACAAAGAATAGAGACAGATAGCCATGTAGAGAGAGAGAGAGAGAGAGAGAGAGAGAGAGAGGGAGAGAGAGACTTTAAATACATTTACAAATACTCACTTATTTCGCTAAACAAGTTGTTATTGTATCCTCCTGTCGTGCAACACTCCAAGTATGACGTGCTCCTTCTATTTAATAAGGAATCAGTGGTTAGGTTAACTGTTCGTCTAGCATAAAAATGACGCTCAATCAATCAATCAATCAATCAATCAATCAATCAATCAATCAATCAATCAATCTTCGTAATACCATGCTACACATATACATATATTTGTTGGCACTATAGTCCTAGAATACCGGTCTTTGGTCGTCATGCGGTATAAGACGGTGTCCCAACTAGCATACTACTCGCTGCTAAGTTCGCTGGTTCGAGCCCAATTAAGTACAAATTTTCATGCGAATAGGAGAATGTTTGCTGAAGGTCGCCGGATACTGGGATTCATTCGGAGCTCTTGCTTTATTCTAATAATATACTCCATATTTAACCCGTCATGATGCGTTTACCGCCATTTAAAAATCATCAAAAACATAACTACATGTATGCTGAAAACCAAATGTTTAGTCAGGAAATATTACTGGGAAATCCAACTGGGTACATCTAAAACCGGATGTGTGCCTGGATATGGAGATAATATTTAAAGACCCAGTCTGAAATTTCAATTTGGTGAATAAATTAAGTATACTAACTCTCATTCTGATGATATCCGTCATTCTAAATAGTTCCTTTTTCGATCCAAAGGGAGGTAATTTAACGACTTTCTTAACTGCATGTACAGTTATTACATGTAGTGAATATTTTTACAAGTTTTACATTCTGTGGTGTAATATCTCATCATTAACACAGTTTCAGTTGTTTAACTAGAAAAATAATGCTTTTATTCAACTAAATGTTGGTTTATATTTGGGAGCAATAACTTTCAGACACATTATTGAATTAATCCAAATATATATTGATGTTGCTCTACATACTTCGACAAATATAGTTAAATTGAAAAATTATCGAAACTATTTTGTATTATAGTTAAACTTACATGAGAATACCGACGAAACCTTTGGATCTAAGTATACTATGTAATTGATTATTTCAAATCCATATCATTTTCTTGATGTCCTCATTTTGACGCATGCCATGGAAGCTGAGCGGTTGAGGAAAGGACATATGGACTTCTTTAAATATAGCAATTCATTTATTCAACTATATACTGGTAAGTAAACACATGTAAAGAAAAAATACCAACTTACATAATCTTCCTTTCTGATGTCGGCGAACTTCCCCCACTCGGTCTGGTCTGTATTCACGTAACAAGACTGAAAATAGATAAAAGATTGAAAAGAAATAGAAATACTGAAAAATATATTATAATCATGTTCTATATATTTAATAGTTTCATTATTTACATGTTCTTTGTAAAAAGTGCATTTGGTACACTGGCATATTTATATCAAATGTACCTTTGTTTTGCCTGGTAAATAAAATATTCATATGTTTTAAAAGATAGAGAAAACAGACATGGACTTGACAATTTATATAGTTAAGCATTTGAAATTTGATATGAAACGTGGAAGAGAGAGAGAATGAGATGTTGTGTGTCAGCTAGAGAGTAAGAGAGATAGTAATAGTGATACAGAGGGACCTTTTGTATATATCCAATACTCGCTTATTAGGTTACCGCTAAGTCAATAGTTCGAGCCTTTTTCAGTCAAAAAATCTTCGTGTGAGTGGAAGGTTTGCCAATTATTTGCTGAAGGAAGATCGATTCTTGGAATTCATTCCAAGTTATTCCTCCACTACATATATAGATGCCATATGTAACTGGCCATATGTTGAAAATATCGCTAACAACAATGCAAAAAATGTGAATAGTAAACATAAAAATCTATATAAAATGTATATCCAACTTACATAATCTTCTCTGCAGGCGTCTGTAAACATTTCATCATTCGTTTTCTTTCAATACGACATTTCCTATTTACAATGAAAGAACCAAGAAAGCATGGCATGGTTACTAAGTTACATTAAGCTGCATAATATAGACTCTATTTAGAAATATACTACGGTCTTACCCCTAACAATACAACTAGATACAATGATATTGTAAATTGTTGATGTTTGCGTCAATCGATATACAAGTAAATATTCGTGTTGAATTCATTATCATAGTCTACATCCACAAGTAAAACTGATTGCCATATATAATAAATTCCGTGTTGAAAGTGAAGTACTATGCTATTTGAAAATTATCAGGTTCATTCCATTGTCTTTCTTGATCAATAAAACTGGTTGCCATATATAACAAATAACTTGTTGAAAACTGAGTGAAATTATCAGATTGACTGTGCCAATAAATCTCCATTCTGTTGGCATTGCAGTCCTGGCCGAAAATATACAATAGTGCTCAATCTATTTCTTTAACATACTCCTCAAACTCCTCTTTAATCAAAATAAACGACTATAAAGCACTGAATACAGGTGTTCACAAGGTATAAAACACCGTTTCTACAATCAAATACCACTAATCGCTAAGTCGCTGGTTCGAGTCATTTTCAGTCAAAAAATATTCGTGCGAGTGGGAGGTTTGCCAATTATTTCTGAAGGAAGATGGATACTCGGATTCATTCTGAGGTATTCCTCCACAACATATCTAGATGTCAAATGTAACCGACCATGTGCTGAAAATGTAACCATAATGCCAAAAATGTGTAACATTGTAAACGTAAAAAGAAAAACATAATGTTGCAGTTTACATAATCTTTTCTGCAGCCGTCTGCGAACATTGCATCATCAGTTTTTATTCAATACGACATTTCTTATTTACAATGCAAAGTAAGAAAGCAAAGTATGTTTAATCATGTATAATACGTTAAAAGATATAGACTCTATTCAGAAATATACTGAGGTCTCTCTCCCCCCCCCCCCCAACCATAAAACTAGATACAATGACAATTAAATGTTTTATGTTTGCGTCAATCGATGCACAAGTAAATAATCGGCTTGGATTCATTATTAAAGTCTTCATACACCAGTTAAACTGGTTGCCATATATAACCAGTTCTGTGGTGAAAGTGAAGAAAAATGTTATTTGAAAATTATCAGGTGCATTCAGTTGTCTTTCTTGATCAATAAAACTTGTCGCCATATATAACAAATAACGTGTTGAAAACTGAGTGAAATTATCAGATTGATTATGCCAATAAGTCTCCATTCTGTTGGCATTGCAGTCCTGCTCGAAAATATATAACAGTTATCAATATTTTTCTTTAACATACTTCTCAAAATCCTCTTTAACCAAAATAGACGACTATTAATCATTAAATATTGGTCCTATGTGGTCTCATTGTACAAACATCGTTTCTACAATCAGAAACCACTTACCGCTAAGCCGCTGGTTCGAGTCTTGTTCAGTCAATAAATCTTCGTGCGAGTGGGAAGTATGCCAGTTATTTGCTAAAGGAAGATGGATACTTGGATTCATACTGAGGTTTTCCTCCAATTCATATCTAGATGCCATATGTAACCGGCCATGTGTTGAAAATGTCGTTAACAATAATGCAAAAACTTGAATTGTATAGTAAACATAATAGAAAAACATAATGTTGCAACTTACATAATCTTCTCTGCAGTCGTCTGCGAACATTGCATCATCAGTTTTCTTCCAATACAACATTTCTTATTAATAATAATAAGTAAGAAAGCATGGCATGGTTAATAAGGTATAATCTGCTGCATAATATAGACTCTATTCAGAAATATACTGAGGTCGTCCCCCCAACAATTAAACTAGATATAATGACATTGTAATGTGTTGATGTTTGCGTCAATCGATAAACAAGTAAATAATCGGGTTGAATTCATTATTAACGTCTTCAACCACCAGTAAAACCGGTTGCAATATAAAACAAGTTATGTGTTGAAAGTGAAGTAAAATGCTATTTGAAAATTATCAGGTTCATTCTGTGGTCTTTCTCGATCAATAAAACTGGTTGACATATATAACAAATAACGTGTTTAAAAAAGTAAAATTATCAGATTGATTCTGTTTTGTTCTCTCCACCAATAAAACTGGTTGCCATATATAATAAATAACCTGTTGAAAACGGGAGTGAAATTATCAGATTGATTAAGCCAATAAATCTGCATTATGTTGGCATTGCGGTCCTGCTCGAAAATATACAACAGTGCGCAGTCTATTTCTTTAACACGCAGTTCTCGATCTATTCATTTAACATATTCCTCAAACTGAATATCTCTTTAACCAATATTGACGATTATTAACATTGAATTCGGGTCCTATGTGGTCACATGGTACAAAACACCATCTCTACAGTCATATACCACTCTCATCTAAGTCGCTGGCTCGAGTCTTGTTCAGTCAATAAATCTTCGTACGAGTTGAATGTTTGCCAGTTATTTGCTGAAGGAAGATGGATACTTTGATTCATTCTGAGGTCTTCCTCCACTACATATCTAGATGCCATATGTTACCGGCTATGCGTTGAAAATGTTGTTAACCATGATGCAAAAAAATGTGAATAGTAAAACATTAGGAAAAAAACAATGTTGCAACTTACATTCTCTTCTCTACATCCGTCTGCGAACATTGCATCATCAGTTGACTTTCAAAACCGCATTTCTTATTTACAATGAAAAGAATGAAAAAAGCATGGCATGGTTAATAAGGTACAACCTGCTGCATAATATAGACTCTATTCTGAAATATTCAGAAATATATTGAGGTCGTCCCCCAACAATGAAACTAGATACATTGACATTGTAATGTGTTGATATTAGCGTTATTTCATATACAATTAAATAATCGGGTTGGATTCATTTATAAGGTCTTCATCCACAAGTAAAACTGGTTGCCATACGTAGTAAGCTCTGTGTTGAAAGTGAAATAAAATGCTATTTGAAAATTATCAGGTTCATTTTGTGGTCTTTCTCAACCAATAAAACTGGTAACCATATATAACAGAATTGAGTGAAATTATCAGATCGACTCTGCAGTCTTCTCTCCAGCAATAAAACTGATTGCCATATAAACATATAACGAGTTTAGAACTAAGTGAAATTATCAGATTGATTCTGCAGTGTTCTCTCCGCCAATAAAACTGATTGCCATATATAACAAATGACGTGTTGAAAATTTATTATGCCAATAAATATCCATTACGTTGGCATTGCACTCCTGGTCGAAAATATAAAACAGTGCTCAATATATTTCTTTAACATACTCTTCAAACTAAAGATTTCTTTAACCAATATTGACGATTATTTACCATTGAATTCGGGTCCTATGTTGTCTCACGGTACAAAGCACCGTCTCTATAATCATATACAACTCATCGCTAAGTAGCTAGTTCGGGTCTTGATCAGTCACAAATCTTCGTGGGAGTTGGAAGTATGCCAATTATTTGCTGAAGAAAGATGGTGCTTGGATTCATTCCTAGGTTTTCCTCCACTATATATCTAGATGCCATATGTAACCGGCCATGTATTGAAAATATCGGTAACAATAACGCAAACAAAAGTGTATAATTATCATAAAAAGAAAAACATAATGTTGCAACTAACCTTATCTCCTCTGAAGCCATTTGCGAACATTTCATCATCAGTTTTCTTTCAATACAACATTTCTTATTTACAATGAAAAGAAGTAAGAAAACATAGCATGGTTAAAAAAGTACAATACGCTGCGTAATAGCGGCTCTATTCAGAAATATACAGAGGTCTTCCCCCCCCCCAAAAAAATAAAACTAGATAAAATGAAATTGTAATGTGTTGATGTTTGCGTCAATCGATATACTAGAAAACAATCGGGTTGAATTCATTATAAAGGATTTAATCCACAAGTAACTGTTTGCCATATGTAACAAGATTTTTGTTGAAAATGTAGTAAAATATCATTTGAAAATGATCATGTTCATTCTGCGATCTTTCTCGATCAATAAAACTGGTCGCCATATATAACAAATAATGTGTTGAAAACTGAGTGAAAGTATCAGCTTGACTCTGCAGTCTTCTCTCCACCAAAAAAGTGGTTGCCATATGTAATATAACTTGTTGAAAACCGAGTGAAATTAATCTGGTTGATTATGCCAATAAATCTCGATTCTGTTGGCATTGCAGTCCTGTTCGAAAATATAAAACAGTGCTCAATCTGTTTCTTAAACCTACTCCTCAAACTGAATATCTCTTTAATAAATATTGACGATTATTAACCATTGAATACGGGTCCTATGTGGTCACATAGTACAAAACACCGTTTCTACAGTCATATACCACCCAACACTAAGTCGCTTGTTCGAGTCTTGTTTAGTTAAAAATATTCGTGCAAGTGGGAGGTTTGCCAGTTATTTGCTGAAGGAAGATGGATACTTGAATTCATTCAGAGTTCTTCATCCACTACTTATCTGGATGCCATATGTAACTGGCCATGTGTTGAAAATGTTGTTAACAAAAATGCAAAAAAAAGTGTTCAGTAAAAACATATAAATCTATATAAAATATATATCCAACTTACATAATCTTCACTGCAGCCGTCTGCAAACATTTCATCATCAGTTTTCTTCCAATATAACATTTCTTATTTACAATGAAAAGAAGTAAAAAAGCATGGCATGGTTAATAAGGTACAATCAGCTGCATAATAGCGGCTCTATTCAGAAATATACTGAGGTCTTTCCCCAACGGTAAAACTAGATACACTGACATTGTAATGTGTTAATATTTGCGACAAACGATATACAAGGAAATAATAGGGTTGGATTCATTACTAACTTCTTCATCCACCAGTAAAACTGGTTGCCATTTATAACAAGTTCTGTGTTGAAAGTGAAGTAAAACTCCATTTCAAAATTATCAGGTTCATTCTGTGGTCTTTCTCCACCAAAAAAAAACTGTTTGCCATATATAACAAATAATGTGATGAAGAATGAGTGAAATTATCTGATTGATTATGCCAATAAACCTCCTTTCTGTTGGCATTGTAGTCCTGGTCAAAAACATACATCAGAGTTCAATAGTTTCCTTTAACATACCCCTCAAACACTTCTTTAACCAAAATAGAGGACTATAAATCATTGAATACGGGTCCTATTTGGTCTCATGGTACAAAACACCGTCTATACTATCAGATACCACTGAACGCTAAGCCGCTGGTTCGAGTCTTGTTAACTCAAAAAATCTTCTTGCGACTGGGAAGTTTGCCAGTTATTTGCTGAAGGAAGATGGATACTTGGATTTATTCTGAGGTTTTCCTCCTCTACATATCTAGATGCCATATGTAACTGGCACTGTGTTGAAAATGTCATAAACCAAAATGCAAAAAAAATGTGAATAGTAAATATATAAAGAAAACATAATGTTGCAACTTACAAATTTATTCAGCAGCTGTCTGCGAAATTACATCATCAGTTTTCTTTCAAATCTACATTTCTTAAAAAAATGAAAAGTATAAAAGCATGGAATGGTTAATCAGGTACAATCTGCTGCATAATATAAACTCTATTAAGAAAAATTCAGAAATATATTAAGGTCGTCCCCCCAACAATAAAACTAGATACAATGACATTGTTATATTTTGATATTTGCGTCAATCGATATACAAGTAAATAATCGGGTTGGATTCATTATTAAGGTCTTCATCCACCAGTAAAGCTGGTTGCCATATGTAACAAGTTCTGTGTTTAAAGTGAAGTAAAATGCTATTTGAAAATTATCATCTTCATTCTGTGGTCTTTCTCGATCAATAAAACTTGTTGCCGTATATAACAAATAACGTGTTGAAAACTGAGTGAAATCATCAGATTAATTCTGCCAATATATATATCCATTACGTTGACATTGCAGTCCTCGTTGAAAATATACAACAGTTCTCGATCTATTCATTTAACATATTCCTCAAACTGAATATCTCTGTAACCAATATTGACGATTATTAACTATTGAATACGGGTCCTATGTTGTTTCATGCTACAAAACACGGTCTCTACAATCATATACCACTCACGGCGCATTCGCTGGTTCGAGTCTTGTTCTGTCAAAATATCTTCGTGCGAGTGAGAGGTTTGCCAGTTATTTGCTGAAGGAAGATGGATACTTGAATTCATTCAGAGGTCTTCCTCCACTACTTATCTGGATGCCATATGTAACTGGCCATGTGTTGAAAATGTTGTTTACAATAATGCAAAAAAATGTTCAGTAAAAACATATAAATCTATATAAAATATATATCCAACTTACATAATCTTCACTGCAGCCGTCTGCAAACATTTCATCATCAGTTTTCTTCCAATATAACATTTCTTATTTACAATGAAAAGAAGTAAAAAAGCATGGCATGGTTAATAAGGTACAATCAGCTGCATAATAGCGGCTCTATTCAGAAATATACTGAGGTCTTCCCCCAACGGTAGAACTAGATACACTGACATTGTAATGTGTTAATATTTGCGTCAAACGATATGCAAGGAAATAATAGGGTTGGATTCATTACTAACTTCTTCATTCACCAGTAAAACTGGTTGCCATTTATAACAAGTTCTGTGTTGAAAGTGAAGTAAAACGCCATTTCAAAATTATCAGGTTCATTCTGTGGTCTTTCTCCACCAAAAAACTGGTTGCCATATATAACAAATAATGTGATGAAGAATGAGTGAAATTATCTGATTGATTATGCCAATAAACCTCCTTTCTGTTGGCATTGTAGTCCTGGTCAAAAACATACACCAGAGCTCAATATTTTTCTTTAACATACCTCTCAAACACTTCTTTAACCAAAATAGAGGACTATAAATCATTGAACACGGGTCTTATGTGGTCTCATGGTACAAAACACCGTCTATACTATCAGATACCACTGACCGCTAAGCCGCTGGTTCGAGTCTTGTTAAGTCAATAAATCTTCTTGCGACTGGGAAGTTTGCCAGTTATTTGCTGAAGGATTATGGATACTTGGATTTATTCTGAGGTTTTCCTCCTCTACATATCTAGATGCCATATGTAACTGGCAATGTGTTGAAAATGTCATAAACCAAAATGCAAAAAAAATGTGAATAGTAAACATATAAAGACATAATGTTGCAACTTACATATTTTTCTCAGCAGCCGTCTGCGAAATTACATCATCAGTTTTCTTTCAAATCTACATTTCTTATATACAATGAAAAGTATAAAAGCATGGAATGGTTAATCAGGTACAATCTGCTGCATAATATAAACTCTATTAAGAAAAATTCAGAAATATATTGAGGTCGTCCCCCCAACAATAAAACTAGATACAATGACATTGTTATATTTTGATATTTGCGTCAATCGATATACAAGTAAATAATCGGGTTGGATTCATTATTAAGGTCTTCATCCACCAGTAAAGCTGGTTGCCATATGTAACAAGTTCTGTGTTTAAAGTGAAGTAAAATGCTATTTGAAAATTATCATCTTCATTCTGTGGTCTTTCTCGATCAATAAAACTTGTTGCCGTATATAACAAATAACGTGTTGAAAACTGAGTGAAATCATCAGATTAATTCTGCCAATATATATATTCATTACGTTGACATTGTAGTCCTCGTTGAAAATATACAACAGTTATCGATCTATTCATTAAACATATTCCTCAAACTGAATATCTCTTTAACCAATATTGACGATTATTAACTATTGAATACGGGTCCTATGTTGTTTCATGCTACAAAACACGGTCTCTACAATCATATACCACTCACGGCGCATTCGCTGATTCGAGTCTTGTTCTGTCAAAATATCTTCGTGCGAGTAAGAGGTTTGCCAGTTATTTGCCGAAGGAAGATGGATACTTGAATTCATCCACTACATATCTGGATGCCATATGTAACCGGCCACGGTTGAAAATGTTGTTAACAATAATGCAAAAACTTGAATTGTATAGTAAACATAATAGAAAAACATAATGTTGCAACATACATAATCTTCTCTGCAGTCGTCTGCAAACATTGCATCATCAGTTTTCGTTCAATACAACATTTCTTATTTACAATGAAAAGTAATTCATCATGGTATGGTTAATGTGGTATAATAAGCTGTATAATTGAGACTCTATTCAGAAATATACTGAGATCTCCCCATCCCCCATACATTCTTCTTGAAAGATATTGTTTAATGGTGATTTAACTAACTGTTTCCATTGTAATTTATCTATAATTTAGTAAAAACTACAGCAAAGTGAGTTTTTTGTTCTATACCGAGATGAGATTTTAAACAATATAATGCATTTGGTTCGATTCCCCGAAACTGTCAAGTGTACACTTTATCACTGAAAAAATATTCTGTGTCGTTTTTACATAGGAATTACTTTGAGCGTGATTGGTCTGTATTGTAAGAAAGTATAGTTGTCGATGTAAAATCAGTAAATTTAAAGTAAACGATACCTACTGAAGTTTAAAGTTTAAAGCATCTATAATTTAAAAGTAATTTAAACAGTTCTTACAATTCACTATGCTATATACATCAGTACATACATAGCAATTGAAGACACCCGTGTTACTCTTTAAAAATTACCTATTGTTATTGACAGATCCAGTATAGCTGTACAAAAGCAAGCAATATAAACCAAATATTGCTTTTCGCTGACAAAGTTGGTGTATACAATGTAGAACTCTACATTGCTGTGCATAGCTGAAAGAAATGAAAACTCAATATTTAATTTAACAATTGACATCATATAATGCCTTTTTGAACTGTTGCTTATACATCTATAGGTGATCAACACACCAAATAACCGTTCCTTGGATCCGCCTAGGCGATTAACCAGTACTAGACAGTGAAAATTCCTTGATAACGTGTTAAAGTATATGTGAATGCGATTAGAATAAAGAATAAATATTTATCTCATGATTATTGTTTGTATTTATATGACATGCAAATCGCAGACATACAATCGTATTGGTATTGATGTTACCACTGTCGTCAGTGACATAATGCCACTAAAACAAAATATCATAACTCAAGATTTTAAAATATTCAAAGCATTTAACAATACTCACGCCAAAGGTTTGTATCCTGAAAAATAAAGAAAAAAACAAATACATACTGCAATAATTGTGGTATAACGCGTAATCCATTAAAAATAGTATATAATACAAAACTCAGATTGAAACTAATATGTCGCGTACATTAGAAACCGTACAGCCACCATGACTCACCTTTTGATGCCTATGTTCAGGTGTAGAATTAGATCCAAATACGACCGGTGTGTATAAAAAGCGCGCATGTCTGTTAATATATTGATGATCGGTACGTGTAACAGAAAATTTAAATTCAAATGCGACCGTTGTGTATAAAATGGCGCGAACATCTATTTATAGTGTGTTGTTTTAAATTTAACTATCTACAAATACACTGAAAGAAAAAAGAAAGTATACATTTTGTTTTTTAATATTATTTCATTATTGGCCAAGTTTATTCATGTGATGGAAAATGAACTGATATTTTCTTATTGTTTTGCTTTGAAATAAATTAAATGTTTGTTTTTCGATTCAACAATATGATGAAATATAAATATACAAAATTTATATGCAATACATTTATTGTTTCTTGACCTGTCGACGTTTATAGGTATGTATACTTTCTTTTTCGTTTCACTGTAGGTCCAAATTAAAAAAAAGAACGAAATAACTAGAAAAAAATACTTCTAATACAAAAACAATCTTTAAGAGGACGGTACCGACAGAAAAGAAGCCATTTCATGTGTTATTGATAATTTTTTATCAATCACACAAACATATCAAGGACTTCATCGACGGAAAAGAAGCCATTTCATGTGTTATTGATAATTTTTCATCAATCCCACAAATATATGAAGGCTTTTGCAGACAGAAAAGTAGCATTTTCATGTGTTATTGATAATACTCACTTATAAGGCTATCCAGGTTATTATCGCACCCGTCGGTTGCCAACACACCGAACATGTCATACCTCTTCCATCTATTACTACGCTACCTCCCTTCTGTTGGCATTGCTGTCCTGGTCGAAAATAAATAACAGTGATCAATATATTTCTTTAACATACTCCTTAAACAGATATTGTTGATTTAATCGTAGAATATGTGGTCATTTTGTTTTAGACACTGTCTCAGTTATCATAGACATCACTCAGCTGATGTGGCTGGTGGTTCGAGCCCAGTTCAGTCCAAAGTCTGCATGCGAGTGGAAGAAGGTTTGCCAGTTGCGTTCTAAAGGAAGATGGATACTCAGATTCATTCTGCGGTCTTCCTCCACAACATATCTGGTCACCATGTGTAACTGACAATGTGTAGAATATTCATAAACTTAAGCAAACAAAATGTGTATGGTACAAATATAGTAGTGGCGCAATCTATTAAAATGTATAAAATATGAAATTCAGATTAAAAGTAATATAACACTATTGCCACCAAGACCTACCTTTGATATCCATGTTCAGATCCAAATATAAAATTGCGCGCATGTCTGTTAATATCTTCATGGTCGGTACGGGTAACGGAAATTCTTTATTTAAATACCACAGATGTGTACAATAAATGGGCGCATGTCTGATAATATCTTGGTGGTCGGTACGTGTACAACGGATGATTTAAATTCAAAAACGACCGATGTGTATCAAATTTATTTATATCGTGTCTTTTTGCATCTACACATCTACAAATAGGTCCAATAAAAAAATAACTGAAATACTATAATACACAAATCACCTTATAGAGGACGGTACGGACAGAATAGCAGCTATTTCATGTGTTATTGATAATTTTTTAACAATCACACAAACACTTCATTCAAATACGAAGGATTTCCCCAACAAAGCCAACGAAAATATAAACCGTCTGCTATAAAACTAATATACGAAACAACAATATCCAAGCCGCCATCAATAGGCATCAAACAAGTCAGATACGAGCCCATACAAATCAAATCAACAAAACCTTAGTATAACATCCGTGTCCAATAATAAATCAATGTTGTATTTTTCAATCTCAAAGAAGTATTTCGCTTTGTATAAAATATGATTCAATTGTTACGAATATAGATATTGTTTGCGAAACCGTGTGGGGTGTTGATGTGTGGGTGTGCGTATTAAGTTTTGACTAGGTGCAATACAATTTTCCGTTCTTCATAATTTAGAAGCGAAACATCAATTCGGTCTCGTCACCGACGAACACGTAAACAGCGGTTTGCATATTAAGTCGATTAGTCACAACTCGCAGTTGTGACGAAAGTCGCATGTTTTATATATAACCTACGACCGTTTAATGAAAATTTAGTTAAAATCTAAATTGTTTTATTCGTTTCTTTAAATGAAAGTTTGAAATTTTAGTAATTGGTTAATCGCAACATGCTATTTTAAATATTTAATGGATATTAAATAACACCATGAGTTTAATAAATCTATTCCATCTTTGATAAAACATGAAAATTAACATCAAATTATATTAATGATTGTACAAAGTTCACAGTTCGATCCGGCAAACTCAGTCTAACTGTCAATTCATGAGTTGTAAGTTCGAATCCCCGGAAGTCTCTGATGATTGGTCATGAATTTTTTTCTACGGTAATGTGCCTTCTACCTTTGAATATGTTATGGCAGAGATAGGATGCTTCTAGTACTAGGTAACTGATCAGTCGCAAAGTTGAGTGGTAAGTTCGAATCCCCAAAGTCTCTGATGATTTGTCATGAACGTTTTTTCTACGGACATGTGCCTTCCACCTTTGAATATGTAAGGGCAGAGATAAGGTGCGTCTAGTACTGGGTAGCCACCAAACTGGTCAGTCGCTAAGTTTAGTGGTAAATTCGAATCCCCAAAGTCTCTGATGATTTGTCATGAACGTTTTTTCTACGGACATGTGTCTTCCACCTTTGAATATGAAAAGGCAGAGAAAAGGTGCGTCTAGTACTGGGTAACCGCCAAACTGATCAGTCGCTAAGTTGATTGGTAAGTTCGAATCCCCAAAGTCTCTGTGATGATTGGTAATGAACTTGTAAGGGCAGAGATAAGGTGCGTCTAGTACTGGGTAACCGCCAAACTGATCAGCCGCTAAGTTGATTGGTAAGTTCGAATCCCCAAAGTCTCTGATGATTGGTCATGAACTTTTTATGAACATGAATATGTAAGGGCAGAGATAAGGTGCGTCTAGTACTGGGTAACCGCCAAACTGATCAGTTGCTAAATTGAGGAGTGATAAGTTCGAATCCCAGAAGTCTCTGTGATGATTGGTCATGAACTTTTCATGAACATGAATATGTAAGGGCAGAGATAAGGTGCGTCTAGTACAGGATAACCGCCAAACTGATCAATTGCTAAATTGAGGAGTGATAAGTTCGAATCCCCAAAGTCTCTGATGATTGGTCATGAACTTTTCATGAACATGAATATGTAAGGGCAGAGATAAGGTGCGTCTAGTTCCGTTGTTTAATAACGAAAAGAATGTACATACAAACAATTAGTTCAATAAGATAGTGAAAAAAATACGTACTATTCTATAACGTATGTGGATAGAAAACGCCGTATGCAAACCGCTGCCGCGGAAAAAACAGTTCTTCTTAGTATGCAATAAACTCATCTTGTTTCACAATTGCACAAGAAAAAAAAATCGCACGTGCATCTATTAATATCTTATTGGAAAGTGCCAGTAAGTCTACTGATAGATTTGATTCAATCGGATGCATATACCTTCAATAGTTTAGTAGCAAATTCCAATAAAATACTGAATATATACAACCAATTATATAAAACACATTTAGTACATTAAACGTAATATATATATATAGAGAGAGATATTGTTAACCATTACGTCACAGTGAATAGTACAAATATATATATCGTTTATTTACTGGAAAATATATGTGTATTTGTCTTTAACCTCGGTTTTAACCATTTTTCCGTTTAAACACAACGGTGCTTGCATATGAAAGTTCTACACTGAAGTAGCATAGCACATATACTTACTACGGAAACCCACCTAGTCGCAATATGATGACAACTGGTCGACTGGTCATAAAGCGCTGAACTTCGAGCTTTTGCTTTAATAGACAATTTCTATTCACTTAAGCAAATATTTTGTTTGATAAAAGTACTTCGGCCTAGATAAGAACGATTGTACAAAGACTGAATATTTGTACATGACATGTTATTGAATATTATATTTCGTAATGTCCACTGTGACATAATAGTCAGCAGGCAAATTAGGCAAACATTGTTAACAAATGCCATTCTTAAAAAAGGTCCGTTTGTTGCGTTCCGACCTAGAAATGTCCATGTATTTAGGTAGCTAATTTTGTTTTTGCCAGAGTTCGATATTTTAGTGTTAATAAGACGCATTGAAAGTCCTTAAAAAGCTTGAGGATCTGCAATTTGAGTAGGTAGGAGCACGGCAAACAAACATTTAATTTAATAACAGCCTAACAAAACAAGAAATTAGCGGCTTGGTAAATTTTATAATTACTCCATTTCCATGGCAATAACCACCTTCTATAAGTTTCAGTATTAATATATGAAATGTTCTTATATTGTTTTTGAATTAAGTAAGCTACATTTAGTGTTGATTCATTGCTCACGTGATACGACGTATGAAAGGTCAAATTTGAAAATAAGGTATTTAATTGTTTGAAAACAAAATCGTAATTAGAGTAGTTATAAAAACTACCAAGTGTAGGGCATTCGAAATTGTTAGGATTCTGATACGGATGTGTTCAATGGCCCGGTAAGCTCAGTAGATAGACACCATACTAGTTCGATGTACCTGTAGGAGCACGACCTGCTCTTGAGAAAAGTATATCGATTCCGGGTTCGTTTTAACTCGGTGTTGGAGCAATCTGCAAATGTTCGATTATATGCGGGTTTGGACGAATATCGGGTGTCACCCTTTGTATTTCTATATACAATGGTTTAAGGAGATAAGGTAAATAAGATACTAAAGGGCCATGTAGTCAAAATATTAATCAGATATCATGCACTGAACCTTCGAGTCTTATACTTGGATACAGACGTCAAGTTTTGTTTTTTTATTCAAGTAGAATTATAATTCAATTACGTCTTTCTGTTATTAAATAAAGTGGATCCATTTCAAAATGGATTTGAATATGTTAATTAGATATTTGCGTCTGGTTAAAAGACTCAGACTCGAAAGGTTGACAAAATAAACCAAAGTGTATCCATAGTAACGATACCAGTCTGACGATCTTCAAGCGTCGTCTTCTGTGCTATGCACGGGTATATCCTGGAATAAACATCATCCGTCTGTCTGAATACACACACTGTAACATGTCCAAGTTACACTTTATATTGTTTTTTTTTTATATGGAGCGCCCAAATGGAGCACCGCAATTTATGATGTCTCAGTTCACAATTCATTATGTACACAAATTGTCCGCATGTAATTTTCCCTTGTCGCAAATGAATAAATTACACAAGTTCAACATATGTATTACGGTATAAAACCACTTGTCCATGATATACTTAAAACATGAGTCCACACTCATAATGTATATTTTAACGGTAATTTGTCCACAACGTCATTACTGGTACACACTTCCATGCATAATCCTTTATTTGCAAACCACCAGCATCCGAAAGTAGGGAAGCACCTGAAAACAAAAATAAATATTTTCGAATTATACGATCACATTCTGGCTGCAGGGAAAAGCAAATGTGGTGTGTTTAGTAGTAATTATGGTGTTTGAATGCACAAATCGGAATCATAATGCAATTCCATTTGCATATTCAATAAGAAAGTATCTGGAAAATGTCTTGGAACTTACCTAAACTTATTAACTGTAATGTTATATTAAATTTACTATTGCGAAAATGTATATTTTAAATTGATTTGTTGATATAATAATCAACTGGTAAGTGTCACATGACAATGTTATTGTTTTCATTGTTATGGGTTCAGCATATCATAATCTTGGTTACAACTGATTAAAACATGGTTATTTGAAGAAGAAAAAATGACTCGGCAGAAAATTGTCAAAATCAAAAATAGTCAAAAAATAAAACTCTCAAGACATAAATATTTTTTAATTATTTTTTTAAGAAGTTTTTTTTATATAATATACAAATGGCAATGCATACTGATTTCAAATTAGTGCATTAAAACGTCACACTCATACACGCCGCATTTTCCTTTCAATTGCAGCCGGAAATGGCCAGTCAGCCGACACCTGGCCTTGTTTTAGTACCATTGCAGTCCAATAAGGCACTATAAATTACACTCTCTACCACATTCGACATGAGTAACGAACGGTAACAGTGGGCGAACGGAAGGACGGACAGGTATGAGGACAGACACGTGGAAAACAGGTGGCGAGGAGCGGGTGGTCGTTCGGACAGGCGGGTGGTCGTTCAGGGAGGCGGTTGGTCGTTCGGGGAGGTGGGCGGTGTGGTGGCAGGCACGCAGGCAGGCATGCAACCAGACAGACAGAGAAGGAAATCATTAAAATAAGTCTCCCTGAGAAGGAGAAACGAGATACAAACAAACACGGCACATATATAAATATTTTCATAATGCATAACTACTTTAATTTACAAAATGTACCTCTTTGTTGTGAAGTACACCCTCCATACACGTGGGATACATCTGTTTTGGTCTGCAAGCAAGGAACCACGCCTGCGCTTTGAATATAATTTCAGTTCAGGGCAGATTTCCCGCCCTGCGGCACGTGCAACACGATTAACCACATATACGAGAGGATTTCTCGGAGAACTAGAAGCTTTCGCTTGGCTGAATAGCAATACACTGGCAGATCCAGAGGGGGGGGGGGGGTTTGATCTATCTCTGTGAGATTTACGGAACGTTGAAAAACCGTACATATTTTAATGAAATGTTGCAAAGCATATATATTGAGGATTTGCTTGCCAAATAATCCCGTCTATCACGTATACATATAACCGCGAAAAGCCGAAAATATATGCTTCGTATTTAAAACAATTCAACAAGATATTTACTACATGTTCTTGCAAAAAAATGTGTATTTAAATGAGTCATTTAGGCCATGCCCTCTTGAATTATCTTTTTATTGACTACACATACCAGTACACTGTGATTGGTTTGTTTGTGTTAATCATTTGTGTAAGTAATGTATATATGTTTGCGGGAATGACTTGTCCAAAAGTTATCTCGTTAAATCAAGACTTTATTATTATAATATTATTCACATTCATTTGTTCGTTCCTTCCTTCCTTTGTTCATTTATTCATTAAGTTGAAGTAATGCATTCATTTATTCATGCATTCATTGTGAATATAATATATTTGGCATCCCTTGGTTAAAAACTAATGTATCCGCCTATGGATACGTGTATCGTATGATATTTAAAGGGACACTCGGCAATCTTTTAATCGAATTTTTCTCATATCAATCTTTACACACATGAACTCATGACCTTAAGCAGATAGAATTACTATCAGAAACTCCACATTTAACAAAGTAATAACACGTTTGTTTTATATAAAACTAGACAAGCTGGTATTGGAAATATGTGTAAATATAAAAAAAACACGAATTGATATTCAGTTGGAAATTCCCATTTTACCGATAAAACTGATTAAATTAAAACAATATGTATTTAACACCTTTTGTCTCACATGACCACACTTCTCAAACAAGAGCTGTCGCAGAACGCCATTCACTCGATTATTCTAGCGTTGTCACACCCGCAAGGTATACAATACTTATAATATGTAACATCAGAAAAACAAGGCTATTTTTACTAGTCAATGAGCTTACGGATTTTGAAAAGAAGTAGAAAATGTGAATTGTTTACGGACGGACGGGGAGGCCGCACGACGGACGTGACGTGGCGAGACAGACGGCGCATGACACCCGACGCACGACGACGGACAAAATGCGATTGCAAAAGATCCCATGAGACCTTAAAATATAATACTGTGCAAAATGTAATGGGGAAAATGCGATCATCAGTAAATTACACTATTCACCATCGGGAATCATTCACTGGCTCAGAGGATTGCGAATCCGTTACAACATGGTGGTCAAAATTTATTCCTGCTAAAGTAATTTATGATAGTGCCGCTTTAATAATCAGTGGGTGTGTCTTCTCCTTTGCTGCACGTGAAACATGAATACAGTGGTTGAAACGGACTGCTAGCATTTCAATCAAAATGTACATGTACATCGTCTGGTGTTGCATTAGTAAAGCGTGCAACGTCTTCTTCTCAGGTAAACGCATGGGAATGAAGAGACATGTATAAAAGTGGTACTACATGTGTGCAGGTTGCAATATTTTAAACTGATTGTCAATTGTATTAAATCATGTGAACTGTACTTTATATTACATTAAACTAGTGCAATTTACATCATCTATGTAATGAATAGTATATCTCTGAGTGGTCTCACCTATCTCCGATATACGTAGATTGATTTTGCCTCATCAATATTTATATAAAATTTGCATTTTAAAATACAACATGTAATCAGTTGCGTGAAGTGCCAATTTTGAATGTTGATTTACGACCTGGCGCACAACACACGACGCACTATGACGGAAATGGGTCGATATTCAAGTTCAGTCCGTTGTTTTACCTTAATTTTGGATATTGACCTGCAATTGCAGACCTGGGTCGATATTCAAGTTCCAATTTTTATTTTCAATGTTGATCTACAATCTCAGACCTGGGTCTACATTCAATGTCGATCTTCAATTGCAGACCTGGGTCGTTATTCAAATATCGACTTTTATTTCGAATGTTGATTTGCGATCACAGACCTGGGTCGTTATTCAAGTTTAGTTGTTGTTTTTTTTAACTTTTATTTTGAAAGATGTTCTACGACTTCAGACCTGGGTCGTTATTCAAGTTCAGTCCGCCTTTTAACTTTAATTTTGAATGTCGATCTGCGCTTGCAGACCTGGGTCGTTATTCAAATTCCAACTTTGATTTTTAATGTTGATCTGCGATCTCAGACCTGGGTCTGCATTCAAGTTTAGTCCGTCTTTTAACTTTAATTTTGAATGTTGATCTACGATCTCAGACCTAGATCGTTATTCCAGTTCAGTCAGTCTTTTAACTTTAATTTTGAATGTCGATATACGATTGCAGACCTTTGTCGTTATTCAAATTCCGACTTTTATTTTTAATGTTGATCTGCGATCTCAGACCTGGGTCTGCATTCAAGTTCAGTTCGTCTTTTAACTTTAATTTTGAATGTCGATCTACGATTGCAGACCTGGGTCGTTATTCAAATTCCGACTTTTATTTTCAATGTAAATTTAAGATGTTAGACCTGGGTCTGCATTCAAGTTTAGTCCGTCTTTTAACTTTAATTTTGAAAGTTGATCTACGATTGCAGACCTGGGTCGTTACTCAAATTCCGACTTTTATTTTCAATGTTGATCTACGATCTCAGACCTGGGTATAATATAGAACAGTTTTACATTGTTTAACAAAAACATATTTACATTACTTCTTATGAATGTCAGAGCGAATATCTTGGTGATCTTACTTAGACTTAACATGAACATACCTGTATATGGAAAAAAAGTAAAATACATAATTATTTATAGACTAGTATTTATGTTTTAAATACTTTCATTCATCAGAAAATATACATACTTTACAATTCTGCTAATATTATTTAATAATGTAAAGAGAGTTAATTTACTATATTAATTTCAGATACCTATTTCAAGAACTCATTCTGTGAAAGTAACATTTCTATAAGTAACATTTTTTCAACTGAACAACTGTTGTTTCTCTTTCAACATTTATGGCTGTAAGTCACAACAATTCAACTAACAAAAGTAATTTCAATATGACGTTTAATGACTATAAGTACATTTTTAAACTGAATAAATAGTTATTTCCCTTCGACCATTAATAACTATACTTCACAATAATTCAACTGAAATGGAGTTATTTCCCTTTGAACATTTATGACTATAAGTTACATTTTTAATCTGAATAAAGAGTTATTCGCCTTTGACCATTAATGACGATAAGTATCATAACTATCAGAACAAGATTTATTTCCATTTAAACATTATTAACTATACGTAACAATAATTGAACTGAACTGGAGTTATTGCCCTTTGACCATTAATGACTATAAGTATCATTTTTGATTGAAGAGGAGTTATTTCCCTTGAATCATTAATAACTATAAGAAACATTTCTAACAGAACAAGAGTTATTATCACTTTAATCATTAATAATGATTATTAGTAACAAAATTTCAAATGAATAAGAGTTATTCAATTTTGAACATTTTTAACTATACTTAACAATAATTCAATTGAAGTAAGTAATTTCCCTTTGACTATTAATAACGATAAGTAACATAACTAACTTAACGAGATTAATTTCCAATTAAACATTAATGACTATACGTAACATTCAATGAACTGAACTGATATTATTTCCCTTTTACCATTAATGACTATAAGTAACATTTTAATTGAAGACGAGTTATTTCCCGTTGATCATTTATAGCTATAAGATACATTTCTAACAGAGCAAGAACTATTTCACTTTGATCATTAATAACTTTACTTTTGAATATTTCAACTGAACAGTAGTTATTTCCCTTTGACCATAAATGATTACAAGTAACATTTTAACAGAAGAAGAGTTATTTCTCTTTGACTTTTAATGACTATAAGTAACAATAATTCAATTGGATTGGAGTTTTTGTGATTTGAACATTGATAACTACTAGTAACAATATTTCAACTGTACAAGAGTTATTTCCCTTTGACCTTTATTGACTATAAGTAACATTTTTTTAACTGAACCAATGTTGTTTCTCTTTCAACATTTATGACTGTAAGTCTTAACAATTCAACTAACAAGAGTAATTTCCATATGACGTTTCCATTTAAAAAGTAATAAGTATACGTTACAATAATAAAACTTAGCTGTAGCTATTTCCCTTTGACCATTTATGACTATAAGTAACCTTTGAAGACGAGTTATTTCGCTTTGATTTTTAATAACTATTAGAAGCATTTCTAACAGAATAAGAATTATTTCCCTTTGGCCATTAATAACTATACGTTAAAATAATTCAACTGAACAAAAGTTATTACCCTTTGACCATTAATGACCATTAATGGCAATAAGTAACATTTTCAAGTGAACAAGTTTGACTATTAATAATGATTATAAGTAACAATAGTTCAATTCAATAAGAGTTATTCCAATATGACCATTTATAACTACATGTATACTGAATATTAATTCAACTGAACTTGAGTTATTTCCCTTTGACCAGTAATGACTATTAATATCATTTTTAACTGAACAAGAATTATTTCGCTATGACCATAAATGGCTATAAGTAACAATTATTCAACTTAACTTAAGTTATTTCCCTTATTAACATTGACCATAAATGACTATAAGTAACATTTCTAACTGAACAAAAGTTATTTCCATTTGACACTTAATAACTATACGTTACAATTATTCAACTGGACAAGAGTTATTTCCCTTTGAGAATTAATGACAATAAGTAACAGTTTTAACTTGACAAGAGTTATTTGCCTTTGACCATTAATAATGATTATAAGTAACAATAATTCAACTGATCAAGAGTAATTTCTTTTTGGCCATTAATAACTATCCGTAACAATAATTCAACTGAACAACAATTATTTCCGTTTATGACTGTTAGTAAGTATAATACAACTTTACTAGAGTTATTTCCATTTAGCCATTAATGACTGTAAGTATCATTCTTAACTGAACACAAGTTATTTCTCTTTGATTATTTATAACTATAAAAATATTTCTAACTGAACAAGAGTTATTTTCCTTTGACCATTAATGGCTATACGTTACAATTATTCAAATGAACAAGAGTTATTTCCCTTTGACCATTAATAGTGACTATAAGTAACAATAATTCAACTAAAGAAGAGCTATTTCCCTTAAGCCATTAATAATGATACGTAACAATAATTCAACTGAACTAGAGTTATTTCCGTTTGACCATTAATGAATATATGTATCATTTTTTAATTGAACAAGAGTTATTTCCGTTTGACCATTAAGGACTATAATAAATATTTCTAACTAAACAAGAGTTATTTTCCTTAGACCATTTTTAACTATACGTGACACTAATTCAACTGAACAAGAGTTATTTCCCTTTGGCCATTTATAACTATCCGTTACAATAATTCAACTGAACAAGAGTTATTTCCGTTTATGACTATTAGTAAGAATAATCCAACTTAACTAGAGTTATTTCCATTTAACCATAAATGACTATAAGTATAATTTTAAACTGAACACGAGTTATCTCTCTTTGATAATGTATAACTATAAAAATATTTCTAACTGAACAAGAGTTATTTCCCTTTGACCATTAATGAGTATACGTTATAATTATCGAACTGAACAAGAGTTATTTCCCTTTGACAATTAATAATGACTATAACTAACAATAATTCAACTAAAGAATAGTTATTTCACTTTGGCAATTAAGAACGATACGTAACAATAATTCAACTGAACTAGAGTTAATTCCCTTTGACCATTAATGACTATAATAAATATTTCTAACTAAATAAGAGTTATTTTCCTTAGACCATTAATAACTATACGTGACACTTATTCAACGGAATAAGAGTTATTTCCCGTTGGCCATTATTGACTATAAGTATCATTTTAATTGAACAAGAGTTATTTCCATTTGATCATTAATAACTATATGTAACACTAATTCAACTGAACTAGAGTTATTTGCTTTTGACCATTGATAACTCTACGTAACAACAATTCAACTGAACTGAAGTCATTTGCCGTTGACCATAAATAAATATCCGTATTAGAAGGAACGCAACGACCTCATAACTCAGGTATACTACTTCCGATGGCAGGACTATGTTTTGTGTTTTTGCCGGGAACTTTTTACGGAACCAACGGGATACGTCCGCCATTTAATTTAGAACATTTAGTTTTTAATCCAACATGGTGACGATGAAATAATTCTGATTTGGTAATTGTAAGTAAATACTGTGTTGAGGATGCAACGGTAGTCAGTATTGAATTATTTTCGTTTAAAATTACCATAAACATAATTAGTATAATTCATGCCAAATTAAAGATGTGTGTACATTTGACGAACAGTGTGTGTGTTTGTGTGTTTGTGTGTGTGTGTGTGTGTGTGTGTGATTCAAACAAGAACGGCGTGTTGTGCAAAATAAAATTGGACAGACTACAAACTAGGCCATTGTTTTCATTCTGTGCGTATGACATTACATTTGTTTCTTTCCTGTTTTTCTTTTCGGTTCACTTTTCTCTCTCTCTCTCTCTCGAGTCTCACCACATACGAGTTCTGTGCGTTGTCTTCCATTACAAACATTCTCAAATAATCATGTGACAATATCACGCACCATAGATCTATTCAAACAATCACCCAAAGACTCTTAAAGAGCTTATTTACCCATTTTATTTGTTGTTACTCGAGACAATGAACAGCCGGTCGAATATACAAATGTCACAGCATGTATAAAACAACTAAGGAGAGAACTTTTATGTCAGAGGTCTGGCTATCTCAATTTCCAGAGTATTAGGCCTGTCAACTAATGGTCACAGGTTCAAGTCCCCAACCGGCTACATATTTTTCTCGTCATTTTACATTGGCTCCCAACGTGGGACTTACATATGTTCCGAGAAACAGTCAAATGATTCTCTGTATTCAAGGTTTCAGTCTAGAAGGGGCGGACTTTGGGTGCACAACACAAAACCTGAATAAGCACACATGTTTTCCGACAGCATATGTCTCCCTAGAAACCAGGCATGTTTGAAGTTCTTTTTAATATATGCATTGTATTTATTGCATCAACCTAATTGTATTCTCTATTTCTGCATTTATTATTTTCATTCTTTTAATTCACTGTGTGCCAAACACTGTCCACAACAACAGATTAACTATCAGATAGATATATAAGACTACAATCTTCCCCTCCTTATTTAGTCTCCCCTGCTTCTACAATGTACTAGACCGCAAAGATGGTCTAGTGGTAGAGAGTCCGCCTCTGGAACTGACAACCCCATGGACAAAGCTTTATTATATCTACTTAACCAACTCGGTGACTGAAGAATCCATAACCAAATTTACTACGCTCTGATAGAAAGTTTACATTGAATAAAGCTTCAATATTTTCTCTCTCGTCCACACTCCATTCCCTATCCTAGTTCTTCCAATATTGTGCTAGTTTTATGTGTATCATTTCCACACATAATGTTTCCTGTACCATAGAAGTTCAATGGGAGAACGTACCAACAGAAACAGAAAACAACGATGTGACCAAATCATGAGCGCTAGCAGAAGTAACTACTCTCCACATCTTCATGTGAGCTAACTACAGTATTTTATATTTAAATCTGCACCTGCAGTATGGCATTTGTCATTCAGGATAAAATGCTATAAATGTCTAGAAAATAACATTTGATCAAAACCATCTCATAATCATTTAGAAAATTGATATAAACCGAATAGTTTCACAAAATATGTTGCCATTTTAGAAGGAAATCTATTTCAGTCTAACATAAGCGGTGCCCAAGCTAGGAAAGCCTTTTTATGCCCCCCGAAAAAGTATTTTGGGTGGCATATAGTAATCGCAGCGTCCGTCCGATCCGTCCTTCCGTCCGGTATTTCGTTTCCGGCCTATAACTTTGTCATGCATAGATGGATTTTGTTGATACTTGCAACAAATGATCAACAGAACATGACGACGTGTCGCGAGTAAAACCCACACCCGTACCTCAAAGGTCAACGTCACAATTTGAGTTTGCTTGACAACACTTTGAGTTTATGTGAGATTTCGTTTCTGGCCTGTAACTTTGTCATGCATAGATGAATTTTAATGATACTTGCTACAAATGATCAACATAACATAATAACATGTTGGGGGCCATGTGACACTTAACAGTGACATTTCTTGTTTATTACATCATTCTGGCAATTTTATAGAGACATCATTTTGGCTATACGGGGTCAGTGAGTATACATTGGCATTGTGTATTGGAAATTTAAATTTTAAAAAATCCTGATATATTCCCTTAAAGTACATAATTATAGGACTCAACAGATAAAATTTCGAAAAATCCTGATATATTCGCTCTAAAAATCTGTGATCAATATTTGATTCTTTATGTTTTGATACAGGTTGTCCAGCTTGCCACTACATTATGACGCTTGAGAAACCCCAGTGTCATAAATAAGAAGGAGTCAGTTATCACAGTTGTGTCATATACGGTTGTTGTTAAAACCATTACTATTACAGGTATAAGATATACTTTAATATAAATGGAGTTTTTTTATTATTTCATTTTTAATCTGATTTTTTTTCTTTATGCAATGACTTCATAGATATAACATTCCTACCGATATGCTCTTTAGTTTAAGGTAAATTTAACAAAATGAACTTGTGAAGCCAAATCATGCATCATGTATAGATGTGTTATTACAACAGTTTGTATCAAAGTCAGTCACTTGTCAGTTCCACAGTTCATATGCAGATTATTTTTATGAGAGAATAAAAGAAAAAGTATTGATTTTATTAAACAAGTTGGCAAACTAAATGAAGCTATGCTCTGCGGGACATTATATCATTTTTGCCAACAAATTTGATAAATATAATAATAAATTAGCACTAATGTTACATCACTTTTTATCACATAACTTTGAAACATTTACCTTTTATTTAAATTTAACGTATTATGTCGATAAGGAACGAGAAAAAGTCTGGCATATTTGTTTCTATCATTTGTAGTATGACGTAACGTCACAAAATAACGTCATTTTACCAAGACAAATCAATGCCATTTATATATTCGAGGAAGTCAGAATGTAGTTCGGCATTTTACGTACGGGAACCGAGTTATACAGAAAACACTGAACAATGAATCAGAAGTGATATTACACCAGGTTAATATAAAAAGATAGTCATGGGTTTATCACAATCCTGCACCGTAAAGTATGTGATACTATATATTTGTATATGGTGTATATATTTCATACAGTATATATATATCAAACCATCTGTAGTTTTGATATCATGTTATATCAGAATGAAGTGGTGCGAAAGAGCATTGGTAATAGTGTTGGCTGCTTGTAACAAAGGTCATGGTTTAGGTACAAGGCATTCAAACATCATTCATCTCAGTTTTCATCGTAGCCCGGCCAAGAGTGATATAAACTGTCAGGCATACGGCTTTTAACACTAAGCCAGTTAGCTTCCTTAATTAAAAATTTAAAAATAAAGAACTTAATGAACACTAACTATTTCTTATTTCCTCATTCGTCTGTTATGGTATAAAAATAACGCTACAACATTCAACATCAACATTCATTTAGTGACATTCATTTTTCAGTATAAACTTCTATATTCAAAAAGTGCAGGAGAAGTCCTCAGTGACAGAGTGCTTTTAGGCGCTTGTATGAGACTACTTATCTTTCACGGCCGAGGTTATGGGTTTAATCATAACTCGTCCCAAAATCTGTATGTAAGACAGTTTGCCAGTTACTTGCGGAAGGAGACTTGGTTTATTCAGATTCATCCTAAGGTCATCATTCCCTAATGAAGCTGAACATGCCATATATATTACCTGCCATTTTAGACAATGGCATTAAACCCCATTAAAAAAATAAGAGGTAAGATCGTCTCAATTAGTTGTTTGAACATCTGACTATGAATCTAAAAATGCTGAGTTTAAATCCCTGGAAATAGTGATAAGGTTAACTGATCATAATGCTTATAAAATTTACCTAGTTATTGAGACTGTATACAAGATTAGTTCAGTTCTTTAAATAATTAATTTTTATCATATTATCTCCACAGCTCAGGAGTTTAGCCATATTTGGATTACCAATTTGCATGCTAATGAAGATTTTACAGATGAAAATTCATGTTGGGCTGATTAGCAAGGGTAAGGAAAGGAATATCAAATATATTGGAGCTCCGCCAAACAGTTTATATTTCAGAATTGGTACTGTTTTACAGATGAGATAATAAGTGCAGGCCAATATCAATATTATGCTTTGATATATACATGGACTTTCATGTTACAAATAAATACTCATATTAATCTGCTCAAGAACTGAAAACCCAAATGTGTTCATATTTGGTATAAATCTTAATTTGATTTTTACATAGGAATATTGAGAAAACAGAAATTTCTATTTTTCTCATATTTTAGGTAGTACATCAATGATCTTGATGTCTGGAATATTGTTGTTTTCATATATTTTAGATACTGATGATTATATTAATGTTTTGATCCTTGTTTAGTCATAACAGTAAGGACTGGATCCTTTAAAGGGTTTTTGAAATTCACAAGTTCTCAGCAGGGGCCCATAAAATATAAAAGTAAAGAGACTTTAATTTGTATTTGGGAACACTTGCATGCAAGACTTTATCTCATCAATAACTCAATGTAGTTAATTAAAACTTCACACAAGACTTCTCAGTCATCAAACTTATTACAATAACTAGATTAGATAACTTTTGCTTGAATATAAAGTACGTTATGGCCTTATGTCAGGCTTAGAAATTATAGTTAAAAGTACCACCAAAATCATATCTCACCACTCACTCAATGTATTTGATTTAAACTTCACACAAGACTTCCCAGTCATCACACCTACTAAAATAACTAAGTTAGATAACTCTTGCAATAAATAATGCAAACTAAGGCCCTTGTTTGACGTAGAAATTTTGGTTAATTTTTTTCATGCAAGTACCATCAAGTCTATATCTTACCAACCAATCAATGTATTTGATTGAAATTTTATGTAATGCTTAATTTGCAGTTGTGAAATCCAAGTCGGATAACTCTTGCCAGAGTTATTTTTCGAAGTATGGTCCTTGTTTAACATAGAACGTCTCACACCACTATTACATTTCCCATTGTATCATTTATGTCCAAATCTAAGTGAAAATGCAAAATCTAAAGCACGTGTCTGGTTCAAATTACTTCACTTAGTTCACGACATACAATTATAAAGGGGGAAAAAGCATATTGACGAGTTTTTTTAAAAAATTCAATGGTTTAATGACACCTATCATCCATTTTCAGAGTAATAATATGTCAATTATTCGCCCATTGATGTTGTTCAAACCAACAATTCCGAAATGACACAGAAATCTGGTACCATCATCAAAGTTTCAGTGGTGTTTTCTAAAATACTGACCATTTAACACATGATAGGAAAAAATAAATCACTGCAATAGAAAGCCTTGAAAAAAAAATAGAACTTAAGTTTTATTTCTACCTCCTTCATATGTTGGTCCGGAGTATTCAAGAAAATATTAGTGGTGTGAGTCCTGAAACTATGGTTAAAATTTATATCGCCACTGCATGTTTTTGATTGAAATTTCATATAAGGTTTGACAGTTAAAAGACCTTTCAATCTAATAAGTGAGAGTCTATCAAAGTTTGTACTTTTATGACAAATGATATGAATTTTGAAGCCACTGTCTTATGGACTGCTCTTGTTATCATCTATTCTACAGTTGAGACTAGGTCCTTTACTAAAGTACAGGGAATTTTTATACCTATAAGGAGTCTGAAAAGGGGTACATTTGTGAAATTTACAGAACTATATTTTCATGAACTTTTAGCCAAATTTGTTCATATTTAGTGTAAATGGTTCTTAATTATGAAGAACGGTTTCAAGTGTGTTTAAATAAGGGGTTAGGGTATATAAGGACCCCGTAAGGACACTTTGATTTTTACATGGAAATGCTATGGGTAAATGGATTATTCTAATTTTTGCCATCTATAAGTCATTCATAAGCTTAAATAATAAAATGGAAGTGAATGGTTAATCAGTTGAGAGACTACAGCCCTATTTGACCTCTTGTTAGATCATATAAGTCAAAGGTTCAAGTGAGCTTTTGTGAATGGTTTTTGTCTATCGCTCACCTGGCTATCAACTATTTTTTAAACATCTTCTCTGAAACCAATTGTATCAATTAATGACTGATATAGTAATCATTTATCAGTAAAACTGCCTCGTGCAAGACATCCACTTGAAAAGCTACGATCACATGCAAACCTTATTGAAAATGAAATCTTATTTTGGAAATTATATTGATTTCTCAGCCAAAAAAACTTAATCTGACTGTTTAACTTCGAAAAAGTGAACTTTGTTCATATAAAATCTGATTAATAAACATCAATTGTGGTATTAAACACGATTGACTTTGCATGTAATATAACTGTTTGTAAATAATGTAGATTGTATTTGGTACCAGTTGTATTTGTTTCTTGTAATGTTTGCAGTCATATGTATTTTCAGATTTAAAAGTTGCCGCCAAATGTATGCACGTCACGCAAATTGGTTCTCGACTACACTAGTGTAAGTTAAAACCGAAAACCAATACAACAATTCTGATTGGTTAATTCAATAATTAAATAATTAAATAATGTATAAACCCATCAACTGCCTACCAAACCAATAAACGTTGTAAACAAGACAAGTATATACCCACAACTGACCAATTAATAACAGGATATGAGCTAGACCCGTACGCTCTCACCCTCTCTCAACCCATTTAAACAAATCATAGCCTAGACCCCATTTACCAACCCATCTTAACAAATTATAACCTAGACATGTTTATACCCATAAACTGCCTACCAAACCAAAACACGTTGTAAACTAGACCAGTATATACCCCCAACAGACTTTCTAATCTAGTCCCGTATGTTCTCGCCATCTACCAACCCATTTTAACAAATTATAACCTAGACATGTATATACCCATAAACTGCCTACCAAACCAAAACACGTTGTAAACTAGACCAGTATAACCGACTGAATAATTAATGGTTATAAGCTAGACCCGTATGTTCTCACCAACTACAAACCCATCTTAACAAATTATAACCTAGATATGTATATACCCATCACTTGTCTACCAAACCAAAACACGTTATGAACTAGACCAGTATATTCCTTCAACGACTTACAAATAACAAGTTATAAGCTAGACCCGTATATACTAACTACCTACCAACCAACCAACCAACACTAAACAAGTTACATCTAGGCAAGTCCATGTATGTACCCATCAACTACCAACCCAAAAATTGTTATTAAGTATACCAATATTTACATGTACCTATCACATTCCTACCAATTCATTCAATGTATAATACGCGAAAAATGACTCAATATTGCAGGTATATATTTATTTTTACAATTAACACATTATTGATTAGTGTATATTGATAATATACTCCAGACAAAAAGTTAACGACCATGCACTACATAAATTATATTGAACTAAAATTCAAACTACTCTGTGAACAAACACAGAAAAGGTATTTAAAAAAACTTTTTTCTGAACATGCTAAGATAACAAAGCATCAGAACATTCTTAAAAAACAAAAAAAAAACAATGAATAATGATATGTATTGAAGTATACCAAAATGTATGCGTTTAAAATATTGGTGATAAATAAGAATACAAAAATTTAATATATATATATATATATATATATATATAAATAACTATAAATATAAACCTCGTTTTTTTTTAAAAAAATATGCGCTGATTTTTAATAATGTCAATCAAATGTTAACCTTTATATGTATAATATTGTATTTGAATATAATGCCCATACTTGTAGCAATATTTTGACATAAAGTACCAAAGCAGTTCAAAGTTGTTTTTTTAAACTATATACATGTATTATACATATTAACACTTTTAATATAATGAACATGCAAAATAAATTACACGGCTTTAAACTTTTTGTTGAGTATATATTACATTTAGTGAGTCATATTGTTCAAGTTTGTTTAATCTTATTTGTTTATTTATTTAATTAGTGAAACATACCATATACAATGGCATGTCGGCAGACGATATGTATGACCATGGACGTAATGGTATAAACAACTTTTTGTATTTCCACGTTGTTTTTTATTGTGACACCATGTATGATACAATTTTTAACACTTGTTCTTAATTAATTTGTGCCAAATCTTTTTTACACCTGTTATATCTTCATTAGAGTGATTGCATGTAATATTTATATATCAGAAACTGGGGTTGATGAAGTAACAATCAGGTGCAACAAATATCACATAGTGAATAATCAATATTCTGCTCATCAGTGTCATGAATAGTTACAACATCTTGATGGCGTATCATATAGACAAAACAATGACTGACGTCGTGACTAGTGTATATATCTGTATACCAGGCAGGAATATTATATTCCATTATCAAAGGAAATATTAGAAACGGGAGCACTTTTCCACTATCGATCCTCTTTGTTTCTATTCTAAACATCTCTAAGCTATCATCCTATAATTAAAAGTAATGTTTGCATCAAATAAATACTTTAGTTTTGTAACTTTTGGGTTTTATTTTCATGCTTTTTGATGAATTTAAGATATTTCTCAGTGGATTATTTATGGTATACCACTGTTTTAAACAGTGAAATTATGAGAATGTTTTTTGGCTTTGCATATTAGTTTTAAAAAAAAATATTTGAAAAAAAAAATGAAATATTTTTAAAATATAAAGAAAAAGAACTTGTGGTCAAAATAAACAAAAAAGTATGTAAATGTATGATATAAAAAGAAAATTTGTTTTGGTGTAATATCAAATGATATTTCATCTCATGATCACCAATACTGATATTTTGATATGACCTTTGGTGATCATTTGATGAAATATAGTTCGATCTTACACCAAAACAAACAAATATCCTCTATGCTATTAATGAATAAAACTAGCGATATGTGAATAGCCTTATATTATGGAAAGCATAATTCCGAAAAAAAAACAACTTAAATTGTTTACGAACTTCCTTTATAAATAATAAAGTCCAACTACTTTTTGAAATATAATTGAGGAATTGTTTCATAAAATGTGTCACGTGATAAATAATCATACTGGATGAATATATAATATAGGTATGTAATGAGAAACAGTTTAAGTTACAAATAAAGATATCTTGAATCTTGTTAATAAGTGTCCTACAGTTGTATATGGCTTAATTATTCCATTAGATTAGAGGACACAGACATATAAAGACAAATGTGAGAATGTATACGTTCGAGATATAAATCATGCCATTAAAAAGAGCTATTTTCATAAACAAACCATATTATGTCTAAAAAGTGCCATACACTGTATGAGTATTCGTGAACAAAGCAAGATAGTGATTTTGCATTTTAAAAAAAAGTTTTGTTTATAATGATTTAATTGTTAAAATATCGTTCGATCGTTCTCTGTCATTCCGATTGCCAGTATGAGTATAATAAGCCGTTAAGGTCATGGAATTATTAGTTATGATAGCTAGCAGACGACAAAATATCACTTATTAAGCACGTGACATTTATTGCGCCCTATTTGTTACTTTAGAATTACAGTATATGTCATGCACTCATAACCTAATCAAGAGATACAGTGTGTTAAGAATGTTCGCACTCGCAAATTGTTTCCAGTTATTCAATTGATGACAAGTGGTGATATAAATGTATATTATATAATATAATTGACATCATATTAAGTTTTGATATATTTACATGTAATTTTAGAGCAGTAGCAGACATATGAACCATTTGATGAACCTTCTTGGCTGCGTTGCACAAAATAATTTAAAATTTGCGCAAGTTAAGTTGACATTTGCTTCTTTTCTGTTCAAAAGGACCAGATTCACGAGGCCCAAATATCTAGCGATCCTGTAAAATGTATTTCTTTTCAATGTTTGTTTTTTTTTTTCAGAATTGTTTGATGTATTTCTATCAAATATACACAAAGAGTATCATTTTATGTGTTTTTCTTTTTATATAAAGATTCCAAAGAGGATGAAATTAAGAAAAAGCTAATCTCTATTTTCGGTCCTTATCTTAGCATTTAAATTAGAATAATTGTGTTATTATAAACTATGGCATTCTTGCTACACAAAGATTAATAGCTGTCTGGTACACTCTTGGTACCATGTGTAATTATTGTCTGGTAGCACGAATCCTTAACTATTATTATCCTGTAAATGGCTTAAAATAAAAGATAATTGTATATTTTAGCTGTAAATGTACACTTTGATGATAATGTATTAAACAGAAAGTGTAAAACTGAAAAAAAATTTTTTAAAGAAATATTTATGGCAGCCATAATTATTGGCGGAACAGACCTTATATCGATTAACATTGTAAATATGAATTTTAAATTGATTAATTGATTGAATATTTAGCGTCATTTTTATGCCATCGAGGGCTAACAAACGTTCAGTTAACCTAACCACTGTCTCCTGGAATTCTTAAAGGTTAACCTGTACTGTAAAACACCTTATCTCCGCAAGTAACTGATAACTTTCCCACTTGAATCAGCGGTAAGAGACGAATGATAATGTAACACAATGTCGTAAATCAATCATCACAAATACTGTTACCTGGCGGTGATTCGAACTGATGACCCCTGGATTGATAGTCAGACGCGCTACCGACTGAGCTAATAGGACCCGACCATTTTATGTGAAAGTACAATACACCAATATGTTTGCAGACCTTTAATTTCATTTCTAGATCGGAGAATAAAATATTTCAGAGAAACATGGTTTAAAGGTCTCATCACGGTATCGTATATTGGCGGTGATATATGACACAGTTATTGGTATAGTAAACACGAATTGTAGAAACTATCAATTAGTTTTTTATTAAGAACTTGTACTCATATTATCAATATCAAAACTAATGAAACACCACCTAGCGGAGCGGCAATGTAGTGGATAGAGTGTTCGCTGCTCATGCCAGAGGTTGCGGGTTTGATCTCAAGCTCGATCCGATGCCTAACACAACACACACTCAGTACTGGTTCCATCCAGGAAGAAGTTTCTAAGGCAGTTCATGTGTAAAGTTATGTGCTTTTTCGCAATCGACCTAAATTAGTATAAACTCAATTAACACTTAGATTTATATAAAAATGCTAATAATTTCTTAATTATTGAGATTCAAATAAAAAAATAATACTTGAAGTTTAATATCGCCATTATTTTGATGTTAATATATTGTAATATACATGGTTAGTTTGTTTTTAATTTGATGCATGAACATGGATACAATACGACCACGACACTACAGTGTGCCCTTTTATTGTTACGATGTATGAAGTGGGTTTAACTGATAAAGTAATTCGATAGCTACTTAGATTAAAGCCTTCTTTTTAGTATGGCAGTTGTTTCCAATATGTCACATAATGATGTACGCAATATTATGTCCATCGGGTAATAAACACATTTTGCAAAATTCTCTTTTATTCGCATCGAGCGATTCGCACCAGGAATAGAACTTTGTATTGATAGTATAGTTTTGTTTAAAATGAGTAAAAGCACTAGTGGCGGAGAGTTCAATAAATTCAATCAAGTACTCCACCATCTTTTGTAACAAATTGGAAAGCACCCGTACTGCTTCTTGTAAATTGTACAATAACGGGACGAAATGCCATGTATTGGGCATTCCGCACTCTGCGAAAATCGATGCTGAAAGTTAGCGTGATATTAGATCAGTAAGCGGACTAGTTGTGAATACGTCAGGCGAAGCTGGTATGTGTGTTCGACCTATCTGAAAATATGAAACATTACAGATATTTTTCATGATACCGTTAAAGTTCACTTTCATTAATCGTGGAATATCGATGGAGTAGGAGGCGGTAACTTGTAGTAACGTGAATAATTAGGAAATAAAGCTTGTCACGGAGATGACATTAGCGCATGTTAAACTCGCCGTTGTTAAAATCTGCTGTATTAAAACAGTACGT
Source organism: Panopea generosa (assembly GCA_029582155.1). Taxonomy (NCBI): domain Eukaryota; kingdom Metazoa; phylum Mollusca; class Bivalvia; order Adapedonta; family Hiatellidae; genus Panopea; species Panopea generosa. The sequence continues at coordinate 58,737,969 of CM055906.1, read as the reverse complement.
GACATTTAAAAAATCATACCACACATTCGTGTATAAACAATGTAAACTTTTGAGTGTTGTTTCAATTGTCAGCATGTACTGGCTCGGAAGTTACTGTTATTGTTAGACATATATTCAAATGTTGCGCATCATGACACCTGTAATATGTCGGTATGGGGTGCTCGGCGTCCGTCTCTGATTCGCACAAAATCATTCAAACGTGGACTCTACCACGTGCTAGCAACAGACGAAAAGGATGGCCGATTGTGGTAGACAAAGGTGAGCTACGACTGACACCAAGAAACTGGACCAATGTGACACTGACTTCCGGCGGAGGCGGAAGTGTAAGTATGAAGTTTACTCGCAGGGTGTCCGTGTTTCGTCTTTTCATTTGACCATATGTATGTATGTATGTATGTATGTATGTATGTAACTCTTCCGCTTTGGAGAAGTTTAGACTTATTTATTTTATTTCCATTGTGAAACAACTTCTTACAACTTTGGCAAATCTAGCTCGAAGTTTTCCTGGTTAGAACCAGTACTTAGAATATGCGGATAAAGTGTCATACATAGCTGTGGTAGAGGATCGAACCCACGACCCTCCGATCGCGGTTTCGATGCTCTAGTACTAGACCACGCGCTCCACACCGCTTCGGAGTCTGTAAAGCTAAACGATAGTTTTGTGTTTCACCATTATACACGTGAATCCAACGTTAGTTTCTTGATGAATATTGAAATACGAAACACACATCTCAGTTAACTAAAGACTACCTTAAAAGAGGCTAGTACTTATGGTGTTTTTCGCTTTTAGATTTTTCAATAATTAAGCATGTCACTCGTTAAAATTAGAGAATGAGAAGGCGGCATGGTTATGGTATCCTTCAGTTTTAATGTTGGAAGACGAAACACGAATATCAAAGTTACTTTAGCCTGCAGTTTTTTTTAAATGTCTTTGTAATTCATAGTAAAACTCGATTCTTTTCCTAAATATTTAGCTCGTTCACACCTTTTGTATATTAATAACAAGTTAATTATGTCGTCGACTTATATAAAACGCTGAGACAAATGCGAGGTATCCCAACGTTAAAAACTAAACCGAGCGAAATTATGAAGTTCCACTGTTCCATTTTTTTTTATAGAAAGTTCTGCTATTCAAAGAAGCCATTTTTTCTACTTAGAGGAATTTTTTTAATATTTATTACTTTCTGAAAGAAGCACTACTCTAACTTTAGTAAGGTACCTAACTCGGAACATATGAGGTGATAAACGCCTTATCTTTTGCGAATAATGAAATTAATGATAATACGTATGAATCATTAAAAAACTGCATTATCTCCCTTTGAAATGTGTAATTATTTATCTGGTGTATACTTGCACTGACTGACTTATCTAACTGTATACTGCATATATTTGATTTGTACCTGATATATCTGAAATGTAATTTACATTGCCAGATACAGTTGTGAGGTGTTCTATTAAAACTATCATGATATCGTGTTTTCAAAGATATGCTTGTTAGCTCCACAATCACCTTATCAACTTAAGAACACACCAACCCCAGATAAGGAAAATCAACAAAATTATAGACGTACGCGTAACATGAACGTTACACTAAACCATATCGAGAATGATTAAATGTGATTAAAAGACAAAGCTAAGCCTAAATGCAAACGACAAATTTGGCTTTAACTATCCAGAACTTAATGAATATAATGTTATATAACGTTAACACACACTATTTATAGTAAGTAAATTGATTTATTGATTGATAGAGTGTATATTAAGCGTCATTTTTATGCCGTTTAGAGCTAAAAGACGATCAGTTAATCTAACCACTGTTTCCTTGGATCCTCAAGAAAACTTAATCTCTGTTAGTAATTGATAACTTTTCAACTTGAATCAGCGGTTACGAATGATAATGAGGCGCAATGCCGTATATCAGTCATCACGGAGACTATGGCCGGGCGGGGACTCTAATTCCCGATCCATGGTTTGATAGTCAGGCGCGCTACCGACACCGCTATTCGGGCCCTTTTACTAAGTAAAATATGTTTTTCTATATGAATATGTTTTCAATATTAAAAACATTGCAAAAGTAATCTCATGTTTATACATTTTGTAAGGAAATAAAAGAACGTAAAGAATGTCTCCGGAAATACATCACAGTTAATGCACTATCTAAAGTTTGCATGTCAGTAGATTACCACCCACTATATCAAAAGTCCGGTTAGCTCAGTCGTTAGAGCGTCTGATTATCAATCCAGGGAACGTGACTTCGAATCCCCGTCCGGCAACAGTCTCCGTGATGATTGATATACGACATAGTGTTTCATTACCATTCATCTCTCAACGCTGATTCAAGTGGGAAAGTTATCAGTTACTTGCGGATGGGACGTGCTTGAGTACTGATTAACCTACCAGGATCACAGGAAACAGTGGTTAGGTTAACTGATCGTCTGTTAGCCTTCGATAGCATAAAATGACGCTAAATATTCAATCAATCAATCAATCAATCAATCAATCAATCAATCAGTCAATTTATCAATCAATCAACCAATCAATCAATCAATAAAAATTAAAACATGTTTTAAAATCACAGACAATCATAACTAAGCTCACTTTTATTGTTTTTTAAACAATTTTGTTTGTTGCCACACTCCAATTAAGTTTTTACTAATGACATTCGTAATTTACATGACTAGCGAGGTACTAATGTGGAATTGAATATTCAGTCTGTAAATTGTAAATGTTTTTCAATCACAGTAAAAGATTAGCACACTCTGTTATGGATTATCTATATACATGTATACAAATAGAACAAATATAGTTTTAATAGCACACACACACACTTATACATGTTTAAGAAATGTATGTATAATGCTTTAAATCATCCGTCTTATTGAGCAAATTCAAGTTCCTCATAAAACTTACATGTAGCATAAACTTTATTTAGTTATTTTAGCTTTAATTTAGTTTACTCTTTTTCCTCAATATGAAGATTATCATTACGCGACTTATACTTTAAATATCGATCTGATCTGATTTTTTTTAACAACAGTTTATCAACATGTCAATCGTATGAAATGGGAAGCTCAAGTACTTATATTTAACTGAAATCAATTAGACAATTAAGTGACAGATTGAGCTCAAGTACTTATATTTAACTGAAATCAATTAGACAATTAAGTGACAGATTGAGCTCAAGAACTTATATTTAACTGAAATCAATTAAACAATTAAGTGACATATTGAATTCAAGTGAAATCAATTAGACAATTAAGTGACATATTGTAGCTAAGGATCAATGTAGCTCTTTAACTTTAGACTGATTTTCTGCATTTCTATGTAACCAACTCTTGTATCTAGCCTTAAGATCAACACCGTCATTCACATAAACAAAATGTATCCACTTATCAGTAAATAACGATTGTGTTATTGTATGGTTAGGCCAGTTCTCCTATCGAGACTGTGCGTTTATTAGACGAGTGCTAATCAATTATTCATAAAGAACTATAACCGACCGTGAAACTGTTCCCAGTCTGCGTAATGGCCATCCATATTACGCAGCTGCCTCGCGATATTGGTATTATAATGAGTCTGATTTATTACTGTGCTCAGAATGGTTAATTATTGATTGATTGATTGATTGGATATTTAGCGTCATTTTCATGCGATCGAGGACTTACACACGATCAGTTAACCTAATTACTGTAACCTGGGATCCTGAAAGGTTAACCAGTACTCGAACACACCCCATCGTCGCAAGTACCTGATAACTTTCCTTCTTGAATCAGCGGTATATCAATCATCACGGAGACTGTTGCCAGGCGGGGATACGAGCTTCACGACCCCTGGATTGATAGTAAGATACCTTACCGGCCCGGCTCAGAATAATTAATAAACGGTGATCATTGTTGTCCTTAAAGTACTGTCCCATTGGCAAATACGCTGTATTGTTCTAACATTACACATAGCTAACACAGAAAGCAGGACTTTCTATATATATTTTATTCTAACATTATTACATCTTTCATTTTAATTTGAAATTATCACTATTTAAACACGATATACGCTTCAGAACATAGTTCAGACAAAATTCCCATCTCTTAATATACTGTTCCTACTTAAAACCCAATCATCCTCTCAATACAACCCATCTTAACATACTCGCATCCCGAAGTAAACTGACCTTTCTAAAACTTGTGCTATTCAATGACATAAAAATGACGGCTTGTCTATATACAGTCACATTTTCATACACCAAGATAATTAAATATACATTAGCCAGGTTCGTACTCTATCTTAATTTATGCTACTGTCACTCATTGTATATGAATGCGGACCTTTTGCCTAATTACAAACATGAAAAAGCCTCCAAATTGATCACCATGTCACTCGCTAACTACAAACACCCAGCCACTAGGAGTACCCTATATATTAACATGACTTTTGTATTTGGTGAATACACTTTATATCGTTTGACAAGTACTCGGTCGTCAATCATCAGGACATCACATAGAGTGTGTCTATTTAGCATTTTTGTAAAAGTTATAGATATCCAATCAGTGTTCCAGTATCAAACTTATCAAATTAATTTGATAAATAAACAATTATTACTGAGTGACTATGACACAGTATATGATAGTATATACGAACATTTCATTTTATCGTTCATATGTAATAGTTGCTCTGTTTATTGTCATTTCTATTGTAAACAAATGCATGTTTATTTGGAAGATACTGTTACGTGGCGTGGATAGTTTCACACCGTTTTGTCTTGTTATAGGACGAGCAAGGGAAGAGCAAGGTTGGATTTCAAACACCCAACTTTTATTACCGAGGTAGTAAATATTTGTAAGAGGAGACTATCAAGTTACAACGCTACACTAGGCTATCTGCTGATGGTGATTTAACTCAGATCCATGTATAAAGAGTGCATCTCCCTCGAATTTCACATTTTTATCAGTCGGAGATGATCCTTTATTTTCAAACTGCATATAACAAACACATTTTGGAAATTACTTTCTTGTAGTATGCAACGTTATAACAAAAAAATTGCATTGACTATCTCTCCATCTCTCCTTCAATCAACTAGTAATAAATTATTATGAATTTTAGGAAATTTCTTTTAGTAGTTAGCGACTTTCTATGATATGACAACCAACCGATATACTAACAAGCAATAAAGTAAATTAGCGAATGTTTAGAAAGGTCAAGCTGCGCATCAACCATTCGTCAGTGGAATTTTTTTCCAAATTATGTTCGTAATGAAACATCACTCAACTCTTTTAAATAAAAAATAAGAAATTCTACTTCGGTTCCGGAACATTATTACTTTTCGTACAATCGTAAAACTCAAGCTTTTTATACTAGACTCAGAACTGGCTGTAGTTCCCTAAACCACGAACTATTTTAAAAAAAATATAATAAACTACACTCACTGCAGTCGTGGTGATATTGAAGAAATTAATCACTATTTTTTCCATTGTCGTAACTATAGATTACAACGACAAGTTTTTATGAACAAATTCATTCAAATATGCAATCCAACTCTTGACATCATTTTGTATGGAAATCAAAATTTTAATACTGAAACAAACAATGCTTTATTCCAAATCGTGCAAGAATTATAAGTAAGCGTAAACGCTTCGAATAAAGTGTTTAATGAATTACATTATTACTCAAGCAAAACTCGTCAACTATATGTTGAATATCAAACCTGATTAAAGATAAATATTTAGTTGGTCAACGATAAATATAAATCAAACATACCCATTTCTGCTCGTAAACTGATATTCCTCGTTATGAATTTTGTCACACTATGTACACAACTAAATGAAATAGATAAGCGATCTAAAATTAAATGCTGTGTCACCTAATTGTGTACTGCACGTGCAACTTATTACTGTCACTCTCTTTTCTAGAAATTAATGTATTTCAAAACTGCATCGTTTGCATGATTGTCTACTGCATTTTGTTCTATTTTAAATTGGCATATCGGACCACTAGACATGTTTTTACAGTTTGTTCAACATTCTGAAATTGAACGTCTGTGCATAGGATCATTTACCTGCCGGGTTATCGGTACGTCCTGTCTAAACTATGACAAATAAATTATTACCCCCCTTCATTCTATCTCTTTCTTTCTCTCAGTTTTTCTTTACTTATTCTCCATTTCTAAAACAAATATTATATATTTTAAAATAGCTATTCACAAACTTATATCATGATGATAACAACGAATTACATAATCTACTTGATTCATCTTAAGTCAAAATATATGTTATCGACGAATGTCGAGTCACTTTCACTTAGATGTTATGTAACAACGGGAAACACATTCTAAAAATGTCATTGACTGACTTCTGCATCCCTTTCATTATGTATTCTTGTTATTGTCATTAATGTAATATGTATTACAATGATGTACATTTTTGAATAAATACTGTTTAAACATGATCCTTATTTTTATCATCATATTAATATGGTAGTGCAGAGATTGACAAACAGTATAATGTAAGTTTCATTTCTTTCATTTTGGTCTCTCTATGAATAACACGTATATAAACTTGTTTTAACTTACTACATAATAAAAAACAATGGTGTATCTTTGAAATATTTTTAGTTCAAAGACATTAAACAATGGTCTAGTCTTGTATTTGGGCTATATACTGAAATGATAAGTAAACGCATACTGTTAAACCCTCTTAAATTGTGTCACTACTTCGGGACAAAACGAAAATCCGTTACCGACAACATTCCGTCACGCTCAAATAACAACTCCGCAACAACTACGTTTTGAAAATTCTAAGCGAATCAATCAATACAAAACGTACTACATGTATCATGAAAACACACCGAAAACTTTGTCGCCAAGGGATTTCTATAAACTGTGTTGAGTATGCATCAGGAAATACAAATAACAATGATTTACACATCTTTCAATCAATAATTTCACTCAAACTTATTTATTTTACATCGATCGTGGAACATATAACAACAGCATTTGAAGTGTTCCAGAATAGAACCAGCACAAAGCATAATTTCATGCGGATACATTTTTTCTTTTTTAATGACACCAAACATAACCGAGGATCAAACCCGCGACCCTCCGATCCTGGACACCGATGCGCTACCACTGGACTACGATTTTTAATCTAAGAGTTAAAGGTTCAGAAGTATTAAATAGTTAATTATTATTATTTAGGTATTACTTCAACAAACATGAAGCGGGGCGGTATTGTCATGGTTAGAGAATTTGCCGTTCACGCCAGACGTTGCGTGTTCGATCCCTGTTCGATTCGATGCCTCTCATAAAAAAACAATTAGTACTATTTTACCCAATAGCGGACTAGTGAGCGGTTCATATAAGCTGTAAGCTTTCATCGCATTCGAGCTAAAATTAATTTTAATAATAACTAAATCTAACAAGCACATCTCAATGAGTCCTATTATAACAAGACACAGCCATGTTTCATTAATCTACTACGCATTCTATCGCAGCAGTTGTTTGTACATTAATAGATAATTATGAACAGAACAGAACATGATTTTATTGACTTAAACTGTATGCAGTTTATAATCAGGTACAAATACAAATTACATACATATATAAACACATGTGATAGGTGTTTCGAATAATATAGTCTTTACATCGTTGTCTTATGTTTCAGTAAGATTTTTTATATAAAAGTCATATATGAATTGAAGAAAAAACATATTTAATTCAATACTAACTCTAAGTTTGAGGATGGAATCAAAGTGCATTATTAAGCGGTATTGCAGTTCTATTTTTAGATGCCTCTGCGATGAATTTACAAAGATTTAACATATTCTTTTGGAAGATTTGAATAACTTTCGAAATGTAAGCATACTACTTCTTTTTGTATAGTATTAATAAATATACTTCTATAGTACTATAAGCTTTGATAATGATAAAATGGAATTCATATTTCACAACATTTTCTGTCTTGTCTTTCTAGTCTCTGTCTAGCATATCTTCCCGTTTCTATATTCAAATTATAAGTGGAAATACGAATCTTAATTAAGCAAAATCTGTAATTTTTTGTAGTAATAACATTTAAATCATGCAATGTTGAACTTCCAAATAAGGACTTCTTTGTAACCATGACCGTCAACTGTGAACATTACAGAAATGACACACCGAACACGTACACATAAGTCGAGGAATGAAACATGTTGTCATGATTGTATGGTGTTATCTCATATCTACTGAACATTGGACAATTATCAGAGCTGGTAGTTCATTTTTTTTTCAATTTACATAGAATGTCAAATCGTTGTTTGGATATTAATATTACATATGTAAGAGCCACTTTTAGTTCAAATAATATTCACGCATTTCAAGTTTCTTGTTCAAGTCTAATTTATTTGTTGGATAATGTTTTGTTTTGCCAGACTTAAATAGCGATCTCAAAGAAGCCTCGCCTTTACAATTTATGTCCACTAAATAATCCAACTGTACATAGTCTGAAAGAAACCTATGTATCGGTGCGATTTTCTACAATGTTGCTTTCAAGATATAAGTGTTTAGAAAAGTCGTCTATAAACAATTGTATTCGTGATTGTTTTAAGAAATCCCAAGATTTGGTATTGTCACGTAACCTTGAAAAATGAAACGATGGTCGTGCCCATTATTGTCTTTATCAGCACGACGGTCGTGCCCATTATTACTCTTATCCGCACGACGGTTTTCTTATTAACAGGACAGGGTGCTCGACAATGGAAGTAAGTCACGACAGATAGTCAAGGGGTGTAAGTATATATCCGGGCATTTTCAAGATAAGGCTGAGATTTATAAGATCTGACACTCGCCATTTCATACAGAATTTTATTCAACGAGTTCTGTAAAAATCACTTTTTTTGGAAGAGTTTAATGAATAGCAAGTGTCAGATTCTATTTATCACATTTCCCACGTACAGAAAAAAAAATAAGCTAGTTACTTACAAAAGGACATTATATGCACCCCCCAACTCCCCCCCCCCCCCCCCCCCCCCCCTTAATAATTCGCCAAATAACCAATACGAGATGTCTAAGGCTGGCCTCAATAAATAATTTTTAAAACAACAACAATTATTACACTCGCCAAGCACACTTATTAAAACTTGTTTGGACGAGTTTATTAAACTTCCGAAATGGACACTTTTTGATATAACAAAATTGAATACAATGTATTGCTAAAACGATTCCTGTAGACCCGTTAATGACTGTTTTTTAAAAAGAGAGATACACATAACTTCGATCGAAATTAGTATTTCTTAAACGAACATACCGACCTTTTAACTTTTGTTTACATATTTGTAATTCCATAATGACTCGGTTGCTTTCCAAATTAACTCCGCCAATGTTTGGAAGTACACAATACACCGTGCAATAACTTTTGAAAAAAGCGGGTGACATTGATTCAAAGAATTAGCTTGTTTATTACACAGTTTGGAAATAATGAAGTGTTATATATTGAAGTGACGTACCAGTTTATTTTTTAAAATAAGCAAACTGCAGTGGTATTGCGCGGATTATGACTGTTAGATAAGGGATTCATTAACAAGATTAGAAAAGCTATGGCTTGCTAATATTATACATCGATATTGGGTCTAAAGAAGATACAAAAAGGCCGCCAAAATATGAAAAATGACAATTTTTCTGCAAATATACGCATTTGGTGAATGCTATGGCCTTATCGTTATTTATCAATTATTCTGAGAATAATGAACATGTTTAAGGATTATATTTTGCTTCTTATACTTAATTAAAACTGGAATAGTTGTATCTTCTTCATGTTATGCTTATTTCACTTTAAGAAAGCAACGCAATAAACACGTTTATATGTAAATTCCATTTTTAAGATATAATCTGAAAAAATACAACTGAATATGTTAAACTAAAGCTCTAGTTAACTATATTCTATATAGATATACACACACACATAAAGGGAGGTAAATAAATTCATAACAACGGAATTTACGATTTTTGGGATCTTTTCAGATGCTCATTCACAATGCATGATATATATATGGTGATAATCATTTGTGAATAACCAAGATATAAATGTAAAGATAAGACTACGGCGAGCGCCTAGCTACAATGCAAATCATAGACACAATATAAAGACCTCTGCAAAACCAATAAATTTGGTGTCGACCATGACTTATATACTATGGATTGACATGCAACACATCTTGACTGGACGGACAATTTACATACATGAAATGATAGGTTTATATGAGAAGGATTCAGTTAAGGATTCATGACTACTCACATGCTATATAAAGGACAGATTTATAAACCCGTTGGATCAAAGAGATACTGTGAATTTATATATATATCTAATTTCATAAAGGGAGGTAATTAAATTTACAACAACGGAATTTACGATTTTTGGGATCTTTTCAGATGCTCATTTAAAATGCATGATATATAAAAATTATATGGAGATAATTATTTATGAATAACCAAGACCTAATGTACAGACCAGACTCCAAAGCTAGAAGGATATGTTTTACTCAGTAATATGCATACATATATTGTTAAATTCTTGAGACCATTTTTATGATTAATTAGTACATCTGTATAATTATTATGTAGGTTTCAAATTCCATGAGTATAATTTTTAATCTGTGATGTCAGTTGTTACAAGGCAGTATATATCACCTTAGAACACTAACTACTTAAGACCGACTGATGTTGTTGATGATCTACCAGTCTCCGACTACAGAGGTGCTAAAGGATGGAGAAAGCAACACTCCTAAAGAACTTAAAGGGCGTGTGTGTTCTTTTTCAAGTACTTTTTACAGGTTCTACCGAATAAAATGATTCCGTCTAAGTACAGAGACTTTTAATTTGTATTAGTGAATATGCAGTATTTGCCACAATATGGGACAGGATAAAACAAGGAAAGCAAAGTTTGACTGGTAGGAATAGGTATTAAACATAGTTGAACGTTCGGTAGATTAACGTTATACACTAACTGCAATAGAAACACAAAAGTAGCAACAGAAACAAAGAGAGAAAAGCAATAATCATTTAATTAAATCAGACACTTGGGTTTCCCAAAGCGTCAGCATGTAACTATAACAATGAAAATACAGAATCACTGTCAGGCAGCAGTATTGCATATTATTGTCATAGGTATATTATATCAATACATCCCAAGCAACAAACAGCCAATTAGTCAAGATGTAACATTTCGCAAATTTGAAATATCTTCTTTGATAAAAACAGAGGGAAAATAGATCAGTTTCACATTGTAAATTAAGGAAACGAATGAAACCAAGTATTTCTCAAGTTAATAGAACATATTTCATGAGTAGAAATATTTGCCTATTCTGTATCATCAATTGATCCTCGACAAATGTGGACTGAGCTGGTAGAAGAGTCAGCAAATATCTTAATGTATATTGTTATTTTACCACCACAAGTAGATGTCACAGAAGAAACAATGAAACAGTCCTAGTGAGTAAAGGACATATGCAGAGATGAGTGTGTAACAGTTATACACTGCTGGCTGTGCAGCTATGCAGATTTAAATAGCTGAAACACATTTATGGCGATTCATATGGTCATATCCATTTAATATCGAGTTGGCAGCATACAGGTATTAGCTTCAGGTTCCTCGAACGAATTCCTTATAGATAAGCTGACTTTAAAAAAGCAACACTATAGTACAGAGTAAGAATATCAGTAAGATATTGAAACTATATATAACTTTATAATGATGAACGTATTTATTGTATCTATTGGTAAGTAAGCAACCGGTAACGTCAGAGATGTCGGCTTCATGATGTGAAGATTTTACAAATAGGCTGTTTATTTGATGCTAATAGATTTGAAATGTCAATAGCATGCAGGAAAATGAAAATAACACATTATGTCAGATGCAAGAAAATAAAATATAATGGGAAACCTAATAACCCCTCTCTCATCTTCAGAGTTAAAAAAATGGCAATAAGCACTTTAGTCTCAATCGTTGAAGATGATATTCTTCAGATTTTTCTCCCATAATGAGAGATATCGGTCATATACATTTCTGCTTTAAAACATGTCATGTAATATAGCTGATATAGCTGCAGAACAACTATTACATTTTCATTGATGTGATTTTCAATTAAACTGTTGAAGCTTGGAGCTGATGATAATTTGCATGTTTAAAAACCTGGTGACTCAGATGTTGTGTATGATAGAATATTAAGAAAACGACTTTAAAGTTATATGATAAGTGCGCTCTGAAACAATATGTGACACTTTTATTTTGAGGAGAATTACACTAAGCAGTAATGATGATGTTAATTTGAATATTGGTACATGTTGTAATTGGTGGTACATGGCAACATTCATTTCACGCTACCCAGTAACCTTTGATTATGAAAACAATCAAATTAATGTAGGAAATTCAAGGGATATTAAATATTTAACATTAAAACATGTTTAATCATAAGCCTAAAATGATAAATAACTTATAATGTGTGTGCAACAAAGTGATTATGACGCAAAATGTTATCACTATTCATAATCATTGAAATGCATCATGCTTAACTAAAGTAACATTGTGACTTAATGATTACGGAGCAATTATAACTGTATCATGGTTGAAGGAAATATAGTAAGACCAAATGAAAACTGAAGTAACAAAACAGTTTTTATCAAGCAGAAGTAGAAAAAAAATCCTGAAACATGTCACACAACAAAAAAAAACAACACAAAAGAATTAAATTCTGATATGTGTAGTATCTTAACATTATTGATGATTTCCAATACATGGTGGCCATATTGGTGGCCATCTTAGATATTTGACGCAAAAGTTTAAGTAAGAAATGAATTTTTCATATAATTGCATTTCTTTGTTAGAAGTGTTACAGCTTCCATTCAGATGTTAACAAGTGGTTCCTTATGTAATTTGGACATGTGGTGGGTGGGGGATAAAACTCGTTACTCATTAAATGTATTTTTCACAGGCATCTGAATAACTTTCGAAATCTGAGGCTTTCTCCTCATTGTTATATAATGGACCATTCAGATTTTTTTACACATTCCGGAATGCAGGTACTAAAATTTGCTGCCCGCACAACCTAATTGTTTTCATAGACATAAAACTATATATTTTCAAAAGATTACTGTTCACATGATGTAAGTGATTTAGTTATTTTGCTGTATTTAAATGTACGCTCTGAATAAAAGCTTCCATAATTTGTTTAATAAACCCCACTTAACTGCAGCTTTACAATTTACCAAAATAATTATTGCTTTTAATAAAGCGCATGTCTTTGATGTATGACTAAAATACCTTTAAAGCCTTGTACAATTCATGTTATTCTGATTTCTTCATATGGCAGCCTCTCTTGTTTTGTCTGAGAGGTTGTTTTGTGGTGTCTTGTCGATTGCATGTTGTATTATACTATCTTGTCTTTTGATTTTTTGGTTACAACTATTGTCATATCTTGTTTATTTTCCTTTTGTTTACTCCTTTCATGTTTTGTCTAATCTTAATTCCCTCAATTCGGTATTTCTCCTCACTGATGTTATACATGAATTAAAATGTTTCCATCGTGCAAATAAGGAAAACAATCGACACGACGGTCGTGTCGATAGCCTCGGCCTTGATATTTTGCAGGCGTCTTATCAGATTTAGGATAGTTGTTGTTTTTGATTTATAGCGGGACACGATTTAATAGACACTTCATATTCTGACTGAAAATAACGCATTACAGAAGCAGAAAAGAACACAATGTTTCTAAACAAAAAGTTTATAAAATAGCTTTATTGATATGATAGCATTTAAATAATCTGTGTTAAATATTCTATCCTAAATATATCGGACTTATAGGTCATGCCTCTTTGAATATTTGTTATATTCAATAACAAATACAGACTGTTATGATTTAATCATATAAACACAATAATTGTCATAATGAATTGTACGGAGATTTTAATGTTCTAACGACAACACCTGAAGCCTACGTCCTTAATAACGATGATGACTATCTCCAAGGATAGTTGTTTAGCCGATGGCGACTCACCAACGTATTCGTTAGATCACCGTACATTTAATGATTAAAGTTCTCTTTTGCTAGAACTTTGCACGCAAGCTTGGTTCGGAAGTACTGATAATGACAAAATCAGTTGGAAGTAATTGAAAATTGAAACAAGTTACCACTTTGCCGCTTTACAACTTAGTCATTTGCTTCATAGAGATACTGTTTGCATTCGTTTCTACAAAATAATGTTTACTGTTGTAACTTTCCTTGACATGGTATCACTTCAGATAGGTAATTTATAAAAATGAGGAACAGGATCGGCCCTGTCACTTTTATCCTTATCCAGTATGTTTCTTACCTACTTGACGATTATTTTTATTATGTTATGATGACAGTGGAAGACCGTGGTTGGGTACACCATGCTTAAGCTCCTCTTTGACGTATTTCCCGACTGACTGTTCTATGTCGGTTACCCCAGTTGTCTTTCACTCTGTATGGATGCAATGTATCTCTCTACTGTCCTCCGGGTCTCATCTTGTGTTTATGTTTACTAATTTATAATAATGATGATGATAATGATAATAATAATAATAGTAATGATAATCAAGGATTTCAATCAAAAATGTTTAATTTTATTCAAAATGAACCTGCGTATTTATGTATTTTTTTTTTTAAATTTGATCACTGTGTTTATGTCGGTCTCTTCTTTAGCTAGACTAATCAGCATAGCATTAAACTGATACCGTTAAACACTTTTTATTGAGTGAGAACTATATTATGGCGATTATTCACGAGTTTCAACACACGCGAATTCGAAAGTTTCGCTAAAATTGCAATCATGTTTTCAATAATCGAATAAAAATGCATTTCCGGTGGTTTCATTTTTCTAAAGTTGCGAATTCAACATCTCTCGAAGAATTGAAATTAGAGAAAATTCGCGAAATAAAGTTACTAGGTCCCTTATATACAGATACTATGTATTTTGATTCTACAAGAAACAACACTTAAACATACACATATAAATAGTACTGATGCATATGCTAACAGTTAAGTTTAAGCATATTTTTTTCTGATTATATATACAATGTATAAACAAAACATTGATGAACACTAAGAGAAAAGTGATAAGTAAAAAAGCATAATGGTTAGGAAGTTCGTCTCCAAGTCGTACTATAAATTATACATGACAAGTTAAAAATAAAACTATGCTAATATTCTGTGGCTAGCTATTTTTAAGGAAACATGGAATACACTATAATAAACCGGTTTCAAATACACATCTAAAGAATGAATGCTTTTTGTTGAACATTTATATGATATGAACTTACATGTAACACGTTGAAATTATGTAAAGGGAACACGTCAGTTCAGTCTCATGATTATTTAACTAATAACGTTTTTTTTATTTTTTATATCTTAATGTACTCCATCGTTTATTGTTTTATATTAATCTTGCAACGAGTTTCTCGAAAACTGTTAACGTAAGGCTGATTAAGGTAAATGTGACATTGTGTAAGTAACCTGTTACATGTAGGTCCCGGGTTCGAGTACCGGATAGGCTACATAGTGTTCTCGCCCTGTTACATTACGACGAAATGTACTAACCGTTAATTGAATGTTACTGAATATCAGATCTCGAATAAGGTTGATTTCATTGACAATGACACACGAACCTAAAAATGAAGGCTGATGGCCATGTTTGTATGGGAAAATGAACGTCATTTCTATATATTAAGCTCATCGAAAGAGTAGCATCGCAAATTTAAAATTAATACAGAACATTGAACTGTATAATACACTTAAAGTGCTTCACCTGTAACTATTCATGTTCGAATAATTTCTGATTGAAAAATATTATTCTCGCTGTAATTCGTCTAAGACTTCTCTGTCTGCATCTGTCTAGCAAGCAATTAGGATTTTCCCATTATCCAGAATGAGTCCGTTGTAGACGCTGAACCTCTTTAGAACATGGAATGTTGCTTCTATTTAACATGTTAGTATTTGTTCTAGTCAAATAGGTTTATGTTCAAATTACTAAAAGTAGTATTAGCGGGGCAACACCTAAAATGTTAACATATGTCTAGGGCATATGTTTCGATATAAATCTTAATTTTGGTTGAATGAAAATGTCAAACAGGCAAATCATCACAACAAAATATAAGTTTATTTTGTTTGTGTCAATAAAAAAATAAAAAATATATTTCTTTGACCGACTAAATTCATTTTATTTAGGAAACTGTATGGAAAGTTTAATTTGTGAAATTATTTTTCATGCTAAACGTGGTGGTATCGTATATCAGGGTGCAAAAAGTGATAAAAGTAGTACTTATAACCCAATTATTTTGCACATTTTCATTTGAGTCTAATCTGATATAGAACGTTTTGGTTCGCAAGTGTTAGATATACTTAAAATTAGACAAACGCTATAATGCAAGTCTATGGAAAACGCAATGGTGGTAGCTGACCATGTGGTGACAACTTTGTGAACGATACATATGTTTCATAGGTGCTAAAAATAATGAAACGTGTAAGATCATCACTCATAATGCCTGTTTTTAAAATATATTTACAGTTCAAAATGACGTTACTCGTCCGGACCTCAAACCACTACTCATAAGATTATGTACTAGATATAAATACATTTGACTGCTCGGCTATTGAAACATTTTCTGAAAAATTCTATGTGTATACCCATCGGGTAATATAATTCGTTATGATGACAAGATAATGCTTTATATATTAAATCGAATACTATTTGAAACATTGATTCTCCATGATGTAGTCACTATGTAACAGTCTAACCTAATATGGCCTGTTTACATCTGAGTCTCTTTATTTGAACAAACCTGATTCAATGAAGTTCTTCATTGAACAATTTTGACTGACCGGTTACTGAGAAGGTAAGTATTTTAGAATTTCTCAAATGCTAATCTTTCGGGACCCTACCTGGTCCCTTATTAAAACTTAATTTGCTCTTGCTACATGCTTATGATTCAGATGATGAATCGACACATCGCGTGTGAATGCATATGTATAGGAAATGTTGTCAGCCACGTGCATCACTCACCTTTTGCATGATGATAACGGCCTAGGTTTAACCTAACGTAATCAATAGATTCCCTATCGTGTTATACTGGTAGTAATAATATACAAATGTGTCTTGCTGAAGGAAAACTATGTCATTGTTTTTATCTGGAAATACTTTGTTTACGTGCCTGATGGAAACTTAGAGTTTTCTTTATAAACCGACATCCGTCGTAGACAGGGAACATCTCTTCGCAATTGCTGCTTCTGCTAGACATGAACATGTATTAAGATAAATAGGTATGCACGCTATGTCGATTTGTTAAGCGAATTTAATGAATCTGTCTTTATCTGAGCTATGCAAATTGTTTTGTATAATTAGCAAATCACTTTTCGCACATAAATATAAGGCTTTATATAAACACGTAAGTGCTGTTTTTTTGCCTAATAAGATATGTGTTTGTTTTTTGTTTATGTTTATTAACCTTCTAGGATGCCAGAAAAGAGTGGCTATGTTTAACTTAACAGATCATATGTTGGCCGTCGATGAAACAAAATGACGTCAAATATTAAAACAAAACACAATTGTTGCTATGTAATAAAATCATTTAAATATTAGGCTAGTATCATTAATGAAGCATAATGCTAGATTATTTACAATTGTTTCTAAGAACAAAACACTGAACTGTACTTCAATTCATACATATTTTCCCTTGAACAAAGATACATCAAATTTTGTCAGAACTTACTTGCACACATCTTTAACCTCTTACGGGATAATCTTACCCATAATGCAATTTCGATACAGATTCACTATATTCATATCCGTTTGTCACATACAGGTATAATGTCACTCAATTAATACCCCATTTACCCCTTGAAAACGTTGAACTGATAAAAAATACATGTATGATGACGAAACAAACTGCCGAACTAATTGTTAGACGCCCATTATGTGTTAGCTTTGTCATTGTTGTTGAAACAGACTGCAAAACATAAACGGTGACATTTAGTATTACAAGTTAAACGGATTTGTTTAGTAAATGTCATATTTGATGGGTTTTTTTTTGGTTTATTTATGGGTTTACGTTAAACGGTTTCATGTCATTTTCGCCCTTGTTCAGGTCTCATCAGACAATCAAAATTTGCTCTATGTGCCATATAACATCTGGGATATCTACGGTAAAAGAATTCCACGTAGAAATATTTATTTCAATAACACGATTATATCCTCTCGAAAAAAAGCACAATAATGGTTGTGTTGACCAGCTCGTTTTATAAAGTTTTGCTTTTAGAAAACAAGTATTTAATGTTCTAAAATACACTAGTCTGTTAAGATTCGATTAAGGTCATCTTGTTTAACACCAATGATATCTTCTTGCAGTATATCTACTTTGCAAGCATGTGTGCTACTTATCAGCACCCAAAATCACAGTCCCTTTTTAAGTATAATTCAAAGCAAATTATATAGGACAATTGTAGTGCAAGAATTATCATACCGTAACTAAAAAGGGGCGCAATTCTGTAGTGAGACACGTTAAGTTTAACTTATTGGGTCATATATTTTGTAATCACACGTAAAACATGTCACATAACATTGACTAATGATACTTGTCAATCAATTTTCAACTCCGTGTCATTATTGTATTTACATGAGAGATAAAGTTACAAACGCATTGGCTGGATTCTAACTGCGAGCAAAGATTCATTATTTCTCGCAATTCACTCGCTATGTTGTTTTATTGACGTATCACCCTAGCGTCAAGATGAAATTCACATTAGTCATACAAGAGAGTATGACGTCACGCTAATACCGGTATATGGTACGTAAATGTACTTGTTTATAAACAATATAAAAAACTTTAAGGGTATGCAATAAAATAATGACTCACGAGTACACGATCGAGATACTGAAATGTTCGCCACTTGTATCTTTGTTTTAATAGGTCCTGGAGCTGCTGCAAAGTCTCGACCAAGATAGAATAGTGGAATCTCCGATAAAAATGTCTTAATCTAAACATGATACACTGGAGACATTCTTATATTTCTTTGCAGTTGTATTCGTATATATTAATCAAACATTTGAATATTTTGAATTATTTTGTTTCAGAAACCAACTGCAAAAATCATATCTGATGGATTGTTTGTCGATGAAAGTTACCCGGCCGATAACATATCAATTTTTAGAAAAAAAGAGGTTACCAAAGCGGTAATCTGGAAAAGACCAGCAGTAAGTTGATATACGCTTTTGACACCTGAATTTCTATTCCTTATTTAATAAGTCATGTGGTGTTGAATTGGCTTAATTAACGTTGCTGTTTGAAGAAAAAAAACACCACCCTATAAACACCACCTTAACACCACCTATAAACACCACCCTATATGACCTAAATGAAAATTATGTTGATAGACCATGTAAAATTTTGTTAAAAGCGATCAGAATTAAAATTACAAGATATAAATAAAGCAAAATTAGATGCCGTGATAAGATATGGTAATGAAAGTCAGAACATATCAGTTGTATAAGACTCATTTTAAAACAGAAATTTATGTTAAATTAAATACAACGGGAAAATTTTCCAAATTGAATTTTAGAAGTTGCAATTTCCCATTAGCTATTGAAACAGGGCCTATAAACTAGACCTTAAACTCCCGTTGATGACCGTGTTTGTAAATACTGTGATTAAACTGAAGATGAAATACATTTTGATATATTGTACGTTTTGCTCAGATTCATGTTACGAATTATTTCGCAAAGCTTTATATGACAATCAAAATTTAAATGTTTACTCTTCCCGTGATAAACTCAATATGTTAATGAACACTAGCGCTTTGCAATTTATTCTTGCAAACACCTTATTTAGCATGTTCAAAAGAAGGAAATATGCTACATAAATTCACTGTACTAGTAATTTAATCGTCAGCTGTATTTGTAAAGAGAGCATTATCAGTTATATTGTATTATTATTTTTTTTAGGTATTTTGTTCTAAATGTAAATATATAATAATACTATACTATTGAAAATTTTCGAATTAACATAGTGCAGCCAATGTTGATCAGTTCATTACGTAATCTGATTCGTAGCGATATTCGTTATATGAAGTTAAGTCTGATTGAATTAGTATTTTTTGTGATATTCTTATATTTCCGTTGTTGAATGTATATATGACAGTAATATTGATATAATAACATGTTGTGTACGTTTACTTTGTATAGTAACAAACGGTGATAATTATGTTTTAGCGTCTCGTAGGTCGGAATAAACGGTCAGATATAGACTTTTTATTATACGTATACATTTCTATCTACGTTTCTATATTAACAGCAAATTCTATAATTGTATTACTCAAATTGTCTCTTCTTAAGACATGGATGAGCTGCAGTGGTCCTATTATTGCCATCAATCGTATGGCCTTCTGAAACCACACATGGGTTGATAATTTAACCACAATAATGAACACGACACCCATTTGGAGGATTTCTAATCCCCCTGCAAAGATATTCCGCGATTGTATTCTTACCTGGACCCACATGGATTCTATGAATTACAATCCTTTAACAGTTTTTTTATGTACTATAGAAAAAAAACACAAACTGTATAAACATGTATAAAAAAGTGTATTCAGGGTTGTTTTCTAAAATGTTAATTGTAGGTTAATAACATTTTTGTTTTCACTTTCGTGGTCTTAAATATTAAACTAAAGACATTTGTGCACGTACATGCCTCAAATAAATCATAGCATGCATGTAATTAAAGTATATAAAAACTATTGAAATTAAACAATAATTGAATGATTGAAATGCGTAATGTTCAATATTACACAATATTGACTAATGCAACTTGAGAAAACCAGCCCAATAACTATGGAACGTACATAATTACTTTCTATTGCATGCTATATTATCGCATGCTATATTTGTATATCTGGTCAACCATGTGTTAATTTGAGAAATAGATGCAACGTTAATATGACGAATGTTTTTTAAGTTGCTGAAAACATTCAAATGATAAATACCAAAATGATACAGATATTTTACGTTTCATTGTGTATTTTTACAGACTATTATCCCGAATGCCACTCTTGTATCCGACGGTACATCACGGCATGATATGAAGCAAGGTGATCTTAATGACTGCTGGTTTTTATCTACCTTATCTGCAATTGCCGAAAAAACACAGCTCATATCAAAGGTATTATACTTAAAACACAATTGTTTTGAATTTTCCTTAACCCTACACAAGCCATGTGGGACAATATATATGATTCTTGCATACCGACATACATTGGTCACTCTCTTACATACTCGTCCCTTTATATAATTAGTTAACAAACGATGACTCTGCAAAGGATGTTGGTAACGGATACTTTTACATGACGTCACGCTATGACACAGATTTTGTATGTTTCAATATAAATGTACACCACTTCGCACTTGATGCGTTTACTGATGGTTTATTGTTTCATAACTTATTGCAATATATATTCAATTTAGACGAATACAGCCATTGTTTGAAAGAATAGATTGGGAGTATGTAGCGCAATTTCTTTTGTTGTTTTAATTATCATGCAAGTACATCGATACATCTCTGCATTTGATTGATCAATAAACTGTATTAGTATCCCATTTTTCCATTACTTTATAGCCAAGTTCGGCTTCAACAAATAATTTAACACTAAAAATTGACTCTCTGATAGATTTGTAAACAAGAAAAGGAAGCTTTCATGTATATTGTATTTTTTTATTGGTTCAGATTTCAATTTTATCCCAGGGAATAACTCAACAGAACGACGTTATAGTAAAAGCAATTTTGCTGACAACTATTTACCTACTATAGAAAAACAATTTGCATCGTTTATTGGTAAAATAATATTCCTTCGTAAACCTTTATAAATCTTAATGAAACCAAAAACGATTGCTCATTCAATACGCGGATATAACGAAAATTGTTCTTGATCTGGTGTCAATTTTTCTTACAAAGAGTACCTTGCGTTTTACGTAAACATTTACTAATCACAAGGTATTGTTACTCACTTAATACGTGGCTATTATCAAACTTTTTGATCAGGTATCAATATTTCTTACGGAGTTATTCGGAAAATAGTTTTCGTTACATTAATCGCAAGTATCTGCTGATTTATAAGTCAGAATGTCACTTTTGCTTTTCTCTTTATTACAAATCGAACTTAATTAACGCACTGTTTCATTGAATCCTGATTATATGTCATACAGATTGTATCCAACAATTTTAAACTTGATGAAGGAGAGACAGAATGGAAGAGATTATACGACATATGCTACATTGCGAAGGACATATTTTATAGCGTGCGTAACATTTGTTACCGAGAAAGTCTCGATTTAGTTTGATTTGTCAGTCTACATTAGTACATTCAATACATGCCTAACTTATGGTCATGGTTTGTTTTGTTTTGTTGTTTCTTACTGTCATAACAGCGTTTTATTCAGTTGTATTTAAAATCAGAATGCTGCTTATGCCTGTGATAGAGACAGAAGGGTGATGCACATTGCAATGCCTCTTATAAAGAAAATAAAGAAAACAGATATGTGTTGTACTTTCGAGGGATTCTATTATCAGCTACCACCTTCTCACATGTAACGATGTTGTAATTATTAATTTTCGTATTATGTGTAATTTGAATAAAAAAATGTGAATTTGCAAAATATTAATGATTGACAAATGCATACGATATGTCGGATGGAAAAACTACTACTCTACAAATGCAATTCACATTCTACATAATATATACCGTTTGTTCATTACGCTCGGCCTCTTGGTTTGAAACAACGTATAATCCCGGTTATTAAAATTTATGTCAACCCATTTTACTTTATTTTGGTAAACTATGACGAAATTTGTACTATGTATGAGTTGATAGTTTTAATGATTAACGCCTATACAGTGACTGCCTTAGTTCCACAATATTAATTATAAGTTTTATAGCCACTAAATAATTTTTGATTGTAATAGTTTGATAATGCAAAATATAAACCCAATATATAATACTATGTGGGATATTTCCTAGTTAAGGCAGATAACAAGTAGTGATAAGTAAATGGAAGGTCCGTACTTGGCTTGAACTTCTGATCAGTGATGGACTGTCAAGAGGGTAACATGTAACCAATTTTAGAAACCGAATATCAGTCAATGTCCATGAAAAACGTGACTTGTATATTAATTTGCTGTCACTTTTATGATAATTAGAGTTCAGTAGACATGGTTATAATAGACACGGATAGTTTGGATGAGGGGGCTTAAGGACAGTGAGATATTAGGTTCAATTAGGGCTTAGTTAAAGTTTGGATTGGAGGACAGTTAGGTCTTGGATGTGGAGGTTGAGAGTTGGATTTGTGAGGCCGGGGGATGTTTGGATTAGGACTACAAGATGCGAGTCTTGACTAAACTATGTTTTGAAGCGTACATGGGTGTTAATAGAATTAATCAAAGTCTAAAAGATAGATGTTATAATAATGTAGAAAGAATAAATATTATATTGAAAAGAAACTGCGCTTTCTGTTAGTTTATGTTGATGTTAGAACAGTTATTACTCACTGTCACATAATTTTGCAAGGGAATAACGGGGCGTTACATATGTTCAAAAAGTGTACGTTTGTAACTTAGAATATTGGCTTAATGTTTTTAAACTTTAAGGTTGTAGTGCGAAACATTTTCTGTTCAAAATAAGATAACCCAGCAATGAGTATACTATAACTATGTTTACTTTGATGGCAGTCTACATCAACCTTCCAGAAACTAAGCATACTAAAAGGATAGATAAATGCCGTGTAAATTTCATAGCCACATTATCAAACTATTTAAGCGATTTTTATAGTTTTACAATATGTATGTAAAGGTATTTAATTATTGATTTTGTCAATAAGATCTTTATGGTAGACACAAACATTATAATAATGAAACACCTTGAGATCCATATTCTAAAACTTTCGTTTACAGTAATTTGATAATAGTGGCTCTAAAATTAACCCGGCGTTTCTTTTCCTTTAGGTATAGTTTTGTGTGGTCCCGTGACCTCATGGAATAAATCAAGTTTTGTCGCACGTAGTTGATGTACATGACTATTTGGGGGTGGTCCTAATGATGTTAGAACTTAGGCAAGGCGTATGACTAATTATAATGCAATTTTTTATTGTAATATATGTTAAAACTAAATAGTCACAATATTCAAAGCGATTACGTGCTATACTGCATTTAGACAAATATCAATACATACTATAATATATTTCATTTCAAATTATTATTAAACAGTTTTATTCTTTACATTGACACATAAACGATAGATGTTATCAAATACAAACTAGCGTATACTGACCTGAATGGAATTTTTTCGATGGGGTTTAACACCATATTTCAAGTTGTATATGACATATTGATATCAAGTTTCCTCAAAATGAATATGAGTAGAACCACCGTCCTTCTGTATGTAACTATCAAACGGTCTCACATCAATTGTGGAGCTAGAAGGACTCGAACCTACGACTTTAACGTTGAGAGGTTAGTTGTATGGAGAGCGACCTTAGAACAACTCGGCGTACTCAAACGTGAATCAACAGTTAGTAAATGTCCAATTGGTTATACTGTATGTAGATACGAGACCAATTGTTTGATATTGAGTTTATATATTTGAATATTTAGCGTCATTTGGGTAAAATTGAGGGCAAAAACAGAATCAGTAAATGTAACGATTCTTTCCTCGAATTCTGGAAGGTTTACCAGCACT
Organism: Panopea generosa; assembly: GCA_029582155.1. Lineage (NCBI taxonomy): Eukaryota > Metazoa > Mollusca > Bivalvia > Adapedonta > Hiatellidae > Panopea > Panopea generosa. The sequence goes on along the minus strand of CM055906.1, from coordinate 58,713,216 downwards.
CAAGTATATCTAACTCTTCAAGTAACTGATAACTTTCCAATTTGAAACCACGGTGATAAACAAAAGACAACAAGACGCATTGTCGTATATAACTCGTTACGGCTTCTGATTTTGTTTCACGACGCGTTAGCGACTGACCTAACCGAGCATTGCGTTTGCTATTAAGATAATTAAAAAACAGCAATATTACAGCGAAATACAATGGTACAATTTTTGTGACCATCTGCTTGCATCCCCTCTCCAATTATTTAGTTAGATTGATCTGTGAACTATAACATCGTATTGTATGGCTATCACTAAAAAAGATTGAGGCAACACTTTATTGACTAAATGATTGACCTTCGTGCAAAAACAGACTCTCATCTGGCAGCTGTATTGGTACTTAATATATTCTAACAACACTAAAATTTTATTATTATCAGAAATTGTATTAGTTTGATTTTAAAGATCTGCTGAACAGAACATCACCTTTCTAATACGTATCTCGTATATTTAAGTACGATTTACATACAATCGACGTCAAACAGGAGGCCCAAGAGTGTCTGAGGACTCTCTACTGGCTCATAGTGGCTATAGCATTTTTTGAAATTTCACTTTTGGATTGTCTTAACCCCTTGTGGATAAATACCCCCATCACACCCTTACTGAAAAAAGGTTAATTACTATGAAAATGAAATTTCCCATACCATTCATCTTTTACCTCTGGTGTAAAAAAATATAATCCCCGTACAGGGCCCCTTAACATTCCTAGCTCTTTGATTTGTCAAAACTTCAATCACTCACTCATAGGGATTTTGTCATGAGCAGACAATGATATAGATTTAAAATGGAAGTTTCTTTTTAAAAACATTGATGCGAAATAAAAACAAACAGTTTTCCTCACTCATACTTCTCCTATTTTAAGAAAATGCCTCCTTGCATGGTCCATATTTATCACAGTCCCTTGATTTGCAGAATGTTCAATCCCTTGTTGGTGTAAGGATAAATTATATCGTATATGAATACGTACGACAGAAAGGTTATTGAGGGGAAGATATATTGGTGTCTTTTGGGCCCTTTAGGAAATTCCATTTCTCTAATTGTATTAAATCTATTCTGCTTACAGTATTTGCATAAAAAACTCAAGTTTCCTTACAATGTCCCTATACACCAAAACCCGATAGGCAATAATTATATCAATTACGAACATATTTGATTGACTGACCGGCAGTTAACAAAAATTAATTGACCTAGTGGTTCAGAGAAAGTGCTGCAAACGGACAATAGACGACAGACAAAGCTCATCGCATAAGCCCTTCTGGCCTTTTACCAGTAGAGCTATGAGTTAATGTAGTCGGCCTTTTATACATATTGTTTACAATAACGTGTATTTCATTATATTTTTAGATCATCCCCTTCGATTACACAATAGGAGGAAGGGACTATGATGGAATGTTCCATTGTCGGTTCTGGCAGTTCGGAGACTGGACAGATGTTTATATTGATGACCTTCTTCCTACTGTCAACAATAAACTGTTATTTGCTCATTCCTCTGCCCCGGAAGAATTTTGGGTGTCGTTGGTTGAAAAAGCCTATGCAAAGTAAGAATAGCTTGTACTATTAACACACTATTTTATAATATTCACACAATATTTGTATGTATACATGCATAATATATATATATATATATTATATTGAGTTTGGTTAACGGTATGGTCGTGTGTATTTAGTTTGATTGTTACTAGGGGCGCTTACCGTAGTATGGTCTATAGATTAATGCCTGGTTGTTTACAAATAATTATCTCCATATACATGTATGTATGGATATAATTAATTGTGAACAACAAGACACCAACCTACATATCAAACTATTGCTAGAGCGCCTATTTACATTGCAAATAATAGACACAAAATCAAGGCATCTAGCAATCCAATAGAATTGGTGTCAACTATGACTTGTATACTATGCTATGATTTTACATGCAAAACATCTGGACAAGTTACATACATGAACAAACAGCTTTATAAGAGTAGGACCAAGTTAAGGATTCTTAACTACTCACACGCTGTATAAAGGACAGACATAGAGCCCCGTTGGATCATGAATATACAGTGAAAGTATATTCATTTATTTCATATAGGAAGCAACGGAATTTCCGATATACATATATGATTATAACGAGCCATTTATGCATTTTCTCAAAGATTATCAAATCATTTTTTATTTTCTTTAAAGTTTGAACTTTCATAAAAATGACATTAAGGATAACAATGACCAATACTTAATGATCAATACATATTTGTCTGTTGATGTCGTCTAACTTTTAAAAATGCTACTCGATATTTTGACGAATATATTGGAAATACAAAAGAGACGACTTAGTTTTTCCGTTCAGTATATATATGCGTTGTAAGCGTCGTCGGAGTAGATATACAAGATAAACTTTAAATAAATTAGTTTTCATTTTGACATTAATACATTGCAAAGATCAATGGTCGTCTTTTTCCGATAAGGCACACCTTTGTAACAACACACAATAAGTCACGAAGCAGAAACTATCGTTATGTATTAAATGTATATAGTATATAGTTTAGCTTGTTATGATGATGATAAAAACATGTTTATTATTACATAATGTGTCATTTCACGGTACCTTTAGATAAGTGCTTTCATCTTAAAGCTGCCAGACAAAACAATATCAATATAATATAACTGGATTCTTAATCATATACAATTCTATTTTTAATTTTAACTACATCTTTCTGGTGCAAATTCATATTGATTACGCGATAGTGTGGTCCATATCGGGTTCTCATATCTATATTGTTACGAATTATGGTTCCATTTGAACATTCTGTGTCGAATTAACGCATGTGTTAATTGTCAAATTGTTAAATTCTGAACAAGCTTAGTGCCATGTTTAGCGTTGAGATAAAAAGTATATATTTCGGCGAGCCTACTTTTATCAAAACAATTTCGTCTGCTGATTTGACGATGGTGAAGGGTGATGTTGAATGTACCAGTAGACCAGGTGTAAGTTTCCTGTGGCGAATATTGTTACTGATTGTTCCCAATGAGGTTATCCCTATAGTCACTGGTCCAGCATCACGCACAAACTACACAAAACGCAGGACTTTATATATACATATAATTCTTACATTATTACATCTTTCATTTTAAAGTGTAATTGTCACTACTTTAATACGATATACGCTTCAAAACAAAGTTCAGACAAAGTCCCCATCTCTGTTATGTAACACACACATTCCTACTCAAAACCCATCCATCCTAAAAAAAACTGACTTAACATACCCGCATTCAGAAGTAGACTGAAACAAAAACTGGTAAGTATTCAATGACATAAACATGACGGCTAATAAATATACAGTCATATTATTTATGTATCAGGACAATTAAATATCCATTAATCAAGTTAGCATCTCTATCTTAGACCTGTTTAGCTATTTCTTGACAAAGTGTCATTCATCAGATGTTCAAGCAGAGTTTGGACCTCCCATGTTAAAGACTTCATGCATTTCGCCTTACATACGACATATCCCACACAAGTATTATTTTGGGTTTAAATATTGCATTATCAAACTAATAAAATAAATAATTTCTGAGTGACTGACTATAACACCTCACGTCTTCTGTATACTGTCAAACATGTGTTAGCGGTCATCTCTGTTAAGCAACCACCTGCCTTAAATTGCCACATTTTCAATTTACCACTTCTATATTTTTAGATAGAATCCACCTTGCTCTTTCTCTTGAGTGACTGCTTAATACAGGTTTACAGTTATATGCACTGAAATAATTACATATACATGTATAATTAGTCTATTATAGTATAAAAATTATGTGTATAAAAGGTTTTGTTCGCAATATACATGGTGTTCATACATTAACAATACATATTAAATAACAAGCTAAAAAGATTCAGAAAAAACCTTTAATATCTTAATATATGTATATGTAGACATGGGTTCTATTGATGAGACCTTTGAATGCTTAGTGTCATTTTGGTCATGTATTTATAAAAACTGTATTTGTTTCAATTGTTTTAGATAATATATAATCAATATGTGTGATATTAAAGTGTGTGTGTGTGTGTGTCTCTCTCTCTCTCTCTCTCTCGTTCTCTCTCTCTCTCTCTCTATATATATATATATATATATATATATATATATATATATCCGCATTTCAAAAGTAGTTTTATTTAATATGAGGTTAATGTTTAATTTAATTAAAACATATTTTATTGCCATATAAACACATATTACACTATATATTATAACTGTATATAAGTCAGATATAATGTAAGGCAAAGGGTCTAGTCACAAGAGATACGTCTATTCCTTTTCAACTATATTTTGAAATTTTAAAGATGTGTAATTAATAAGAAAAGTATACATGCTCCCTCCCGAAAACGCACACACGCATGCACACATACACGCACGCACGAACGTACGCACGCAAGCACATATACATTCGAGGTTAATGTGTGTTCTTTAACTCGTATATAACAGCTCATCACGGCGTAATTATTTGTGGTTTCTTTCACCGTTGTACATTTATTTAACATACAGGTATTTGCTTAGCTGTCATGAACTGGTAAAATAATGTTTATAGATTACCTACGTAACCAGACGACATTCAAGAAAACAGAAATATATGTGGGTCATTACTCCGCAAGGGATAACCGATTCGAGACAAATGATAGCCTTTTATCTTTGATTCTTTAGCGGTATTAATTATATTTGATATGATCAATAAAAATTGCCGCTGGTCGATTAGTTTCAAGAACACTTTAAGGGATCGTGCTGATAGGAAATCAATGCTGTTTAATAGGTACTATTTCTGGTGACGGCTTTGAATTGTTGATTTATAGGGTCTCGCATAGATTACATCAATTGTTCGTTTGTTTTGTAGTTATGCAGAAAACGGTATACGAACAGTTTATTGACCGTTTGACGTGTTTTGGTCGAGCGCACAAAGGGCGTAATATAGTAAAACTCGTCACAGGCAGTTTCATATGATTATTGTTGAATATTGGTCTGCACGTTAATGTCAGCGAAAAATGTAAATTAGGTTTAATTAAAATCCTTATTCATTTGCTATCACGGGTAAATAAACAACATGTCGTGTCTTCGTCCTATGTGATCCTTCTGAAATATAACGTGTTTTTTATTATCAGCTGTCTCGTCTGATTCATGTTATTAAATGTAAAACCGCATGGCAATAATTGTTTTGCTTCATGACATATTTATCAATTGATAGAACCTTTTGCGTTGAAATGAAAATGTAATGTATAATTATGGTGAAACGTTTTTGTCAATTCCAGACGCGAACGGACGTCATCTTACATGTAAATACAACACTCCGCGCTGGAACGTGCATGGAAGCAATTTAGATTATTAGGCTTTCGGCCCTCTTACAAAATAAACTCAAATAAATTGCTATAGCCAAACTAGATCTTAGTCAGCAGTGTTTTATGTAAGATGATATTGTTTCACATTTACAAAACTGTTATTTCCGATGTTATTTGAGAGACAAGCAATGGGCGCTCTTGAATCGTTTCAGTTGCATTTAGGAAGATATAAAGCGATTGAATTATAGCTGTGTATGCATGTAAGTGATAAAGCAGTTGTAGAAAATTAATTGCATTCAGTTGACATAACTTAAGAACTGGTAGGCTTCCAGATGAACAGTTACTGTTCATTACAAGTGCAATCATAAAACTCATTGTCAATTTAACTAGCTATTCAGCATTTCAAATAACCATCTTAAATGTAAGTTGGGCATCGTCTTTGCACAAAAATGAAAAAATACTGAAAACATTCGAACATAGCAAATATTTATGTCAAATGAAATGTATGTAACTTTATTTTTGATCGATTTCTTCTTTCAAATTATGACCATAAATAATTACCCGTATAAAATGAATGATGCCTCCTGACAACCTGACATTCATAGTCGTGATATCGGTAATAAGTGTATAGATCATGCAACAAGATGTATGACAAACGCATGTTCCGTCCCAGTAGTCTATATTTCTGTAAATGTGTGTCGGAGATTGAAACCTGTTTTCGTTTACGTATATATTACATCTGTTGTTTTTTTTGCAATTGGTGAAACAGCAATAATAGATCAGCTAGGAAACTATTGCTTAATGTTATCTTAATGACCGGCAGCGTCAAAAAACCTTATCTACAGTTTCATTTCGTTTGATATGCATTGGAGTTTTCCTTCATAATGGATAAAAACAGTATTTGAAAGGTCCATACTAAAATACCCACCAAAATAGAAATGAAATGACGCTCAAGTAGTTGTTAAACTAATGCCATTTCCTGGTTAAAGTTTCAAAGAATTGCTAAAGCATTTGCCTTCATTAAATATCATGCTCATATAATTAAAGCGGAAATTGAACTCGTAGAAATTTACATCTTCATTAAATAAAAAAACAACAACAACGTATCATTTGTCTATTGAACAACTCGCAGATACCGATCATGGCAAAATGTGTTCTTTCTATAACCATTTTAATGCAATTCAACATGTTATTAGATGATGGAAACGCATCAAAATTAAAATATGTATCACATGTTGGTGACACGGTTCAAACGCCATTGGTTTAAGGAGCAGTTTTGTTGCACCGTGATTTATGTTTCTCTTACTTTAAACAGATTTTCAGCTGTTGATATAATATACAGTTTTTATCGTTAAAGTTGTCAATGTTTAAAATTGTTCATCAAAGTAAAATGACACTATAGATCAGAACGAAATCCATATCACACCATAAAGTGTATACCTTTTTAATTATAAAATCCACCATAAATATCTACGGGAGTCGGGGAGGGTAAAAATGAGAATATAAAAATTGAATATTAAAACAAAAAAGATTCATACATGCATATAAATATTATAATCCTTCAATTGTCAGCTAAAGGGATGAATATAAATATGTTTCACTCGTGAAGCAAATGGACCAATAAGGGTTGTTTTTCATTTAGATTATGGTAAAATTGATATCCTTTTCGCAATAATAAATAAACTAATAGTATAATTCAACATACGTTTTACTAAACTATACAATTATATTTGCTAATCTTTGCTTACGTTTGACATTTAATTTACCGGTTTTGTATTGACTTGATGCGTGTCAAGATATTCTAGATTGATAGTATAAAAATACGGTTAAACAGTGTATTACAAAACACCTTTATGTCGGTCGTGAAAATTTACACGTGCATCGACTCATTGTTTTATTTCTTTCTGGCTTTTTGAAATTATAAAGACCTATCAGTGCTGCTTGAAAACATTTACCTCTTAGTATGGTCTTAAAGCCACAGCATCCGATCAGAATAAGTTACTCTACAGGGCGTGTTTTATCAACTGGGAGTGTATATTATGGTCTTACAATAGAACAGTGATAATAGCAGACAGCAAATTGTTTGTAAAACAATGCTGAATGTTTACATTGTAACTGATACAGGAATGTTGACTCTGGGGTCAATATCACATCCCACTTTAGCATTAAGGACTACATCGTCTTTAATTAATCATTACCAGGTAATCACTGTTTTATCAACACTATTAAGAGATGTGATAATGTTGTTGATTGATATCGAAGTAATTATGTATATGAACATATGTGCCTTTTCATTTTAAACCACAACTCAAGCATTATAATTAGTCTAACATATATGCCCAAAATCCCTATATTCAAGTTGGTATAGCCCATTATGAATCATTTAGTACGATTTGGAGGGAAATTAAAATACATAGATATGTTACATGTTATGTGCTGATATTTTTGTTAGTAACGGAAAATAAGAACTTGCAATTATATTCATACGTGGATATTATATTAATACTGGGATGGTATTGATAAAAAAAATCAACACTTTGTTGAATATATTAGGAATTAGACTTGAACTAATGTTGATGTGATTAAAAATTGCTAAAGGTGTCTTTCTCAACACAATACCTCAAATCATACCTTAGATACAAAGTTGAGTGATAGAGACTGTGCTAACAATAAACATTAATAATTGTTGGTATTTATCATGCATGTGTATTAACTGTAAAATATAAATTGTGGTGGTTATGAACAATGTAAAGGCCGCGCTTATCAAAAAACAAAATAAAAAGTGAAAAAATCATTAAAAAATTGGTTCCTGTTATAACAATGTAATACACGGAGAGAGATAAAACACTTCAACTTCATTAAAGAAGAAATCATGATGAATAAATCAGTTGTAATTAAAAGTTTACTGATAATTAATTGAGAAAAAGACCATATATGTTTGTTAATTTGGTAATTTTAAATCACTTTCAAATATTAATGATATTCCTAGTGAAAACACTATCTTTAGTTTGAATCTAAAACTATCATTTCTGTTTCATGTGATATAATACACATGTAAAATGATTCATTCATGTGGCACCATTTTTTTTAATAAAGAAGAGGAACAATTGTATAATTCAATTAAATATGGTGACATACAACTATTGGTGATTAAAAAAAGGATAATAGAAGGAATCATTTAAAAGTTTGGTAAGTCTTGCATGATTTGTAGTTTGTATTTAACTATTATATCTTAAATACAGCCAAGTGAGCTACAGCATGCTAGTTTGTTTATAAATATTAGTCACATGACAAATATTGACCAGTTTGCTCCTCCCACAAAATTCAAATTTCTCTGTAACTGATTGTCTGTTGAAAGCAATAAGTTATAAATCATTGCAGATTTTATTCTGAAATTTTCATTACTGTGAGTAATATTAAAGCTATATTGCATGACAAATTTCAAATATTCAATCCATGAATTTATTTTAGATTTGAAAATTACTCTCCCGGATCTGAATGTGTTTTGAAAAATAAGTGAAAACACTTCCATCGCCGTTACCTCCCTTTTATACCCAGGTTGGGTCTTTAAGGGCCATGAGTGCAGTAGTAGTTGACCGTTCATGGGTTAACGCAATCAAATCAAACCTGTATTATTTAACAAGAAAGCAAAATACACATTTACTTATTTCATCAGTGCCTTTTTTTGGCATCAAGATGTCTGGACGAAACATTAATTGAACATCAATTATTTACATTTCACTCAAACGGTAAAACTATTTGTCTATGTGAGAATTTAGCTGAACAAAACAAATACTTCGGATCCCGAAGCTGCCAATCCTTAATAACATGATTTACATGCCGGTCATAATGATTTTATAATTAACGACATGCTCCCACAAAGACAGAGGATGTTTATCTGAAATCGAAGATAACTATGAGAGATAATTCTCCCTGAATAATTTGTGTTTTACACCATGTTTATGTTGTCGATCCTGTGCTTGTTAGAGAATTGTCTGATATGGCTTCGATGTACACCGTATCGTGTTATAATACTATAAAACTGGTTGCATCCAGTAACTATTTATTTAAAACCCCTTAAGCAGTTTAGCTGCAGATGTGGTCAAACGTTGGTTTTGTTTTGCTTTTAACATCGTCATTAATATTATTGTATTGCTTAACTTTATAGTACTCGTTGAATTCTGCGACACCATTAAGTTATACATTTCCTCATTAGTTCCCTACCGGTTTCACCCGATGGGACTATAGGTTTGCCGTCCGTCCGTCCGTCCGTCCGTCCTGCCCGCGTCCATCTGGCATCCGTTTGACCGAAAAGTTACTAAACAGGTATCAAATCTGGGTGTGTGAAACTTTACATGTGGACAGAGGACAATAAGACGATAGGGGTTTCTATGGCAACAAAATAAGTAAAATTACAAATACAACCTGGATCCTGTGATAACACAAAAAGTTTGCAAGCTACTTTTTGTAAATCTTGATAGATTGATGCTGATAGAGAGAAATAAGGACATCGTGTAGATTTCTGGTTATTTTTTCAGCAGACAAAAACTGTGATCATATAGCACAAATATTATCTAACCTTCATTTGTGTAACGTTGCATGCGTATAGAGAGCAATAATTACATCATTTGATAATATTTTAAGTCTATCCACATACTAAGTTCCAGAAATCTAGCTTGCATACCTTTGTAGTTATCACGGCATCTAGCTTTTCTGGACGAACAGATAGTCAATTAAAAATACAGCGACCTGACTTTACAGTACACTCTTTGCTCCTCCGAAATATTGCAGCTGTTTTGGGTCATAATTGCAGTCATAACCACGTGCTTCCCAGGTGAAATTTACACTTACCTGGTACTCTTGTAACCCGTATAAATTTTGTAATCTTATAATTGTACAGGCTTAATGGTTCTTACGAGGCCCTTGAATACGGATTTGAAGCGGACGCCTTTACTGATATGACAGGAGGGCTCGCGGAGTGGTACAACCCTGCCGATCTCAAAGAAGGAGACTTTTACCTAATCAGGGCTGCCTTTCAAAGTGGAGCTGTTATCGGATGTCTAAGCGTGGTATGAAATATTGGTTACAAATTGGTTACATAATTAAATCGGCATAACCAGCAACGTATCCTTTGCATATGATATAAAACTGATATAATTGTAATCATTTAGCATAAATTGTGATTTTCTTCAAAAAATATGGTGCAAAATATCGTTGTGTATCGTTTAAAAACATATATTAAAACTCGCTGTTATTTAAATATTGCTATCAAAATATAGTTTCCACTATACATAAGAATGGCATCTGTGCACATGTATAGCAACACTCTCTGTTATCTTTAAGTATATGTAATGCCATCAACTAAACCCAAATGACGACGGAATTGATCGAGTATGCACGATTGCGGAAGGCATATTCACAAATATGATCGGAAATCTTACGATGATTTCCATATTTGCATATAAGATTATTACTGATCAGTAAATATACATTCAAAATACGATTAATTCACGTGTTAGAGAGGTATCGGCTGTAATAAATCCATGGAATGTTTCATTTCGTCAGTATTATAACGTATGCTACAGTGATAAAAAAACACCTTAACTCACACAGGGTATATTGTAAAGATTGGAAACGATTCAAGTAAAACCTTTTAGTGAGTTGGTTTTTTGCATGTATGTACACTTCATAAAACATTCTATAATATACACCGCGTTAGTGTCTTCCTGATTGAATGATGACTTCATTTTCATGTCACAAATAAAGACCTCGTAAAGTTCTCATTTTTTTTTTATATATTATATATCATAATTTAAATGTGCTATACTAGGGTAGAATATACATGTATCGAATCTTGAAGATGTTGCTTTGCATATAATTCATGTTTGATCAAAATTTATAACCGTCACTAAACAATTCATAGCTGAGTGGCGACCAATTGATATGCAGAGTAATGCCTACCATCACTCAGTGTTTTTGAACGTCGAGCGTAGCGAATGCCTTCTATAGGGATCATGCGGGCCAAAGTACACTTTTTTTTCTATAACCATTGTTATTCTGTTCACAACAATTTCATTGCCTCCGACGGATAAAATAGTTCTAATTGCGATAGCAAAAGTAGATTACCAAATTTGGCTGGATTTTTTTAAAAAGGTAGTATGTGAAAAATATCGGTTTGAACTTGCGCAAAAGCCTAATTTGTGCTTTCCTCTGTCGTCCTTTCTCTGAAAATCAGTATCTTTCTATTGACGTTTCCGCTATTATATGAATGTCTGTTTTTACTCTTTTTATACATGTGTTATAAATCAGATCTTCTATTATGTCTGCCACATTTAAAGTATTATCTATAACCACGATAAAGGCATACAATAAAAAAAAAGATTCAAAACTGTATACAGAAATGTCGTCATCAACTAAAAAATAAAAAATATCCGTGATAGATCTATATGAATTAAAAACAAATATCATTATTATAACAAAATTTATTTTTATCTGTCTTATGATCTATATAATCTCATTGGAAAAACCGTTTATAATATTCTAACGAGAAATTAAAGAACGTCGACATGATGGACTAAACTGCGAACGAGTGAGTCCAGGCCGATCAGGCCTTCGATTTATTATTGAATCTATAAATCAACCCGGTCTATTTTATGATGTTTTAATACCGTCGTGTATCCTTTCATGATCTTTTAATATCACTATTTCCTTTGTGGTAGTTTTATCAAAGCCAAACTTATATCAGAACAAACAAGCGGTGCGATTTAGTACTAGATGTTATGTCGACGACAGCATAAATATTCGATTAGATATAGATAGACAAATGAGTCAAATGTATTGAAAACCAAACCTACTATGCTAAAAATGTAATTTACCTTTGTAGGACAAAGAAGGTCAAGCTGATCGAGAAAAACGCGGTATGGTATCTAACCATTCCTATGTGATAACAGGAGTAGATGAAGTTCAGTACCTCGACGCCACTGCAAAGTTGATAAGAGTACGAAACCCTTGGGGTGATACGGAGTGGGAGGGTGCCTGGAGTGACGGGTAAGGGTAACGATTTTACTAAACGTGTTACTAAACTGAGTAGTAAACTAGCATGGTGCAATCTGTGATAGTACCCCGTCCTTATGTGACAAGCACGTAAAATGACGTTACAGCGCCTCAACATAAGCCAGAGAGACAGGATAAAAATGAGTTCTTTTTTTAATCGTCTGAATTGACGTTCTTAATAACTCAAATATGTATACTGTTGATATTTGCTCCCGTGACATGAATTTACGAAAGTACTTCAGGTCCATTTTTTGTTCATGTCCATTAAATCAAACGGGATTCCTCCAAATCTAAGGGAAATATATAAAATGTATTATTTATATAAATATAAGCATGAATTAATATATAAATATAAATATTACGTAGATCTTATAACCGTTTGTCATAATAAGTACTGCCTAGTTTTTAGACATCAAAGTGCTTTCAATAGAAATGCCTACAAAGTAGTTGATTAATTTATTTTCTTTAAACTATTTAGCTCTGACGAATGGAATCACGTACCGAACGACGTAAAGGTTGAGCTAGAGCTGACGTCACAGGATGATGGTGAATTCTGGATGTCTTATACAAACTTTCGTCAAGAATACTGTAACATGATCATATGCAATTTAACTCCTGATTTTGATCATGACGGCATAAGTGATAAAGCTGGTAAATACAATATCATTTGAATTTCATCAATATCATTGAATCAATGTTAAAGTATTCGATAAATTCTTCTGAAGCGGACAACTGTTTAACTTCTTAATTCAACCATGCGTATTTGTACACTTAAATTTAATAGGTTTTAGTTTGAAATTTAAGTGTTAATCAATTAACACTCCGCATTATAATGAATGGCATGTTTGTTCACTGTCCAATACAAATGGCAAAGTAATCACTTATCAAATAATATGATCAAGTAATTCTAGGAAGCAATCTTTGATATAGATTTTTGTTTTAAACATCTTTCTATGTGGTCGTTTGTCGAGATGGTGTCATTTACAATATTTGTAATTCGTTTGGTTGAATATGGCTGTGTTTATTCAACTTAGGCCACAAATGAAATATTGTTTATCTACTTTCTCCCTTTCTGATTAACAAAAACATAGTAGTAGACTTAAAATAATATGTAATGTTTAAAATTGTCTCATTTTTTTATACGTTTTAAACTATGGATTACCTAGATATCTTGTATTAAGAGTTCACTCTTAGTCTAGTAAATATCTTTCTGGGAGTCTCCCTTCCACGACCATTTACTATCTCCTTGATCCGCGACTGAGCAAACTTCATCAACGTCAATACAAGCAGTCAATCCTGTCTTAAGTAGCCAGTCAAAAGAAGAAGCAAACGTGGCATTTAAGACAGGTTTTTGCTTGATACATGTCAAGTTAGTTGTCTGTGAAAGCATAGATTTGGGAAATAGTAAATATGGCTGCTTAAGACGAGTAACTGCTCAATAAAAGTGACAACCTACACAGGTTCGACTTTATATACAAATACGTCATTATATGCGGATGCGTATGAATTGTATTTATCTGAGTGTTTAAACGTGATTTTTAAATGTAGTGAATAGTTTATACTACTAAGCTTTTGTTCGTTAATTTTTACAAACTGCCTTGTAATTTGTGATCGTGACAACCCATTCACGAATACTGATCAAGTTACCCTATTTTAAACACGTTCCTGAAATATTTGTCAGCAACCTATTGTCTATAAATATGACCTTGATCTTGTATTTACCAATTCCAGAATAATTAGGGGTCATTTATTGTGGCCATTTTAACTAACAACATACTAAATGCAAACATATACACCTCCTCTTCTGGGAAAGAGGAGGAGGAATAAAGTTCATATTAACGTCGGTATGAATTAGTGAATATAATCGATTTTAAGTTAACTGTAGAAAGTGTTCAATTTCAAAATATGGTTAATTACGTTTAGTTAAGTAACTTGTTAAACGTAACGTTAACAGTTTGTTATAATCTTTTCAAACACTTACATTTTCCCACAATGCAATGTGACTTTCAAGATTTGTCAATACAAAGATATGGCATATACATGTATCTTAGGGAACCTCGTGATTCTTAATAAAATCATCCAATACCCTTGACACATTCACCACCACATAGTTAAAGCCATTGATTCCACTTAAAGGTAATATATCAGAATTTTATCAATTTTAAAATTGGCTAAAATATTTTACTTCTAATATACCATGCTTATATATACTCACTGACCACGTATTGCCAAAACTATATCTATTTAAATATGCCAAAATTATATTAAACAGGGCTTTCTTAGCTTGGGCTACACGCCTATGTAAGACTAAAATATATTTCCCGTTTAAAATGGCATCATGTTATTTGACGTATTCAATGAGTCACGCGATTTCATTTTGATTTCAATTTGATCCGTCCTTCAGGTTTACACGTTACGATAGTAAAACATGTTTTATCTTAGAAAGAGTCAGAATGACGATGCGAAGGAGGTCAAACATTATCTAAGTGCTTTCTATTTTAAGAATGGGTTTTTATTTCAAGTTTATCACTCCAATTTACATAGAGATTGGTGGATTTGACATACCGAACTATGCGGTGCATATTTATTTATGATAATAAGATGCCTTTTATCCATTTTGATAATTATTTTATTTTAAAACGTTTATAGGGTTCTACCTTGATATACTCCTTTTATATATAACAACATATTTCTAATAATTAAAACATTTCTGTTTCAGAATACCAAACATCTTTGAAAGGACGATGGAAAGCGGGCTATAATTCCGGTGGCTGGCTTGAATGTCCAACATTTGTGTTTAACCCTCAGTATATTATTACTCTCCATGCTGACGGTAAGCTAAGACTTGTCAAGCTCTGGACAGAGCGAACCTAATGTTTAGAACAATGTTCATATCACATGATACTAAATTACTTAGTTACCCGGTTACCGATTACAAGCAAGTTCAGAGATTTTGTGAATCACATTGGAGTCCGTTAGTACTCTGAAATCTCAAATCACCGCTAAGCGGTTACTTGTATGTAATATGTGGTCATATATAATATATAAAATTGTATATGGAGATTATTATTTGTGAACAACCAGACATAAATGTTCAGATCAGACGAAAACAAGCGCGCCTTTGCAATCCAAAGACAAAATATCAATGCATATTCCATATATATATATATATATATATTCTGTCTTGCTATACAATTTGAAGTCAAGTATATAAATACATGTTCATTTACATTTGCAGCCACCGTTCAAAGGCGATTCAGCGGTCGTCTTCCATTAGTTGTATCATTGCTACAAGTATACCGTCGTCAGCAAAAGTTGGACGGTATTGGACTCTTTGCAATCGGCTTTGAAATATTTCAGGTTAGTTTTAATTCAAGTTTGTGGCTAGCATTAAGGTTTTTTTAAAATACCATAGTATGTAGGATTACACATAGATGCATTATTATACGAAATATACAGGAAACATACTAGTGTGCTTCCTTTTTATTTTATTTTGTTTATGATGAAATATTTTGTATCAGTTTTGTGAACAGTCGTTTTTAGTTTTTAGTTATAAAAACATAGTCGAACGGACCCAGCTCTCCTGAAATGATCCGTTAAAGAGCATTTGTTACGAGCACACTGAGTAGCTATCCTCTTTTAAGATTGTCGAAGAACGCTGATTGGTCAGTGAATTTATCGTTAGGAAAGCCACACCTGAGCACATAGATTGACCATTTGCTTCAGAAAAATATTGAATGACGTCACAGTTTAGTAAGCGTTCAATTGATATGAAATGTGGGACAGGCAATAATTATACATTGGGGATTAATATACCTGATTCGGACGATATCAGGTTTTACTACATGTATATAAAGACTATATATATACTATAAAAATCAATATTCTTTTTCAATATCATCTAAATAATTCTATACCTCGGTGGTCTAGGGATAGATTATGTGTAAGGTCGTGGGTTCGATTCCCGTCCGGGTCATAACACATACTTAAAAATTATACGAAACGATTCGGGGCTTGAAGATTAGCATTTAGATAATAGGCCTAGGTCTAGTCGGTCCGATGTTAGTATAATTATGACTGAATGATGTATCATACTATGTGTCTGTGTCATGATACACCAGTAGGGCAGCGCTTAGAATACTTTCTCAAGTAGACAGCGTCACGATACAACTGAAATATTTTCGGAAGCGATGCTAAACATTATACAACAACTGAACACTTCTGCACATATCAAATGATAAGTGAAACATACACAAACTAAACTAAATTGCATCGCAAGAGAACGTGTATGTCATAAAATAACAGCTTTAATATTGTCCTTAATTTGCAGTTGGATTATTATCGTACTTTCAAATCAGTAATTCAAAAGCATACAATAAATTACTCTCAACCACAGTTTATCTGTTCATGTAATCAGTTGGAAAGATATTCTCTGTGGTCTTAGGTATAGAATAATGAAATAAACTTGCAGTGTGTCACCAAATTTCAGAGGGGCGGAAGTGCAGTGAATATATTATTTCTCACTCATGTCAGAGATCGCTTGCTCATCTTAGGCCCGACCAGATTGTTTCTCAAAACCAACACTCCCAGTTAAAGGACTTTTGTATATATATTACACTCTGAGCTTTCGTTGCAGTCGAGCGAGAGCAAATCAGTACAAGTACCAACTAAACAATTTAGAACATATCTTGTGTTCTGTGTCAAGGAAATTAATACCAAATAAAAGAAATGACACTTAAGTTTTAAAAGAATATCTCCACTGATTCATACGTATTGTCAGTCCATTTCAATAACCCATTATAGCACACTATCAATACTGTGTTGTGACAATTATCTGGTGTGGTTTTAAGCACGTTTCCAATATTATTGCTAGTGCGAGTGAAATTACAGATATAGCACATACGCAAATGGATGTTTCCATTAGGGCTCACAATGACAGTTGTCACTAGAAATCTTTAGAATATTGTTTATTGGAAATTGAACTACCTCTGTGGGACAATCAACATCCTAGCTGTTGTATAGATCAGTATATATCTCAGTCGTATGCATTACCGGTTTAGAGTCGATTGCAGCAATCTTAATAACCACGCAGTGCTGGCAGACAATGAGATGACAATGCCAAATACTACGTCAAATGAAATCGATTACCTTTGCAGTACTTTCGTATGACATAACACGGTCATAGAATGTTGTAGATTTTATCACGTAAACAAATAAAGATTTAGAAACATTTGTAATTTATTGTGGTTATATCGACCATTAGTTACTCATAAATGCTTAAATAAACAAAATAAATATTGACACAATGGCAATTGCCAATATGTTAATCACTAAAAAATCGGGTAATGGAGAACAAAATCATATTGTCACCACCTCATTGTAATTGTACATAAATACATTGAATTAAGCTTATTATTTCTTTTGTTCAGTGTTAATGTTTTGGTAATTTCATAAATGCTGGCGAAAATGCTATTCTGTTTGCCTGCGATGCGATTTATTTCATTATTCCAAAGGTCATTCGAAAGCATGTACATTACAGGTAAATTGTTATTAGTGCGCATAACAATCTTTTTTTTTCAAACGTCTACATGTAACTGCTACCTTAAATAACGTTGCACCAACCGCATTGTTATACATTGTAATTCTCCTATCAGTAAACCAAGCATGCATTCTGCGCTGTACATATGCTCTTTCTTAATTTCAAACGGAACATAGTAACTGTTTGTTGGGTTCTGTCAACTAAACAATGCACATTTGGTTTGTTTCAGAGATATTCCACAATAACAGGCAAGATTGGAAAGTTGTTTTTTGATCAAACTGATCCACTGATGCCAGAAAATGAAGAAACTTATGCCGAATATAGGGAAACATCAGGTACCCTTTAGTGATAGTCTGTAGAACGTACCCAGCTCTCCCGATTAGGTCCGTTCAACAGCAATTGTTATGAACACGCTGATTGGTCAGTTGCTTCAGAGAAAGTTTGAATGATGTCATAATTTAGTTAGCATTCAACTGCTATGAATTGTGGGACAAGCAAAGATTTCCCTGCTTTTTCCATTGACGGTTAATAGACCTGATTCGGGAGATCTCAGGTTCTGGGATAGATGACTTTATTGTGTACTAATGCGTAATTAAGTGTAAATGTATAGTCCATTGGTTTGTTTCTAATCTGTGGTCAATACAATGTTTTATCAGATACATACTAAGCGGTCCCGATCAGTATGTTAGACTACCAGGGGTATTTATAAAGATATGACTGCTTTTTCTAATTGTACATACATGTATTATAGATCATATTAAATACTGTTCTGTGACTATGATGATCTTGTTCTGTGACAGCTCTTGTTAGTTTGTGTGTTGTTATAGCGGTTTAATATTGTATTTAGAAGTTTGTACACACTTTATTTACTTAGAATAACTTATCACTAATCGTAAACACGTTTACTTGAAGGTCGTTTTTTTCTTGACCCTGGAGAGTATGTACTGGTACCCAGTACCCAACAGCCGAACCAAGAAAGATCATATCTACTGAGACTGTTTTCTGTTGGCCCTATGGAATGTCGGTACGTTCCATAATATTTTCTATTCTTCCTCAATATTGTAAACTTGACAAAATTTATTAGAGAACGTTTTTCTCGTAACATACAGAAGGGCAGTTGTCTCCATCCAACAGAAACGGTTGCCATACTCACATGTGACATGTAGTGTAATGAAAAAGATGTGTTTAAACTCCTATAAGGTTCGACCGAATCACACCAAATATGTTGTCAAAAGAGATTTGGAATACAATTCACTACATTCTTACCTATTGTAAATATTTTGAAATTCAAGTTTATATATTTACATGTTCTTGTGGTAAGTTACATTATCAGTCATATTCCACGATATATTCTGAAACAAAATGCATGGAAAGATGATGTACATATATAATAATTAAAGGTGTGTTAAAATATGTATGCAAAGTCTTAAGCCCTTCTTATTTTAACTGAAAGAATGATGAAGCAAGTGGTTTAGTTCACCGAAAACCAGATGTAAGCACCTTAATACCACTGTTGCTTCTGGTCTTGGTGTCTAAAGAGTGATTATTATTTTTTTCTTTTTCGTTTTCTGCCTGTACTTCGAGTAATCAATAAGCTGATTATAATAGGAATCCTTATTTCTAAGGGAAGTATACGGGTATTCCAGTCACTTATAAACATTGAAGTTCAGCGAGACAGCCTCCGTGCACTGGGAATGCTTCTCCCTGTACACGGAACCATCGCTTTAAATCGCATCCGACGGATTGTGTGCTTTCACACTCAGTACTTTGCCCGAATAAGGCGCTATGGGAGTGCGTTTGAAACACTTGGACGAAACCTTAGCGGAATCAAAACGGGGACCTCATGGTCTAGAAGCAAGCATGCTAACCACTAGACCAACGCTACTCCTCAATAGTGTTATCATTTATTCTGTATGTATGCCCATGTCTAGTATTTACATAAGCATCCTGTATAGTGAATTATATAATTTGGTGTTGTGGTAGCTGTATCCTATAAATACAGAAAAGCACGCGTCGCATATGACCAAGACTACAATTTGAATTCACCGACATGTACATTCTACTCATGCTGATGTTTCATGTAAATCAACTTTCAAAATATTTTTATAATCATCTGTTGAACATGTCTTTTTAATCTGCGTTGTTATATGTTTTTGACTATTTTACACGTCAATTTTGATAAATTATCGCGTAAAAATGTTTTTGAAAATTTCATAATATGCATGACGCAAATGAAAAATATATGATTACGCAGCATGTGTACAGTCTTTGATTCGTTTCTATTTTGGGAAGATGCAGAACACTGGTTAGTAGTTAAAACGCATCTCATTTCCTGCATTTATGGCAACCTGTATCTATGGCATTTGATGTAATCTCTATTAACATTTTACCGTTGTGTTTTACCCGTTTGACGGAACTTCCACGGAAATATGATTTTTTAGTGAGTGTCATATGATTCGAATTAGCATGAACTAACTAGTTTTTACATACACTAGCTGTAAATAATTTCCTCTAAGTTCTTAGGTTCACGGTGTGGAGATATTTGCATGCGTGCACATTAGTTAACCTAATATCGATTAGTGTCTTGTCGGCATGATGCATTTATATCCTTTTAAGATAGATTTGTGAGCCCATTAATGTGAATATGTCAAAAATGATAATAATTATATCTGCTTGCAGTTGGTCTAATTGCCCATTTGATATGAATGTTTATTTTAATCATAACTTAAGGAGCAAAAAAATATCTTTTTCGATATAACCGTATTCAGTGTTTAACCTTATTTGATAACCAATGGAATCGCTTCAATTTTCAAAATTGTGTCAATCTTATTTGTTAAAATAGTCTTCACAATAATTGAGTTATTAAGAACGAGTCATGTACAAACTACAAATCCTCCGCGAGCTATGCTTAGAAACGGTGTAAGCAACCTTACTGATGGTCTTTAAAACATTAATCTCTCAGCTTTCATCGTAGCTTCGCCAAGAGTTATTTAAACTGTCAGTCAAATGACGTTTAACACGATTCCATTTTCTAGGCCAATTAGTTTCCATTAAGTAAAAGAAAAAAAAGAACATTAGCTTGTTACTAATGATAGCCTAAGATTAGTAAGGCAGTTTTGTAGTACGCATATAATGTTAAAGGTAGTCTGTAGTACGAAACAAGCTCTTCGTGCAGACGTAAACATAAATTTCTGGGAGCATGGAAAACAACAACCAAAAACAAAACAAAGAATCAGAAACTGTTTTCACTGGTTCTGTTGAAAGGGAACTGAATATAAATACACTTTTATGCATTATTTCTAACACAGGCTAAAGAAGTATTCTACTTTTGAGACATTTTGATCACAACAGATAAGAAAAAGTAACACATATTGACAAAGATAATCCATGACATATTGTAAACTGCAAAGAGAGGTAACCATTATAATAATGGTGATGTACATATATTGAAAGAAACTAGAGTTATGTTCCGTTTTGTAACACGACATGTAACGTATCTGTCCAATAAACGTATCTTATACAAAGCATGATAAATGCTAAACAGATACATTTTCTACACCGTGAACGTTGCTTTTTTATCAGCATATTAATATAAAATATACAACATGAAAACATGTTCTAAACATGTATTTGAATACCTGTGTATAGATGGTCTGAAAATAGCCTTTATATATTTCTGTTATTAAATGGCTGAATCATAGTTTTTACAATGATAACTAACTACAATGAAGTTATTTAATGTGTTTTTGGAAGAAGTAAGAAGATATACGAACACCGTTTAAAATATGAACATTGTTTTTTGTCATATACCCCTAGTGAGTGTTTATACTGCACCCGGTAGCATCTTCATGCAATGTAATGTAATGGAATAGGAATGAAATGGAATAAAACAAAAAGTCTTTATTTAGAGAGGGTAGCCCAATTAGTTTGAAACTAATACTGGTGTTAAACTAAAATTGGTGTTAAATAATTGTCTTACTCAAACAATTTCGCCTATATAACATTTTGGAAATAATAGGCAATATTATGTGATATCATATAATATAATAGTATATGTTTGAGCGTTAACAAGATTGATTGAATGTTTTATAATACAAAAAGTGATTTGAGTTTAAGATAATCACAATCGCATGAATGGACTCATTGAGTGTACTTTAAAAAGATGAACTGTTAAACAGTAACACAAGGTTGGCATTTACTATAATATCAAATCGGGAAAGATATAGTTAGATAAAGTTTTATAAAGAAATGTAAAGATATTTACATAGCATTGTATGCGTTCGCATTTGTAGGATAATCTGTTTGCGTGTCAAATTGAAGAAACGAACATCTGAAGTTTTAGAGAGTTAAACATTAATATAGTTGTGCATGCTGTCACATTTGCAGGAGAACATGTACCAAGCTGGAGTCTAATATTTTAGAAAGTTATTTATAAATATAGCCTTGCATACTGACGCATTTGTAGGAGAATATAGATGAAATACAGATGAAATAAAAAATATTTCCAGAATCTCGACTCTTCAATCTTATTTAAAATACATATATAATGTTCATGTTTTGTAATTTATAGCACATCATTGTTCGTTTCAGCTCGTATGATAATGTGTACGAAGATGAATGGGATGTGGATCTACATATAAAGACGGTATCGTAAACATGGTTACTAACGGTAATACGAAGGTCGCCATGCTATTATGTGATCTGTGATACGTGTAAAGTTTCAAGGCAGAGTGTTGTTTAACTGTGACCGCAGAGAACGAGTTTATGTGCACATATCCTGTCTAAAAAAGTGTATATAGTTTTTGGAGTCGTTACAGTATTAACGGATGTCAAGTTAAAAGAAAATACAGCATCGATGTAAAAAAAACATTAGATGCTGTGTTCCATGTACAAGACCAAAACTTGGTTTGACATTTAAGACTGGTTCACTCACGGTTGTTAACTCCAATGAAACACCTTTGCTTTTAATTATATATTAAAACTGTATCAATGACATATTACTTGTAAGATGTGTCGATGATTCGGTATTTCGGCTTCCCCTAATGTCATGTAATACCACAGTAGCTAACAATGAAACATGATTAAACAAGTGTATAAAATTTATTGTATCATGCGTCATTAGGACTTGTTATATATAGTTATATGTTTATTATGGGAAACTATGTTGATTATATGTGTTAATTATGTGATTGTATGTTGATTATATGATTAAATGTTGATTATGTGATTATATATTGGTTATATGATTATATGTTGTTTGTATGATTATATGGTGATTATGTAATTATATGATTATATGTTGATTATAAATTGATTATAATGTTAAACGTTCACATGTGTATCTATGCAATGTATCTGAAGTGTAATAGTTCAAGATCATTTTAACAAATCATTGAACATTGTGGAAAGGGATACATTTAGAATGCAGAATGATTAGTAATTTGAGTTCATCATATTTTGTTTTTTCTATTTGCCTGCATGTTTCATTCATAAACAAGTTCGTTATAGTTTTCCGCCCGTGATAAATAATATGTTGAATGATTTACTTCATCTTTTCTAACGTGAAATACGAAAATTGTTAGCTATGAAATGACGTCAGAATAATCATTGGTATGCCAAAACACATAACATATTATATTATACGTGTTTTTTATCTTTATTTCGTGGTAAGGTTATCTTTTCAAAGATAATTGAACACTTTAGTACGGTGGGTACACGTAGGCTCAGGGTGAACATGAAATTGGTATGTGTTTGTCCTGAAATATCGAATTGAATTTCGAGCTAATCAGGGCTGCGTTCAGTTCGCTTAAACGTTTATTTTGCTTGCAAACGATTGATAATAGAATTCAGCTGAACGACATGTTCGCTTTAAACACATCTAAGAGCTATTTGCTTAATACAAGTGTGTTTAATAACGTGACTTAAAACGAAATGGAGGTATAGTGCCGAAATAGTCTGATTTCGATTCACTTTTCATTCGTTTAGTCACTGTTTGTGTTTATTTACAGACTAAACATGTTAAACCGCAGCCAAATTCAGACAATTGCTCATTAAAATTGAATTATTCAGTATCCTTCCGCCGAATAAAGTGATTTAATTGGTACCATGAATATGAATAGGATTATGTTATAGTATATCTGCCTCCTAGATATTTAAATGATTTACTTTTTTATCATAAATATGAAATCCGACCATCCATTGTTATCACTGACATCAATAGTTTTCATTGATATACAAACATTGTATGTGATATATATTGTATAGAGTACATAGACCATTTTCCGTAAATATTCAATTTTATTCGGTGTATACAGAGAGGTAATTCAATCACCTTTTGATAGAATGTTAGTTCAAATAAACAAAGGTACAATCACCATTGTCCTGTACTTTAATTAAATTTTCATGAATTGTGTTAACTACTAAAATAATATGAAAACTTTATATTTTAATCAAATTATTAATTCAACCTGTGAACATTTATGAAACGATCTGGGTAGATAGTGAAGTTGATAAAGTGTTGGTCTATTACGCGGTTCATATCTCAGTATCGACCTCTCAAAAAACCAATCAATGCTTGTTCCATTCACGTTAAGGAGACGTATTAATTAATATAAGGTCTGCGCTAAGTCCACAATCAGTTCCAATGAAATAAAATTAATGAGGTAAAAGTTAGTAAAAATAAGTTGTATGAAATGTATTGGTTAATGTGATACACTACAACACAGTGTCCACCGTGACCGAGTGTCTAAGGCGCCTTCTCAAGATCGCTTACCTCTCATCGCTAAAGTTATAGGTTTGAATCCCGCTCGCTCCAACAACTTTATATGAGAACGTTTGCCAGGTACTGGTGAAAGGATGATTATTACCGAATTTTACAGTTATAATTATGTAAGAATTAGGTTTTAGATAAACCGCGGACAGTTGATACATGTAACGTAAGGCGTAGTAGTGAAGAAATATATGGTTTTATAAGTTCTGTAATCAAATACTTTTTATTCACAAAATATTGGTAGTGTTACTAACAAACAACAACATTGATTGGTAACTTATTCACATCATTCTTTAGTGTGCACTTATAGGAAGAAAATAGGCAAATAGGTAACATCGACATGAGCCATCGAGCAATGCATCCGATACCGTTATTGGAGTGTTCTTACAGTTGATTTACATTGTTTTACAGACGTGTATGTTTATTATGATAAAAAAGCCTATTTACCGTATACCTCTACAGTGAGGGGTACATTTTTAAAAACTGTGAAAATGGGCGACATTATTTACCATGTATATCTATAGAAAATTGATACACACACTATTATTTGTTAAAATGGCGAATTTTCTTTATCAACCCTTTCAATATGTTTCTATATCGTATGAAATGGATTGGGTTAAATGCATAGTTACTGTAGTTAATAATGTTTAACTCAATATTGATAGAGGACCAACTTATTTACAAAGCTGTTTACTTTACATAAATACGACACCGCTGACTAAATCATATCTGCATTGCGAACATTAAAGGGACACGGGTAAAGTTTCGATAATATTTCACTTTACGCTATTTTCGAAAGTTATTTATCTGCATGGTTTAAATGCCCTTATGTGTATATGGACACGCATATTCTTTTTAAAAAGATTCTTAAGTGGCCGCATGGTCTAAGACGCTGTCTCTAAAACACTTTCCTCTCACTACTAAGGTCGTAGGTTCGAGTCACGCTTGCTCCAATAACTTCAGGTGAGAAAGTTTGCCAGTTACTTGCGGTTATTGTCAGATTCATTCTGAGGTCCTCCTCCATCAATACAACTGAATATACCATATACACTCTGAAATATTTTGAAAATGGAGTTAAAGGCTATTATTTATATAAATTGCACGGTGATTGGCAAAAAAACCCATAAAAAAACATCACGTTTCGCACTTTCGTAATCTATGGACAATATATAAAATTATATCATCAGTTAAGTTGGTTTGGTAAAAAAAACCCAGAAAAATAACATTTTTTTTACTCAGATATGTTTGAAACAAGCGCCACGATAACAACACTAATTTAATAAATGCTTTTAATAAAATTTCTTTAAAATAAAAACATAAAGTTAAAATGTATTGGGTGAAGATAAAAAACATCCACGTGGTTCATGCTTTAAGGTTAAGTTTCATGAGATTAAGTGAGTAAAACCGATTTTTAAACATTTCTGTGTGTGCCTTTAATGTGACTTTTACGGAAGTCCCGCACAGAGAGAATTAATTATACAGTATCGATAGATGGTTTATGAAAGCAAAAGTGCAGATGCATAATAAAAGCATAGAATTCAGTTCAAAGAGAATTTAAGCTTATGTACACGAATTTAGAATGACATTATATATAAAACTTCATCAACTATGTAATACAGAGTATTTGTGAATGCATGTATTGAGCTATTTTAAAGCTTGTATTAGTTTGGCAATCCAGGTGATATTATCTTAGTTAAAGAATTAAACTATTTATATGTATGTATAAATGGTGTATTTTCTGCCGATCGTCTGTAAGACAAGACGTGCTAGAAATACAAAACAACCTTGTAGAAAAAAAGTATATTAAGTTCAATGAACGTTTATGTAACGATATGTCATTTAACTTTTGAAGTGCATTTTCTGTATAATTATAGAACGTGCGCGGTTATTTTGTTGTTAATTACATTTGTATCGTTTTTTTTTTCTAAATGAAAAACTTTTATATTTGTTCTGCTTAAATTAAAAATGGTTATTTATGTGCACAAGATGTTAAAATTTGAAAATATCGTTTTTACATTGAATCGTTCATTTGAAATGCAGTGTGTGGTATATATCGTCGCCTTCTGTCATATCGCAACCATCATATATACTTAAGATTGTGTTCGTTTTGTGCTTACTGAACTCACTATGATCTGTCCTTGTATACTGTATCGACAATGTTTGATCACGCTTAAAACTATCCTCAAAATGCCGAGCTCCAAAGCGAGAGAGGAAATGTTTGTACATTTTTTCAGGGCTTGAGATCTATCTAATAGATAACATACACGTACTGTCAAAACTGATAGTAATACACCTTCGTCGGAACCAAATGTTGATTACATTACATTATTCTTCAGTCAACGGTATGAATGGAGCGGAAACGAAAATAATTAACCGCAAGTTCTGACAACGAGTACACGCATGGTGTAGCGCGCGTGTGGATTGTGGATTCAATTCATATAATGGACATGTACAATATCTTTGTGATTTAAATACATTACGCATTGAAATTTATAATGATGAGAGTGCTTCAGCTATACATTCCATATATTATACAAGCAATCAATGCGTTATCATTTAATACTTTACGTTACCTTAGTTGACAAAAGGGTCCTCCGTGGCCAAGTAGTCTAAGGCGCCTTCTCAAGATCGCTTACCTCTCACTGTCAAGGTCGTAGGTTCACGTCCCGCTCGCTCTAAACACTTTATGTGAGAAAGTGTGCCAGTTTCTCGCGGAAGGGTAGTGGTTCTACTTAGTCTGAGGTCGTCCTCCACCAGTAAAACTGGATATGCCATATATAACCTGAAATGCGTTGAAAATGGCGTTAAATCCCATATTCCTTAGTTAATAGAGTTAATCTTAAACACTACGTCGTCCTCTTTTATACCTACAGGTTTATCCGTTTTAGAATAATGAGGATTTGGCTACCTAATTATTTTTACCGCTCTCTACTGAAGTCTCGAGTTTTAGCCCAACTCGGTCCAGACACGTTGAGTAAGTTTTGCCAGATAGGTGGGCCCACTCAATCTAATGTTTATGCATCTTGGGTGATTTCTTCCATAAATGAAACTGACTGCCATATTTAACAGAATACTATTTTGTTCAAAAATTATTTTCACATACATCACCTGTTTGATGTCTTTCTAAAATAAACATTTTCTACTTCACAACTACATTACTACATTAGAAAACTAACATAATAAATTAAAGATGAAATATTGGTATAAAATTTAACCAGTTCCCTGTTACTAAATGACATCAAACATTGTTAATAAAAACATATTCAAAACGCATACCTTGTAGTTCGGTTTATAATTGAGATCATGATTTAACATCA
This sequence comes from Panopea generosa, assembly GCA_029582155.1. Taxonomy (NCBI): domain Eukaryota; kingdom Metazoa; phylum Mollusca; class Bivalvia; order Adapedonta; family Hiatellidae; genus Panopea; species Panopea generosa. The sequence goes on along the minus strand of CM055906.1, from coordinate 58,685,187 downwards.
ACGGTAGGAGACGTATAGAAACGCCCTTTTGATTATAGTACATAACTATCTATATTGGAGATCAGACGCTATTGTATGTGCTTAATCGTTAGAACATTTGAAAATAACGTTGTTATGTTGGCCATGAGGAACGCCACGTGCGTAATAAATGCCATTATATGTATGATTAACATTGGAAGTTAGTCAGCAATGGAAAAACCATAAACCCATTTGTCTCACACCGGACTCTCTGAACTGAAAAAGCCATTAATGATTCCTTTTCTTGCATAGCAAACACATTTATCTTAACTACAATCCTTATATATCCTAAAACGATCGCTTTTAAGACGTTTGATTATATGATTTATGTCATATACATTATACATGTACGTAACGTCATCTAGATTGTTCCAACGTCACAGTGCAAGAATTTTATCTCGGCCTTAGAGTGAGATAGAAATATCTAACCCCGGTAAAATGCAAAAATCCTTATCCGGTACGCAAGAATATATTTATATGATAACAATGCAGTGACATGCTTTAATCAAATGCTGAGGCAAAGTATATTTCTATATTAATTATTATATTATCAAAATTGTGTCCATTGTAAATAGGTGGACATGTTTGTGTAAAATGGTTTGATGAAACGTATTTTACTTGGTTCTGTGATACTAAAACATAAGTACTATTCCGTCCACAGCTTTTTCACACATGACTCTATAACTATGTCGAAATGATATATATATATATATATATATATATATATATATATATATTTATTGAAAAATAAGATGAATTCACCTTAAATTATTAAATTTCAAGAACTAATGTTTTGACTTTTACTTTGTTTTCATTACCATGACATTTGTAGAGAGTGTATAGTTAAACTCTAGGTTTACAAATAAATACTCACCCAGAGATGATGATTTCATGACATCAAATGAAATTACTTATTAAATGGATGTTTATATCAATCGGAACTTCTCGCCGATTATCCAAATGTCGACGTGTGTACGATTTGGTTTATACGTCGTCAACGTCACCATGCAACTATGGCGCCAAAGCAACAAACACTTAGAATAGTGTTTATTGTAGTAACTTTTAGTATGCAGCAACATTTAACATCATTATACAGTATGACCGGCCACAGTATATGTGATGTTTAGTCATGAAACTTGCTACGAGCAGGAATATAAAACATGACATTGTTTCAAAATAACAACTTTATTCAAAATGTATTAATAAATAGTTGAATTAGAAAATGAACAAAATAACCTTACGTGTATTTCATAACATTTGCATTTAAAATTAAATCATCTTAAATTTCGTAATGATTTTAAAATCATAATTTCAACATCACTATGTATTAATTTATCATTGTCTATGAACTATGTACATACACTATATATGTATGTCAAGTTGTGCCAAAAAGACATGCCATAAAGTCATGCTACCTTACAGCAATTCCTATACAGTAACAAGGTCTCACAACACAGTTGAATGTTATTCTTTGTTCTATATAAAATAAGATCTAGGATTTCCATGGCCAAAAAAAAAAGAATATAATGTTTTTTAAATATTTTTTTTCATAGCAGGAATGTATACCCTCATAAAAATGCACAATAACTGGTAGGTTGACCAGATCGTTGACCAGAGGTTGCAGTGACATCCTGGTATTTTTTTGGAACAATAAATCCTCAAATGCTCATAAATACATGTATATGTTGTAATCCTATAAAATTCACTTTTTTAACATCTGTGATGTCTTATTGCAGTATATGCTATGCTTACTATGCTCTACTCATCTGCAGCAAGAAATCGCAAACACTATGAACCATTTTGAAAATATTTCAAAACCAAATGACATAGGCCTTCTTTTAAGCATAAAAATCAAGTTATCGTGGGGAAAAGGGGCGTAACTGTGTAGTGAGAGGTAAAATTATAGTAGTTCATTATTCAAATATCTTAATGCATTTAATTTTCATTATCTTCGAAGCCTACACACACTGTATATGTCACATTAATGCAGTTTGTAGTCCTTTATTTCTCACTATAGAAACCGTATGTGAACTCTTTCTTATTGGGTAACACAATTTCCATATTGCGTTCACCGATAGCATTATTTGAGGGCAGTTAAATTTGCATGATGCATTTAACTTTAAAAGAAAATGATGGACAGTTTCTTGAATCACAAAGTGGGAGATCCCATTCGAAGATAATGGTTGATTCTGTCCTTGTAGAATATCTTATTTATGAGGAATCGTTTAATGCATACACAGGTCGAAATTTTCAATTTTGTTCGTTATAGAGTAACCCGATGCTGATCAATGGGTGACTTTATCGCGGGTCGCGGTTTCGTATTTGGTCAACAAAATTAAAGAAATTTAAAATATAGAGACAAAGTACTATACAAGTTATTGAACAGAACATCAATAAGATATGATGTTTAGATCGAAAAGACATCGGCGTTAAGGGTGATGCCTCTTTCAGATGGTGTTCTTGTCCGTTTAAGGACCGCAGCGTTGTCTAGTGGTAAAGCGTCCGCCTCGCATGCGGAAGGTCATGGGTTCGGTCCTTAATTCTACGACTAATTTTTCCTTGTGTCATCTGAAAAACTGTATTTAGTTGAATGAAATCACTGAAATAGCTTATGTAACAATTTTCGTCTTTCATGATAATTCAAGAAATTAAAATAGTTAAACTTTATATCATTATAAGAAATATTTCATCATGTTCGTATGCATCATATTACGTTCAGTAACGATGGTGTCGTTTTGCATCGCGGCCCAAACAAAGATCAGGTGTTTGAATATCAGTCCGCACGCTTCTACCAACAGTTTCACCGAAGTATGAGTTTTTCGTTTTGTATGTCGGTGGTGGGCTGCGTACATAAGGTTCTCTGTTGGGGTTATAATAATGTCGCATGTTAGTCTGTGGCGTTCCTGCGAACTTCCGGTTGTACGAACTGTCGCCTCGACTTATTTGGTCGTACTTTGATGTTCGCTTCGGCTCATATCTAGTTGTTGGGACTACTTTCTTAACGTGGGGTCTGTTGCTCTGGTTATACCTGCGTATATCAGGAATCATCAGAACTCCCGCGAGAAATACAAGAACAAATGCAAAAACACACAATCCAAATGAATAACCTGGATAGTGATTGCTAGGAACTTGTGCCAGCCAGATTATCATTGCGACAATGCCAAACATGACTGAAAAAAATGAAACATTTGATCAAAATGATTTATTGGTCGATTTGTTAATAGGTAATACAAAATAAAATTATACAATATAAATGAAACCGTAAACAGCATTTTCCTCTCCTTTACCGCGGTAAAGATGATATCTATTCATATAATTCAATAAGAAACAAGACATGCGCTGTGTTTTAGCGGGGAATTTGAAAGTAACGTCCATTTGCACACATTGCAATCTATTTCTATTTAAAATACGATTAACAAAAAAGTAGGTTTGTTTAGATATACGCTTCCGATGCTGACCTTAAATGAGGAGCTCCACCGTGAGGTAAGTACTAAAACTAAGATCTATTATTTATCAAAACGTTTACTCCTAATGAATAAATGGGAGAATAATGGTGATCATCCGTTGCCCTTGTTTTTTTTCTAAAAGGCAAACTTTATGACAATTTTTAAAGAAACAAATACTTCAATCAGGAGGTAGGTTTTATTGGCTAAGAAAAACATATTCACACAACGGTTATGTTCGAATGAAATTAATTAGATGTGGTCCCAGGTTATAAAACTTTGTTCCATGGTCAACTTAAGATTTTATACTCAACTAAAAAATAAATGGACTCATTGCAATAAAATAAATGTGAATACCTATAACTTTTAACCTCAAAAAACAGCATAAACACTTTCAAATTCAAGACTTTAAAAAAAAGTTAAAGTGTTTGAGCTTTAATTTTGAGTTTTGAGTTTGATTTAAGCATTAAATAAGTTTTATAACCTCGGGACCTTTTCTTAGTTAATTGGTAAGCAGCAACATCAAATAAGCAATGACACTGACAGTACACAGTGACATTATACATATATAGACGTTAGAGTAATGAAGTAATTTCCAAATCGTAAATGTAGTCCAACTGTATGAATCAACAAATTAGAATATTTAAAATATCAGAAACACGTTGTTTATTTTTTTTTTAAAAGAAAAAATTGTTAAGGCGTTTGTCTTATACAAAAGTGAGCATTGAAGATGACAAAGACCATGGACAAATAAGCATAGAGGTAGCGAAAAATAGTGCGCTTACTGTATAGCGTATCGTTATATCAACTTTATTACCTGTAATAAAGCAGAGGACAGTGATGCTGATTGCCACAGACATTTCCCGGAATTTCTCGGACGCCACGTAAAACGCCATCACCACTACAGTTATTACCACAAATAAAAGAAAGACACATTCAAACCCTTGAACTGCTTTGTAGGAGCCTGGAATATAAATTTAACATGTCAGTTCAATATAAGAATAAGAAACAATTGTTTAATCGAAATACAGTAGCTAACTTAGCTGTATATCAAATTGTGGGGTTAACATTGGTTTAAGATGAATGCGTGTGCGTATCATTAACTTCAGGAATATTTCAGTATTTTGGACGAATAATAACATAGCCAATGCTATCATTGAAATACGCTTTTGAGATTTCTATCATGACATTGTGTTATTGTGTTAAGTCATGCAGAGTTTCACCGTTTCAATTTAGAAATTAATACATTCAGAAACAAACTATATATAATACTAAAACATACGCAACGAACAATTATAATTACTGGATCATTTCTCCTAATGATCTACGGTCAAACCTGTCTTAATACATGTGCGTAATAATTTAATAGTTAAATGATAAAATTGGTAAAAAGACAATGTTGGTGTTTGAGACAAAGTGGCTGCTTACTAAAATTGATCACAAACACTTGTTTGATTGCATATCAAATCAAAAAGGTGTTATATCGGTCACGTCTCTTTAAATTGAAATAATGATGTAACATAATAGAGCGATCGTTTCGTTAAGGTCTTTGTTTGTTTATTTGTTTAACAATTGTCATTTACGTTACATGTATGACGTAGGCAAAATTCTTAACATTTTCATCCGTCAATACTATTTTCTGCTGGTCGTGTACCGAAACAAAACATTTCATGTTTAACAACTGTAAATATCGCTTACAATAGACCTTTGTTATCACTTAATATCTGACAGACTTTTTTATGTAAGCTGACAATAACGTATAAAGTATTGTCAATAAAGCGTGAATATGTTATCGGTCATGTTTATCGATAGTCAAAAAGGTATTAATCTATATGGACTAAGAACGTATTTATAATCTGCGATACGTAAGATTACTGTATTGTCGGCACTGTCACCCACGGACAAATAAAAGGTGTATGTATTTTACCACACGTAAACGGCGCATCTCAACCGACCTCCTCAAATCTGTCACTGGTCCATGCGTTCCATCTTTTTTCACTTACACTTGTATCAATACGGCGATATAAACGAAAAGATAACAAATATATAAACAGCGGCATAATAAGAGCCAGAGTCCAGGTTGGAAGGCGTCCAACAGTGAGTTTTTCCCCGACAACTCTATAAACTGTTTTCTTAAATTTACCAGGAAGGTTTCAAGTACATGCTTTACATACTTTTCACTGAGGTAAACCTTTATTATTTTAATATTTTGGAAATCTCAAGCGATAGGGTAAACGCTATTCATACAATAGCGAGGACGGTTCCAAGTACATGATTTCTTAAATTTCAATGAAATATATTATCACCAATTTTAGTTTTTAAGACATGTCGGTGGGGTCGTGCTGGGGTCCGTTTTAATAACCTTCGTAAATATACTACTTTCGTATGAACAATAAGGGCGACCACATATGTTTCATTAACCCAAAAGTATTATGAATGTTTTTACAGTTATTACTTTCATGGACTTGCGTAAACTAGTATACAATAGATATGATAATGAATACCGCGACAATTTTCGTAGTTTCAAAATTTACTCACAAGAAGTTCGCATGCTTACGAACGTTAGTAAAACGGGTCAATATTCCCCAGCAAGGCTACCGGTCCAAACAAGTATAAAACAAGACAGCTGTACGTTTAATCCGGCTAGTAATTGTTTTCATGTGTATGTCAAATGTTCGGTCGATTGACGTTATTAAGTTACTGCATTCAACACCACCACTGTCTTATATGTATTCATATTGCAATGTAATAGTATAAGCTATTAACGCATTTATGACACAAACTTTTATCCCAGATAGACTATCATTGTTATCCGTTCATATGTGTCAACCACAATAAAATTTGTTTAAATTGTGTTTTAAAGTCATGAAAATGAAAAATACAGTTGAAAAATAAGATAACAAAATAATTTTTGTCTTGGTTTATCAATCATATCATAACTAGATTTGATAGAATTACCTTACCTGCGTTTTTTTACGGCGCTAATTTTATGAAACGCAAAATACTTGTCAATGAAAATAATTAGCGAAGTTTAAAAGCTTAGTTCTTAATTATAGAGTGTCTATCAAAATGTATTAATATAAACACTAGGTGCAGTAAGGCGAACAATTAAAAAAGATTACATAAATTTTAAAATAGATTGAAATTGAACAACAAAATAATACAAGTTTTCAAAACTGATGATTTGATGCAAAAATGGACACATATATAATAATTGAACATATATGTGTCGCGGATATATCGTCCCATGGGTGCAGTGCAGTAATGTACCAAGTGTATAGAAAATAAGAAGGCACTTGGTACCTTTTTGCACCAATGGGGCAATATGACCTTATACGACAAAATATTTATATTATATGACACTGCTGAGCACAATGGCACAAGCAACGTATTATTTTTAAAACAACAACATCAAAAGCATATTCTTTCATTACATTTACATGCTAATATGAGGAAAAAATAAAACTATGTAACAGGTAGTGTCAATTCAGTTGGCTGATCCTCTACTAATCGCATCCAGTGTAGACCCAGTCCAGTCAGCACATGGCAGTCAGGGATCACCGTCATTAAAATCAGTCTGGCGGGATGGCCCGGTAGGAATAACCCTGTATCCGATCTCGATACATACTGGCAGAGGACACAGCTTTGCATTTTATCATTAAAATTTCAATTTAAATCTTCTTATATCAATGAGGAAATGTGGAAAAATGTGCAAGTACGTTATCGGGTTGGTAGTGAATTAGTATTTTAATCAATGTTACAGTGAATAATAATTGGATGGTTTGCTGTCAGTGAAATTACCTTATTCGGAATTTATCTTTTCCGATTGTAATATTTCATCATTATTCAAACTTAAGGAGACTATTTGTACCACAACATTATTATAATAATCCAACTGTAATGCCTCTGAAGAAAGGACAATAAATCTAAATACTATGACATTATCAGTAAATTGTCATATACACTCTCGTTTATATAAAATGTATGTGAATAGTCATGTTTTTCTCTATGCATGCTCATATATTGATGTTGTTTTGATATTCTATTATCTGTGATGATAAGCTCTGTAAAATGCTTAAATCCAAAATAAACTACATGCAATCAATATTCGGTTACATGGGATAATAAAATCGTGCCATGTGAACATTTGAATCGACAACATGAGATCCTATTATTGACTAATACTTACTAACTAAATACTATAACTAATTATACGAAAGTAAATGCATACATGTACTGCTGCTCGATTTTGAACAGTACTGTATTACATGTACATCTTAAATTCTTAAACCACTTTACATTAATCATAGATTAGTATAACTTTAGAGTATTATAGTTGTAACTACAATAGACCATCAGATACGGCGACACAATTCAGTGACACCCAATGCATAGATGATAAAACATTTAATGGCTATATGGCTAATGTAAATAATACAGGGATAACATAAAATATATATTGAATAAATTTAAAAGGGATACGTATTGTACATACACTTATACAACCATTTTTGCTTTAAAGCTCTACCCGATTTTCTAAAGAAAATACTAAATTTTCGTTAAGTACCCTGAACAAAGCACGAAATTGTATGTTAATGTGATGAAATGGCCCACTTAATGTATTGTACTTATACTTAAAATGATTTAAATGATTGGCCCTTTTTATGACATTGGTGTGCTAGGTCATTTGTGACAATCGAGTTCTAGTTTACTAATAGGCCGTAATTGTTTATTTAGAATTTCGCACGTTTAAATAATTTAAAGGAATAGAAACGGTGTCGAATTCATTTTACCCTCTGATGATTTTAATTTGAGATCATTACTAACATGGGCGTGTTTAAATACCAAATAGTATTTATCAAAAAGAATAATTCAAATACTCATCTAATTGCAGTATGTAATTGAGCAATTATTTAAAAGAAAAAACGTAGTATGCTTCAAAAGGAAAATCAGTTCAAGTAATGGAAGTTAAAAGCATTTTCAAAAATAAAATGAATCAGAAGAAATGCACTTATTCAATTTATGATTCGTATATATATATATATATATATATATATATATATATATATATATATATATACAAAGTATGGTTTATGAAAACGGTTTAAGATTATAAGAATCTTACAAGGAATTGAGGTTCGGATAGAAAATTCCGTCCCGAGGGATAACTGTTTTGACGGGAACGAGGCTCTGTTGGGTTTCCGCGAAAATAGTTGTCCCAAGGGACGGAATTTTCTATCCGAACCGAAAAAGCCATTATTGATTAATTTTTTTTTGCATACCAAACATACGGAATAATTATTTTAACTTAATAGATTTCAAAACGAACGCTTTTAAGACGTTTGAATATATGATTTACGTCATATACTTTATACGTTACGTCAGCTTGATGGTTCCAACGTCACAGCGCGAGAGTTTTATATCGGCCCGATCATCCCAGTGAAAATGCAGTTATCCTTATCCGGGGTGCAAGAAACATGTAGGTAATTTATTTGCATTTGAGGTGTTCTTTACTAACAAAATATAAAACTATCAGGAAGTATTCAAACAACCTATAAAACTAGACGCACCACTATAATGTGCCCGTTACACCAAAAACACAGATATCCATTCCATGGCGGCGTTGTTGTTGTTGTTGGGTAATATAAATGATGTTTTGTTATGTTATTTATTTTAGAACTTCCATTATAATTTTTTTATATAAATACGTCGTATATCTTGAAAAGACGTGTCATAAACAATCCCATCTTGTTTTTAATCTAAATGAATGCAGAAATTGTTGTGTGTGTGTTTTATATTTGCTTCTTTTTAATGTATGCTTGTAGAAAAATGGCAATCAGTTCTTCTAGCTCTGTAAAGAGCTTTTCTTAGCTTCACTGTTTATAATTGTTTTGATTATTAATAATTGTAATGCTATAAAGGTGAGAAATATATGTTATGGTGTTATGTTAATTTAACTTTTACTTTTAATTACAAAACTAACCTTGCTATCGTTTAAGCTCAGAAATGAAAAACTGATTCACACTAATGATAATTTTATTTCATCTATGAATTAACTTGTACAAATGCAAATAGTTAAATGTGATTAGTGCATGTCTATTTTGTTCTTCAAAATAATTTGCATTTTGGTTGAGTAAGACACTTCTTTTGTTCGTAAAGCAATATTTTCCATTCTTAACGTTACTCGTTCTCTGAGCCATTATAAAAATAATGATACTCGTTCATTTCTCATGAAGCGCATAACACTGGACTAACAATTTCAGCTACAAGTATAAGTTTGGATAAAATCAACCTTGTTTAAGATTTGCGGTTTTTGACAGAATTTGAAGAAACTCTGATTGCATAATATTAAATTAATATCAAAATAAACTTTGACAGTTTCCCTTCATTTTAATGTTTAAAGCTTACCTCATGAGCTACTTAGATAATATGTACTGAATACGTTAATGATCATATCGGAAAGTAAATGATAAACGAATTCTTTTAAAAATTTTAAAACACCATTCATTCATTCATTAAAATTCGAAATTCGTTTTTATAGTCAAACGTCCAAAACGATATCAATACAAAAAAGGAGCGCTGCATCCTTTGAAAGAAACTAATCTTTAAGTTAAATTGAATGGTGCCTAAAAGTTTATACGATGATTTAACAAATCCCTGAATTGATATAAAAATGAAAGAGAATTTCTGGGAGCCACATAATCAAACTAATGTAAGCGATACAGTTTTAGAATCTGATTTATGACTTTAGACTTTAATAGTTTATTTAGGTGTCACTCCTTAAAGTAACAACAAAATAGAGATATGTACATGTACAATATAACTTCTACATCTGGCCATGTGTATGTTAAGATATTTCATTAAGGATTGTGTCAATAATAATAATAATAATGATGATATTAAATTGGAACAAAATCGTTAATAAAATAACTTAACACCCATATTCTAAAACTATAAACATTGATAACCTTACTTTGGAGGTGTGGCTGTATACTTATCTTTTCGTTATCCTTTAAGTATATATGCGCTACAATTTGAAAGACAAAGTGTTCATTACAATGTAATAGCTTTGCGTGATCGGGCCTGAAAAAGGCATTTATATTAAAAACTGATTTTCATTTGATCATAGATTGACTCCAAAGACAGTTGAAATGGCACCTAAATAAAGATATGTATTATCACCGTTGTTTGGTACTCTCTGAGTAATATGTGTAAATATATCCTGTAGTAAGGGTGCCTTCATTGTTAACAACATTATATATTTTCCAAATATGGCTTAAAATGTAGACAATTTTCATTTTTCGCTGAACAAATACAATTTGATGATACTGTATTAAATAAAGAACGCAAGTTTGCCGAATAATTAGGAATTTATTTTTATTGAATCATACCGGGCTATTTTGGGACGTTCGGTGAATATTGCCCTTTTCGATAACTTGAACTCATTAAGCTACTGGTAAAAAGCATTACTATAAAGGTCAGGGTAACGCAAACTGTGTCACAAAAGTGTGCTTAATTTGGTGTTGTATTTGCAAAAGAGAGGGTTATCACAGATACGGATGTAAGAAAATGCATTACACAATTTGTGTTAATGGAAGCTCTGTTTTAAGAAGGTTTTGTTTTTTTATTAAGTAAATGACGTTTATTGTCGCACTCATCAGTTACAGTAGTGACAAAAATCATATATACGATGTCAACGCCATAGCGTTTACCTCTGGGCTCATCCATAAGCCTATACAAACACTATTTAAACCTTGTTGTATACCATGATACTTATAAAACCCATCTAAATCACATTTTTCTATATATGATATAACCAACTATGGGCGAACGAGAATCACGCATGTCAAATACAACTCCTGGAATTAAAACATTAATTGCACATATGGCATATTTGTATAACTACCAATACAACATATCTAACAAAAGGTGTAGCTCCTCTGAAAAGCCAAAGCCGCCTACCACGACTTCATAAACACTTTCAGTGTATCTTATATTTGTAGTAAATGTAAATATGTTATCACAGAAGTGACCGTGACCATCCCGTCTAGAAACGGTCAGTTCCTAAATCGTCAGTGTCAGCACAAAAATATACAAAACTAAATAAATGTTACTTCAACAATAGAATTAAAGCTCATCCGTAACAAAATGTGGCCTCTTGTATTAGATCAAGGATATACGATAATGTGCAATATGCAAAAATCTCAAGGCCCGCATCTCCTCTCAGCTTATGATTATCTTTGACCAGTATTCACGTAACATCATAACTTGATTATACACTGGAGTTTTGAAAATTCGAAATTTCTTAGTAAAACATTAATGAATTATGTTATTAAATTTTACATTTAAAATGTCATTAAGACAAAACTAGCATATATCAACGTAAAATAGCCAGTTATATTGCACTGTCAACAGTACAATAATGCTAACATAAAACAAAATCTGATCTAAGTTCATAAACATAATAGTTCAGATGTAAGAGTAACGTAGCAATGACGATTTGATCTCAAGTCAGTTGACGCATCCATTTTTTTTATGTAATAATGTAATTAATCGCATTTACATGCATATACTAGTCATAATGATATCCAATTTTTGCAATTTTTATGCAGGGGTAATAAATTACGTGCATCAACTGCAAAATTGTATTCTAAACCTCTACGGTTTACCTGAAAAAACATATTCCAGTAATAGTATGTTTATTGATTAGCGGTGTATGAACACAATTCTTTAAGTAAAATGACAAAATATATTTCAATCGGATTTGCTCAGTATATAAAACGTTCTCTGAATATAAGAAATAACATTGTAAATGTTTAATGTGAAATTTATATATATATATTTGGCAATGAAATAATACTAATCATTTAAATGTTGAATAAACGTGTTCATCCTCTGCTTCTTTTTCTTCCTGAAGAACTTCGGATTGATATATTACATTTTAAAAGATTCCGGATTTTGTCTTATGAAAAAGGAAACTGGACATCAAGAAAGTCCTAGTGCATTTCGGAGGTTATAGCTATCAAGATTTTTACATTTTCAGGGAAAAGTTACACCAATAGCATTTAGTTTAAGAAATAGGCTCTTATAAAAAATTCTGTCAAAAGTTATCACAGAAGACAGTACGAGTAGTTTACAATCATCCGAATGCTTGACAAAATAAGTTTCATATATCAACTAATTGGTTAACAGATGAACCGTTAGTGACAAAACGAGACTTCAGGTACTGTAATAATGTTATGGCAATTGAAACGTTCAATATATGTTGATGGATATTTTTTCAGTACATGCGAGAATATCTTAAAAATGAGGAAAAGCATTATATACTTTAATTTGCATAAAACGATATAATATCTTCCACAATAAAAAACAAATCAGAATTTAATCATTTAAATAATTCCTCTATGCATACAATGCGTGCATGATGTGATTTTCTGTCGCATGTGGTTATAAGGTCGATGTTCCTGCGAACCTCTTGATTTTCTGTGACAGTGTAGAACACTTATGCTTAACTTGACGATTATTCCGGTCTGTAAATGCGACAACAGTTAAAAGTGCTATCGAATGGAGCTATCGTCTCAACCATTACATCCCACCCTGATTAACTACGCTAGTTTTCAGGGGTCTGTTTTGCTTACGAGTGTAAGTTTACCAACTTCCTAGTGTAAGATTTGTTACAATAAAAATGTAGGGAAAGTTCATTTAGTGCGTCGGTTACATTATACAACGGACTTTAGTAAGTAGTATTCTATTTTCAAATTTGCAAAAATACTGCGGAAATGAAACATTCTTAGGTGTCACAATTTGTTAGTACGGAAATATTGACATTTAGAAGGTTAGAGAAACGGGCGCCTGCTCCCTAGCCACGCTACTGCTGTGTTATAGAAAAAGGGTCTACTTACCAGTTTTATAACTATCTGGTACACTTAGGTCGTCACATGCAGGAGTCAAACCCGCCAGAGCAATTATTCGCAGCCCATAATCCCACCGAGAAAACTGTAGATTTTAGCGTTGTTTCCGTGTGTTCCCAGTTTTTTGTGGCAAATCCTGCCACGTGTAATCCAACCGCAATTATCAGGAGCCCAAAGGCTATCTTAGCCCAAGGCGACGCTGAACCAAAAATAGCCATATCTGTAGAGCATCTGCGGAAAATAAAAAACAATATCGATGGTACTGATGATATCATATGGACACTCAAAGTGACAGTCACATTGACAGCGATGAAGGATACTGATGAAGATGCAGATATTGATACCGACACCGGACAACGATACCGACACCGACACCATCGGTAACGATAACAATGCTGATACAATTACGATAATTTTCTACCAGTGTCCGTTGTGCTATGCTCCATTGACCTCTGTCTAAACGTTGGAAAGATGTTTTTGATATTTAACCTTCACATGGTCACTCATACACTGGAAAAAATAAGTTTTTTTCATAAAAAAAAAATCTGCCTCGGGGAAGTTAATATATCACATCAATTTAATTTACTCATTTAATTTTCAGCCACCTGGCCTTTATCAAAAGTTTTTTAACATCAATTGTTTTTGTTGTCAATGTTTTTTTTTTTCAATTTTTTATAAAGACCAGGCTTCTGTTTCACCAACATTTCACTTAAATACTTAAACACTCAACTAAGTTTTGACTGGTTATCTATAATTATATAATCAATATCAATGATACACTATTTAACCAGTTTTACTGGAATCAGTCTATAATCATGATCACCTGGATGCTTTCCTTCTATATCAGTTTTTTTAAGTATTTAAGTATATGTTGGTGAAACAGGAGCAAGGTGGCCGAAAATTAAATGACAAGTGAATCAATTTAAACTTATGTGAAAATTAAGATAGTTATGGTTTTTTCAACATATTCCATTCAAATTAAATATTATTTTAGTTAAATAAATTTTTGTAAACACGAATGTTTATTTATAATATTTACCTTAATCGCAAGAAAAAAAATAAAACCATCAACCTAGTTTAAATAATATAATCAAGAATATATGGAAATATGTTTTGTAAACTGTTTACTTTCGCGCAAAATACTTAATAACTCAATAACCTAATTTAAAGTAGTTCGCGGCGTTCCTATCGGATTTTTTGACATCTGGCGTGATTTATCAAAATCTGTACACTTGATCTATGTAGTCTTAGCTTTCGTTTAAGTTTTTTTTTTTAAATATAGTACTGCAATTTCTCATTAACATCGCTCCCTGGTAGTATGTATTTTTCGCTATTGTTTCCATTGTAAAATAATCAATATTAATTCATTTTTTTAATAACATTATTAAACTAATTATTTATTTCCTGTGATAATATTATAACTTTCATGCAGATAAAATACTTTTGTGTTACCTTTACATTTAATGATTACGCCGGGATTGATATAAACGCGGGTTTGAAAACTTCAGTCCGAAACTTGTATCAGACCATTTTTGCGCAATCAAGTGTGTAATGTTCAAAATTTGTTGTTTTTAAACTCGCATTTTAATTAACTCCAGCGTTATGATTAGATGTAAAGGTAACATAATTTGCGTTTTATCTGTATTAAAGTTTTAATCTTATAACAAGAAATAAAATAAGTAATTTAAAAAAAATAAGTGTTATTATAAGGGAAAAAAAACGGTGAAAATCGTCCGAAAAATACGTACCGCTTAGGAGGCACTGTTAACGGAATTCTGCGGACTATATTAAGCAAATAAATCAAAGCCAAAACGAAAGCTGATACTTCATAGTATATATGTACAGATTTTTAATAAATTACGCGAGATGTCTAAAAATACGATAGGAATGCCGCGAAGTACTTCAAAACATATTCAAACCGAATGTGGAATGTCTATATGTCTAATTTGGTAGAAAAAGGAATTTGAAAACTACCATGTCTTCATTTTGTCGGATTTAGTAAAAGTTGAGACGCTGACAGAGGCTAATGGAGCGTAGCGCAATGCACCATGGGAAAGATTGAATGGCGAAAACGTTGACGTTGGTGATGACGATGACAATTAGAGGAGACAAAGTCAATGGCGATAAAAATGTTGATAAATAATGAGAGATTAACCATAATTAGTATATCTAAGCTGTATAAATACTGATTGTATATTGCTTACTTTTGTTATTAATCATTACGTTACTGAGTTGACAACGCTGGCTTATACGTGTCATGATTAACTTTTTATTTCATTCAATATTAAATATATTTTATTATAAGTTTAAACATCTTTTATTACGTATGTTACATATACGATTATCAATATTACATTTAAACATCACATGATAACTAATGTATAACATATGCTGCAGCAAATGGTTTAATTTTATTATAATTTACAGTGACAGTACTCGTGTCTTAAACAAATAGATATCCGAAATATTGGGTAGGTTTAGTAACCATTGTGCGCATTAATACACATGGAGTATATTACCTTTTATAAATCGTGCCAAGGGTTTGAAAAAACAACTGAACTAAGGATGCATTGAATGGGTCACATTGTGACCAGTAATTATTATGCAATATATGTAAAGCACATATGTGTCATAAAACATGGTTATCATTATGCATTATTAGAACGACACACATGTGCCATAATTGTTTTATACATTACATCTTCAGAAGCAAGGCACACATATGCCATGATATCAATAACATATATTGCAAATATTGAAATAATACCGAAAAAAGAAAAAAAATGTGAAAGGTTCGATAGAATACGCCACTCCAACATATATGTTAAGTATCTAAACGGAATTATGGACCGTATACCTGATCTGTGTGGAGCAGGGGGTGGTGGTGGGTAACAAATAACTACGTGTGTTCCGAGAGTGTCTTGAGTAATAACTGAGACAAATTATCTCCACTGACCAGATAACTGACCAATCAGCGACGAGCTAATCCGTCATGCTCCCAGCAGAGCTAATTGCGTATGTGTGAAAAGGCTAGCGCTAAGACCTGTGCGGTCCGAGAGTGTCTAGATTAGTAACTTAGATAAAGGATCTCCACTGGCCCGGTAACTGACCAAACATTGACGAGCTAAACGGTGATGCTTACCAGAGAGCTTGTGTAAGTGCGGTGAGGCTTGCGATAAAAACTGATTATACAATACACGCTGCCCTTAGCTCGAGTTATAAAACGCGCTATGATTTTCATAGCTATTATTTAAAAACTTTTATAGATAATGACACATACAAGCAAAACTTTTGATTTTTTAAAATATAAAACTTTTCACGCACTTGTTTTATTATTAATTACGATGTAAGTAAAAAAAATGATCTGTTAAATTTATAATTAAATATTAATTAAATAATTGAACTAATTGAAAAATATATATTTATAATTATGTTACTTACTTCAGATCTCCATAGCTTTACATAGAAAGATACAGCTTTTAATTTCAGTATCTCCACAGGTTGATTTACTCCAAACTTTACCCGACTATTCCAAACCATTTAACTAGTTTGAATACACCAAACAAATCAGATGATGGTATTTGATAAAAATACGTCAATACACACGTGAACGTTACAGGCCGTTTGCTCTTTTTGACTTCATAACGTTTTATTCAGAGAGGGATTCATTGTGAAACCAAACCAGTTTTGTATATATCCCTTTATACCTATTTATCGCCCTTTTTATGATGTTTGAAAGAGGTATACCACGGCCCTGTTGTGAAAAGTAAACACGTGAAAAAGTCTATTTACCAAATAAGAAATGATCGCATTATGATCAATATCGAATTAAATGTTATGAAGGGTAGCATTTCTATACAGATGTCAATGCACGGTGTTTATCGAACGCAATCTACCCCATTATAAAAACTGCTATCAAATAAGACCGTATTAATGCTGACCAATTTATTGAAGCATCCTTTTAAAACGGTGTTGATTAATTCATTTTAAATTCTAAAGCGTAAACTTTCTAATTCAATTAATTGAATAACCGTCCCAGTGGTATGTTGTTACGTGACATCTCAATTATATAAACTTACAATGCATGGGTTAGTGTTTTTTTTATATAACGGTAGCATAAAACTACAACATTTATAAATTGGCACATCAAACACAATATTTATAAAAATATACTGCGGTAAACAAAGCGGCTTAAATTACTGTATACGTGATGCTTTCGCGTTATCAGATTTTCGTGGAAAAATCATGTAGAAATATTTGCGGAAATACATGTGTTAATTAAAAAGTATGTTAATATAATACTTATTTGTTTTTCAATGAAAGACGTAAAACAGACAGTGACACCATTTAATAAACGTGTAGTCCAAATCCAAAGAATTAATAGTAGTACTAAGTGTGTTAGTGACAATTCAAGCTCATTTTCAGGAGTTTGTTCTGCAGGTTGACATTATCGGCGAACATTTTTAAAATTGAATGAAAGAGTCGAAATATTACCATGTCGAAAAATGAGCCACTTCTGCTATACATGGCAAAAATTTAATTACTGAATTCATTACAATGATAACACAGTCAAATAAGCTGGGAACTGTCCAATGTCTTCAAGCCAGCTGCCATTAATATGCATAGTACCTACCATTGGAAAAAGAAAGTGTTTCCGTGGGGTAGTCGCATAATGGCGGTTATAAATAATCCTCATTTCTTCTTCTTTAAAAATACATTTTCCTTATTTTACTGCTCATTTTTTTTTATTTGAATGACATTATTGATGTATTTTGAACATGCTGACAGCATTGTCATGTTTTAATTGTGAATTTAGAAAAAAAAATTGATGCTTTGAAATTGGGGTATGGATACATGATTTCGGAAGTCTACTTTCACTTTGTCAACAGTGTACACAATGACCCATACTTTTCTCATCATATTTTGACAGTGCAGAAGTTGACAAACAGTAAAATGTAATTTTCACTTCTTTCATTTGGTTCTCTCTATGAATGACAAGGTTTCAAATTTTTATTATTACCTATAGAATAAAGAACAAAAATCAAAGGTTTTTTTATATAATGTTGCATAGTACTAGATTATTGTTAATGTACTTAACAGGCAAAAACAATAATTTTCAAAAGGTGTTTGTTATATGCAGTTTGAAAAAACCCAACAAACTGCCAAAAATTTAAAATTCGCGGGAGATGCACTCTTTTCACATGGATCTGTGTTGACTCACCATAGCAGATAGCCTAGTGTAGCGTTGTAATTTACTAGTCTCCTGTTACAAATATTTGCATGTAAAACTTGTTCTGGGTGGGGGGGGGATAGAAGGTCCTTCGTGGACGAGTGATTATAAGCTCTTTCATATATTGACCACTTTCTTCTCAGCGCTGAGATCGAGGACCCGAGAAGGTATCCAGTTGGTTGTGGAAGGACGTTTGTTATAGTTATTCAGATTCATTATGAGGACTTCCTCAAAAAAATAAAACTGGATATGCCATACATAACCTCGCATGTGTTGAAAAATGTGTTAGACCTATTTAAGGAAGAAATAGAAAAATAGAATAACTGAGCCATGAACTAATCTGACATCATAGACAGAAATCACGTTTTGCACGTGCGTATTATGGGAAAATGACTTTATAAAAAATCCTCAGTAGATCAACGCTGACCTACGAATACATAATTAGGCTGTAAAAATTAGTAAAAAGATAGTATCTATATAAAATTCGTTTCAGAAAATGTTATGCTGCACGCTATTGATCATATACCTGGCAAGTGTTCAAACTGATTGTTGCCACATTATAACAAATATTGACTACTGGTGATCTACTTTATATATATATATATATACATATCTATACTTAAACTTGGTCAGTTATGGAATACCATTTATATGTATTCATATATCATGTGTTATATATTGCCTCATTTTATTGGGTCCGAACCAATGTTTAAATTGTTCATTTTGCACTTCTTAAATAATTAATTGGGTCTGCCTCGTGCACTTCCAAGTAACGTCCGTAATACCTTTCTACTTCAACCACTATACCACTACAGCAATTACATATCACATACATAAAATAATTGTTAGAATAACTGTAACAAGTGCTATTACATGTATTTGCCTTTAAAAGTGTTATCATTTTCTTTTTCACTTGTTATTATATGCTTTTACACTTGTTATTTTTTCTGTTCCACGTGCTGCTCTTTGGTTTAACACGTGTTATTATCTGCTTTTACACATTCAGTAAAATGTTAACAAAGTGAAAGTAGACGTCAGAAACAACGTATTCATAGCTCAATCTTTAAGCATTTTTTTTCTAAATTCACAATTCAAACATGACAATGCTGTCAACATGTCCAAAAACATCATTCATGTCATTAAAATAAGGATAATGGACTTTTAAAGATGAAGAAACAAGGATTATCTATAATCGCCATTATACCACATGGAAGCATTTCCTGTTTTCAGTGGTGGTGGTGATATAGATTAATTACGAGTGGTTAACTTATATTCAGTTTGTATTAATTAAATATACCAACTGATTTTATTGATCGATCTGTTTTATTTTTTGCCATCCGCAATCAAATAACACTACAAATAGTGAATAGATCAAACATTTAAATCATATTTCTGTAGACATGCTGTTATTATCTATGATTTTTTTGCTTAGGAATAAAAGCAACAACCCACAATCAGTCATCGCCAAATCACTGTACTCCGTTAAAACAGTTAATCAAGCAATGACTAGACAATTCGCTTATATACTTGAATTGAAATAAATACATCAAGCAATGACTAGACAATTCGCTTATATACTTGAACTGAAATAAATATATCAATCAATGACTAGTACAGTCGCATATAGACTTGAACTTAAATAAATACATCAATCATTGACTAGACAAGTCGTTTATAGACTTGAACTTAAATAAATATATCAATCATTGACTAGACAAGTCGCTTATAGACTTGAACTTAAATAAATATATCAATCAATGTCTAGACAAGTCGCTTATATACTAGAACTGAAATAAATTTACCAATCAATTACTAATCGAGTCGTTTAAAGACTTGAACTGAAATAAATATATCAATCAAGGACTAGTCCAGTCGCTTATAAACTTGAACTGAAAAAATGGACGCCTTTCTTATATAAATAAAGTAACATTCTATTATAAAACAAAGGTAATTGTCAATGCTAAATTTAATTATGTACTCGCAGCGAGCGCGACCTCCAGTTAAAAAACCCCGTGTGTCAGATACTAATGTGATTTGCTAATTAACCGTATAAAATAAATTAGATCTAATTGTGAAAAGACAAAATTAAGTATTATCATAATCATAATCATAATATCATTATTAATATTTTTATCTTTTAATCTAGTATGCACTCCAAAAACCATTGTAACAATAAATGGATATCACGATCACTGTATTCAAACCGTTGAAGAATCCGTTGCAGAAATTAACCAGACTAATTAAGATATAAGAGATACACACATATTCGTACATCTCATACGTGTTGAACCGTTTGGATTAAAATAATCATACTGCCATGGAATAAAAGTGTCAATATGAATGCATATTACTCTTTTGTATTATCGGGCTTTGTTTGCGTTTTGTATGTGAGTGAAGGTAAGCGATTTCGCATGTACTTCGAAGTAAAACTATTAACTAAACCCATACTTGTTTCATATGTCTAGTTATAAATATTACTTATTACGTTGTTTTTTCATTTTATGTTGATATAGTTATCAAAGTTTTATGTTTATCATCCATTGTTGTTAATATCAGTTATATTTTAATAGATATATTACTTTTAAATGTTATAATTATCAGTTAATTTAGTGTAATTAATATATTTAATTATATATACTTACTAAAATTATATAAAATAACAATAACAACAATATGTATTATTATTATTACTACTATTATAAAAAATATTTAGTTGGTGTTACTATCAGTCAATTAAAACAAAGACAATAACGCATTAGTTAATTTCACATAAGGCAATAACATTAACACAGAAGGCAATTACACAGAAGGCAATAACATTAACACATACGGCAATTACCCATAAGGCAATGACGTTAACACATAAGGCAATTACACACAAGGCAATAACATTAACACATAAGGCAATTACACACAAGGCAATGACATTAACACATACGGCAATTACACATAAGGCAATGACATTAACACATACGGAAATTACACACAAGGCAATAACATTAACACATAAGGCAATTACACACAAAGCAATAACATTAACACATACGGCAATTACACATAAGGAATGACATTAACACATACGGCAATCACACATAAGGCAATAACATTAACACATAAGGCAATTACACACAAGGAAATAACAATAACACATACGGCAATCACACATAAGGCAATAACATTAACACATAAGGCAATTACACACAAGGCAATAACATTATCACATAAGTCAATTACACACAAGGAAATAACAATAACACATACGGCAATAGCACATAAGGAAATAACATTTACATATAAGGCAAACAGTTAGACGATAGATGTATCCTACTAGCCATATTTAAAGGAACTAACTTTGCTTTTCTTCCTTCACAAAGGAATCGTACTTTTTGCAATGAAACTTGTTTTAAATCATATGTTGAAAAAAATAATATATGATAGATTATTTAACATACTATAAGGTTTTGTCATATAGGTGTTTTTTTTCATGGGGGTTAATATCATATAATGCACTATTTTTTCTGTGATACATGGATCTTAACTTAATTTCTATGTACAACAATAAATGTAAATACATCTCAATATAACTCATATTAATAGAAAAAAAAGCTTTATAATCTCAGATACAGCAATGTATTACAGATATGAATATATATATTAATGTGATATACCATGATCATTTATTTATACAATTTATTTTGGTTATTTAGCCCCCGTTTCAAAGCGGTCTGGATAGCATATACAAAGTATTGATGCAAACCATAGTTTTATATCACTCAGTTCTTACATATACACAAATACATGGGGCCTAATGGTTAAGACGTCCGTCTCGAAAGCGGGGAAGGTCGAAGGTTCCAATCCCGGAAGAAGCACTTGTTGATTTTATTTTCGAAGTGACCGGTTGCTCATCGAGCTCTAGTAGATGTTATTATGAGAAATAGTCATGTTAAGCTACATTTTTTTATTATAATAACATTCGTGGAGGAGCTGTATCCTTTTTCTTAAATGGTTCCATAGCTTTAAATAATTGATAATCATAATTATATAACACACGGCAATGTCGAAATGTAATTGATTTTCATTATCATATAACACACGGCAATGTCGAAATGTAATTGATATTCATAATCATATAACACATGGCAATGTGGAACATTTGTGGAGAAGCTGTATCTTTTTTCTTAAATGGTTCCATAGCTTTTAATAATTGATAATCACAATTATATATTACACACGGCATATCGAAATGCAATTGATTTTCATAATCATATAACATACGGCAAAGTCGAAATGTAATTGATAATCATAATCATATAACACTCGGCAATGTCGAAATGCAATTGATATTCATAATCATATAACACATGACAATGCGGAACATTTGTGGAGAAGCTGTATCTTTTTTCTTAAATAGTTCCATAGCTTTTAATAATTGATAATCATAATCATATAACACACGGCAATGTCGAAATGTTATTGATTTTCATAATCATATAACATACGGCAATGTCGAAATGTAATTGATAATCATAATCATATAACACTCGGCAACGTCGAAATGAAATTGATATTCATAATCACATAACACAGGACAATGTGGAACATTCGTGGAGAAACTGTATCTTTTTCTTAAATGGTTCCATAGCTTTAAATAATTGATTATCATAATTATATAACACACGGCAATGTCGAAATGTAATTGATTTTCATTATCATATAACACACGGCAATGTCGAAATGTAATTGATTTTCATAATCATATAACATACGGCAATGTCGAAATGTAATTGATAATTATAATCATATAACATATGGCAATTTCGAAATGTAGTAGACAATCAAAATCATATAACACACGGCAATGTCGCAATGATATTGACAATCATAATCATATAACACACGGCAATGTCGCAATGTAATTGGCAATCATAATCATATAACACACGGCAATGTCGCAATGTAATTGGCAATCATCATCATATAACACACGGCAATGTCGAAATGTAACTGATAATCGTAATCATATAACCCACGGCAATGTCGAAATGTAATTGATAATCATCATCATATAACACACGGCAATGTCGAAATGTAATTGACAATCATAATCATATTACACACGGCAATGTCGCAATGTAATTTACAATCATAATCATATAACATACGGCAATGTCGAAATGTAGTTGACAATCATTATCATATAACACACGGCAATGTTGAAATGTAATTGATAATCATAATCATTGAACACACGACAATGTCGAAAATTAATTGGCAATCATAATCATATAACACACGGCAATGTCGAAATGTAATTGACAATCATAATCATATTACACACGGCAATGTCGCAATGTAATTTACAATCATAATCATATAACATACGGCAATGTCGAAATGTAGTTGACAATCATTATCATATAACAGACGGCAATGTTGAAATGTAATTGATAATCATAATCATTGAACACACGACAATGTCGAAAATTAATTGGCAATCATAATCATATAACACACGGCAATGTCGAAATGTCATTGACAATCATAATCACATAACACACGTCAATGTCGAAATGTAATTGACAATCATGATCATATAACACACGTCAATGTCGAAATGTAATTGGCAATCATAATCATATAACAGACGGCAATGTCGCAATGTAATTGGCAATCATAATCATATAACAAACGGCAATGTCGCAATGTAATTGGCAATCATAATCATATAACACACGGCAATGTCGCAATGTAATTGGCAATCATAATCATATAACACACGGCAATGTCGCAATGTAATTGGCAATCATAATCATATAACACACGGCAATGTCGAAATGTATTTGATAATCATCATCATATAACACACGGCAATGTCGAAATGTAATTGACAATCATAATCATATAACACACGGCAATGTCAAAATGTAATTGGCAATAATAATCATTTAACACACGGCAATGTCGCAATGTAATTCGCAATCATAATCATATAGCACACGGCAATGTCGCAATGTAATTGGCAATCATAATCATATAACACACGGCAATGTCGCAATGTAATTGGCAAACATAATCATATAACACACGGCAATGTTGCAATGTAATTGGCAATCATAATCATATTACACACGGCAATGTCGCAATGTAATTAGCAATCATAATCATATAACACACGGCAATGTCGCAATGAAATTAGCAATCATAATCATATAACACACGGCAATGTCGCAATGTTATTGGCAATCATAATCATATAACACACGGCAATGTTGCAATGTGATTGGCAATCATAATCATATAACACACGGCAATGTCGCAATGTAATTGACAATCATAATCATATTACACACGGCAATGTCGCAATGTTATTACACTCATGTTCACGCATCTGGTCAGCCTTTATGTCAATGAAACGAAAACATAAATTAAAATAGTTTATTTGTATCTTTAGTTTTTATCAACTACTTTTAGTTTAAAATTAAACTGTATGATTGCTCCTTACGTTGTGGCAACTAACTAAAACATTCCATCCAAACATATTTTATGTTACGTTAAACATGTTACATTGTATGAATGTTTGCTACTGTTGGCAAATAGCTTTATAGCTAGTGTTATTTATTTGTACAGTCCGACAGTATACTATGATGTGACTAGATAAATACTGTTTTCATCAGTCACCAGTGTATGAAACTACATAATTATTTAAGAAAATTAATGATTTACATATTATTTTAAAAGCTTCTGTATTAAAGATATAAATGAAACTTATCAAAAAGTACAAATCGATAATATTATTATTCTAGATGCATTTTTTTTCATACCTTACATGTATATGTTTTATTTTTGTGTCGAATATTATCGTTAATATACATGATATACATGTATGATAGTTTAAAATACGTTTTGAACATTTTTACAAGAGTTTTTTTTTCTTTTCGTAATCTATGTTAAAGATCTGCATACATTGTGGGGGTAGTATATGTCCATATTTGCATTTTGTCGATATATAATTTTGTTTTAAGTTAACTTATCAAAACTGCCGTATGTCCCTTTACATTTTAAGAAGTATTTACATAACTTAGAAAATGTTAAATAACCTAAATATAGTATACCGGAATACACTACTAATCTTAACCCCTTTTAAATGTACACACAACAATGTAGTATAATTCGAATTTAACTTATTTTTAGATAAGTTACACATATATTAACATCGCCATTAATTTACACATGGACATGGGCGGTAGTATCATTATATTTAAATATGTGCTATTTGCGCAATCGATTTTTTTTAATTCTAAGGAAAGTATGTCAACCCCATCTATAAATTGATATTAACACTTTCTGTAAAGAAGTTACTCAACTAAGATATTGCATTTACATGTAACAAACTTGTGTTTCAAAAATTGCATTTATTTCGTACATATTTTGACAGTGAAATGCCAATGTTCAGACGCAACAAAACCTTTAACTCTCACAGCGTCTTCCTCACCGCAGTATGTAGAGTCACCGAACTATCCAGCCGACTACCCTTCGTAAGTACAATTAATAAGGTCAAGGAACACTTTGATATATTATGTTAAGTTATGATTGATGGTGGATTATTAGTGCCAAAATGATTGATTGTG
The DNA here is from genome assembly GCA_029582155.1 of Panopea generosa. NCBI lineage: Eukaryota > Metazoa > Mollusca > Bivalvia > Adapedonta > Hiatellidae > Panopea > Panopea generosa. The sequence goes on along the minus strand of CM055906.1, from coordinate 58,658,957 downwards.
GGTTATTAGTGCCAAAATGATTGATAGTGGGTTATAAGTGCCAAAATGATTGATAGTGGTATATTAGTGCCAAAATGATTGATGGTGGATTATTAGTGCCAAAATGATTGATAGTGGGTTATTAGTGCCAAAATGGTTAATGGTGGATTATGAGTGCCAAAATGATTGATGGTTGATTATTAGTGCAAAAATTTTTTTTTTGTAATTTTTTATTTCATTGTAACAGTTTAACAATACCAGATGTAAAGAAACACATTATAATATAAAATATGCAGAATTCAACAATTTCACATTTGTAAAATTAAGGCCAAACTTTCCAAGTCTTTTAGTGAGTTTGTTAACTCCCATTCTTTATATATATATATTTTGTTATTGATATCAAATAAGTTATACAATGACTATATATACCATATTGTTTCATTTTGCACTAACATTTTTTTTAATTTATTTACAAGGAAAGTTTGCTCTTTAGTCTGTTTGTGAAAAGAAAAAATCCTCGCAAACAAAAACCCTAAAAAAAACACCAACAACAGAGAACAGGCTTATGTTTCATCAACACACTCGGGTATTCGTAGAAGTATCAATAATAAACTTAAGTTTAAAGAAATTTATGTAACCGTGATGGTTTGCACTGGATTAAAAAAAAAACAACAACAAACAAAAAAAAAAAAAAAACTGCGTTACTTTTACTTTACTTTTAAAAGTTGAATCAGCATTTTACAATCTGTTAAAACGGTAAACCAAAGAAAATACTGGTAAAACAGAAACCCGCTCTCCGTGCGTTGTATACAAAATAAGATAACTTCATTGAAGTATTCAACATATACATATATGTTGTATGTTACATATTTGTACACTATATATTATCTCGAAGAATGACTATGTAACATTATATATTTCCAATTTAAAGAATTATGTAACATTTACTTATTTATAGACATTAAAATCATCTGAGACTGATAAAACTGCTTGTTTTTATTCATGTTCTTTAAATACTAAATAGTAGCATTTTTTTATAATAATAATAATAATTGTATGAAAAAAAGATTGGAATGATCAAGTCTGCTGTACTTGATTGTATAAATATTTAAAGCAATTTAACCACAAAAACCCGGAGGGAAATCAATAATGTATCTTAGATAACAAGAGGTTTATAGACCTCCCAAAGAGCATCAAATCCTACCAAATTAAAGTTTACTTTTGCTATATATCTTTCTGTGTTATAAAGATTTCGAATATAATGTTTAAAGTTTGTTAAACAGAGTTCTTTTTTATTTAATTTATGGTTGAAGATGATTTTTTTTGTTATCAATAATAATTTATTCAACACTGGGTCAAACTCTTTGTTTCCAAATAAAATATCAGTAATTGACCAGTTTGTAATAATAGCACTGTTCTTTTCTTTGATATAGTCAACAAGACTAGACATAAATTGTTTTGATGTTGCACAGTCTATAAATAGATGTTTTATGGTTTCAATTTCTGTCTGACAGAATGTACACATTTCTGAAACAGCGAGTTTGTACCCAATATTTTATGGTTGATTCTATATTGAAACCATTGTAAATTCGTATCTGTAGTGAAACTAAATGGTACAGCATAATATTTTGACCATCTTAAATTAATTCTTATATCTAACTCCTCTTCCCACTTACATTTTGAAAAAGGTTCACTATTTTCCTGAAAAAAAATATTTATATATTGCTCTACAATCCTTTTTATCTTTAACAATAGTCAAGACTGGAAGTGGACATATAGGGTTATTGCAATTACTGGCTAAGTGTTGACACTTAAATTTATTTATGTATTGTCTTGCTGATGCAATAAGTCCTTCAAATTCAAGAAAATTTGTATTAATATTATACTTGTTGATGAATTCTCTAATGGTATACAAATTGCCATCGCTATTCATTAGGTCATTTATAACTATTATTCCTTTAGAAAACCAATGCTTATAAAAAATTCTCGAGCCTCCGACCTTAAGATTAGGGTTAGTGCAAAAATGATTGATAGTGCCATTATGATTGATGGTGGATTATTAGTGCCAAAATGATTGATGGTGGGTTATTAGTGCCAAAATGAATGATAGTGTGATATTAGTGCCAAAATGATTGATGGTTGATTATTAGTGCCAAAATGGTTGATGTTGGATTATTAGTGCCAAAATGATTGATAGTGCCATTAAGATTGATGGTGGGTTATTAGTGCCAAAATGATTGATGGTGGGTTATGGGTGCCAAAATATTTGATAGTGGGTCATTAGTGCCAAAATGATTGATGGTGGATTATAAGTGCCAATATGATTATCAGATAACATATCAGATAGGAAAAATATGACATTAATCTGAGTGTGCAACATCTAAAAGGAAGCCGATTTTAATCACATTGGTTGGATTTAATGAGTAAACATAATTCATATTCACGGAGAAAATACAATATGTGCAAGACTATTCATGTATATTAATAAATAATTATCTATACTCCAATCGTAAAAAGGAGACTTTGGTGTAGTACTGGAGTGGCTTAGAGTTTTATGCAGGTATTCCCACCTAATCATAAACACGTGTTTACAAAATAAATGCACATTCATAAAAAACACAATGTCAAATTGAAACCTTAGAGCAACAATGTGATATTTGCCTTCATGTTTCATATCCTATAGCACCTTGGTGTTCTAAAGTTCTAATACCAAAATGAAGCTTTGTAACATGTCTCCGAGTTCTGATTTTATATAGCGAAATAGTGGATCATGTCATCGTATATAAAGAGATAATTGGCAAATAAGGATGGCAATAAGCATCAACATAGAGGATTACCTGTTTAAAAAATTACTGGAAACACTTTTTAATAACATTGACCGTCTGATAAAAATAAGAGATGAACAAATATAATTGACTACATTT